>CM060917.1:16584285-17196428 GCA_030737875.1 Allium sativum
ATTTCATACAAATTGGATTTCTTATAAACTCGAGCAAAGGTTTGAACAAAAATTTCTTTCCAGGCTTTTCTTTACACTATGTGAAAATATCATTTAAAATTCCTACTTGTGAGATCGATAAAATATTTTAAAATATCTTAGTTTATCGATCACGGTGTCCGTATATAATTTTCTATCCTATGGTCAAGTGACACGGATATTTATCATTTCAATCCGTTCTTTTAAAATATTCGAACCCCGGGTATGTATCATTTCAACCCGCATCCCAAATTGATTCAAATACACAAAGGTTCGGGTATGTATCATTTCAACCCGTAATGTTTCTAATCTAAGGTGAAACTTGCATGATAAGAAAAATAAACATAACATGTCAAACATACATCCATATTGTGTCATATGATATAATAGTGTGTGTCGCACGTGCACAATCACAAAGCAAACAATTCTAGAGCAACTAACATTTCAATCAACATTTCAAATCTTTAATTCACTTAATAAAAATATTAGTCGGTGAGTGAGTAGAAACTCACCTTCCATGGCAAATTCGGACGATGCAAAAAGTGACTGTAAAAAGGCGACGGCACGATGACGCTAACGATAATAAATGGAGAAGATCAACTGCCTAAAATAATTCAAATGGTACGTTTTATTACACAATGATATTTTTATATATATATATATATAAAAACATGAATGTAATTTATCAAAAATTTACAAAATTATGTCACTGCATAGACTTGAACTAGCGACCTCTCAATTTTGAAACCAATGACATACCACTAAACTACACCAACTTTTGCTTGTAGGTGGAACGTGAATAGAAGATGTACAGAATGCTTCATGATTTTTCCAAACTACACACTAACAATGTAAAATGCATGCATACTCTCTAAAATGGACAAATGCACCTTTGTACTCCTCATACATGCAGCGTATGCACTCATACCATCTATCTTGCTAGCTTTTTTTTTTCCCTTACATGTTGCTACAGCAACCACGTACCCAAACTCAAAAATGGGCGCAAGGAAAATACCAATATATACACATGTAGATCTAGGCTATAAAATATATCTACAGGTTGCAAAGATTTGTGACATGCAAACTTCATGGACCTCAAATGGTTCAATTTAGAATTTTGCATATGTAACTAACATATATTAGCCTATGTATAATAATACACAGCACATGCAAAATCTAAGGAAGGGAACAAAAGCTTACAGTAAAATCAAATAGGAAGGGGATGTGGTCTAGCGTGATTTTGCTCCTTCATTTCATTTTTGCCTTTTAATAAAACCCAAGCTTGCTGGTTGCTGGAGAGGGTGGGCAGGAGGCCGCGGTGGTCCGATGGGGTGCAGGCATGGTCGAGCAGCGCCTATCGCAGTTGGTAGCGGTGGAGGGAAACAAATTTTTGGGGTTCCATGATTTCGGATTCGATTGGGAGATGAGGGTCTTGACGGTTCGTAACTTTCATGGGCCTCGCGCGAAGGAGGAAGATCGATTAAGATCTGCAGGGTAGTGAAGGCGACGGTGGAAGGAGCGACGGCCATTCTTCGATTTGGAGAGGCCATTAATTTTTTTTTTTGTTTTTCCGACTTTCTGAGGTAAAGAAAAAAAAGAAGGGAGGCCGTTGATCTAAGTAGGAAGACAACGTGGAGAAATTTCAGAAGTAAAAGGCCATCTGTTGCCTTAAGGCCAAATTAATATACAAGTGTCCAATTTGGCCATTTTAATTAACAAGTGTTTTTTATTAACAAGTGTATCTTCTTAATCTTAATTAATTTGAAATTAAAGTTTCCTTTTTTCCATGATAAAGAAGTCCCATATATGTAAAAAAAAAAAAAAAATTGGAGAATACAACAAGATATGAACGATGTTTACATACAATTTGTTCGCCCCATTTTTGCGTGTTTTTGACCCGAATTTAAATATTCGGAACAACAAACATCTGAGTTTCGCAAATAGAAAAAAAGAAAAAATACCGCTATTCACAAAATATTGTCTAGTATTTTAGTTCGTATTCGCTCGAATTCTGACAATGTTCAAATGTTGGCGATTTATTTAAACGTTATTTTTTTTTCTTCGTATATTTAAAACATCGAAATTGTCGGTTCGTTACAGTTTATATTAAGATTTGATAACTATTTAATGTGAATAATACCTAAGTGGGAGATTTTTGAATATATGACAAGCATTGAGATTGATGGCTATATTTGGTATAATTTATATGTGAATCTCTTGTACTAGGAAAGTTTAACTAAATTGGGACATGTGTTATATGGTAAATTATGACCATAATCTGTGCCATGTAAATTCAATGCAAACGCGGGGTATATGATCATATTGTGAATCATGACAACTATTTAGGCATGCAAACTTAGGCCAAATTTACAATTAGGCAAGATATGTTAATGAAACTTTAAGGAATGATTAAATCTGTTATACTGCCTAATCTGCTAGTTCTGTTATATTGCCTAATCTGCTGTTATATTGCCTAACCTGCTAGTTCTGTTATATTGCCTAACCTGCTAGATCTGTTCATCTACTAAATCTGTCATCTGCTATGTCTGCTGAAAATGCCTAATCTGATATATGCAAAATCTGCTAATTGCTTAATCTGCTAAATCCGTTAAGTCGCCTAATCTGCGAAATCTGTTATCTGCCATATCTGTTGAGTTGATATATTTAGTATGTTATTTACATAATCTGAATTGGCTATAGTTATGAATAATTGACATGTATATTAGGCATGGGCATAAATGGTAAATTATTAATTAATTGGCCGCAAAGATAAACATGGCTAACTCGATGTTAGAATGAGTTTGCGGCGTAATTCTGCCCGGAACCGCCAGGCACATCCAGTGGCCGCAAACAATAGGTTCTAATGTGAGAAGTTAGTCATAACGTGCTTGAAACCCGAGGTTAAACTCAGTTTGTGGCAGAAACCTGCCCGGAACCAACCGGCCTAACCAGTAGCCGCAAACTGTCAGTCTAATGTGAGAGGCCTGGGCATTAATATTTAATTAATGAAAATATGGATAAATATGATGTCTAAAACGTGTTGGGTGGATAGGGTTAAACCAACTAGACTGATGAAATTAATAAACCCATTTCATGAATCTGTAGGCCCAATACAAAGTTAGACAATCTATAAGTCTGTTAATCTGTAACCGGTTAATCTATAAGTCTGTTAAATCCGTATATCTGATCCGTTGGTCTAAAAACTTGTCTAATCTGTGAACTGGTTGATCTGAATTCTGTATGTCTGAACTTGTAAACAAGTTAATTTGAAATCTGCTAGTCTGGGGACACAAGGTTAGGAGGGAAATTACTTGTGTAATTTGTTGTTCGGGACCCATATTAGTCAGTAACCCTTTCTGGTATCAAAACTTTGACCCAACAGTAGGTAGGGTCCGGGCACGCTTACTGAACTAATTATAAGTGGTTCATTCTGATAATGGCGAGGGGTGTTGATGGTGCGTTCCAACCGGGTCATGTGCGTGCATGGATCCCGGCCTGCCTCTGAGGATGTAAGACGCCGTGACATCTGTAAATAGGCCTGTGCCAATTGGTTGTCACTTTAGGGAGTGATACACCCTATTGTGGAGCCGACACAGGGTATTTATGTATTAGGGAGCCGATCGCTTGGGGTAGGGTTTTAGGGTACACTTAGTTCTATCTGTTTCTGTTGGTACCGTCTGTTTCTGTTGGGTGGCAACACCTGTCTGCGTGGTACCGTCTGTTCGGGTGGTAAAGGCCCATTTACTAGTGTACACCTAATTCTACATTCTGTTTCTGTAGGGATTAATCTGTTTCTGTCTGTTTCTGTTCGGATGGTAAAGGCCCATTATTAACATTCTGTTTCTGTCTGTTTCTGTTCGGGTGGTGAGGCCCATTATTCGCGTTATGTTTCTGGGGAAATTATTTTGTTCCTGTTTCTGCATCAGTTTAGACATTAGGGTGACACCTAATCCTGTTATACTAGTATTAGTGCAGAGATATGAAAAGTAATATTATTCTGTTATTTCTGTTTAACCTAAGTACATCTGCTGCTCCTGTTACTGTTATCTCTCATCCAGTTTTATTTGCATGCCATGATTATTATTATCTGTTCATATGCTGAAAGTCACTGGACTTGCCAGACTTTATGTCTGACCTTGCTTGTTTTCGCCCCTTTTCTTCCGTTCCCCCCCCCCCCCCAGGTTTTCCGAGGAGGGAATACTTTAGCTTGATCTGGATTTCTTCTACTTGAAGTACTCAGAGTGCTTAAAGTATGGCTTGACTCTTTATAGCAGCTTCTGTGGGGTTATGACTTTAAAATTTTGTACTCTGATGATTTTCTGAACAAGACTGATATTTATGTACTTGAGTTTTTGGTAAAGATGTAACCAAACTGATTTCTGTTTTCCGCTGTAATAAAGTTATAATTTCTCAAGTATTGTTTATCTGTCTTGTAAATTTCTGTTATGTCTACTAAAACGCTCCGCCAAAGTTAAGGCATTCCCTTTGTGAGTGACCTTAATGGAGGTGGGGTGTTACACTTGGTATCAGAGCTGAAGGTTACCAGATTAGATAAAAAGTTTTGAAAACTATTTTCAAAAAGGTTTTAAAAAGGAAGTATTTTCAAAAGTAAAGTTTATTTTGAAAAACATAATCCCCAAAGAGCCATATATCTATCTTTTCTGTTCTCCGTTTTAAATCTTTTTCTTTCATTCCAGCATGTCTGGGAATCTTAACTTTCCAGAGGGCGTGCCAATACCTGGCTGGTTTAGGAGGTACTTAGAGGCTAGGGCCAATGATGCAGGCCCAGCGGATATTCCTCCTCCAGCTGCAGCGATTCCTCCTCCTCCGCCCCCTCCTCGCGCAATTGCTTTTTCAAAGATCTGTAAAGATTTTAGGTCCATCGGTGGAAAGGATTTCAAGGGAACTGAATAATTCGTAAAAGCGAGGAACTGGCTCAAAGAAACTGAGGATCTGTTCGTTATTTTCGAGGTGGACGATAGGCAGAAGGTACAATTAGCGGTATTGTTGCTCAAGGACGAAGCTTCCTACTGGTGGGAAATCACTAACGCCGAGAGGCCGGTTGAAACATGGATGGATTTCAGAACAAGGTTTGAGATGAAATTCCTCTCGCAAGCTGAATGAAGTCTACAACTGGAAAAGTTCTTATCTCTTAAGCAAGGAAGTATGACGGTCAGGAAATACGTCAATCAGTTCAACCAACTAGCTAGGTTCGGATTAGATTTAGTCAACACCCAGCATAAAAAGGCTCTCCGCTTTGTTAAAGGATTGAATGAGCCACTGCACATCCTAGCCATGACCCATGTACCCATGGGAGCAACTTACGAGAGATTGGTGGATATGGCACTACTGCACGAGGAAGACAACGAAAAGAAAGAAGAGGCAAAGAAGGAAGAACCACAGAACAAGAAAGCATGGCCCAAAAAGGAAACACAAAAGAAGGGTGAAAAGTATGAAGATAAGAAGGAGAAAAAGTGCTTTACTTGTGGAAGCTCGACTCATCTGAACAAGGATTGCAGAAAAAGAAAGGGCACTTGCTTCAACTGTGGTGAGATGGGACACTTCACTAGGGACTGTCCGAAGAAACGAGGACAAGGGCAGAGGGCAGGACCGACTTCTGGAAGGCAGTTGAACACTCTCGAGGCTAGTGGATAGGATAGAAGTAGGAAAACTTTCTGTAGGAGGTTTAATTTCTTTATCAGATTTTTGAGTTAAAACTCTTTTTTGATTCTGGCATTTCGATTCTGTAATCGATACTCTGCACTTGAATACTAGTATTGTTTCTGATTCCGCTGTAGACCCAGACCCATAAGGGTTATGACTCATCCAATTGTGCTAAGTTGGGTATTTGTGTTGAGAGTTAAGTTGACTATGATGCATACATTCTGGGTTTTTATCATGCTAAGTTTCCTAAGAATCATTTAGTAATCTGATCTGCACCGGTAATCTGTAAATATCTGAATATTTCTGATAAGGTTTAGATTTCCAGTTTTGACATTGTCTAAAAAGGGTAATCCTCTGGGTGTCAATCTAATGTTGATTTTGGCCTTCGCGGTTGATACTTAGGGGAATTTATCTCTCAACCAAGGTCTAATGGAAACCAAATTTTTGTTTTACCTATACTCGCTTCCATCACTCGACTGTATCCTATCAATCGAGTCTTCGACCTGTAGATAGAAATCCTATGGATGTAAACATGTGATTGAGACATGTTATGTTTGATATTTGCAAGTGGATGCAAGTGGTTGCTAGTGGTTGCTCGTGGATGCATATACTCACACTAGGCACTAGATCGGCTCGAAAACACTCTCATACTGCATATGGATGTGTGAGCATTTTCAATTTCTGTGGATGCAAAATGATTGACTCATCACATGGATGTTGCATATGAATGAATGGTTGTCACTCATATAAGAATGATATGTATCAAATAGTAAAGTTGCATACATGTTGGACTCATGGCACTAATATAATTCGCATTAAGGAGGTCAACTGAATCAGTGGACCGCCTGATCTTTGTATTAGATGAGGAACATATACATACACTTTTGCATACGTTTATACAACATTAGAAGTTTTCTAAGGGCAATGGATGCTTGTGTATGATGGTTGAGTAGATGGATGACTGGATGATAGGACACATTTTTCTCAACTTGAAGATTTCGGGGACGAAATCCTTTAAGGTGGGGAGAAAGTAACACCCCGTATTTTCTGTAATCGTATAAGTAAAAAATCAGAGAATAATTAAATTATAAAATAAGAATCAAAGGAAACGGGTTGTACCATTGCGTTCATCTCGATATTCTTCTTGGAAACAAGTCTGAGTTTTCGAGAAACGGAGTCCGTATGAGGGAGATATGGCCCTCCGAAGTTTCAGAAAATTTCAGAATCGAAAACAGCTTGAAAATTCAAATTCGAATTCAAACCCAGAAGCGGGCTGGGCGGGAAATTTCCCGCCCAGGACCCAGGTCGATTGGGTGGTCGACTGGGTAGTCGACCTACCCCTGACCAGGTCGATTGGGTAGTCGACCTCCCCCGGACCAGGTCGACCATAGTGTCGACCTGGGGGTCGACCTGCTCCCGAAACCCCCTTTCTGAACCTGATGCATTCTGATGTTTTTGGCCGATTTTCTGACCAGCTTCATGACTCTAAACCTATATAAACAGCTCCCTAGCCTCATCCCCTCCACACCATTTCATTCTGTCTATATTCTGCCTCTGATCTAATTAAAAATAAAAATAGCGTCGCTACTCTGCTGAAATCTGAACTGGAACTAGGACTAAAGCATCTTCTTCCGAACTGATTAAAATTAAAAGAGAACAACTGCAACTCTTCTTCTTCTTTAATCCAATCAAGGCAAGTACAGTTATTTTCCACTATAAACGTTAATTATGATTGTGACATGAACTGTAAATCTGAATTTGAGGTTATGACTATTCTGTTCTGTTTAGATCTATCTTATTCTGTATCTCTTTCTTCTTTCTGTTCTATAGCCAGGCTACTACGAGCCTGCGCCTCATCTCATAAGAGATTAACGCACAAACGCTAAACTTTGGGATAAATAATGTATGATGGCATAATTGGACATGGCTAATCTGTGACTAAAAGGACATATGTTGTAAACTAGATTTAGATCTATGCATATTCTGTGAATTGGAAGAAGAGGAACCATTGTATGTTAACATATGACTTGAGGCTTTGACATAACACATATTTTGAATTAAGATCTGTTATAATTTAAAGTTCTAGATTGTTGGGCATATTGTTTATATAACAATTTATGATTTGTGATAAAAAGAGAATATGATTTAGGTGTGAAGGTTTATATTAAGATTTGATAACTATTAAATGTGAATAATACCTAAGTGGGAGATTTTTGAATATATGACAAGCATTGAGATTGATGGCTATATTTGGTATAATTTATATGTGAATCTCTTGTACTAGGAAAGTTTAACTAAATTGGGACATGTGTTATATGGCAAATTATGACCGTAATCTATGCCATGTAAATTCAATGCAAACGCGGGGTATATGATCATATTGTGAATCATGACAACTATTAAGGCATGCAAACTTAGGCCAAATTTACAATTAGGCAAGATATGTTGATGAAACTTTAACAAATGATTAAATCTGTTATACTGCATAATCTGCTAGTTCTGTTATATTGCCTAATCTGCTAGTTCTGTTATATTGCCTAATCTGCTAGCTCTGTTATATTGCCTAATCTGCTAGTTCTGTTATATTGCCTAACCTGCTAGACCTGTTCATCTGCTAAATCTGTCATCTGCTAAGTCTGTTGAAAGTGCCTAATCTGATATATGCTAAATCTGCTAAATTTCTTAATCTGCTAAATCCGTTAAGTCGCCTAATCTGCAAAATCTGTTATCTGCCATTTCTATTGAGTTGATATATTTAGTCTGTTATTGACATAATCTGAATTGGCTGTAGTTATGAATAATTGACATGTATATTAGGCATGGGCATAAATGGTAAATTATTAATTAATTGGCCGCAAAGATAAACATGGCTAACTCGAGGTTAGAATGAGTTTGCGGCGTAATTCTGCCCGGAACCGCCCATCACATCCAGTGGCCGCAAACAATAGGTTCTAATGTGAGAAGTTAGTCATAATGTGCTTGAAACCCGATGTTAGAATCAGTTTGTGGTAGAAACCTGCCCGGGACCAACCGGCCTAACCAGTAGCTGCAAATGGTCTGTCTAATGTGAGAGGTCTGGGCATTAATATTTAATTAATGAAAATCTGGATAAATATGATGTCTAAAACGTGTTGGATGGATAGGGTTAAACCAACTAGACTGATGAAATTAATAAACCCATTTCATGAATCTGTAGGCCCAATACAAAGTTAGACAATCTGTAAGTCTGTTAATCTGTAACCGGTTAATCTGTAAGTCTGTTAAATCCGTATATCTGATCCGTTGGTCTAAAAACTTGTCTAATCTGTGATCTGGTTGATCTGAATTATGTATGTCTGAACTTGTAAACAAGTTAATCTGAAATCTGTTAGTCTGGGGACACAAGGTTAGGAGGGAAATTACTTGTGTCATCTGTTGTTTGGGACCCATATTAGTCAGTAACCCTTTCTGGTATCAAAACTTTGACCCAACAGTAGGTAGGGTCCGGGCACGCTTACTGAACTAATTATAAGTGGTTCATTCTGATAATGGCGAGGGGTGTTGATGGTGCGTTCCAACCGGGTCATGTGCGTGCATGGATCCCGGCCTGCCTCTGAGGATGTAAGACGCCGTGACATCTGTAAATAGGCCTGTGCCAATTGGTTGTCACTTTAGGGAGTGATACACCCTATTGTGGAGCCGACACAGGGTATTTATGTATTAGGGAGTCGATCGCTTGGGGTAGGGTTTTAGGGTACACTTAGTTCTATCTGTTTCTGTTGGTACCGTCTGTTTCTGTTGGGTGGCAACACCTGTCTGCGTGGTACCGTCTGTTCGGGTGGTAAAGGCCCATTTACTAGTGTACACCTAATTCTACATTCTGTTTCTGTAGGGATTAATCTGTTTCTGTCTGTTTCTGTTCGGATGGTAAAGGCCCATTATTAACATTCTGTTTCTGTCTGTTTCTGTTCGGGTGGTGAGGCCCATTATTCGCGTTATGTTTCTGGGGAAATTATTTTGTTCCTGTTTCTGCATCAGTTTAGACATTAGGGTGACACCTAATCCTGTTATACTAGTATTAGTGCAGAGATATGAAAAGTAATATTATTCTGTTATTTCTGTTTAACCTAAGTACATCTGCTGCTCCTGTTACTGTTATCTCTCATCCAGTTTTATTTGCATGCCATGATTATTATTATCTGTTAATATGCTGAAAGTCACTGGACTTGCCAGACTTTATGTCTGACCTTGCATGTTTTCGCCCCTTTTCTTCCGTTCCCCCTCCCCCAGGATTTCCAAGGTGGGAATATTTTAGCTTGATCCGGATTTCTTCTGCTTGAAGTACTCAGAGTTCTTAAAGTATGGCTTGGCTCTTTATGGCAGCTTCTGTGGGGATTATGACTTTAAAGTTTTGTACTCTGATGATTTTCTGAACAAGACTGATATTTATGTACTTGAGTTTTTGGTAAAGATGTAACCAAACTGATTTCTATTTTCCGCTGTAATAAAGATATAATTTCTCAAGTATTGTTTATCTGTCTTGTAAATTTCTGTTCTGTCTATTACAACGCTCCACCAAAGTTTAGGCATTCCCTTTGTGAGTGACCTTAATGGAGGTGGGGTGTTACAGTTATTCTGAACACACTGGGACATGTATCGAATCTCAATTCGACCATATGGAGGAGATATTAATTTAAATTGATATAAATTAAATTTCAAACCATTAAATTCTTCGATAATAATTTAATATTATTATTCTAATTCAAACAAGAGTTTGAATTTATTATATGAACTGTTTCCACTTCAGTGTTGACTTTGAATTCAAATAAATTCAATTTCGTATTTCAATAATTATATATATTCGAAATAAATCATATTTCGATTTTTAAATTGATAACTAAATATAAAAATTCATTTATATTCTCAAATCAATATTTAAAAAATTAAATATTCAAATTTAATCGACCAGAAATCCGGGTTGTTACATTCTTCCCCTCTTAAAAGAATTTTGTCCCTAAAATTAGTAAGGTAGGAAAATGTTACTAACCTATTAACCTTTCAAAAACATACTTATGTTGAACTCAACATTTCATACTTCAATAAATTTCAGTTCTACCAAAACATTTGGTTTCCATCCATTTAATTCTAATGATTTACAAATCAATATATTCACATTCAATTCATATTCAAGTCATAAGTATTCATCTCATTCAAATTGATTTTACTCAATTTATTTACTTCGATCTATTTAACTTGATTAAGTTAAATTTTAAATTCCAGAATTTAAATTCCCGGGTTTTTATTTCAAATCCTTTAGAAATCCCATAAATATATACATATATTTATGATCTTTTCAAATTCAAAACATTTGAATTTTCCAACTAAACTTGTTTTCTTTCAAACAAATTTTCCTCAAAAACTTTTCTAAGGTAGCAATCCATCACTTAGAAACTCGAAAATGAACACTGATGATGTCACGACCATCATCAGAATTATTTCCTAGCCACTGAAGTGAGTTCAGTGCTTAATCACTTTCAAAATCCTTTTAAAACAAAGCTATATTGTTCTAATATACTTCAGAAAATATTTTCCAACTTCCCAGGATTTTAAATTCCACATTCTGGTTTGGATTAAATTTTAATTCAACTCATTTGTATATACTTCATTCATATACAAGTTCTATTCGGTTATATATAACCATTCCCATTTTTATAATCCTATTTGATTATAATATCAACAACCAACTCATCCATATATAATAATTCCAGAAAATTATTCCTTTTCTATTAAAATAGAATTTTGGATAAAATTATTTCATTTACCCACTTAAAAACAATATCGTGTTCAATCTTCTGTTCAAGTATTTATAAATTCTTATCAACGTTGGGGTGTCCCACGATTTGATCAGAATTCATAAACCACTCAACAGACTAGCCAACACAATATAAAATAACTTTTTGTATCAAGTAACAAATACACGCTCTCGTATATACACTCATCTCATTCTAGGGTACTGCTGACCCTATCTCTAATGAGCACAATCCCAAAGCCTAGGTATTCACTCAACCTAAGCTCTGATACCAACTGTAATGGCCCGCAAACCCGTACTATCTGAGTTGACTAAATACACCACACGTCCAACCCGAATTGCACAGAAATACGAATCATTAATAGAAAGAAGTTAGAGGTGAGAAATAGAAAGAAAGAAAAATTAGAATAGAAGAAGAAGAACATAAGCACAACAGAGAATCTCATATCGCAGTGGAAAAAAATATAATATGTCATTACTTTTGAAATACAAAATTTTAACGGTATAACATACACTTATTAGAGTCCGACACTTATAATACAGCGGAAATAACACTAGATAACTAACGTTGAAGCCTCCTGCTCCAAGCTCCTCCAAGTATCTCTGAAAAATCCTGAACTACTTAACTGCCCATACAAATTTAGGCACCCAAGAGTTTAGGTAAAACAAAATAAAATAAACTCCGGGTCAGTCATGGGACTGGTATGAGTAAACAATTTAAAATAGTTTGAGAAACTGAACGATATCTCATAAGACCACGCCGTATAACACGAAACGGGTTTTCCCTTATGAGTATCCAAAATGATCTTTATATCAAAACTCTTTTGATATTATAGTAGTGTCTAAATCAAGTAAATAGAATCTTAATGGAACGCTTGCATCTCATGCTCCACATATATAATGTATAATCATAAACCGTAAGCGCTTATTGGAGATTGGATTCTGACTATGACAAGGTATGGAACCACCTTCCTATGGTGTATTTGTAGAGGAGAATACACAGAGTTCAACAAGAATATCTTGCAACTCAGCCACACATGACCAACCACTCATTTCTTTTGAGTGTATCGAATGTATATCACCAATGGTTGGGATCAGCAACCGTTTCCCGATAAGGGATAGCATTGATATAGATTAAAGAATCAAATGGATATTCTCTAGATAGGCTAATACACACTAATGGGAGCTAACCACATAGCTATGCTGCCTACCCGATTTTTGTCATTTCCCTGTTGTTGAGGCCAGAGGCTACGATTACTTTCCATACATTGATAACACGATCACTTTGAATGCCGCATTATCAGATCCGTTAATCACTAATAGATTTGCACAAATATTCTGGATATTATGCTAAGGGAATAAATCTGTTGCCACCATATATATTTGTACAGTCCAGCATATGGGATCATTGGAAATATTCTGTCAGACATTCATCCATATGCGTTCGTTCTGGGACGGAACGAAATCGAAGGCACTATTCCGTACATCCACGATTACTTTCCATACCTAGGACTTACAACAGCCATTGCACCTTACTCCGTCTTCAATTTTCTTTGGCATATATGATTTGCAACGTTTATGCCAATACAGAGTGGTTCTTTGGATAAGAATCCAACCGGTCTCTCCATATTAACAACGTTAAAATGGTCAAAATTTTGATAGTCGGTGATTTAACTATCAAATGAAAAATGTCCGTGTACACACAACGACCTTATTTCCAAATGGAATTATCGATCACACCATCAAACATATATATATATATATATTCACATTTCCTTATTTTCTATATTAAGAAAATATATGTTATTAACATTGGAAAACATTCCCATTGCATATTTACCTATCGCTATTCTTCCACATCTATCAGACTCTAACTGTAAACTAGTAAGAGAACAACTTCCTAAGTATAAACCATGAAGGCCGAAACCAACATCAGATCGATACTCAAAAGTCGTTCAACTCAACAAATTTCCAGTCAGTTTCTAATTCTGCTTAACTCTATTTCTTTAACTCCATTTGATTAACTTCTTATCAACACAATCATTTTAAATCTGCAAATCATTTGCTTTTAAATCATCTTTCACTTTAAAACGTATATCTCCCAGGATTTTATTTATAAAATTCCTTTTCGTTTATAATATTCTATTTTAAGTTCGTTTCATTATCGAATTCTATATATATCGATATATCGATTTTTAGTTTAACAGATCTTCTTAAAAATATTCTAACTCCTTAAATTCCCAGAAAAATTCGCCATAATCTCCTTTGTACCGGGAGCATCGGGAAAATCCTCAAACCGCCACACAGGCCCTCTCCAATCAAAAAGAAAAAGGAAAAGCCAAGCGGCTAGCTGATACGGCGCATAAAATCTCATATTCAAATTAAATATGTACCTTTTTGTCGAGCATTATATTTATACTCTTCTAACACTTCATTCCAAACATGTCTCATGTATATCCATACATTTCTAATTCATTTCAACTTAATACACTCGTTTTTACTCAACTCATTAATTTACTTACTAGTTTACTCCTTTTCCTGTTTTACTTTTATATGCGAACATAACATGTTCAAATATAATTCTAACTCGCTTATAAACTCTTTGAATTCGATTTTCAATTCACTTTTATAAATTCATACTTGAATTTAAACTTCTAACTTATCTAATGATAATTTATCTTACTAAATTATAAGTCATTTATAATTTAACTTCCTTGTTTTATAAAGTTAAAACAAGTTTCCATTTCAAATCTGTTTAAACTCAATTCATTTTATTATAAGTTATCTGTATAATTATAGAATCTATTTTCATGTCTTATCTCAGTTTCTATTTAAATTAAATTTAAATATCCTATTTGGGAATAATCTATATAAATCCGACATAGTCGAACTCAAACAAAAATCCTAAGGATTTATTCAACTCCATTTATATTCCGAATATTTGAATAAAGTTAATCATTTATTGTTTGAAACGATTCTAAGTTCTCATTTGAAATCCACATTTGAATTTAAATTATTTGAATTATCCAAATGATAATCTTTCCTTTTTATTTACAAATACCCTTTATATTACTTATTTATATATTAAACAAGTCTCGCTTTCAAATTCATTTGAAATAAAAATATTTCTACTTTGGAAAAATAAAATTCCCTTTTCAAATTAACACTTATATTTATATTCAAAGGATTTGTATACTTCACCAAACTTTGATTTAAACATGCCACGTCCAACCCTAGCCATCTCGTTGCTACCCTGAAGTAACGCGATCTGGGTCTGTCTTCACGCCTGATAAGGAAGGTAGCGTCAAACTTCCCTTTTCATTGACGCACCCTTTTAAATCAAACCACTGTCGCACTCCAGACATCGTAGATCAACATCGCACCTTCCCAAAACCACCGTTGAATCCTCATCGCATAGCTACACTTACATCCTACAAATCTCAACACCAAACCCTTCCCCTAATCGGTCGATGACTCCTAACCTCCACGGTCATCTCGTGCTCTCCCTGACATCGAATTGGAGACGTTGCTGTGTCGATTTCAACTGCAATTTCTCTTTTTTTTTTCTCGAGCGATCTGGTTTTTCGATTTAAGAAGAATACAATTTTTATTTTTTGGTTTATGGGAATTGAATAAAAGGAAGAATAAAAATATCAAGAAAGAGGGGGTGTCGGCTTTGAAAGAACAACTTGCGTAGTGGCCATTTAAAGTTTTCAAGCTTTCTGGTTTGGAATTCTCATTTTCCATAAGAGAAATCAAAGGAGAACGGTGTGATTTTACAAAGGAAAGGCATGGTTTTAAAAGGAACAGCGAGGCCATTCTTTTTATTCTTGTAGTTTCGTTTCCTCCACACAACAATGATACTTTATTTTTATTTTTATTTGTTTTTGCACCGGTGTCCTTTAATTAAAATACCTCATGATTCCGAACTCCTTTCTGAACCCATCAACTGACATTCCTACGGTAAAACCGTTATTCTGAACACACTGGGACATGTATCGAAACTCAATTCGACCATATGGAGGAGATATTAATTTAAATTGATATAAATTGAATTTTAAACCATTAAATTCTTCGATAATAATTTAATATTATTATTCTAATTCAAACAGGAGTTTGAATTGATTATCTGAACTGTTTCCACTTCAGTGTTGACTTTGAATTCAAATAAATTCAATTTCGTATTTCGATAATTATATATATTCGAAATAAATCATATTTCAATTTTTAAATTGATAACTAAATATAAAAATTCATTTATATTCTCAAATCAATATTTAAAATATATATTAAATATTCAAATTCAATCGACCAGAAATCCGAGTCGTTACTGAAAGTAAGTTTGTTCTCTGTATTTCTGGGAAGGTTTGGGGTTTAATTCATTAATGTTGAACGTGAGGTTTGGATTCAGTTTTCTGATAAATGAACGTGTTAAATTGGCCACTGAGGGAGTTCTAGTCGGTATTGATAAAATTGGAAATGTGCTGAGTTTTGATGGGGAGGGATTCCGACCCTTACTGGGTTATGAGACATGTACTGGAGTCTAAGAGGAAGGAGGAGCTGTTATCGCAGGGTCCTAGGGGTACGTTATCTTGGAAATGATGGAGTGTATGGATATTTGAGGTTGATGAGTTGAGACATTGCAACATTGGTTTGAAGCAAGGCAATTGCTTGTGTGGTGAAAGGAGATAGTCAATGAATTGTTTTGGTGAAAAACGACAGTTTGGGGCTCGTTGCTTTATTTGGAGCTGTCTGAGGATTGGTCGAGGGATTTCAGTAGTTATAAGGTATAATTTTTACGTAATTTAAATAAGTAGAAGAATTTATTGTAGTAGTTAATTTAATTTATAAATATTTAGTCGATTAGTAAAAATGAATAATCGTAGGAATAAATTTATTCAAGATAATTCAAGACGATACGATGCTGAGACGATATGGAAATTTAAACGGATATTCGTCAGAGAAAATTGAGGTGGGTTAAACTCACTCAGTTAATTATTGGGAACTATTTGTAATAGTTAAAATTTATTTTATTGCTTGTTGGTTGCTAAATTGATTGATATAAAGTGAATTATAATATATAATAATATACAAAAATAATATTGGTGATTGGTGATTGAATATTCCCGTAGTACCATTAGCGGATGATTTCCCTATGCGCCCCACAATATATATAGTGGATGACCTTTATACCGTGAGATCCTGCCTCGAAGCAGGATGGGTATTATTATTGTCGACTAACATATGTGGATGCAGGAAAAACAGGTTGGAGGGATCCAACTGGATTCCTCACTTTTAATTATTTGTTTTCACATATATGCTCATATATGATGTGTTTTATAACCTGTGATAGTTTATGGTATATTTTGATGTGCCAATAACACTGATTGTTGGTTTTGGATATTTTAGATATCCTAAATAATGATATATAGATTTCAAAATAGAAATTGAAATATAATAAGAATTTAAAAGGAAATATTTATTTTCAAATAAAAATGGTTAGTTAGAATCCAAATTAAAAACAATTTAGAAGCAAATATTTGTTTAAACAAATATCGTGAAGAAGTGATTTTAGAAACGTCATTATAAGAAGTGGGATTGTTAATTGGGAGATTTAAGAAAAACGTGAAGTATGTACAAATTTGGGAAAAAGAAATGGAAGTCGAAAAATAAAACGTTATTATAAAAATAGATTGAAAGTGTCTCAAGGGAAAATATTTATTTAGAAATGTTCATTTGAAACCCGAATTATAAATACATTTAAAGGAAAGATTTGTTTAGAACAATTGTGTTAATGAGGCGATTTATAAACGATCATTTATAAGGAAGTGAAACGATTACCATTTGAGGGTTTGGGAAAAATATGGTTTGAGTGAGAATTTGGAAGGAAAGTTGGGAATAGTGTTTATATTTTAATGAAATTGGAATTTTCAAATGCCAAGGAAAATTATAAAAGGGATTATCTGAAATAAATATACAATTAGAAGTTATAATTGGAAGACTTGAAATTTCAAATATGAAATCAGGTTCGAGAATGGATATTATTTTCGGGTAGGGCAAATAGGGGCTAAGGCAAATATTACAATGTAATTTTTGGAAGTAAATTAGGAAGGTTTTTAATTTATAATTTCTAATTTAATTAATAAGTCAAATTAAATTGAACAATATAATATAGATTACATTAAAGTATTTATATAAGATTTTAGATAATAAATCCAAATAGTAAGAAATTTATAAAGCTGATTTGCGTTGTGATTAATACATAGAGATGTTTATGGAAATTGTTTGTGAAATCAAGACTTTATCTTGTGAAGTTTAAAATGAAATCTAATTACTAAATGAAATGAAATGAGTAAATGGAATCGAATGAAATTATATTATAAGTACATTTCCCAGTTTAGGAATAAGTAAATATTTCAAAAATCGTATATCCGATAATAGTGTAGATACGGTTTGAAAGTCATATTTATGGAAAATATTTGGAATGGTAATAAGTTGAGATAAATATCTCATTTAAAGTGACAATGAATAACTGGAACTTTTATCCGTTAGAAGAAGAAAGAGTTAAGGAAATTCGAAACTGACTAGGGATTAGTGAGTTGAATGGTTTTCTGAGTATCGATCTGATGTTGGTTTCAGCTTTCGGGGTTGATGCTTAGGAAATTTTTCTCTCACTAGTTTATGGTTAGGGACTAAGGACCTAGATGCGAAATACATGCTTAAAGGGATTTTTAAAAATTAAAGGGGATTTTGAATATTCTTATATATATAAATATAAGAAGAGAAGTGAGTATTCCATTGGAAAACAGAGAAGTTTAAAATAAATAAATGGTTAATCAAAAGAGGATAATAAGGCGGTAAATATTAAATCGATGAATTTAATTTTCTTTTATGGATGAATGGTTGTTTTATTTGATAGTTAAATAACCAACTATCAAATCTGGCCTAATATGATTGTTGGTACGGAAAGACCGGGATTGAATAAATTCGAAAACCATTCCGATCAAACTAATACGTAAACATGGAAGATGCTGATTGTAGATGGAGCAGTGAAGACCGTAGATCTTCATAAATGGAAGGTCTACTTGTCGAATTCTTTGGAGTCGCTCTCGGAGATATTTTGATGGTGATCCTATTGTGGTTGAAACCGACGTAGTGCAAGGACTACTCGCTACTGATTCATAGGGTGATTCCTAGGATGCGGTGGGAGAGTGCCTTCGGTTTGTCCAGTCCCAGGACAACTTGTATGGATGAATGTCTGACAGAATATTTTCAAAGGGGTTACGTACGTTGATTTCTTCAAACGTACGAAGTTGGTGGCAAAGAAGGGAAACTTCTTTAGCCTAACAATATGAGTATTTTTAGGGAAATCAATTAGTGATTTCCGATGGATCTGACGATGTGGCATTCAAAGTGAATAGTGGTCATATGTTCTCTCAGAATAAAAACTAAAAATAAACAAATTTATGAATGAATTATGATCTCAAGCCTTACAAACGGGAAATGAAAAAAATCGGGTAGGCAACATGGCTATGTGGGTCATTCCCATCTAGAGAATATTCGATTTGTTACTTCTTTTCACTTATGTATCTCCCGGGAAAACGGTAGCTGCGCAGCCGTAAGGTGGCAATATATTCGATACACTCAAGAGAAATGAGTGGTCGGTCATGTGCGGGCCGGGTTGCAAGACGTTCTTGTTGAATCCAGTGTATTCCCCTCTGGAGATACATTATCGGAAAGTGGTTCCATACCTTGTCATAGTTGGAAATCCAATCTCCAATAAGCGCCCGTGGTTTTGATTGTATACTATATATGTGGAGCGTGAGATGCAAGTGTTCTGCTAGATTCTATTTATTTGTATTTAGACACTATTATAATATCAGAAAAGATACTGATTTCAAAAATGTTTTGGGTTATTGCAAGGTAAAAACCGTCCATGTTTATGTGTGGATTGGTCTTACGATTATCTTTTTCTTTCAAAATGATTTTTAACTTTAAAATCAAGATGGATGATACCAATAAATTAGTGGGTTTTTCTCACGTTGGTTCACCAGACTGACTTGTTGCATTTGTATTGCTTGGGTCAAACCCAGTTGGGTCGGACCGAGTTGTACAGGTTCAAGGCAAGATGATACAGACTTCAGGAGAAGAGCTGGTGGAGTTCAAACATATTATATATTTAGATATTATTTCGTTGTATGTTGAAAATGAGGACAGACTGCTATAACTGTCCAGATAAATTAAATGGTTGTTGTACTCTAATGAATTGTAAGTATTATTTCAAGTTTTAAATGAAGATTTATTTCTGTATTATATTTTGTTCCGCTGCGATGTGAATTGTTCTTCTTCTTTTTCTTCTATTCTAATATTTCTTTCTTTCTTATCTCACCCTCTAACTTCTTTCTTCAACATTCTGTATTTTCGGTATTCGAGTTTGGACACGTAATGTAGTTGTATCGAAAATTCGAGCGACGAATTTTCCGGGCCGTTACAGTGGTATCAGAGCAATGGTTTAGAAATAACCTTGGCTCTATGGTGTAGAGATAGGGTTAGAAATACCCTAGATTGAGTTGAGTATATATATATATATATATATATATATATATGAGAGCGTATTTGTAGATTTCATATACCAATGTTTTGTACTGTGTTGGTTAATCGGTTCAAGTGTTGAAAAGTATTGAATTGGAAATTGGTACAATATTGTTTTATAAAGCGGTTGAATGAAATACTTTTGCCCAAATTTATTTTTGTATATAAAAGAAATAGTTTTCTTAAATATTGCTGGTATTTGATTACTTGATTTAAATATAATTCAAATGTAATCCGAATGGAATCATGAAATTAAAATGGTTAAATATAACCAAAGGATAAAAGGAATGATTTATGGTATAAAAATCAAAACTTGGGTATAAATTGGAAGCTAAGGGAAACAAATTCCAGTATAATGAAATGAATGGAGAGAAACTTGATTAAAGGTAAGTAAATGTTTTTGGATTGAAATTGAAACCATATTAAACTAAGATGGATTAGTGAATCAATATGGAATAAGAATTCCTGAATTCAAGTTGAAATATAAATTAATTGGATGTTGATAATCTCGACACATACAGTTTAAATGTATCGAGTAGAATAAGAAGTGAATTAAAATAAGTCCAGGCCGAGTAGTGATAATTGAATACGATTTAAATTATTATTCAATTGAGTTTGGGCTATGAAATCAGGTCTTAAAATAGAAGTGTATGTGTGTGTAATGAATAATGAATATAAAATCAAATTATATAAATTTGAGTTAAATGAAACTGAATAAAAAATAAATCAGATTAAGTTTGATTGAAATTGAAATTGTACTCAAAATTTATATGGACTCATAAATTAAAAATAAAACTTGGAACTTAAGTGAAAATTTAAATGAACTTATGAATTAAAAATTTAACCTAGAACTTGGATTATAAATAAAATTTGACATGTTCATAAGAATATATATGTATTTGAGCATGGTTGTTTAAAATTGTCATAAGTTAAGCAAGATAATGAATTAATGGATAAACTGGCAAATTGAAGGTAAGAAGTTCAAATGATTGTGACCAAATAGGAATGGATATGCATGTGGTTATACAGGTTTATTGGATTGGAGCAGGTGTAGAGAGTAAATATGAGATGTCCAACAAAAAGGTACATGTTTAATTCAATATGGGATTTTATGAACCTATTTGGCAAGCCGCTTGGCTTTTTAATTTTATTTTTGATTGGGGAAGGCCTACAGAGTCATTTTGTAGTTGTATCGATCAGCCCGTACAAAGGAGGTGCTGGCGAAATTTTTCAAAAATTTAGGGAGTTAGAAAAACTTTCAGCAGTTTGGAAAATTTTTGTTAACAAAAATTTAATCGAAGTAAAGAGTTTTCGTATAGGATTGGAAACTAGCGAGATTGGTTGAGTAATAAGGGTTTTGAAGTGAGTATTGACTTGCATGAGTGGATTGGGAGAAGTGAATAAGGTATATCTACATTTCCTACTTAGTAATTTCGGGGACGAAATTCTTTTAAGGGGGAAGGAATGTAACATCCCGCATTTTATCGATTTGTGTTTGAATATTTAAATAAGATTAAATATTGAATTTAGAATATAAATGGAATTTTATATTAATTAAAATGAAGTTTGAAATGTATAATTATATATATTAATATAAACGAGTTTGAAATGGCATGGTAGTTCGTTATTTATGATTTGAACTTCAACTGAGTGTACAGAAGCCGTTATAAGTCGGAATTCGCCGAAACAAGAAATATTCGAATCTGTTGAATATTAATTTTGTAATAAAAGAGAAAAAATAGAATTTTGTATTTTATATTGAGAGTTATGGCCAAATCAAATTTCGAAATAGTCGCTGTGAAATCCTTTGTAAACAATAATGATTTATTTAATATAATAAATCAATTTTAAATAAATAGAATATTGGTTTAACGTGGAAATAAAATATCGAGTTTAAAATTTCGAGTTAGTGTATTCTGGAAATTTTATATAATTCAGTTTGTGTATATTTATCTGATAATAATAATAATTTATTTGATCAGTTTATATTCAATTGAATTTAATTTTAATTGTCAGTTTAAAATAAATATCTTCGGTATATGGTCAAATTAGACCGTAAAAACTGTTCCAGTGTGTTCTGAAGGGTGGTAGAACCCTGGAAATGCTTTTCATTGCATTCAGATAGGAGTTGGTTAGTGCATGGTATTTAAAATGTGGTGAAACCACACTAGTTCAACCGATAAAATAAAATTAAACCAATTATATAAACAAAACAAAAATAGCGGACGACTAAATCACAGGCTACATGGTAAGGCTACTACGTCTTCTCCCTGTATGATTATTTTCCTTTCCTCTGAAGTTTCAAAATCGGGTACATTGAAGCCATGCCTATCCCTAACTCTACTGAAGAAACCGCCCCTTCGTTACTCTCCCATCCCAAAACAAAGACAATCCATTTCCTTCGTTTTTCTTTCTCTTCTGTCCATTGCGGAAAGCAAAATCA
Source organism: Allium sativum (assembly GCA_030737875.1). Lineage (NCBI taxonomy): Eukaryota > Viridiplantae > Streptophyta > Magnoliopsida > Asparagales > Amaryllidaceae > Allium > Allium sativum. The sequence goes on from CM060917.1 coordinate 16,606,791, forward strand.
AAGTTCATCAATAAAAAAGGGGGTAACTGAAATCGCGAGTTGTGATTCAATCACCGCCGAGAACTCTGGAACTCAAACCATTTTCCCATTCATTCTTTACTGTCTGTAAGCGCGAAATCGAAATCGCGAGCTACTCAATCAGTTGAAACTCGACTCAAGGATGAGTGCGACAAGAATGAATCGCGGTTTAAACTTGGAGCTCGAAACTGTTTTTGGAGGCGCTCGCAATACAGATCTGAATCTCGAACCAAACGCAAAGACTAGGACTCGCGAGTGAAGACAGGGAGCCAGTGTGATGGTGATGGGTTTGAAGTTGCGTTCGATGGTGAGATTGGGTAGCAAGCTCGATGCTGGGAGGATGGAGCTGTGTTTAAGGGGAAAACCGAGATGGAGTTTGACGTTGAACTGAAGTGCTGGGTCATTAGGCAAGTCGACAGTTGATAGAAAGTAAGTTTGATCTCTGTTTTTCTTGTAAGGTTTGGGGTTTAATTCATTAATGTTGAACGTGAGGTTTAGATTCATTTTTCTGATAAATGAACGTGTTAAACTGGCGAATGAGGGAGTTCTAGTCGGTATTGATAAACATCGAAATGTGCTGAATTTTGATGGGGAGGGATTCCGACCCTTACTGGGTTATGCGACATGTATTGGAGTCTAAGAGGAAGGAGGAGCTGTTATCGCAAGGTCCTAGGGGTACGTTATCTTGGAAATGATGGAGTGTCTGGACATTTGGGGTTGATGGGTTGAGACATTGCAACATTGGTTTGAAGCAAGGCAATTGCCTGTGTGGTGAAAGGAGATAGTCAATGAATTGTTTTGCTGAAACACTACATTTTGGGGCTCGTTGCTTTGTTTGGAGCTATTCGAGGATTGGTCGAGGGATTTCAGAAGTTATAAGGTATAATTTTTATGTAATTTAAATAAGTAGAAGAATTTATTCTAGTAGTTAATTTAATTTATAAATATTTAATTGATAAGTAAAAATGAATATTCGTAGGAATAAATTTATTCAAGACAATTCAAGACGATACGATGCTGAGACGATATGGAAATTTAAATGGATATTCGTCATAGAAAATCGAGGTGAGTTAAACTCACCCGGTTAATTATTGGGAACTATTTTTAATAGTTCAAATTTATTTTATTGCTTGCTGGTTGCTAAATCGATTGATATAAAGTGAATTATAATATATAATAATATATAAAATTAATATTGGTGATTGGTGATTGAATATTCCCGCAGTACCATTAGCGGATGCCCGCAGTACCATTAGCAGATGATTTCCCTATGCGCCCCACAATATATATAGTGGATGACCTTTATACTGCGAGATCCTGCCTCGAAGCAGGATGGGCATTATTATTGTTGACAAACATATGTGGATGCATGAAAAACAGGTTGGCGGGATCCAACTGGATTCCTCACTTTTAATTATTTGTTTTCACATATATGATGTGTTTTATAACCTGTGATAGTCCATGGTATATTTGGATGTATCAGTAACACTGATTGTTGGTTTTGGATATTTTAGATATCCTAAATAATGATATATATATTTCAAAATAGAAATTGAAATATAATAAGAATTGAAAAGGAAATATTTATTTTCAAATAAAAATGGTTAGTTAGAATCCAAATTAAAAAGAATTTAGAAGCAAATATTTGTCTAAACAAATATCGTGAAGAAGTGATTTTAGAAACGACATTATAAGAAGTAGGATTATTATTTGGGGGATTTAAGAAAAACGTGAAGTTTGTATAAATTTCGGAAAAAGAAATGGAAATCGAAAAATAAAACGTTATTCTAAAAATATATTGAAAGTGTCTCAAGGGAAAATATTTATTTACAAATGTTCTTTTGAAACCCGAATTATAAATACATTTAAAGGAAAGATTTATTTAAAACAATTATGTTAATGAGGTGATTTTAAATGATCATTTATAAAGAAGTGAAACGATTACCATTTGAGGGTTTGGGAAAAATATGGTTTGAGTGAGAATTTGGAGGAAAGTTAGGAATCAAGTTTATATTTTAATGAAATTGGAATTTTCAAATGGCAAGGAAAATTATAAAAGGGATTATCTATAATAAATATACAATTAGAAGTTATATTTGGAAGACTTGAAATTTCAAATATGAAATCAGGTTCGAGAATGGATATTATTTTCGGGTAGGGCAAATAAGGGCTAATGCAAATATTATAGATGTAATTTTTGGAAGTAAATTAGGAAGGGTTTTTAATTTATAATTTCTAACTGAATTAATAAGTGAAATTAAATTGACCAATATAATATAGATTACATTAAAGTATTTATATAAGATTTTAGATAATAAATCCAAATAGTAAGAAATGTATAAAGCTGAATTGGGTTGTGATTAATACATAGAGATGTTTGTGGAAATTGTTTATGAAATCAAGACTTTATCTTGTGAAGTTTAAAATGAAATATAATTAGTAAATGAAATGAAATGGGTAAATGGAATCAAATGAAATTATATTATAAGTACTTTTTTCCAGTTTAGGAATAAGTAAATATTTCGAAAATCGTATATCCGATAATAGTGTAGATACGGTTTGAAAGTCATATTTATGGAAAATATTTGGAATGGTAATAAGTTGAGATAAATATCTCATTTAAAGTGACAATGAATAACTGGAACTTTTATCCGTTAGAAGAAGAAAGAGTTAAGGAAATTAGAAACTGACTAGGGATTAGCGAGTTGAATGGTTTTCTGAGTATCGATCTGATGTTGGTTTCGGCTTTTGGGGTAGATGCTTAGGAAATTTCTCTATCACTAGTTTACGGTTAGGGACTAAGGACCTAGATGCAAAATACATGCTTAAAGGGATTTTTAAAAATGAAAGGGGATTTTGAATATTCTTATATATATAAATATAAGAAAAGAAGTGAGTATTCCATTGGAAAACAGAGAAGTTTAAAATAAATGAAAGGTTAATCAAAAGAGGCTAATATGACGGTAAATATTAAAACAATTAATTTAATTTTATTTTATGGATAGATGGTTGTTTTATTTGATAGTTAAATAACCAACTATCAAATCTGGCCTAATACGATTGTTTGTACGGAAATACCGGGATCGAATAAATTCGAAAACCATTCCGAACCAGCTAATACATAAACGTGGAGGATGATGATTGAAGATGGAGCAGTGAAGACCGTAGATCTTCATAAACGGAAGGACTACTTGTCAAATTCTATGGCTTCGTGCCCGGGGATATTTTGATGGTGATCCTGTCGTGGTTGAAATCGACGGAGTGCAAGGACTACTCGCTACTGATCCATAGGGTGATTCCTAGGATGTGGTGGGAGAGTGCCTTCGGTTTGTCCAGTTCCAGGACAACTTGTATGGACGAATGTCTGACAGAATATTTCCAAAGGGGTTACGTACATTGATTTCTTCAAACGTACGAAGTTGTTGGCAAAGAAGGGAAACTTCTTTAGCCTAACAATCTGAGTATTTTTGTGGAAATAAATTAGTGATTTCCGATGGATCTGACGATGTGGCATTCAAAGTGAATGGTGGTCATATGCTCTCTCTGAATAAAAACTAAAAAAAACAAATTTATGAATGAATTATGACCTCAAGCCTCACAACCGGGAAATGACAAAAATCGGGCAGGCAACATGGCTATATAGGTCATTCCCATTAGGGTGTGTTGTCACCATCTAGAGAATATTCGATTTGTTACTTCTTTTCACTTCTGTATCTCCCGGGAAAACGGTAGCTGCGCAGCCGTAAGGTGGCAATATATTCGATACACTCAAGAGAAATGAGTGGTCGGTCATGTGTGGGCTGGGTTGCAAGACGTTCTTGTTGAATCCAGTGTATTCCCCTCTAGAGATACACTATCGGAAGGTGGTTCTATACCTTGTCATAGCTGGAAATCCAATCTCCATTAAGCACCCGTGGTTTTGATTGTATACTATATATGTTGAGCGTGAGATGCAAGCGTTCTGCTAGATTTTATTTATTTATATTTAGACACTATTATAATATCAGAAAAGATATTGATTTCAACAATGTATTGGGTTATCGTAAGGTAAAATGTGGATTGGTCTTACGATTATCGTTTTCTTTCGAAATGATTTTTAACTTTAAAATCAAGATGGATGATACCAATAATTTAGTGGGTTTTTCTCATGCTGGTTCACCAGACTGACCTGTGGCATTTGTAATGCTTGGGTCAGACCCAGTTGGGTTGGACCGAGTTGTACAGGTTCAAGGCAGGATGATACAGACTTCAGGAGACGAGCTGGAGGAGATCAGACGTATTATATATTTAGATATTATTCCGTTGTGTGTTGAAAATGAGGACAGACTGTTATAACTGTCCAGATACATTGAATGGTTGTTGTACTCTAATGAATTGTAAGTATTATTTCAAGTTTTAAATGAAGATTTATTTCTGTATTATATTTTGTTCCGCTGCGATGTGAGTTGTTCTTCTTCTTTTTCTTATATTCTAATATTTCTTTCTTTTTATCTCACCCTCTAACTTCTTTCTTCAACTTTCTGGATTTTCGGTATTTGAGTTTGGACACGGAATGTAGTTGTGTCGAAAATTCGAGCGTCGAATTTTCCGGTTCGTTACACCTCCGCCCACCACCGCCGCTCGATCTCCCCTCCGCCTCCCCGGGCCTCCACCGCCACCAACGGCGCTTCCTCTGCCTCCTCCTCCTCCTTTAATCAAAAACCCGCCCAAACTGCCTTGTAGCCGCTGCTCTGGCCACTTACAGCCCCACCACCGCCTGCATCGACCACCTACAGCCACCCCGACCACCTGCGTGCCACCCTCAGCCACCAATGACCACCATGGACTCCCCTCCTCAATGAAAATCCAATTTTTATAAATTATAGTTTTGCAAATAACACCCTGTACGGTTTTAGCCAATATCTCCCAAACCGAGCCCCTATGGCCAAAACTCCATAATACCAAAATCGAAGAGCACGATTTTCTCTTCGATTTGGGATATGGAAGTCGTAATTTGGATTGTGTAGCCGCACGGAAAACACGTGTAAAGTCTGCTGTCCAAATCGTGTACTTTCACGAATTCCAGTGAAATGGGGCATTTTCAAAGAAAAGTCCATTAGGCGAAAGTTGTCCAGAATGGCGCGCTTAAGCTAGAAAAATGACTGTGTGAAGATTAGGGCTCGTTTGCAAATTCTAGAACCAGAACAACAAACCAAAGTGACAGAAAAGCACGGCGGAGTGGATCCCAATGTGAGAACTCCTTCTCGCTCAATTTGTTTTACAGTATACTAGGTTGCAGACGGTGCTTAGTAGCACCCGACACCATTTATTGTACAAATCATGGTTGTTTGTTTGGACTGAATTGACTGTATTGTGTTTACTGAATATATGAACTATAAATATATATATATATATATATATATATTCATGTGTTGAAATAATTTTATTCGTTAAAAAATACAATTTTTAACGTGTATATGAATGAAAATAATTATTCATTTACAAATCAGACGATTTGTTTATGTACGCCCATTTAACTGATATGGATTGGGATGATAAATTTTACACATCGCCCAACTGCACAAATAATATTCGGTATTTGTTGGTTGAAACCCCGCACAGGTATTGGGATGATATTTGACATACACTAATCCCAGTTGTTTAGTTGTATGTCAATCAATTGTTTGACAGGCTGTTGTGAGCGTCAATTATTTATATTTAATACTTATGCAGTTGTGTAATGCACTATGGATGAGGGTTGATTGTTTATCATTGCTGTTGTATACATGCGTTGTTTGAAATCCATATAATAACCTTATATGGTAATTGACTATGTTTGATTCTAATTCAGAAATAACGAATATTTTAAAATAATATTCACTAAAGGATTAAAATGTGAATTTGATGTCTGATTTTGGATAGACACGAAAATATTGAAATGTGTCAAGCCGTGTTGATTAGATTTGACCATTTTAACGCGAACGATAATTATATCGACTTTATTCATTTTTATAATGAATATCGAAAATGAAATGATTTCAAAATCAGATATTTTGAAAATATTATCATTTATATATTATAATGATATAGAATATTCAATTTTGATTTAAAATTGAAAATGAAGTTGAAATCGTTTTTAAAACGAATTTAAAATGATTTATATAAAATACGTTTTAAATGGAAATCGACGAAATATATATAATATATATAATATATATATTTAATGGTCTGAATGGAACGCGTCGTGCTGCGACCATTCGCGAATTTCGACCATTGACTTCGAATTGACATTACGGGAGATCCGACCGTCGGATTTTCCTAAAACCAGAACTGTTGGGTTCGTATCGAAAAGTGCTTTTCAATGAATATAAGAGATTTGAAATCTAACAGTTGGATTTGGAATTATGTCAAAATCAAATTTGGAAAAGGTCGCTATGAATGTAGTTCGGTGGGCGTAATTGGAAACCGACTGTACGAACCTTGATAAAATTATTAATAATTTGTGTAAAATCATAATAAATTATTTGGAAAGAATTTGGATGAGAAACTCCATGTTTGAGAAGATAAAAATATATTTTTATCGTAATGAACTAGTTATTAACTAGAATGATAATCCAATATTTTTAAATAAATAAATTGGATTTGAAATGGTTTTAAAATAACCAGAATTTTCCAATGTATGAATTGGAATGGATTTGAATGGAAATAATCTTCGGAATATTTCAATATTGGATTACGTGATTATACGGATATTGTGGAGGAATTTGGAAGATATATATATATCATTATTCCCAATACGATATTTGTTGATTTCAGAATTTGATATTGAATATAAGTCGATATAATTTCTATTTAGAGCCTTGTATTTGATATCGAATTGGATTTTAGGTTTGTCGTGAATGGTGTCTTTATTAACACTGTTCTTAAAACCCGATGAGAAAAGAATAAATCTTTTAAATAAGATTTAGAGAAGTTTACCAATTAATTAATATTTAATTGGAATTGAATTGAAATTGGATTATTTGGTTTATTGTGAACTGTGTTTTTAACGACATTCGTTCTTTAACCCGATTAACAATGAAAGATGATTTGGAATATATAAATCTTTTATTAGGATTTAATGGAATTTTACCAAAGTAAAGTTTACAATTTAATAAAATAAATTGGAATGGAATGGAATTTGATTTGGTAATAATCGAGGTGAGCTTCTATGGAGGAAGACTGTTGATATATATAGAATTTAAAAGGCTTTGTCGTTATTCCATTTATATTATTAGTCGGATACGAAAATTGATATCGATTATATATTGATTTATATTCCGTGAAGATTCCATAATAAATGGAATGTGATCTTGGGTTTATCGCGAAATGTGTTTTAAGAGACATTGGTTCTTTAACCCAGTTAAAGACATGATCAGATGTCTAACATTGTTTTTCGAACTGTAATGTTGATCTCTGCTAAATATATATTTGTTTGGTGATGGAGAATTTATTCTCTTGCTTAACACCCTTCTCTAAGACGTATGAGCTTAGAGGTTATGTATCTGCAGAAATCAATGGTACATTGTAGATTGTCGATGCGGCTTGTTTGATTTTCCAAAGTTAAATTATAATTAATATTGATTTTTGGGAAGATTAAAAATAAGTGGAGTTTTAATGAATGTTTTATTAGATTGAAAAGTGAATGAGATAATTTAAATTATCGAATTTGGGAAATGACCGAGAATGGAGTACCAACAGTTTTACTCCAGTCGATAGTTAAATTTTTAATTAGATTTGAACGGGAAATGGTAATTAATTTTACCGATAACACAGTGGTGTTAGATATGGAGTATCACCAGTTTTGCTCTATGGGATGAATAGTTTGGGATTGGGAAATAAAATAAATGATCACTTCGGTAAGGTTCACTAATCCCGATTAGTTTGGAAAACCTTAATTTGGTTTAAATTGTGAAAAGAATATTTGGCTAAAAGAATATTCTGGATTGGAATGAGTCGTATGTTGTGTGTTTATAGCACTTGATTATAATATACGCGGGTTATTCGAAAAGGCCAAGTTTATACCCATTCTGAATAACTAATTCGACGATAAGTCGACGATGAAGACGGTGATTGAAGGCTGGAGATCTTCACATCGTTTGGATGATTACTGATGTCTTGATTGGGCAGTACACCCAAGACAAGGTAATAAGTGGTGATCGTCCAGATGTACTTAGAGATCGACCGGATGTGCGAGGACCGCTCTCTTGTATTGGACATATGGGACGAGGAATAAGGTGCCTCCGGTTTCGTTCAGACCCAGAATGAACTAGTAAATGGATGTGTGTCTAACATTGGATTTTATTCTATGTTGATTGATTTCTATTAAATATATATCTGTTTGGTGGCGGAGAATTTATTCTCTTGCTTAACACCCTTCTCTGAGACGTACAATTTTAGAGATTATATATCGATAGACATCAGTCGCATGGCGTCAATTTCCTGTGTGGCATCCTGAGATGCAAATGATCAAGGCTTTTGCTGAAAAGCAGAGTCTTGTGGTTGATGATCAAAGCATGACCTTAAATAGTATAGCTTTGTGTATAGCATTAATTCGCGAGCCTCACACCTCGGTATGAGTCAAAAACGGGATCGTGACCGTTGGGAGAACATGCCATTTCTTTCTAGCAATGGGTAGTGTCATGGTATGGAGCCCAAACATTTATATTTTATTTACCTATGTGGATGATGGATAGCGAGGCGCCTCGGATATATCGGTTACTATGGAGCCGATGGATAGGTCCGATAGGACCGGGAAACGTGTGTTCAAGAATACTAATCCACTAAAGTATGTGTGGACCGGCCAACTGTTACAAAGGTTGCCCCACGGTGTTTAATCCTAAGACATTTGCTAGAGTGTCTCGAATCGGTGAGGATCCGTCCCTGGCCTTGACTCATGACGGAAATCCAATTTCCAATACGTGACATTTTGGTTTTAATTGTAGAGACTAGTATGGCGACATAGTAGCATGGGATACTATGATGTATATGATTGATACATTTATATTTGAAGTGATTTTGATACTATACACTTATAGTAATATCAAAATGATTTGTTTTAAACGTACCAAGCATGTGAGGCTATTATAAGGGGAAATTCTATCCTCTGGCTTGCGTTGCGTTGCGTGATGGGACCTGAGTCTTATAATAGCTTCATTTTTCAAAAAGCATTGCGCTATTTGTTTTATGCACTAGTATTCTTGGGAGAAAACTCGTTCCGTGTTATGCGGCGTGGTCCCTTGATTTACTTTATTTTTAAAGTAAGGTTTTAAATAACTATTTTAGTTCTCACACCAGTCACATGACTGACCTAAAGTTTATTGTTTTAACCTAAACTATGGGTGCCCTTATTTTCCATAGGGCAGCAAGTAGTTTTGGTTTTGCAGATATTTCTTTTCCTAGGATCCTAGATTTACAGCTGAAGCTATATTCGGAAAGCTCTGTATCCATGTATTTCTTTCGGTTGTGTTATGTATTATTTTTTGGCTGCTTTGTAATTTAATCTCTGATATTTTTCTGATGTATATTATTTATTCATACTCTGTTATATTTGTGTACTCTGGTGTAAATCGTTGTAATAACAATGAAATGTTCTTCTATCTGTGTTCCGAGGTGTCGTGTTCTCAACTCAATCCAGGCTTTCCCTTACGGGCGAGTTTGGGTCGGTTTAGACGTGGTATCAGAGCTTTGGTTTACAGAGCTTGAGAACACGACACATTAGAACCAAACGAAAGAATTCATCAGAGATTGGAATAGTAATATCCAATAAGAATGACTCGTTAGAGTTAGGATCAGTGGTATCCTAAAATGAGTTAGAAGAGTATTATTTATTAAAAACAAATTTTAGTTTTGAAAATTTAATCTAATTATACGTATTTGGGTATATTATTTTATTTTATTTTGGACAATCGAGTATATGAAGATTTTGTATATACGCGTCATGAACGTATATTCGAAGTCTCAAATATACAGGATAGATATAGAATCACACTCTAGTCGCCCAGAGATGATTCTGATGATTGATATATCATCATCAGATTCTATGTTCGAGTTTCGAAAGTGGGATATCTATATATTTCCAATTGGTTGGTGTGAGAACCAAAATTTAGATAGGGTTATCGTTGTGATTTGGCACCAAAAAGATGATTTTTGAGTACATATTAAAGATATATGTTTGAAAAGTAAATCAACTAATTGATTGCTGATTGTTGATTGTGTTGTGTGATTATTCATAAAACCGATAAGAGAATGAATGGTAAACTAAGCCAAATCGAGCAAATATCGAGCTGAATTGAAATTTGTTTGAAATTGCATATGTATATATATATATATGTGTGTGTGTGTGTGAACAGGTCATAGCATGGAGGCTAAGAAGAGGAATAAAATTGTGTGCCCGACAAATAGGTTATTGTATTTCTTGGGCTTTGATGATTTTATGAGCCGATTGGCTAGCCGCTTGGCTTTTTCTTTTTCTTTTTGGATGATGAGGGCCCTGTGAGGCTAGTTGTGGTTTTAAAGGTCTCCCAATACAAAGGAGGTTATGGCGAAATTTTTCGAAAATTTAGGGTGTTAGCCAAATTTTTGAGAAATTAGAAAATTTTTAGAAACCGAAAAGTTGAAGAATGAAAGTTCAGTTGTTTAGTTAAACAACTTTCTTTCCTTTTCGAGGATGAAAAGATATTAAGTGAGGGAGATTGTAACAACCCAGAATTTCAGAACCAATTTAAAAAAATTTATTTTAGCTATTTTAATGGGTTTTAAGAATTTAAAATGATTTATTTTAAATAATAACGACTAAAAATTTATTTGAATCAAAGTTAGAACGTATAAATTTATTTTAATTATAAAATGAACCTGAAATGGCGCGGTAGTCTGAAAATTCGATTTTAAATTTCAATTGAATATGCATAATTCAATATAAGTCAAAATTGGACGAAAAAAGAAATATTTGAATCTATTTAATTATATCTTTCTAACGAATGTAAGAAACTGAGATTTCACTTAATAAATTGTAAGTTATGTCCAGATTAAAATTTAAAATAGACGCTATGGAATTTATATATATTTTTAATATAATATATAGCCCTTAAAAATAGCCATTTTGCAAACGACCTCCATCTTTGACAAAACCACTTTTGTTGGATCTGGAATGTCAAATTATTGCTAGATTCCAATTTTCATAATTTTTGGAATTAATATGCAAGCGTGGTGAATTTAAACATGTTTGGTAATTTCAGTTTGAAATTAATCGACTGGAAAATGGCCATTTTTCAAACAGCCTCCAAATTCGACGAAACTAGTTTTGTCAGGACCGTATCGTCAAAACATAGCTAGATTTATTTTTCAGGAATTTTCGTAGTTGCTTTGCGGCCCCGGTAAATTAAAATGTACGTTCAAATTCAATATATATTGATTTATATTTTAATTTTAATGAAAACAGATCGAAACAGTCGAATCGGCTTATGAGACATATCCCATTGTGTTCGGAATGAGGGTATTTAGTCAAGGACATCAGTCGATGGGTCTCGTTTGGAGTTCGAAATTAAAAGTAACTTTTTAGGAAAATAAATAAATAATATAATTTATTATATAATAACCCGAACCCTTCCTCATCCTCCCAAACCCGTCGAAATCAGATTTTAGAAAAAAAAACAAAAGAGAACCCGCCACCGCGCTCAGCCCTCTACCCACTGCTGCCTCTGCCGGACCCGCACCACCGCTGCACGGTCTCCCCTCCGCTTCCCCTGGCCTCCACCGCCACCAACGACGCCTCCTCCTCCTCCTTTAATCAAAAACCGGCCCAAACCCCCATGTTGTCGCCACTCCGGCCATCCACAGTCCCACCATCGCCTGCCGCGACCACCTGCAGCCACCCCGACCACCTGCGTGCCCCCCTCAGCCACCAACGACCACCATGGACCCCTGTAACTACCCGGAAAATCTGGGCGAATTTAAAATTTTTAATTTGGCTATTTTAATGAATTTTGAATATTAAAAATAAATTATTTTAAATAATAACGACTAAAAATCCTTTTAGATCGAAGTTATAGAGAATATATTTATTTTAATTATAAAACAAGGCCTGAAATGTCGCGGTAGTTTGAAAATATGAATTTGAACTTTGACTGAATGTACAGGATGCAAAATAAATCGGATTTCAGCGAAACAAGAAATATTTAAATCTATTTGAAAATATCTTTCTATCGATTCTAAAAGTTCGAAATTTCATATCAGAAATCAAAAGTTATGGCCAAATCAATTTTCAGGAAGGTCGTTGTGAAATTAATATAGCCCTTGAAAAAAGTGATTTTGCAAACCACCTCAGAATTCGACAAAACCACTTTTGTTGGATCCGGGATGTCAAATTATTGCTAAATTAATTTTTCCAGAATTTTCTGAATTAATATGTGAGTGTGGCGAAGTTAAACGTATTTTGATCAGTTTCAGCCAATTTGGGTCGACCAGAAAATGGCCATTTTTCAAACGGTCTCAGAATTTGACAAAATTAGTTTTGTTAGGACCGTATCGTCAATACGAAGCTAGAAACTATTTTTCGGGGATTTTTAGAGTCCGTATGTGGCCCCGGTAATTTGAAATGTGCGTTTAAATTGAATATACCTTGATTTACATTTTAATTTTGACGAAAACAGACTGAAACAATAGAATTGGCTTACGAAACATATCCCATTGTGTTCGGAATAGGGTTATTTGGCTAGGGGCAGTAGTCGTTGGATTTGATTTGGAGTCCGGATGTGAGATTCACTTTTGAGAGTTTAATTGAATTAATAATATAAAAATTCATATAAATACCCCCGTCCCGAAACCCTAACCCCCCCATAACGTTCAGCCTCCATTTCAAAATCAACGCACCAAACGCTCCGAACGTCAATCCATGATTTCTCCAAATCCGTTCAGTGATTTTCCAAATCTCCAAAGGGAAAATGAAGAGCAAGACGAGGTCTCCATTCTGAACGGTTGAAATCGGATACGATGGCCTGGATTTTTCGATTTTCGTGCTCAAGTGGAGGTCGTTCGGGCATCGTTCTCTGGCGCTGGGGATCATTGGAGAGGCCATCGCATATGGCGGGGGCGTGGGGGAGTCGACGTGGAGGAAGGTCATGGTCACCTCGGATCAGAGGCTGGTGGTCCCTAGGGGGTGCGATGGGGGTTTGAAGCTGGCGATGGTTTGGGTTTAGGAAATAACGAAGACGACGGGTTGAAGAAAATAATTAAGGTTAACGGGGTAATTAGTGAATAATTATTTAATTATTTATATAAAAATGTAATTAAGACATTTATCATAACTCCTTCATACGAGGTCAAAAAGACGAACGGTCAGTTGCGTTGAACTCGTCTCGGCGAACACTACATTTCAGAACTGACCAGCACTAAAACGGGGTAAATCAGAATCTAAGACAAATTCAAATTCAAATGGTTCAGAAATTCAGATAAAACTGACGGAGTGGATCCCAATGTGAAAACTTCTTACTTTAAATTTTCTTTCCTAGTTATATATATACTAGGATGCAGACGGTGCTTAGTAGCACCCGACACCATCGTCCACAGACCATGGACTTGTTTATTTGGTTTTGTAGTTGGTTAGATTGTTTGTTTGAAATTGGTTGTTTGGGTGAAATCGAATTGACTAGACTGGTACATGTATGGCGTGGGCCATTATTAGGCAGGGGATAAGGCTAGACCTTGTCCCGTATCTAGTATCGTGCCGTTATGCCGTCGAAATTCTCTAAAATAAGTTAGAAAAATAAAAATATCATTTTATTGAATAAATGAACTGAATAGAAAATTCATGTGTTGAAATAAATATTTTAACGTTAAAAATATAATTTTTAATGTGGATGTGAATAAAATAAAATATTCATTTACAAACCAGACGGTTGGTTTATGTACACTGATTTGACTGATATGGATTGGGAATATAAATTTTACACGTTGCCCAACTGCACAAATAAAATCTGCGTTTGTTGATTTGAAACCCCACACGGGTGTTGGGATGAAATTTGACGTACACTAGTCCCGATTGTATAGTTGTATGTCGATCGATAGGTTGACAGGCAGTTGTGTAGTGCACTTTGGACGATGGTTGATTATTTATCTTTGTTATTATATACATGTGTTGTATGGAATCCATACAATTAATAATATATGGTTAATTGATTGGGCTTCATTCCAATTTGAATAAAATATATATTCATGTGTTGAAATATATATTCATGTGTTGAAATAAAATATATATTCATGTATTGAAATAAAATATATATTCATGTGTTGAAATAAAATAAATATTCATTTGTTGAATAGAATAACGAAGTTATTGAAATATATAAAGCCGTGTTGATTAGATTTGTGCCATTTTCACGCGAACGATATTTATATCGATTTTATTCGAATATCGAAAAAGAAGTGATTTCAAGATATAACATTTTGAAAATAATATCATTTTTATATATATCGATGATATGGAATATTCAATTTTGATTAGAAATTGAATATGAAGTTGAAATCGTTTTGAAAACGAATTTAAAAACGATTTATAGAATACATTTTGAAAGAAAATCAATGAAATATATTATATATATATATATTATATGGCCCGAATAGAATGCGTCGCGTCGCTGCAGTTCGCGAATTTCGACCGTAGACTTCGAATTGACGTTACGGGATATCCGACCATCGGATTCTTCTAAAACCGGGACCGTTGGGTTCGTATCGAAAAGAGCTTTCCAATGAATATTAGAAATTTTAAATCTAATGGTTGGATTTGGAGATACGTCCAAATCAAATTTTGAAAAGGTCGATGTAAGTGCAGTTCGACGACCGTTATTGGAAATCGACTGTACGGGCCTTGATAAAATTATTAAAAATATTATTAATTTGTGTAAAATCATAAGAAATGATTTAGAAAGAACTGGGGTGAAAAATTCCCTATTTGAAAAGATAAAAATAGATTTTTGTCGAAATAGACTAGTTTTGAACTAGATTTGAAATGGTTTTAAAATAACCTGAAATTTCCAATATATGAATTGGAATGGATTTGAATTGTAATCATCTTCAGAATAGTTCGATGTTGGATTTCGTGATTATGTCGATATGGTCGTGGAAATTTGAAAGATATATTTATATCGTTATTTCCAATACGATATTTGTTGGTCTCAGAATTTGATATTAAATATAAGCCGATATATTTTCTATTCAGAGCCTTATATTTAATATCAAATGAGATTTTGGTTTGTCATGAACGGTATCTTTAATAATACTGTTCTTAAAGCCAAATGGGGTTAAGAAAATTAGGAACTAATTGGGGATCAGTTAAGTTGAATGGTTTCTTGGATATTGTTCGGATGTTGGTTTCGGCCTTCGAGGTTAATATTTAGGGAACTATTCTCTTACTAATTTACAGTTAGAGACTGATAGAATGGAATGTTATTTGGGTTTATTGTGAACTGTGTTTTGAAAGACATTGGTTCTTTAACCTAGTTAATGATTAGAACTAAGTGGAGTTTTAATGAATCTTTAATTAGATTGAAATGAGCAAGAATGGAGTATCACTAGTTTTGCTCCAAGCGATAGTGAAATCTTTAATTAGATTTGAACGTGAAATGGTAATTAAATTTACCGATAACGCAGTGGTGTTAGATATGAAGTATTACCAGTTTTGCGTCATGGGATGAATAGGTTGGGATTGGGAAATTTAACAAATAATTACTTCGGTAAGGATCGCTAATCCCGACTAGTTTGGAAAACAATAAAACAGTTTGATTTGATATCTAAAGGAAGATTAAAGATTAAATTTAAAAGAATTTATCTTTGATAAAATTAATGGGAACCTTTCCCTGAGAATGTGAAATTTAGAAACTAACTGTGGGTTGGCTAAGAAGAATGGTTTCCTGGGTATTGATCTGATGTTGGTTTCTTCCTTCGGGGTTAATATTTGGGGAATTGTTCTCTTACTAATTTACGGTTAGTGACTGATAAGAATGTGAAATTTAGAAACTAACTGTGGGTTGGCTAAGAAGAATGGTTTCCTGGGTATTGATCTGATGTTGGTTTCGGCCTTCGGGGTTAATATTTGGGAAATTATTCTCTTACTAATTTACGGTTAGTGACTAATGAATTGGAATGAGGCGTATGTTGTGTTTGTGTAACACTTGTTTATTATATATGCGAGTTGTTCAAAAAGACCGGGTTTATCCCATTCTGAATAACTGATACGACGATGAGTCGAAGATGAAGATGGTGGTTGAAGACCAGAGGTCTTCACATCGTTTGGGTGATTACTGATGATCTTGATTGGGCACCCAAGTAGAGGGAATCAGTTGGTGATCGTCCAGACGTACTTGGAGATCGACGGATTTGCGAGGAAAGTGGGCTTCGGTTTCGTTCAGACCCAGAACGAACTTGTAAATGGACTGTGTGTCTGACATTGGATTTCATTCTGTGTGACTAATATCGGTTGCATAGAGTGGTTTGCCTGTGTGGCATGCTAAGATGCAAATGATCAAGTCTTTTGTTGAAAAGCAAAGTCTTGTGGTTGATGATCAAAGCATGGCCTTTGTGGCATCGCTTTGTGTAACGTTAATTCGCTAGCCTCACACCCCGGTATGAACTAGAAACGGGAGAGGACCTCAGTGAGGACATGCGTTTTCTTTTAGCTAGTGGTGGTGTCAGTTCTTAAACTGGCTGACATTTATATACTTTTCACCTGTGTGGTTGTTGCTGTTGCGAGGCACCTCGGATATATCGGTCGTTCTCGAACTGATAGAGCCATTCGTTGGCTCATTTACGCCCCATAGGGCGAGGAACCGCTGTGTTTAGGAATTTTAATCCACATCGGTGGACCGTCCCTGATGATCTAAAGGCTTGACAGAGTACTTGCCTGAGACACGGGCTTGAGCGTCTCGAATCGGTAGAGGACGATCCCTAGCCTCGGTTCATAGATGGAAATCCAATTTCCAATATGTGATTTTGCGGTTTTAATTGGAAACCTATATTTGGTAGCATAGTGGTATGGGATATTCATGTCGTTTATGATTGATATTTATGATTGTATATAAAATTAGAAACTAACTGGAAACGAGCTAAGATGGGTGGTTTCCTGGGTATTGGTCTGATGTTGGTTTCGGCCTTCGGGGTTAATACTTAGGGAATAGTTCTCTTACTAATTTGAGGTTGGAGTCTGATTAAGAATTAAAATATGAAATTTAGCGTATCAAGCATTCTTTCGCTATTATAAGGTAAAAACCCTATCCTCTGGCTTGCGTTGCATTATGTGATAGGACCTGGGTCTTATAATAGCTTCATTGTTCTTTATTTAGCATTGCGCTGTTGTTATATGCACTGGTATTCTTGGGGTAAAAACCCGTTCTGTGTTATACGGCGTGGTCCCTTGATTTACCTAACTTTAAAAATAAAGATTAATATCTGTTTTAGTTCTCACACCAGTCACATGACTAACCTGGAGTTTATTGTTTTAACCTAAACTCTGGGAGCCCTTATTTTCCGCATAGGCAGCTAGTAGTTGGGTTTTGTAGATTTATATTCACAGGATCCTGATTTATAGTTAAAGTGATATTCGGAAAGCCCTGTATCCGTGTATTTATTTCAGTTATGTTTTGTTTTATTTTTCCGCTGCAGTAATGTATTTAAATCTCTGATATTTTATAATGTGTAATATTTATTCATACTCTGTATATTCTTGTATTCTGATGGAATTGTTGTAATATACAATGAAATGTTCTTCTGTCTGTGTTCTGATTCGTTTTGTCCTCACGGTAATTCGTTCTTTCCTTACCGGGGAAGTTACGGGTTATTAAAGTTGGTATCAGAGCTCTGGTTTACAGAGCTCGAGAACAAGACACATTAGAACCAAACGAAAGAATTCATCTGAGATTGGATTAGTAATATCCAATGGGAATGGCTCATTAGAGATGGGATCAGTAGTATCCTAGAATGAGCCGGAAGAGTGTATTTTTAAAATAAAATTGAAAACAAATTTTATTTTGAAAATTAAATTCAAGTATACATATTTGAATATTTTATTTGTATTGAAGTTGGACAATCTAGTATATGATTATTTTGCATATACGCGTCATGAACGTATATTCGAAGTTTTAATATACTGGATAGATATAGAATCACATTCTAGTCGCCCGGGGATGGTTCTGATGATCGCTATAGTACGTACATCATCAGAACTTATATTCGAGTTTCGAAAGTGTGATATCTATATATTTCCATTAGACTGGTGTGAGAACCAAGACTTATATAGGATTATTTGTTGTGATTTGGCATCAAAAACATGATTTTCTATATTTATATCAAAGTTATATGATTGAAAAATTAACCAACTAATTGATTGTTGGTTGTGTTGTATGATTATTAGTTTGATTAATTGAAATTTTTAACCATTAAGCCAAAATGAACCAAATATTGAACTGTATTGAAAAATTATTATAATTGCATGCATATACATGTATATCTATTGAACAGGTCATAGCAAGGAGGCTAGAGAAGAGAAATAAAATTGTTTGCCCAACTGATAGGTACATGTTTAAAAATTTATTAGGTTTGGATGATTTTATGAGCCGATTGGCTATTTCTTTTTCTTTTGAGATGAGAGGGCCTGTGTGGCGGTTTGGGGATTTTCCCGATACTCCCCGTACAAAGGAGGTTATGGCGAAATTTTTCGAAAATTTAGGGTGTTAGCTAAATTTTTGAAGAATTAGAAAATTCTTAGAAATTGAAAAGTCAAAGAATGAAAGCCAGAATGAAAGCTGAGTTGGTTGGTTAAAGAACTTTCATCTTCGTTCCTTTTCGAGGACGAAAAGTTTTAAGTGGGGGACATTGTAACAACCCGGAAAATCTGAGCCGATTTAAAATTTTTAATTTGGATATTTTAATGAATTTTGAATATTTAAAATAAATTATTTTAAATAATAACGAATATAAATCTTTTTAGATCGAAGTTATAGAGAATATATTTATTTTAATAATAAAACAACGCCTGAAATATCGCGGTAGTTTGAAAATTTGAATTCGAACTTTGACTGAATGTACAGGATGCAAAATAAATTGGATTTCAGCGAAACAAGAAACATTTAAATCTGTTTGAAAATATCTTTCTAACGAATCTGAAAGTTCGAAATTTCATAGCAGAAATCAAGAGTTATGGCCAAATCAATTTTCAAGAAGGTCGTTGTGAAATTAATATAGCCCTTGAAAAAAGTGATTTTGCAAACGACTTCAGAATTCGACGAAACCACTTTTGTTGGATCCAGGATGTCAAATTATTGCTAAGTTTATTTTTGCAGAATTTTCTGAATTAATATATGAGCGTGGCGAAGTTAAACGTGTTTTGATCAGTTTCAGTCAATTTGGGTCGACCAGAAAATGGCCATTTTTCAAACGGTCTCAGAATTTGACGAAATTAGTTTAGTTAGGACCGTATCATCAATACGAAGCTAGAAACTATTTTTTGGGAATTTTTAGAGTCCGTATGTGGCCCCGGTAATTTGAAATGTGCGTTTAAATTGAATATACCTTGATTTATATTTTAAATTTGATGAAAACTGACTGAAACGATAGAATTGGCTTACGAAACATATCCCATTGTGTTCGGAATAGGGGTATTTGGCAAGGGGCGGCAGTCGTTGGATTTGATTTGGAGTCCGAATGTGAGATTCACTTTTGAGAGTTTAATTGAATTAAATAATATAAAATTTCATGTAAATACTCCCCTCCCGAAACCCCAAACCCCCCCATAACGTTCAGCCGCCATTTCAAAATCCACGCACCAAACGCTCCGAACTTCAATCCATGATTTCTCCAAATCCGTTCAGTGATTTTCCAAATCTCCAAAGGGAAAATGAAGAGCAAGACGAGGTCTCCATTCTAAACGGTTGAGATCAGATATGATGGCCTGGATTTTTCGATTTCCGCGCTCAAGTGGAGGCCGTTCGGGCGTCGTTCTCTAACGTTGGGGATCATCGGAGTGGCCATCGCATATGGCTAGGGGGGAGTCGACGTGGAGGAAGGTCGCGGTCACCTCGGATCGGAGGCTGGTGGTCCCTAGGGGGTGCGACAGGGGTTTGAAGCCGACGATGGTTTAGGTTCAGGAAATAACGAATACAACGGGTTGAAGAAAATAATTAAGGTTAAGGGGGAAATTAGTGAATAATTATTTAATTAACTATATAAAAATGTAATTAAGAAATTTATTATAATAACTCCTTCATACGAGGTCGAAAAGACGAAACGTCAGTTGCGTTGAGCTCATGTCGGCGAACTCTACATTTCAGAACTGACCAGAACTGAAATGGGGCAAATCAGAATTTGAGACAAATTCAAATTCAAATGGTTCAAAAATTCAGATAAAACTGACGGAGTGGATACCAATGTGAGAACTTCTCAATTTAAATTCCCTTTCCTAGTTATATATATATACTAGGATGCAGACGGTGCTTAGTAGCACCCGACACCATCGTCCACAGACCATGGACTTGTTTGTTTGGTTGTGTAGTTGGTTAGATTGTTTGTTTGAAATTGGTTGTTTGGGTGAAATCGAATTGACTAGATTGGTACGTGTATGGCGTAGGCCATTATTAGACAGGGGATAAGGCTAGGCCTTGTCCCGTTTCTAGTATCATGCCGTTATGCCGTCGATTTTTTTTAAAATAAGTTAGAAAAATAAAAATATCATTTTATTGAATAAATGAACTGAATAGAAAATTCATGTGTTGAAATAAATACTTTATCGTTAAAAATATAATTTTTAACGTGGATGTGAATAAAATAAAATATTCATTTACAAACCAGACGGTTTGTTTATGTACACGGACTTGACTGATATGGATTGGGACGATAAATTTTACACATCTCCCAACTACACAAATAAAATCTGTGTTTGTTGATTTGAAACCCCACACGGGTGTTGGGATGAAATTTGACGTACACTAGTCCCGATTGTATAGGTGTATGTCGATCGATAGGTTGACAGACAGTTGTGTAGTGCACTTTGAACGATGGTTGATTATTTATCTTTGTTATTATATATATGTGTTGTATGGAATCCATATTATATGGTAATTGATTGGGCCTCATTCCAATTTGAATAAAATATATATTCATGTGTTGAAATATATATTCATGTGTTGAAATATATATTCATGTGTTGAAATAAAATATATATATATTCGTGTGTTGAAATAAAATATATATTCATGTGTTGAAATAAAATATATATTCATGTGTTGAAATAAAATATACATTCATGTGTTGAAATAAAATAAATATTCATTTGTTGAATAGAATAACGAAGTTATTGAAATATATAATGCCATGTTGATTAGATTTGCGCCATTTTGACGCGAACGATATTTATATCGATTTTATTCGAATATCGAAAAAGAAGTGATTTCAAAATATAACGTTTTGAAAATAATATCATATATATATATATAACGATGATATGGAATATTCAATTTTGATTAGAAATTGAATATGAAGTTGAAATCGTTTTGAAAACGAATTTAAAAACGATTTATAGAATACGTTTTGAAAGAAAATCGATGAAATATACATAATATATATATATATATATATATATTATGGCGTGAATAGAACGCGCCGCGTCGCGGCAGTTCGCGAATTTCTACCATAGACTTCGAATTGATGTTACGGGAGATCCTACCATCGGATTCTTCTGAAATCGTGACCGTTGTGTTCGTATCGAAAAGAGCTTTCCAATGAATATTAGAAATTTGAAATCTAACGGTTGGATTTGGAATTACGTCCAAATCAAATTTGGAAAAGGTCGCTGTTAGTGCAGTTCGACGACCGTTATCGGAAATCGACTGTATGGGCTTTGATAAAATTATTAAAAATGTTAATAATTTGTGTAAAATCATAAGAAATGATTTAGAAAGAATTGGGGTGAAAAATTCCCTGTTTGAAAAGATAAAAATAGATTTTTGTCGAAATAGACTAGTTTTGAAATAGATTTGAGATGGTTTTAAAATAACCAGAAATTTCCAATATACGAACTCGATGTTGGATTTCGTGATTATACAGATATGGTCGTGGAAATTTGAAAGATATATTTATATCGTTATTTCCAATACGATATTTTTTGATTTCAGAATTTGATATAGAATATAAGCCGATATATTTTCTATTCAGAGTCTTATATTTAATATCAAATGAGATTTTGGTTTGTCTTGAACGGTATCTTTAATAATACTGTTCTTAAACCCAAATGGAGGTAAGAAAATTAGGAACTAATTGGGGATCAGTTAAGTTGAATGGTTTCTTGGATATTGATCTGATGTTGGTTTCGGCCTTCGGGGTTAATATTTAGGGAACTATTCTCTTACTAATTTATAGTTAGAGATTGATAGAATGGAATGTGATTTGGGTTTATCGTGAACCGTGTTTTAAAAGACATTGGTTCTTTAACCCAGTTAAAGATTAGAACTAAGTGGAGTTTGAATGAATCTTCAATTAGATTGAAATGATAGAGAATGGAGTATCACTAGTTTTGCTCCAAGAGATAGTGAAGTCTTTAATTAGATTTGAACGTGAAATGGTAATTGAATTTACCGATAACACCGTGGTGTTAGATATGAAGTATTACCAGTTTTGCTTCATGGGATGAATAGGTTGGGATTGGGAAATTTAACAAATAATTACTTCGGTAAGGATCGCTAATCCCGACTAGTTTAGAAAACCATAATACGGTTTGATTTGATATCTAAAGGAAGATTAAAGAATAAATTTAAAAGAATTTATCTTTGATAAAATTAATGGGAATCTTTCCCTAAGAATGTGAAATTTGGAAACTAACTGTGGGTTGGCTAAGAAGAATGGGTTCCTGGGTATTGATCTGATATTGGTTTTGGCCTTCGGGGTTAATATTTGGGGAATTGTTCTCTTACCAATTTATGGTTAGTGACTGATAAGAATGTGAAATTTAGAAATTAACTATGGGTTGGCTAAGAAGAATGGTTTCCTGGGTATTGATCTGATGTTGGTTTCGTCCTTCGGCGTTAATATTTGGGAAATTATTCTCTTACTAATTTACGGTTAGTGACTAATGAATTGGAATGAGGCATATGTTGTTTTTGTGTAACACTTGTTTATTATATATGCGAGTTGTTCAGAAAGACCGGGTTTATCCCATTCTGAATAACTAATACGACGATGAGTCGAAGATGAAGACGGTGGTTGAAGACCGTCTTCACATCGTTTGGGTGATTACTGATGATCTTGATTGGGCTGTACACCCAAAAGGAGGGAATCAGTTGGTGATCGTCTAGACATACTTGGAGATCGACGGATTTGCGAGGAAAGTGGCCTCTGGTTTCGTTCAGACCCAGAACGAACTTTTAAATGGACTGTGTGTCTGACATTGGATTTCATTATGTGTGACTGATATCGATTGCATAGAGTGGTTTGCCTGTGTGGCATGCTAAGATGCAAATTATCAAGGCTTTTGTTGAAAAGCAAAGTCTTGTGGTTGATGATCAAAGCACGGCCTTTGTGGCATCGCTTTGTGTAACGTTAATTCGCGAGCCTCACACCCCGGTATGAACCAGAAACGGGAGAGGACCTCAGGGAGGACATGCGTTTTCTTCTAGCTAGAGATGGTGTCAGTGCTTAAACTAGCTGACATTTATATACTTTTCACCTGTGTGGTTGTTGCTGTTGCGAGGCGCCTCAGATATATCAGTCGTTCTCGAATCGATAGAACCATTCATTGGCTCATTTACGCCCCCATAGGGCGGGGAAACGCAGTGTTCAAGAATTTTAATCCACATCGGTGGACCGGCCCTGATGATCTAAAGGCTTGACAGAGTACTTGCCTGAGACACGGGCTAGAGCGTCTCGAATCGGTAGAGGACGATCCCTAGCCTCGGTTCATAGATGGAAATCCAATTTCCAATATGTGATTTTGCATTTTTAATTGTAAACCTATATTTGGCGGCATAGTGGTATGAGACATTCATGTCGTCTATGATTGATATTTATGATTGTATATAAAATTAGAAACTAACTGGAAACGAGCTAAGATGGGTGGTTTCCTAAGTATTGGTCTTATGTTGGTTTCGGCCTTCGGGGTTAATACTTAGGGAATCGTTCTCTTACTAATTTGCGGTTGGAGTCTGATTAAGAATTAAAAGATGAAATTTAGCGTATCAAGCATTCTTTGGCTATTATAAGGTAAAAACCCTATCCTTCGCCTTGCGTTGCACTGTGTGATGAGACCTGGGTCTTATAATAGCTTCATTGTTCTTTATTTAGCATTGCGCTGTTGTTATATGCACTGGTATTCTTGGGGTAAAAACCCGTTCCATGTTATACGGCATAGTCCCTTGATTTACATAGCTTTAAAAATAAAGATTAATAACTGTTTTAGTTCTCACACCAGTCACATGACTGACGTGGAGTTTATTGTGTTAACCTAATCTTTGGGTGCCCTTATTTTCCGCACGGGCAGCTAGTAGTTGGGTTTTACAGATTTATATTCACAGGATCCTAGTTTATAGCTGAAGTGATATTCGGAAAGCCCTATATCCGTGTATTTATTTCAGTTGTGTTTTGTTTTATTTTTCCGCGGCAGTAATGTATTTAAATCTCTGATATTTTATAATGTGTAATATTTATTCATACTCTTTATATTCTTGTATTCTGATGGAATTGTTGTAATATACAATGAAATGTTCTTCTGTCTGTGTTCTAATTCGTCTTGTCCTCACGGTAATTCGTTCTTTCCTTACCGTGGAAGTTACGGGTTATTAAAAACCCCCTCCTCCATAAAAATCCAATTTTTATAAATTACAGTTTTGCAGATAACATCCTGAACTGTTTTAGCCAATATCTCCCAAACCGAGCCCCTATGGCCAAAACTTCATAATACAAAATCGAAGAGCACGATTTTCTCTTTGATTTGGGTATATGGAAGTCATAATTTGGATTGCGTAGCCGCTCGGAAAACTCGCGTAAAGTCTGCTGTCCAAATCGTGTAATTTTGCGAATTCCGGCGAAATGAAGCATTTTCAGAGAAAAGTCCATTAGGATAAAGTTGTTCAGAATGGCGTGCTTACGCTAGAAAAAAAGACCGTGCGAAGATTAGAGCTCGTTTGCAAATTCTAGAACCAGAACATTAAATCAAAACGATAGAAAAGCACGGCGGAGTGGATCCCAATGTGAGAACTCCTCACTCAATTTATTTTACAGTTAAATATATACTAGGTTGCAGACGATGCTTAGTAGCACCCGACACCATTTATTGTACAAACCGTGGTTGTTTGTTTGGATTGAATTGACTGTATTGTGTTTACTTAATGTATGAACTATAAATATATATATTTATATTCATGTGTTGAAATAATTATTTATTCGTTAAAAAATACAATTTTTAACGTGTATATGAATGAAAATAAATATTCATTTACAAATCGGACGATTTGTTTATGTACACCCATTTAACTGATATGGATTGGGACGATAAATTTTACACATCGCCCAACTGCACAAATAATATTCAGTATGTGTTGGTTGAAACCCCACACGGGTGTTGGGATGATATTTAACATACACTAATCCCAATTGTTTAGTTGTATGTCAATCGATTGTTTGACAGGCTATTGTAAGCGTTAATTATTTATATTTAATGCTTATGTAGTTGTGTAATGCACTCTGGATGATGGTTGATTGTTTATCATTGTTGTTATATACATGTGTTGTATGAAATCCATATAAATAACCTTATATGGTAATTGACTGTGTCTGATTCCAATTCAGAAATAACGAATATTTTAAAATAATATTCTTTAAAGGATTAAAATGTGAATTTGATGTCCGATTTTGGATGGACATAAAAATATTGAAATGTGTGAAGCCGTGTTGATTAGATTTGCGCCATTTTAATGCAAATGATATTTATATTGACTTTATTCATTTTTATAATGAATATCGAAAAGGAAATGATTTCAAAATCAGATATTCTGAAAATATTATCATTTATATATTATAATGAAATGGAATATTCAATTTTGATTTAAAATTGAAAATGAAGTTGAAATCTTTTTTAAAACGATTTATATAAAATACGTTTTAAACGGAAATCGACGAAATATATATAATATATATTATATATATTTAATGGCCTGAATAGAATGCGCCGCGCTATGACTGTTCGCGAATTTTGACCGTTGACTTCAAATTGGCATTACGGGATATCCAACCGTCGGATTCTCCTAAAACCCGAATTGTTGGGTTCGTATCGAAAAGTGCTTTACAATGAATGTAAGAGATTTGAAATCTAACGTTTGGATTTGGAGTTATGTCCAAATCAAATTTGGAAAAGGTCGCTATGGATACAGTTCGGTGGCCGTTATTGGAAACCGACTGTACAGGCCTTGATAAAAATATTAAAAATTTGTGTAGAATCATAATAAATGATTTGGAAAGAATTTGGATGGAAAACTCGACGTTTGGAAACATAAAATTATATTTTTATCGAAATGAACTAGTTATTAACTAGAATGATAATCCAATATTTTTAAATAAATAAATTTCATTTGAAATGGTTTTAAAGTAACCAGAATTTTCCAATGTATGAATTGGAGTGGATTTGAATGGAGATAATCTTCGGAATATTTCGATATTGGATTCCGTGATTATATGGATATTGTGGAGGAATTTGGAAGATATATATATATATCGTTATTCCCAATAGGATATTTGTTAATTTCAGAATTTGATATTGAATATAAGCCAATATAATTTCTATTTAGAGCCTTGTATTTAATAGGTTTGTCGTGAATGGTGTCTTTATTAACACTATTCTTAAACCCCAATGAGAAAAGAATAAATCTTTTAAATAAGATTTAGAGAAGTTTACCAATTAATTAATATTTAATTGGAATTGAATTAAAATTGGATTATTAGGTTTATTATGAACTGTGTTTTTAACGACGTCCGTTCTTCAACCTGATTAACAGTGAAAGATGATTTGGAATATATAAATCTTTTATTAAAATTTAATGGAAATTTTCCAAAGTAAAGTTACCACTTAAAAAAAAATTGGAACAGAATGGAATTCAGTTCTGTAATAATCGAAGTGAGATTCTATGGAGGAAGACTGTTAATATATATGGAATTTAAAAGGCTTTGTCGTTATTCCATTTATATTATTAGTCGGATGCGGAAATTGATATCGATTATCTATTAATTTGTTTTCCATGAAGATTCCATAATAAATGGAATGTGATTTTGGGTTTATCGTGAACTGTGTTTTAAAAGACATTGATTCTTAAACCCAATTAATGACATGATTACATGTCTAACATTGTATTTCGAACTGTATTGTTGATCTCTGCTAAATATATATCTGTTTGGTGGCGGAGAATTTATTCTCATGCTTAACACCCTTCTCTAAGACGTATGAGCTTAGTGGTTATATATCGGCAGAAATCAATGGTACAGTGTAGATTGTCGATGCGGCATGTTTGATTTCACAAAGTTAAATAATCATTATTATTGATTTTTGGGAAGATTAAAACTAAGTGGAGTTTTAATGAATATTTTATTAGATTGAAAAGTGAATGAGATAATTTAAATTATCAAATTTGGGAAATGATCGAGAATGGAGTACCACCAATTTTACTTCAGGGGATAGTTAAATCTTTAATTAGATTTGAACGAGAAATGGTAATTAATTTTACCGATAACACAGTGGTGTTAGAAATGGAGTATCACCAGTTTTTCTCCATGGGATGAATAGTTTGGGATTGGGAAATAAAATAAATGATTACTTCGGTAAGGTTTGCTAATCCCGACTAGTTTGGAAAACCTTAATTCGGTTTAAATTGTGAAAAGAATATTTGGCTAAAAGAATATTCTGGATTGGAATGAGGCGTATGTTGTGTGTTTATAGCACTTGATTATAATATATGCGGGTTATTCAAATTGGCCAGGTTTATACCCATTCTGAATAACTGATTCAACGATAAGTCGATGATAAAGACGGTGATTGAAGGCCGGAGATCTTCACATCATTTGGATGATTACTGATGTCTTGATTGGGCTGTACACCCAAGACAAGGTAATAAGTGGTGATCATCCAGATGAACTTGGAGATTGACCAGATATGCGAGGACCGCTCTCCTGTATTGGACATATGGGACGAGGAATAAGGTGCCTCCGGTTTCGTTCAGACCCAGAACGAACTAGTAAATGGATGTGTGTCTGACATTGGATTTTATTCTGTGTTGATTGATTTATATTAAATATATATCTGTTTGGTGGCGGAGAATTTATTCTCTTGCTTAACACCCTTCTCTGAGACGTATGAGCTTAGAGGTTATATATCGATAGACATCAGTCGCATAACGTAAATTGCCTGTGTGGCATGCTGTGATATAAATGATCAAGGCTTTTGCTGAAAAGCAGAGTCTTGTGGTTGATGATCAAAGCACGGCTTTAAATAGCATAGTTTTGTGTATAGTGTTAATTCGCGAGCCTCACACTTCGGTATGAGTCAAAAACGGGATCGTGACCGTTGGGAGAACATGACGTTTCATTCTAGCTATGGGTAGTGTCATGGTATGGAGCCCAGACATTTATATTTTATTTACCTATGTGGATGATGGATAGCGAGGCGCCTTGGATATATCGGTTACTACGGAGCTGATGTATAGGTCCAATAGGACCAAAAAACGTGTGTTCAGGAATACTAATCCACTAAAGTATGTGTGGATCGGCCCAACCGTTCCAAGGTTGCCCCGCGGTGTGTAATCGTGAGACATTTGCTAGAGTGTCTCGAATCGGTGAAGAGCCATCCCTGGCCTCGACTCACGACGGAAATCCAATTTCCAATACATGACATTTCGGTTTTAATTGTAGAGCCTAGTATGGCGACATAGTAGCATGAGATACTATGCCGTCTATGATTGATACATTTATATTTGAAGTGATTTTGACGCTATACACTTATAGTAGTATCAAAATGATTATTTTAAATTACCAAGCATGTTTGGCTATTATAAGGGAACACTCTATCCTCCGGCTTGCGTTGCATGGTGTGATGGGACCTGAGTCTTATAATAGCTTCATTTTTCAAAAAGCATTGCGCTATTTGTTTTATGCACTTGTATTCTTAGGAGAAAACCCATCCCGTGTTATACGGCATGGTCCCTTGATTTACTTTATTTTTAAAGTAAGGTTTTAAATAACTATTTTAGTTCTCACACCAGTCACATAACTGACCTGGAGTTTATTGTTTTAACCTAAACTCTGGGTGCCCTTATTTTCCACATGGGCAGCTAGTAGTTTTTGTTTTGCAGATATTTCTTTTCCTAGGATCCTGGATTCACAACTAAAGCTATATTCGGAAAGCTATGTATCCGTGTATTTCTTTCAGTTGGGTTATGTATTATTTTTCCGGTGCTTTGTAATTTAATCTCTGATATTTTTCTGATGTATATTATTTATTCATACTCTGTTATATTCTTGTATTCTGATGTAAATTGTTGTACTAACAATGAAATGTTCTTCTGTTTGCGTTCCGAGGTGTCGTATTCTCAACTCAATCCAGGATTTCCCTTACGGGTGAGTTTGGGTCATTTCAAATAATCTAAGTTGTAATCTATCACGATTATTGAAATTATATACAAATTACCTCTCAAACGTATACATCCATCCGTATTGGAGTAGACCTCGAAGAAGTGCTTCGGGAAGGAAGATGAATAGGTAAATGCTCCATTACATTAAAAAAACCAGTGGAAATATTTTCTCGAGTTTGTAGATCAGTATAAGGATTTCTAGTTCAAGCTTATGTAGATGATCTACCTTTAACGTCGTTGAACAAATTTGTTTATAAAACAAACTTAGTTCTGTTACAACACTCCAGATTTTTTGTAGGAAACAGTTCCTTGAAAACCACAGGTAAAAAGTATTCTATTATGATATGGAAATCATGTCTCTTCATTCTACTCAATTTACTGTTTTTAAAGTCTACACATCTACGGAGGTTTGAAGAAATTCCATCAGGACATCGTAATCCTTCCACCTACTTTAGCATGAGTTTTACTTGCCTGTTGTCTATCTCATAGCATGCTTTATATTTTTTATTTTCGCCATACATGTGCAGTTCCGACCGTTTACAAAAGTGTAATATATCGTGTATCGAATTCGCATCGTCCTTGATTTTACCCTTTACATTCAAAACTGTATTAAAAACGTTATAAAAACGGTTTTTTCAGTATGCATCACAACAATATTATGCTGAAGTTTTAGATTTTTTCTAGTAAGGTAACTCCCAAAATATACTTTGTTTGCACCAATTATGAATGTCCGATTTACCTAGAATTTCAACCTGCTCTCTAGTTTCATGTTTCTTTGGGTACTCACTTACAACTTCATATATCTCTTCACTTGTCCATACTTTAGGCGGTAGCATAGTCTCTACTTTGTTAGCTATAAAGTTCTTTTTATCCATACTAAATTTATGATTAATGTGGAGAAAGCAACGATGATAGTCAAACCAAGAAATTTTTTTCCCATACTTTAATGAAAATGCTCGTGTCTTCTCCATACAATGAGGACAAGCTAGAAGTCCGGCTGTGCTCCAACCTGAAAGTATGCCATACGTGGGAAAATCACTAATAGTCCATAATACAGAAGCAAACATATGAAAAATTCTTTTTCTCGAAATGTCGTATGTTTCTACTCCTTCATGCCACAGTGTTTTCAACTCTTCAATCAACGGTTGTAGA
This sequence comes from Allium sativum, assembly GCA_030737875.1. Taxonomy (NCBI): domain Eukaryota; kingdom Viridiplantae; phylum Streptophyta; class Magnoliopsida; order Asparagales; family Amaryllidaceae; genus Allium; species Allium sativum. The sequence continues at coordinate 16,637,621 of CM060917.1, forward strand.
TAAACATGAATTCCTTGTGTCGGATCATCGGGACCGGGTACGACAACCGTTATAAACATATATGGATTTTTCATACACATCCATAGAGGTAAGTTATAAGGAGTAATAATGATAGGCCATGATGAATATTTACTACCAAACTGAGAAAATGGCGAAAATCCATCCATGCATAAACCGAGCCAAACATTACGGCTCTCTACAGCAAATTCAGGATAAGTCCTATCAAAGTGTTTCCACGCTTCACCATCAGACGGATGTATCTGTAACAACCTGAAACATCGGGCAGTAAGTATTTAAAAATCAAGGTTATTAAAATATTTAAAACTTAGATTTAATGGTTTTATAACATTGATTAAATCCCTTTATAAATAATAATTAAAGAGAATAAAACATGTTGAGTTTTTGTTTACAAAGATAAGTAGTTCAAAGAAAAATCGATAATGTGACCGAAAACAGTTTTACCGATAAACGAGGTTTTGCTTATTAAAAGTTGTTGGAATATCATGTGAATGTAGTAATGTTAAAAGAACACATATATGTGTATGAAGTAACATAGAAATGATATATGTGTACATGTTCTATAAAATGAAAAATGGCTTAACATGATAGGGACACGTGTCACCAAAAGAATGGAAAATATGTCTTGTAAGTAAATAATGTAATGACACATAACCATATTAGGTGTCCATGTGTAGAAAAATCTAAAGACAGCAAAGTAGACATGTGTCTACATCCTAAAGCATGGTTGTTAAACATGAATATATGTATTCATGTAAGGGAAAATAAATTTAAAATAATAAGCTTATCATGTAAGCTAAAAGAAAAAGATAAGACAAAAAATAGATAAGGAGACATAACCCTCTTAGGTGTCCATGTGTAGAAACATCTTAGGACACCTAAGTAGGCATGTGTCATCATTATGGTTTGCATGAATGATGAAGGACAAGTGTCCTAAACTAAATTACCAAACTAGCCTTGAAAATTTCTATATAAAGGATGGAAAGGTTCATTTCATTTCATGGATTGACAAACATAAAACCAAGATAAGAAAAAGAAGAGAGGTTTTGGAGAAGCCTAGAGGATAAATACAAGATCAGGGCACTAGTACAAGGTGAGAAAAATAATTTAAGTTCATGTATTCATTTCATATTTTGAAGAAAAGTTGAGAAATTTATGAATGAATGATTGGACTTGAAATCCTGAAAATGACGTTCGGTATTTTGGGCATAACTTTTGCAAGTCTTAATGAAATTTCGACTTCTCTATCAATTTGGAAAGCTAATTCAAAGGGCTACAACTTTGTCCAGGGCCATTTTTTTCTAATTCGGCCGTTTGCATACCTAAAAACTGGACGCAAGGTCGGGTAAAAATCAGCCTGAAATGGACATTTTAAAAATGCCTCATGATGTTTGAATTTGTACATCAAACTGATAAATGATTTTCAGGGTTTCTTTTGATGATAAATAAGTAGACTAAAAGAGCTTCTTACTATAGAATATTTGGATTGAAAATCTATTTTTAAAATAGAGAAACAACATCAAACATTTTGCCCAAAAATAGGCTAAAATATGATTTTCAGAACTTTTTATAGCTCACCGAAACACTATCTTTTCTATTTATGAAGCACGAAACCAAGCCAGAACCTTTCTATTGTGCCCAGAAATGCTGTAGCAGCTGATTTTAGTCTAAAATCATTATAAATCACCCAGAACTTTTCATAGCACTTCTGGAAGCGTTGTCTTGTCTCTGAATTGACCATGAAGTATTTTAAAACAAGCAGAACTTTTCATAGCATGACTGAAACACTGTTATAGATGTTTTGAGTGTATAATCATGGTAAACTATCCCAAATCCTCTCAAATTTGGACTTGAGTTTCCTTATAGTATCATAAATAAACTGATAAAGTCGAGGATGTTAAATCAAAGTAAAAGTGAGTCAAAATGTGTCAAAATTGAGAACAAGGAAGGTTGACGAATTTCGATGATTCGAGGAAAATAATTGATTACTTGGGAGTGATGATAAGTACTATATGATGTTCTACGAGACTTTTGCATGAAGATAGCAAGGAATACTGTAAGTATACTTATCATCTAATTCATTATTATTTCATAAGCTTGTGTTTTAATTTAAAGATGCTTATGACTTTAACATACTATATTGGTTGCAATCTTTGCTTTGACAAGCAATCAACATATACGACTGATGATTAAGGACATTTATGATTAATGTTTAAATGAGGTATGAATACAGTTCAATCAAGGCATGAATAGTATATGTTTTAACGAGGTATGATTAGTGTTTTAAACAAGGTATGAATTGGGTATGTTTTAACGAGATAATGAATGGTGTTGAACTTAACTATTTCAGTACAATCTTTGAAGATCTTTCCAAACATATATTAGAGAAATATCAAGGTGGTTTGAGATTTGTTTATGAAGAAGTTTTTGCGTAAAGAAGGTGATTAGTATTTACAGCAAAACATGTTTAACTTTTGAAAGGAAGTTCTATAAGAGATATATAAATGTTTTTCAAAATAAAAGACTGGAACGTTCTAGGGTGACAAAGAGGATAGTGTCTAGGCTTGGGTTTGGAAAATATAGTTTCATGCTCTCCCTGGCTACCCCTAACTGATCCGACGAACGGGATGGTTAATTCAAAATTTAATTTGAAACTTAATTTGAAATTATTTGAAAAGTAATTTAAGAGTACTTTTGAGAATCTCTACATGATATAAAGTGTACTTTAGAAGTAAATAATGATTTTAAAGGTTTTGTGAAAAGAAGAACTATGTTGGCTTGATCCTGTATCTAATTGCTTACCTAATTAGATAATGGTACGTAAGCAGTCACAAGGGGTAGTGATGCAGCTGCTTTATTAATAAAACATATTTCTGTTTATTATTGATTTTACATCTTGGGTTGATGCATATTTCATATCATTTAAGCTATACTGACATTTTATCAAGTGTGCAGGGATGAATAAGGACGTGCATCTTGGGTATCAAAGCTTAGGTTAGGTGTCTAAATAAAATTTCACATAAGACTAGAAAATCATCATAAATTTTTTGAAATGAAGTTACCTTAATTTGATAAATATAAGTGGATAGGGAATGTAACAACCCGGAAATTCTGAGCCAGTTTAAAATTTTTATTTTGGCGATTTTAATGAATTTTGAATATTTAAAATGGATTATTTTAAATAATAGTGACGAAAAATTTATTTTCGATGAAGTTAAAATGAATAAATTTATTTTAATTATATATCGAGCCTGAAATGGCGTGGCAGTTCGAAAATTCGATTTCGAATTTCAAATGAATGTACAGGATTCAAAATAAATGGGATTTCAGCGAAACAAGAAATATTCGAATCTGTTAGATGATATCTTTCTAACGAAGTTGAGAAACTAAGATTTCGCTTTATAGAGGGAAAGATATGTCCAGTTTAAAATTCAGAAAAGTCGTTGTGGAATTTATATATATTTTAATATATATATAAAGGCCCTTGAAAATGGAAATTTTGCAAACGACCTCGGTTTTTGACGAAACCACTTTTGTTGGATCCGTGGGGTCAAGTTATTGCTAGGTTCCAAAATTCATAATTTTCTGAATCAACATGTGAGCGTGGAGAAGTTAAACGTGTTTTGACAGTTTCAGTCAACTTGGGTCGACCAGAAAATGACCATTTTTCAAACGATCTCAGAATTTGACGAAATTAGTTTTGTTAGGACCGTATCGTCAATATGAAGCTAGAAATAATTTTTTGGGAATTTTCTGAGTTAGTATGTGACCCCAGTAAATTGAAATGTACGTTTAAAATTGAATATATAGATTTATATTTTAAATTTAGCGAAAACTAATCGTAATGGTCGAATTGGCTTGCGATACATATCCCATTGTGTTCGGAATGGGGGTAAAACGCTAGGGACGACAGTCGGTGGGTTCGATTTCGAATTTGAAATTAAAAGTTACTTTTTGGAATTCAATTAATTAAATAATAATATAATTTGGGTCAAAGCCCTTTTCTTCTATAAGACCGGTCAATCCCCTTTCCCCCAATCCATTGTCCAAACCCGACTTTCAACAAAATAAAAAAAGGATACCCGAAAATCGACGGATCGACGCCGTCGTGCCCTCCTCCACCTGCGTTCGCCGGCCGCCGTCGCTGCCCTACCGGATCCGCCGCCACGCCCTCCCCCTTCTAGACCGTCGCTTCTCCCTCTCTCTCCCCTTCTGTGATCAAATACCGCGCCTAAAGGCCGCCGCCGCGACCTAGACCACCCCCACCACCTCCCCGGCACCCAGCGCACCTCCTCCGACCATCAACGCCATCCCCCACCCCCTCTCCTCCGCTGTAAGTGTTTTCGTTATTTTATTTATTATTTTTCTTTATTTATTTATTGTAAATAGGCTTTAAAATGATGGAAGAAATATACAATTTTTATTTACATAGTTATGGAATGAAGATATGATTTTTATAGTAAGGGTTTGATTTTTCTTTATATATGAAACATATAAAGGATAGATTTTTACATATAGGAGGTAGAAATAAAAATATAAAAAGACTAGATTTTGAAATATAAAAAGACTAGATTTTGAAATCTAAAAAGATTAGATCTTTGAAAATATAAAGAGTAAATTTTTGAAAATATATAGAAGCGACTTAAAAATAAAATGAGATTTTTCATATTAAAAATAGAATGAAATTTTTAATATAGATAAAGATCGGATTTTTATTGATGAAAAGAATTGATTTTTATTCGTAAAAAGATAAGATTTTTATGATTGGAAAGACGAGATTTTTATTACAGAAAAGAGGTGATTTTTATAATGCAAACGAAGTGATGAAGTTATGATTTTTATCTATGAGAAGAAGCGATAAAAATATAATTTTTATATAGCAGAGATAATAAATATATAATTTTTATATAGCAGAGATAATAAAAATACAATTTTTATATAGAAGAGATAATAAAAATACAATTTTTATATAGCAGAGATAATAAAAATATAATTTTTATATAGCAAAGATAATAAAAATATGATTTTTATGCTGTAAAGATTATAAAAATACGATTTTTATATATGTTGTAGCGAAATAAAAATCTGATTTTTATAGCGTTGAAATAAAAATGTGATTTTTATTGATGAACAACGTGAAAAGGATGCATTGGAATTTCGAACAAATTCAAACCGTTCAGAAATGAAATGGAGGAGTGGATCCCAAAGGTGAGAACTTCTCACTTTAAAATTTTCTTTTCTAGTTAAAAATATATACAAGGATGCAGACGGTGCTTAGTAGCACCCGACACCATCGTCCACAGACCGTGGACTTGTTCATTTAGTTGTGTAGTTGGTTAGATTATTTGTTTGAATTTGATTTTTTGGGTGAAATCGAATTGATTAGATTGGTATGTGTATGGCGTGGGCCGTTATTAGACTGGGGATAAGGTAGACCTTGTCCTGTTTCTAGAATCATACCGTTATGCCGCCGAAATTTTCTAAAATAAGTTAGAAAAATAAAGATATAATTTAATTGAAATGAAATGAAAATAAAATATTCATTTACAAATCAGACGATTTGTTTGTGTACACTGATTTGAATGATATTGATTGGGACAATAAATTTTACACGTCGCCCAACTGCACAAATAAAATCTATGTTTGTTGATGTGAAACCCCACATGGGTATTGGGTTGGTATTTGACATACACTAGTCCCAATAATTAGTTGTATGTCGATCGATAGGTTGACAGACAGTTGTGTTGTGCACTTTGGTTGATGGTTGATTGTTTGTCGTTGCAATTAAATACATGTGCTATATGGAATCCATATAATTAATGTTATATGGTAATTGATTGGGCCTCATTTCAATTTGAATAAAATATATATTCATGTGTTGAAATAAAATATATATTCATGTGTTGAAGAAAATATTCATTTGTTGAATAGAATATCGTAGTCATTGAAATATATAAAGCCGTGCTGATTAGATTTGCGCCATTTTGACGCGAACGATATTCATATCGATTTTATTCAAATATCGAAAAAGAAGTGATTTCAAAATATAACGTTTTGAAAATATTATCATTTATATATATATATATTGATGATATGGAATATTCAATTTTGATTTGAAATTGAATATGAAGTTGAAACCGTTTTGAAAACAAATTTAAAACGATTTATAAAATACGTTTTGAAAGGAAATCGATGAAATATATAATATATATATATATATATATATATTAATGGCCTGAATAGAACGCGCCGCGCCGCGGTAGTTCGCGAATTTCAACCATTGACTTTGAATTGACGTTACGGAAGATCCGACCGTCGGATTCTCGTGGAACTAGAACCATTGGGTTCGTATCGAAAAGAGCTTTCCAATTAATATTAGAAATTTCAAATCTAACGGTTGGATTTAGAGATACGTCCAGATCAAATTTAGAAAAGTTCGTTGTAAGTGTAGTTCGGTGGCCGTTATTGGAAATCGACTGTACGGGCCTTGATAAAATTATTAAAAATATTAATAATTTGTGTAAAATCATAATAAATGATTTAGAAAGAACTGGGATGGAAAATTCCCTATTTGAAAAGATAAAAATATATTTTTTATCGAAAGGAACTAGTTTTGAACTAGATTTGAAATTGTTTTGAAATAAATAGAAATTTCCAATATATGAATCAGAATGGATTTGAATCGAAATCATCTTCGGAATAGTTCGATGTTGGATTTCATGATTATACAGATATTGTTATTGAAATTTGAAAGATATATTTATATCGTTATTTCCAATACGATATTTGTTGGTTTTAGAATTTGATATTGAATATAAGCCGATACATTTTCTATTCAGAACCTTGTATTTAATATCAAATGTGATTTTGGGTTGTCGTGAATGGTATCTTTAATAATACTGTTCTTAAACCCAATGGAGTTAAGAAAAATTAGAAAACTAACTGGAGCTTAGCTAAGTTGAATGATTTTCTGGGTATTGATATGATGTTGGTTTTGACCTTCGCGGTTAATATTTAGGGAATTGTTCTCTTACTAATTTATAGTTAGAGACTAATGGATTGGGAATTGGGTTTATCGTGAACTGTGTTTTAAACGACATTCGTTCTTTAACCCGATTAACAGTGAAATGTGATTTGGAATTTATAAAACTTTTTATTTAGATTTAATGGAAATTTTCCAAAGTAAAGTTTTCCAATGTATAATTTTGGAATGGAATGGATTTCGATTTGGTAATAATCGAAGTGAGCTTCTGTGGAGGAAGACCGGTACTATATATGGAATTTGAAAGACTTTATCGTTATTCCATTTATATTATTGGTTGGATGTGGAAATTAATATCGATTATATATATTGATCTGTTTTCCATGAAAATTCCATTTTTAATGGAATGTGATTTTTGGGTTTATCGTGGACATTGTTCTAAATAACACTTGTTCTTTAACCCGATTAACAATTGAATGAGATTTTCGGTTTGTCGTGAATGGTATTTTTAATAATACTTTTCTTAAACCCAATGAAGATAAGAAAATTAGAAACTAACTGGAGGTTAGATAAGTTGAATGGTTTCCTGGGTATTGATCTGATGTTGGTTTCGGCCTTTGGGGTTAATGATTAGGGAATTGTTCTCTTACTAATTTACGATTAGAGACTGATAGGAAGATTAAAGAATAAATTTAAAAGAATTTAACTTTGATAAAATTAATGGGAACCTTTCCCTAAGAATGTGAAATTTAGAAACTAACTGTAGGTTAGTTAAGAAGAATGGTTTCCTGGGTATTGATCTGATGTTGTTTTCGGCCTTCGGGGTTAATATTTGGGGAATTGTTCTCTTACTAATTTACGGTTAGTGACTGATAAATTGGAATGAGGCGTATGTTGGGTTTGTGTAACACTTGTTTATTATATACGCGAGTTGTTCAGAAAGACTGGGTTTATCCTATTCTGAATAACTGATTCGACGATAAGTCGAAGATGAAGACGGTGGTTGAAGACCGGAGGTCTTCACATCGTTTGGTTGATTACTGATGATCTTGATTAGGCTGCACACCCAAGAGGAGGGAATAAGTTGGTGATCGTCCAGACGTACTTTGAGATCGACGGATATGAGAGGAAAGTGCCTTCGGTTTCGTTCAGACCCAGAACGAACTTGTAAATGGACTGTGTGTCTGACATTGGATTTTATTATGTGTGGCTGATATCAGTTGCATAGAGTGGTTTGCCTGTGTGGCATGCTAAGATGCAAATGATCAAGGCTTCTGTTGAAAAGCAGAGTCTTGTGGTTGATGATCAAAGCACGACCTTTGTGGCATCGCTTTGTGTAACGTTAATTCGCGATCCTCACCCCTCGGTATGAACCAGAAACGGGAGAGGACATCAGTGAGGGCATGCGTTTCCTTCTAGCTAGGAGTAGCGTCAGTGCTTGAACTGGCTGACGAGTTTGACTCATGTGGTTGTCAGATTTTGAGGCGCCTCGGATATATCGGTCGTTCTCGAATCGATGGAGTCATTCGTTGGCTCACTTACGTCCCAAAGGGCGGGGAAATGCAGTGTTTAGGAATTTTAATCCACATCAGTGTCTGACCCTAACAATCTAAAGGTCACTCGAGCTCTGACCTAAGACATGGTCTAGATTGTCTCGAATCAGTAGAGGACTATCCTTTTGCATCGGTTCATAGATGGAAATCCAATTTCCAAATACGTGATTTTGCGGTTTTTTTGTAGAGCCTAGTATTGGCGACATAGTAGCATGGGATACTATGCCGTCTATGATTGATATTTATGATTGTATATAAAATTAGAAACTAAATGGAAACGAGCTAAGATGGGTGGTTTCCTGGGTATTGGTCTGATGTTGGTTTCGGCCTTCGGGGTTAATACTTAGGGAATCGACCTCTTACTAATTTACGGATGGAGTCTGATTAAGAATTATAAGATGAAATTTAGCGTATCAAGCATTCTTTGGCTATTATAAGGTAAAAACCCTATCCTTCGGCTTGCGTTGCATTGTGTGATGGGACCTGGGTCTTATAATAGCTTCATTGTTCTTTATTTAGCATGGCGTTGTTTGTTTAATGCACTGGTATTCTTGGGAGGAACCCCGTTCCGTGTTATACGGCGTGGTCCCTTGATTTACCTAACTTTAAAATAAAGTTTTATAATTATTTTAGTTCTCACACCATTCACATGACTGACCCGGAGTTTATTGTTTTAACCTAAACTCTGGGTGTCCTTATTTTCCGCACGGGCAGCAAGTAGTTAGGTTTTGCAGATATTATATTCACAGGATCCTAGTTTATAGCTGAAGTGATATTCGGAAAGCTATGTATCTGTGTATTTCTTCCAGTTATGTTTTGTATTATTTTTCCACTGCAGTAATGTATTTAAATCTCTGATATTTTCTGTTGTATAATATTTATTCATACTCTATATATTCTTGTATTCTGATGGAATTGTTGTAATTAACAGTGAAATGTTCTTCTGTTTGTGTCCTGATTCGTCTTGTTTTCAAAGCAATCCGCGCTTTCCTTCACGGGGAAGTTCGGGTCGTTTCAGGGTAAGGGACCATTCCTCTGACCAGGGTTATGAGTAATATTTATTTTATGTGTGAGATGACCCTGCTTTTATATAAAAAAATTTAGCCTATTTTTTTTTACATGGAGTTTTCTAATTTAGAATTACAAGACAGAGCCATCCTTATCTGTTGGCTAGCTTGTTTGACTAAGCCACCAAGGTTCATACACAAGAAGAAAGTATGAAGCGTCACGCCTCTAGTCCATGAAAACTCGATCGCGGTCACTCGTCTGTCATCGGGTCGCGACGCCCTATCGGATCGCCATGCCCATACACGAACCGATCCATCTTTGTCAGCTCGATCCGATCCAAGATCCAGAAACTAGAAAATGAAGGCTATGACTAATTCTACCACGATCCGAGAATGCAGGTTCTTGTTACACCTGTCCACGACTGTCATATTGACCAATTCTTCTTCAAACTACGAACCAGTCCTAGATTCTCGGGATTTGTGCCACGTATGACCGTGATCCGCCTGAAGAAATCAGCTATAAATAGCCCAGAACTTGGCTTCTTTCAGGACTTTTTAGCAATTGAGTGCTCTGATTCCACCATTATCGTATATCCATTACTTTTATTCAGAGTTACCTCGAAATTACTGAGAGAATATTAATTGTAAAAGAGAGATTGAGAGATAAACTATTGATTGTACTTTGATTTCAAGTATAATCATCGATATAAAGTGGACGTAGGCTCATTAACGCCGAACCACTACAAATCCTATGTCTTTTCCGCTTTTTCTTCATATTTTAGCTGTAATTCTCTATAGATCAGAACAATTTGGGTGTTAGAGCCAATTTTGGATCTAACATTTTGGTGCTTTCGCTGAGAACGGAATTCTCAACATATTGGATCGTTGCTCCGTTGTTTGGATACTTAAGTCCGAAGAAAACAGTCCAAGACCCCACTGTTTCAGTTTTTAATGATTTCAGCGAAGTTCAGACATTATGGCTGGAAAGAAGTCTAAGGAAGTTCGAACTTCACAGGCAAACGAAGCAATCGAGGAAAGTTTGCACGAGCAGGTCGAGGAAGCCCTCTCGGATCGCGACGAGGCAGGAGCGAATCGAACCGAGCAAGGCGCCACGAACCAATATGAATGGGGCACAGCGATCCGGATTTCCGAAGGTGTCACTACTCGCTCCCTGGACCTCACCACGAATCGCCCGCCAACACTTCCACGGTCCGATCGCAAGGGGGCGCACCGAGCCATCGAAATAAAAGTACCGCGATCCGAAATGTAGACCAGACTACAACTCGACCCGGAAAGGAAGCAATGGCTCGTTCTTCCGGTGCTGGAACATCTGCTTGACCTGGCTCAAGCTCCTTATGTATAAGAGAGAATCTTGGTGACTAATTCGATCCTTCTGCCCCGGCTACTGAAGGAGATCTTTCTCGCATCATTGGCATGTGGGACAGGTTATTTGATGAATTACCAGCTCAGAGGCAAGAGAGCTCAGTGTTTCGACAAAACCTGACTGCTATGGACAGACGACTTGATGACCTTATAAGGCAGAGGGTTCCCTATCCAACCCGTCTTCCTTCCCCAGAACATACGTCCTCGTCTGAAGAACCCCGAAGGAACCGGCGATGGCCCCCACTATAAAGGGCTGAGAACATAGAGCAGCTTCGATTTGGGTCGCTGCATCTCGGGAAGAAGAAGTGCAAAATTAGGGGCCTAGTTACCGTAATTTGAATGAGCCTGCCCTACCACCGAGGAATGGAAACATCGTTGACCCTGTTTAGAATCAACCCATTCCTCCTGCTCATCGTATGGTCGACCGCGGCAACAGGGGGCAAGGAAGCTCTGCCCGGATCCCAGACTTTATAGCAGCACGTCAAAAAAATGCCGAGGAAGCTCATCGGGCAAGAAGTGCCGACCCTGAGTCTACCTTGACCTGCACAGATGTTGAAGTAATGATCAGGGAGAACATGATAATCAGCCGTGGGTGCAGGGACGAAGATTGGGGCATAGATCGCAGTCATACGCCTTTTACCAATGATATATTAGAGGTTACATTGCCAAGACGTTTCAATATGCTAACGATGAATCGCTATGCGGGAAAATCTGACCCGATCCAGCATCTGATGCGATATTCTTGGTCCATGAATGTCGCTGCAGCTTCAGACGAGATAAAATGTAAGGCATTCCCTATATTTCTGGAAGATGTGGCATTAGTGTGGTTCACCCGCTTGCCAGCACGGTCAATATCCAGTTTCAGGGAATTAAGTGAAATGTTTGTGAACCAATTCCACCTTTACGCTCAGAGATCCAAGAATGTGATTGAGCTGTCTCTTATCAAGCAATGACCAGACGAAAGCCTGAGGTCGTACTTGGATCATTTCAATCTGGCTGTCACAGAAGTCAAAGATCCACATGAGCAAACTGTATTGATGGCCCTGATTGATGGCGTCGATAAGGATACCGAGTTTGGAAGATATCTAGCCGGCAAACCACCTCCGACCAGAGAAACATTCTATGAAAAAGCCAATGTTCGCTTACGTCAGGAGGAGATATATGCTAACAGAAAAAGGAAAGCTACTGAAAAGGAAGATATCCAATGTAATATGTGCATCAAGAAGACAGGAGATAGCTCAGGACAAATCAAAATCCAAACCAAAATCAAAATCAAAGCCAACCTGTTGCCAGACTGACAGCTCAGCAGAAAGGGAAGAACCTCGTCATCAACACCATAGTCCAAGGACTCCATCTGGACGTACATAGCTTCAGGGCGATGGACCAGTACGTCAATGCAACTAAACAACCCCTTGAAGTGGGAGAATGTAGCAATCCTGAGGACACTGCTCCAATTAAGCAGCAAAGAACGATGACTGATGACATCATATTAAATGACCGAGATAGCATTGGTATCCATTCCCCAACCAAAGACCCATTAGTAATCACAACTGTGATTGGTCCGGCCATAGTCCATAAAGTTTTAGTGGATAACGGAAGCTCTATTAATATTCTGTTTAACGTTCGATCAAATGAAACTTGAGCCGAAGGATTTAAAACCATGCGAAGGGTGGATATGTGGATTTAATGGAGCCTCAACTGCTCCAATGGGATACGTAGAATTGTCAGTAACCCTTGGGGAAGGAGAGCGCCAGAGAGTAAGAATTCTTCCTTTTGTGGTTTTGCACGTTGAATCCCCATATAACGCCTTCTTAGGCCAGCCGACCCTAGCAAAATTCAGAGCTTGTATAGCCCCTTGGTGTTTATTGATGAAGTTCCCGACTGATGCTAGAATAGGCATAATCAGAGGAGACCAAGTTGTAGCCCGAGCATGCTACATTGCAGAGCTGAAGATGCTCCGCAAAGGAAGGGATATAGAGACCGACGGCGCTTCCCCCCTTCAAGGGGAGGAGACGTTGTAGCAACTAAAGAAAATGGCTATGGGAGAGTCGCCCAGAGAACTGCCCGAGGACATAGATCCCAGATAGGACGAAGAGCTTGGGGCAGAATGGCGACTCCCAATGAATCGATTATGGATGTACCAATTGATGATAGTAACCCGGAGAAGGTCTTGAAGATTGGATCCCAGTTGGACCCTATTCGAGCCAGAGAGCTGGCGGATTTCTTGTAAGCTAATTTGGAGGTATTCGCTTGGACCCACTCAGACATGTGTGGGATATCTCCTTCAATAATGAGCCATTCGCTAAGCATTAACCCGAAGCATCCTCCTGTCAAACAGAAAAGGCAAATGCTTGGCCCAGAGAGGTCGGCCGCTTTGAAAGAGGAAGTTGAAAAATTGAGAAGTAATGGGTTCATCAGGGACTCAACATACCCGGACTGGATTTCAAACCCGGTCTTGGTAGAAAAGGCCAATGGAAAGTGGCGTACATGCATTGACTTCTCTGACCTGAATAAAGCCTGCCCAAAAGACAGTTTCCCATTACCCAGAATTGACCAACTGGTAGATTCAACGGTTCATGGATGCTTACTCGGGATATAATCAGATCCCTATGCACGTCTCGGACCAAGAACACACTAGCTTCATTATGGATCTGGGATTATACTGTTATGTGGTGATGCCTTTTGGTTTGAAGAATGCCGGTGCTACATACCAGTGATTGGTGAATAGAATGTTCTACAACCAAATCGGGAAAACGATGGAGGTATATGTTGACGACATGTTGGTAAAGTCCAGACGATCATCCGACCACACTGCCGATTTAGCTGAGATGTTTGAGATTCTCAGGAGTACGGGATGAAGCTAAATCCTTTGAAATGTTCATTTGGGGTAGCATCGGGAAAGTTTTTAGGATTTATCGTCAATTCGCATGGGATCGAGATCAATCCGGATCAGATCGCGGCGATCCGAAATATTCAGAAACCTAGGCAAATCAAGGATGTGCAAAGCCTCGCAGGGAAAGTAGCGGCGCTGAGTAGATTTATCTTCAAGGCTACAGACAAGTGTGTTCCGTTCTTTGAGTTGATAAAGCGAGGAAAGCGCAACTTCGAATGGACTCCTGATTGCGTTGAAGCCTTCCAGAATCTCTTGAATCAATTAGAAAGACCTCTGATATTATCTAAGCCCATAGATCATGAGGAATTGTTCGGGTACTTAGCAGTGTCACGCAATGCAATCAGTTCAGCCTGGGTTAGTGTAACAACCCAAATTTTTAATAACATGTTAAAACAAGAAATCTGGGCAGAATTAAATCATAAGTTAAGAATCAATGGGAACGGGTTATGCCATTGCGTTCGTCTCGAAATTCTGCTTGAAAACGAGTCCGAAATTTCGTAAATCGGAGTCCGTATGACCAAGTTATGGCCCATAGAAGATTTCAGAAATTCAAAATTCAGCCCGAAATTCGAAAACAGATCCAAGCAGAATTGGGCGGGAAATTTTCCTGCCCTACCCCCGGTCGACAGGGGGGTCGACTGGGGTGTCGACCTGCCCCCCCCCGGTCGACCTGGGTGTCGACCTGGGGGTCGACCCCCCCCTGGTCGGACCATGCTGGTCAGGTGCACTAGTTTGCTCCTTTGGTCTGTCTACCTAGCATGTGACGGGATTTGATGGTTCAGATCTAAACTTGGGTTAATCCTATGGCCTAAACTAGTCTCTACACCTATAAAAACACCCTAATACCTAGCCTAAACCATCACAAATCAATCTAACAACAAAATTCTGCCAAAATGCTCCCTAATCATGGCATCCATCTTCATCTTGAGAGCTTCTAAGGCAAAAAGGAGAAAGCTTTCTTCTTTCTATCAAAGGAGCTACTTATTCTCAAGGCTATTTGTGTTGCTACATCATTCCTATATCCTCTACAACGTCTCTATCTTGTTTTATTTGGTTCTAGTTCTCATAGCCACGCTTTGTAAGCCCCACTCTACTCTTAGATTTAAACAATGATGTTAATATGAACATGTAGCAAGTTGAAATGGGACTTTTGGGTATAATACTTGTCTTGGGGCTGTATTTGTATGCATAGATCTATTTATGACTCTTTTGATCTATGATTGTGGCACTATCATGAACCTAGTATCATTTACCTTGATTTTTGGGTAGAAAGTTATGAGCTTTACTTGGTGGTTATGCATAATGCAACATAGAACTTGGTAGTTATGCATAATGCAACATAGAACCTCCCATAACTTTGATGTTAACTTGCATATGATTTTGAACTACATGCTACCCACAAGTTTATCACCCTATGTCAACTATTATCATGTTTCACCTTTGCCTATGATGATTAAACTACATGTCACCCACAAGTTTGTTTGCTAAGTTTGATGTCATGCATGTTTTGAGGCCAATAATCCTATATGCTAGTTGTGATGAACACCTTTGCCTCAAATATCATCATGTTTAACTTATGACCAATCTTTACCACCTTATGCCCATCTTGGTCATATTCTTATGTTCCTTGATTCACTTGTGTTAATGCGAGTTTACGTGCGAATGGGAATACGTTATGGTTAGATTAGGCAAACTTGAAATGACATTAAAACATGACTTGAAATGTGACATGAAACTTTATTATGCTTGAAAACTTGAATATGGTCATGACATGTAGAAAACCATAAAGTGGCCAACTCGAGGTTGGGTTGAGTTTGTAACGTAAATCTGCCCGGAACCGCCCGGCAAATCCAGTGGCTACAAACAATAGCCAATGTGAGAAGTTGGTCACACCGCGCTTGAAAGCCGAGGTTAGACTAGGTTGTGGTGTAAAGCTGCCCGGACCCGCCCGGCATATCCAGTAACCACAACAAAGTCTAATGTGAGAGGTTAGGTGCATTAAATTAATTAATGCCACATGATTAGGGTTAATTCATGAACCACTTGGAAACACTTAACCAACTTGATACATGATTGGATGGGGTTAAGTCATGAACCACTTGGGTACACTTAACCAACTGGATACATGATTGGATAGGGTTAACCACACTTAACCCGTTAGAAACCCTAGTTACGTGGTCCTTTTCAGCAGTAACCCTCTTGGATGTATCAACGATACCCTAGGACTAGGCAAGGGTGGGGCACGATTACTGGGCTGATTGTAAGCGACCAGAACGACGGCTGAGTAGGTGCGCCGGTGTAGGTTCAGGCGGACTATGGTCGTGCACATAGTCCGGAGTTGAAAAAGCAGGCACGGGCACCAGTAGGTTTAGACTGTGCGTGCTTGATTCGTGTCAGTGGTTGGCACCCTAGGACTTGATACACCCTATGGTGGACCTAGCACAGTTTGACTACATTTCGTGATTGGGCCGTATGACACCGACACTTGACGTGTTAGGCTTATAGGGAGCCGATCGACTAGACCGTGTAGTTGGACCCCGTCTTGGGTCATCTCATGATATTGGGCCAAGGGATCATTTCTTATTTATACTTGACATGGGTTGGATTACTAGTACTATTGGTGCAAAACTAAACCTTGTATATGCGATGCCACACTTGATCTACCTTGATTATCTATTTATCATGCTAGTTAGTTACCACCTTTATGTTTCATCTCAGTTTCTCATTTTTAGTTAACTTCATTAGTTTTTATACTAATAGTAGGTAGGACTTACCAGTCTTTAGGACTGACCCTTTTTCTTTCGCCTCTTTTCTTCCGTTTCCCCCCCAGGTTCTCAGGGAGGGAACACCAGTGCTTAGCTTGGACACTTGGCTTGCTTTTCTTGACAGCTCATGTACGGTTTGGACTTGAGCTTGCTATGGCTTCATCTATCTTGGGGATAGTTTACTTTATGCTATTTTCAGTTTATGTTTTTCTAGACTTATGGTAGTTGGAAAATAATGACTAAGTACTTTGATGTAAGTTGACTATTTGGTTTTGAAATGGTTTAGACATGGTTTTTAAATTTCTACCGCTGCTTTACTTATTTATTCATCTATGTTCTGTCTTGTGATATCTCTGTGCATGTTTACCCAGACAACACCCCTCCAAAGCTAGTGCCAGCACTCGTGAGTGTGGCCCTGGCGGAGGTGGGGTGTTACATTTGGTATCAGAGCATAAGGTTTTACTAGACCGGACAAAAGTTTTAAAAACCCTTTTGAAAAACTATTTTCAAAACCAATTAAGTATTTTTCCAAGGAAAGTCTAGTTTGTTTTAAAAGGCTATTCCCCAAAAGCCATTAGCACTATCCTTCGTTTCCTCGTTCTAAATCTATCTTTTCCTTTTTCAGCATGGTCGATCTTAACCTTCCCGAGGGAGTACCCATTCCCGGATGGTTCCGAAGGTACTTGGAAGCTAGGGCCAACGATGCGGGCCCAGCAAACACCCCCACTCCTCCTCCCGTACCTGAGGTTCCTCCTCCTCCCCCTCAGCGTCCACAAGAGGATTTCGCAAAGATTTGCAAAGACTTTAAGGCGATGGGTAGCAAGAATTTTGTAGGGACAGAGACTTATGTGGAGGCAAGAAACTGGTTAAAGGAAACTGAAGACCTTTTTTCTATCTTTGATGTGGAAGACCGTAGGAAAGTTCTGTTGGTAGTATGGCTATTGAAAGAGGAAGCTGCTTATTGGTGGGAAGTCACCAACGCTACTAGGCCTATAGAGACTTGGGCCGACTTTAGGATGAGGTTTGGGCTTAAGTTTCTATCATCTGCTGAGGAGAATCTGCAAATGGATAAGTTTATATCTTTAAAGCAAGGGGACATGACTGTGAGGGAGTATGTGAATAAGTTTAACCAGCTTGCTCGATTCGGTTTAGACATGGTTAAAACACCTCAGAAGAAGGCTCTATGCTTTGCTCGAGGATTGAATGAGCCATTACAAGGTTTGGCCATGTCTCATATACCCATGGGGGCCACTTTTGAGAGCTTAGTGGATATGGCCTTGCTTCAAGGAGATGATAAGACGGGCAAGAAAGAAGTTAAGCTTAATGAAACTCAAACCAAGAAGACGGACTCCAAGTGCGGAGGCAACAAGAACAATCAGAGCTATAAGAACAACAAGAACAACAAGGGCAACAAGGCCAACAACAACAAGGCAAAGGAGACAAGGAAGTGTAACTTCTGTGGGATCACTGGACACATAGCCAAAGATTGTAGGAAGAAGAAGAGGAAGTTGGGAGAATGCTTTCATTGCGGAGAGTCTGGACACTTCAGTAAGGATTGCCCGAAGAAGCAAGAGTAGGGGCAAGGTCAGACTCAGCGAGCAGGACCTTATGGAGGGAAGATGCATGCTCTCAACACTACTCCAGCTCCGGACCGAGGTAGTATTTCTGTAGAAAGCCTTGTTTACATTTCTGGTTTTCCTGTTCCAACATTATTTGATTCTGGTGCATCGCATACCTTTATTTCTTCTGACATCGTTGAAAGTTTGCACATAAGTACTAGTCTAGTTGAGGATCCCGTTAGTGTTTCAAATCCAATTGGGGGTTCCGCCCATCTATCTATGATTTGTATGGATTTGAGGATTTCTATCTTGACCGTAGAATTCACATGTAATGCTTA
Source organism: Allium sativum (assembly GCA_030737875.1). NCBI lineage: Eukaryota > Viridiplantae > Streptophyta > Magnoliopsida > Asparagales > Amaryllidaceae > Allium > Allium sativum. The sequence goes on from CM060917.1 coordinate 16,656,119, forward strand.
TGTTGTCGGGTTCATGGGATACGGGTTGATTTTGGGCATGGATTGGTTGTCCAGTTATGGAGCCATTCTCGATTGTGAGCATAGGGTAGTGAGGCTTATGACTCACCTTGGCAATACCCTGGAGATTTCTTGTAACCCTTTGGATCCCGTCATGTTATGTTATCTTGAATCCCTCGACTCATCTATTGACAATCTCCAATCTGTGAGGGTGGTCCGAGAATATCCTGATGTTTTTAATGAGGTGAAGGGGTTACCCCTAAGCGCGAGATAGACTTCCATATTTATCTTGTTGATAATGCCAAGCCAGTTTCATTGCCTGTTAGGCACATGGCCCCACGAGAAAGGAGAGAGCTTAGCAAGCAAATCAAGGAGTTGCTTGAGAAAAATTTCATTAGGCGAAGCATTTCCTAATGGGGTGCTCCTGTGGTATTCGCTACTAAGGCGGATGGTTCATTTCGTCTATGTGTTGACTATCGTGAGTTAAACAAGCTGACAAAGAAGAATAGGCACCCGTTACCGAGGATTGATGATCTCTTTGACCAGCTTGTTGGTGCTTCTGTTTTCTCTCAGCTCGATCTAGCCACCGGATTCCATCAGCTTAGAGTGGCTGAGGGCAGTATTGACAAGACTGCGTTTAGGACTCTAGATGGATTCTTTGAATGGCTAGTCATGCCGTTCGGTTTGACTAATGCACCCGCATACTTCGTTGATTTGATGAGTAGGGTGTTTAGGGAGTTCCTTAACAAGTTTGTAGTTGTCTTCGTGGATGATATTCTGATCTTCTCTAAGGACGAGGAAGAGCATGCTACACACCTCAAGGAGGTTATGGATACGCTTAGAGCTCATCAGTTGAAAGCCAAGTTCTCAAAATGTCATTTCTGGAGAAGGGAAGTTCGGTTCATTGGGCATATAGTTTCTAAGCAAGGCATAGCTGTGGATCCCGCTAAAGTAGTGGCGGTGCAAGACTGGAAAGTTCCGAAGAATGCAACTGAAGTGAGAAGCTTTCTCGGTCTGGCAGGATTTTATAGGAAGTTCATTAAGGACTTCGCTAAGATTTCAGCCCCTCTTACTAAGTTAATGAAGAAGAACTTAGTCTTTACATGGGACTTAGAGTGTGATCTTTCTTTTCAAAGGCTCAAGAGAACCCTTACCACATCTCCAGTTCTAGCATTACCCGATGGAGGGAAGATGTTTAGCGTGTACACCGATGCATGTGGCACGGGATTAGGCACTGTCCTGATGCAGGAAGGGAGAGTGATATGCTTTGGGGGTAGGCAACTCAAAGCTCATGAGAAGAACTACCCCACTCATGATTTGGAGTTGGCGGCGATTGTCTTTGCACTCAAATCCTGGCGCCACTATCTTCTAGGCGAAAGGTTTGAGTTATATACTGATCATAAGTCGCTCAAGTACCTCTTCTCGCAGAAAGATTTGAATCTAAGGCAGCAGAGGTGGATGGAGTTCTTGGCATCATATGACTTCGATATAGCTTATACCCCTGGCAAGGGTAATGTTGTGGCGGATGCGCTAAGCAGAAGAAGGTTGACTTTGAGTCCCTTGTTTGTTGAGATGAAGAGCCTAGAGTTCTTGGAAACCTTTGATTTTACACCAGCTGTTGAGTTGATGACTGGTTCATTTGCATCCCTTGAGCTTAGACCTACACTTCTTGATCAAGTTGGGGCTTCACAGAGGGAAGACCCGCAGATAGTCGAGATCATGGACAAGTTGATTCGGGGTGAGACGTCAAGTCACCTCGCTAGATATACTATTGACGACAAAGGATGGCTAAGGCGTGATGGAAGACTATGTGTCCCACAAGTGGGAGACTTATTAAATAAAGTTCTTGAGGAGGCACATCACTCGAGGATGGCCATACATCCCGGAGGGGATAAGATGTACCGGGACATGAAGCGCATTTTCTTTTGGGATGGGATGAAAAAGGATGTGGCAGAGTTTGTTTCTAGATGCATTGTTTGCCAACAAGTAAAGGCCGAGTCGAAGAAGCCGGTGGGCTACTGCATCCATTGGAGGTCCCGCTATGGAAGTGGGAAAGTATCTCTATGGATTTTGTGGATGGATTGCCGAGATCAAGGAAGGGAAATACTAGCATATGGGTCATAGTGGATAGACTCACGAAGAGCGCCCATTTCATTCCAGTAAAGAGCAAGAGGACCGCATCATGGCTAGCATCTTTGTATCTTCAAGAGATAGTGCGATTGCATGGAGTTCCTTCTAGCATAGTTAGCGATCGTGACCCAATCTTCACCAGCCAATTTTGGAATAGTTTGCAAGAAGCGATGGGTACGCGATTGAATCTAAGTACGGCCTATCACCCACGGACGGATGGTCAGACCGAAAGGGTGAATAGGGTACTAGAAGATCTGTTGAGGCTATGCATTCTTGACTTTGGTGGCACTTGGGAAGACCACCTTCCTCTTGTAGAGTTTGCTTATAATAACAGCTACCAAGCCAGCATAGGGATGGAACCATTCGAAGCTTTGTATGGGAGGCCGTGCAAGTCACCAACATGTTGGTGGGAGACGACAGATAAGCTTATACTTGGGCCCGACATGATAAGGGACACATCCGAGAAGGTTGAGTTGATTCGAAGGCGGATGAAAACGGCCCAAGACAGACAGAAATCCTATGCAGACAAGCGAAGGACAGACTTAGAGTTTGAAGTTGGAGATATGGTCTTTGTGAAGGTTTCTCCTTTGAGAAATGTGGTTCGTTTTGGAGCAGTGGGAAAGCTAGCACCAAGGTTCGTTGGACCCTTCCCTATCATCGAGAAGATTGGGCAAATGGCTTATAGGGTGGAATTGCCCGAAAAGCTGGCTGGAGTGCATAATGTTTATCATGTCTCGCATCTCCGAAAATGCCTACATGAGTCAGCCGAAGTAGTTGAGCCTAGCATTCTTGAAGATGTGGAGGTAGAGAAAGAGGCAACCCTGAGGCGAGCTCCGATTCGTATCTTGGGAACGGAGATCAAGAAGCTGAGGAATCGAGAAGTCAAGTTAGTAAAGGTTCAGTTGAGTGAAGCCGACGAAGATGCAACTTGGGAAACCGAGGAGAAGATGCGTGGGCTTTATTCATTTCTTTTTAGGGTACATTCTCGATCTCTTTTCCTAGTCAGCATATCTTTCTTTTACTATCCATGTTTATCTTGTTTTCTCGTTAATCTTGTCATGAGAACCTTAGGTAGAAACCCTTTGGACGAAACATGTATTTGAAACATGTTATGCTTGATGGTTGCAAATGGTTGCAAGTGGTTACTCGTGGATGCATGATACACGTTAGGCACTAAGATCGGCTCACACACTTTCATATTGCATATGCATGAGTGTTTATGCTTATTCATGGATGAAACTTGTTATGCTATCACGTGGATGTTGCATATGGATGAATGTTATGTGCACTCATGTAGAGATTATAAATTATGTTAGGAATTTGCATACATTTGGACTCATTTCACTAACATATTCTGCATTTAGGAGGTTTACTAAATCAGTAACCGCCTAATTTTCGCATCAGATAGGTGCATATACACACACTTTTGCATATGTTCATACATCATTAGAAATCTTTTAAGGACAATGATTTCCTGTGGATGATGTTTTTAGTAGATGGATGATGGATGGTAGGATACATTCTTCCTAACTTGGAGATTTCGGGGACGAAATCCTTTAAGGTGGGGGGAATGTAACAACCCGAATTTTTAATAACATGTTAAAACAAGAAATCAGGGAAGAATTAAGTCATAAGTTAAGAATCAATGGGAACGGGTTACGCCTTTGCGTTCGTCTCGAAATTCTGCTTGAAAGCGAGTCCGAAATTTCGTAAATCGGAGTCCATATGACCAAGTTATGGCCCATAGAAGATTTCAGAAATTCAAAATTCAGCCCGAAATTCGAAATCAGATCCAAGCAGAATTGGGCGGGAAATTTTCCCGCCCTACCCCAGGTCGACAGGGGGGTCGACTTGGGTGTCGACCTGCCCCCCCCCCCCCCCCAGGTCGACTGGGGTGTCGACCTGGGGGTCGACCCCCCTGGTCGGACCCTGCTGGTCAGGTGCACCAGTTTGCTCCTTTGGTCTGTCTACCTAGCCTGTGACGGGATTTGATGGTTCAGATCTAAACTAGGGTTAATCCTAGGGCCTAAACTAGTCTCTACACCTATAAAAACACCCTAATACCTAGCCTAAACCATCACAAATCAATCTAACAACTAAATTCTGCCAAAATGCTCCCTAATCATGGCCTCCATCTTCATCTTGAGAGCTTCTAAGGCAAAAAGGAGCAAGCTTTCTTCTTTCTATCAAAGGAGCTACTTATTCTCAAGGCTATTTGTGTTGCTACATCATTCCTAGAGCCTCTACAACGTCTCTATCTTGTTTTATTTGTTTCTAGTTCTCATAGCCACGCTTTGTAAGCCCCACTCTACTCTTAGATTTAAACTATGATGTTAATATGAACATGTAGCAAGTTGAAATGGGACTTTTGGGTATAATACTTGTCTTGGGGCTATATTTGTATGCATAGATCTATTTATGACTCTTTTGATCTATGATTGTGACACTATCATGAACCTAGTATCATTTACCTTGATTTTTGGGTAGAAAGCTATGAGCTTTACTTGGTGGTTATGCATAATGCAACATAGAACTTGGTAGTTATGCATAATGCAACATAGAACCTCCCATAACTTTGATGTTAACTTGCATATGATGTTGAACTACATGCTACCCACAAGTTTATCACCCTATGTCAACTATTATCATGTTTCACCTTTGCCTATGATGATTAAACTACATGTCACCCACAAGTTTGTTTGCTAAGTTTGATGTCATGCATGTTTTGAGGCCAATAATCCTATATGCTAGTTGTGATGAACACCTTTGCCTCAAATATCATCATGTTTAACTTATGACCAATCTTTACTACCTTATGCCCATCTTGGTCATATTCTTATATTCCTTGATTCACTTGTGTTAATGCGAGTTTACGTGCGAATGGGAATACGTTATGGGTAGATTAGGCAAACTTGAAATGACATGAAAACATGACTTGAAATGTGACATGAAACTTTATTATGCTTGAAAACTTGAATATGGTCATGACATGTAGAAAACCATAAAGTGGCCAACTCGAGGTTGGGTTGAGTTTGTAGCGTAAATCTGCCCGGAACAGCCCGGCAAATCCAGTGGCTACAAACAATAGGACCCAATGTGAGAAGTTGGTCACACCGCGCTTGAAAGCCGAGGTTAGACTAGGTTGTGGTGTAAAGCTGCCCGGACCCGCCCGACATATTCAGTAACCACAACAAAGTCTAATGTGAGAGGTTGGGTGCATTAAATTAATTAATGCCACATGATTAGGGTTAAGTCATGAACCACTTGGAAACACTTAACCAACTTGATACATGATTGGATGGGGTTAAGTCATGAACCACTTGGGTACACTTAACCAACTGGATACATGATTGGATAGGGTTAACCACACTTAACCCGTTAGAATCCCTAGTTACGTGGTCCTTTTCAGCAGTAACCCTCTTGGATGTATCAACGATACCCTAGGGACTAGGCTAGGGTGGGGCATGATTACTGGGCTGATTGTAAGCGACCAGAACGACGGCTGAGTAGGTGTGCCGGTGTAGGTTCAGGCGGAATATGGTCGTGCACATAGTCCGGAGTTGAAAAAGCAGGCACGGGCACCAGTAGGTTTAGACTGTGCATGCTTGATTCGTGTCAGTGGTTGGCACCCTAGGACTTGATACACCCTAGGGTGGACCTAGCACAGTTTGACTACATTTCGTGATTGGGTCGTATGACACCGACACTTGACGTGTTAGGCTTATAGGGAGCCGATCGACTAGACCGTGTAGCTGGACCCCGTCTTGGGTCATCTCATGATATTGGGCCAAGGGATCATTTCTTGTTTATACTTTACATGGGTTGGATTACTAGTACCATTGGTGCAAAACTAAACCTTGTATATGCGATGCCACAGTTGATCTACCTTGATTATCTATTTATCATGCCAGTTAGTTACCACCTTTATGTTTCGTCTCAGTTTCTCATGTTTAGTTAACTTCATTAGTTTTTATACTAATAGTAGGTAGGACTTACCAGTCTTTATGACTGACCCTTTTTCTTTGGCCTCTTTTCTTCCATTCACCCCCCCCCCTCAGGTTCTCAGGGAGGGAACACCAGTGCTTACTTGGACACTTGGCTTGCTTTTCTTGACAGCTCATGTACAGTTTGGACTTGAGCTTGCTATGGCTTCATCTATCTTGGGGATAGTTTACTTCATGCTATTTCCAGTTTATGTTTTTCTAGACTTATGGTAGTTGGAAAATAATGACTAAGTACTTTGATGTAAGTTGACTATTTGGTTTTGAAATGGTTTAGACATGGTTTTTAAATTTCTACCGCTGCTTTACTTATTTATTCATCTATGTTCTGTCTTGTGATATCTCTGTGCATGTTTACCCAGACAACACCCCTCCAAAGCTAGTGCCAGCACTCGTAAGTGTGGCCCTGGCGGAGGTGGGGTGTTACAGTTAGAGAATAAGATAAGGTGCAAAGACCAGTGTACTATGTGAGTAAGAAGTTGGCGGCAGCCGAGCGAAACTATCCAAGGTTAGAAAAACTTGCTTACAGTTTGTTGATCACATCAAGGAAGCTTCGCCACTATTTTCAAGCTCACCCGATTACTGTGTACACTGATCACCCGTTGAAACAAGTTCTTCAAAGGCCAGAGGCGTCAGGGAGATTACTTAAATGGAACATCGAACTAAGTCAGTTCGATTTGAATTTTCAGCCCCGACGGTCAATAAGGGGGCAAGTGCTTGCAGACTTCATAGCATAGTTTACCGTCCCAGAAGACGATATACTGAACGAAGAGGCCGACCCGCCGAAGCTACTCCTTGACCCAAATGCCTGGAAGTTGTATACCGATGGAGCTAAAAGCGACAGATGATCTGGTGCTGGGGTGGTGCTCGAATCTCCAGAAAAACGATTGATGTACTGTGCTCTCAGACTGGAATTCCTCGCCACTAACAACGACTCAGAGTACGAAGCCCTACTTGTTGGGCTGAAGCTCGCAAGGGAGTTGGAGATTACAAAGCTAGACATCTTTTGCGATTCTAAAATAGTCGTAAACCAGGTTACAGGGAAGTTTCAGGCCAAAAGTCCTAGGTTGATATTGTATTTAGAAAGAGTGAAGAAGTTGCTGGTAGATTTCGATCACCACACCATATCCCATATTCCTCGAGCAGAAAACCAAAAAGCGGATAAGGTGGCAAAGATGGCTAGCTCTGATAATCCTGAAAACATAGAGCTGGTCCCGATTGAAGTCCTACAGTCACCTAGTATAGATCAAATGGAAATTGATCTGGTACTAGACATTGAACCTGAAAGGGAGTCGTGGATGACTCCTCTGAAGAATTTTTTGATGGATGGAACGCTTCCTACAAAGAAAAGTGAGAGGCGTGCGGTAATTCGCAAGGCCACCCGATATGTTTTGCAGAGGGGAGTCCTGTACAGACAAGGATTCTCAATGCCCCTCCTCCGGTGTATCGCCCACGACGACATCAAGCGCGTATTGCAAGAAGTACATGAAGGCCAATGTGGGGATTACACGGGAGGACAGACATTGGCAAAGAAAATATTACGATATGGCTATTTCTAGCCTACTGTCAACAAGGATGCAACTAAGTATGTGCGACGTTGTAACGCTTGTCAAAGATTTTCTAAATTCCACAGGGCACCGCCTAGTCAGTTAAAGACAATGACGAGTCCATGTCCCTTCGCTATGTGGGGAATTGATATCGGTGGAAGCCTCCCCATAGTGAAGGGAAGAGCAAAATTCGCTATTGTGGCCGTGGATTATTTCACCAAATGGGTAGAAGTGGAGCCATTGACCATAATCACAACCAAGCGAGTAATCAACTTCGTTGTCAGAAACATTATATGCCGGTTCGGAATTCCGAAAATCGTCTTAACGGACAACGGAACTCAGTTTGACAGCACTGAGTTCGGAGATTTTTGCCAGAAATACCACATCGAGAAAAGGTACACCTCTGTGGCACATCCGCAAGCGAACGACCAAGTGGAGGCTGCGAACAAGGTGATTAAATCCATCCTAAAGAAGAGGCTGAAGTGGGCTAAAGCCATGTGGGTTGATGAATTGCCCGTGGCATTATGGGCCTATAGAACAACTTATAAGTCGGCGACAGGCCTTACACCGTTTTCCCTCGCCTTTGGAGCTGAAGCGGTCATTCCGGTCGAGTTAGAAATACCTTCCCACCGAATCACCTGTTACGACTCGATGACCAACAATGAGTTGCTCCTTGAAGCCTTAGACATGATCGAAGAAAAGAGGGATGAAGCCGACTTACGTGCCCTAAGGCATAAGCAGCAGATAGCTCGGTACTACAACAAAAGAGTCTGAACACGAACCTTTGAACCCGGGGACTTGGTTCTGAAACGTGTCTTCCCATACTCAGTGCATATGGGTCTGAAATGGGAAGGACCGTATTCCGTTCTGCGAAGGCTTCATAATGGAACCTTCAAGCTAGCAACCGTGAATGGAAATGAGATCCCCAGAGTGTGGAATGCCCAGCATTTGCGGCCTTACCTGATGTGAAATCGTCAGTTTTATTCTTTTGTTTTTAGGACCATGTAAAAAGGCATGACTTGCCTAGAATAGTCTGGTTACTTGAGCAAGAGATTATAAAGTGGACGTAGGTCATGATTCGACCGAACCACTATAAAAATATCATGTGTGATTTATCTTTACTGCACCATTACTTATCTGCTTTATCTCAATTTACATAAATTATCATTGTTTTCTTTTTTAGGTTTGTTACAGGCTATGCGGCAATATGCACTGTGCCGCCTATCGGGATGAAAGAGGAACAACGACCGAAGTTCACAAGATACAACAAAGTAAATCACACTACTGCTCAAACTCTAACTCCCCAGATTCGGGAGAGAGTATAAAGGATGCGAAGATGACGTCTGCGAGGCGTAAAGGTGCACCATGATAAAACCGCCTTGCCAATACTCTAACCCGCTGAAGGATCGGGAGAGTACAGGGGCACTAAAGACTTAACGCCCCCAGAATTTCTGCCCCGCTGAAGGATCGGAGAGCAGCTTAAGAACCGAGCTCGGACTCTAACCCATTGAAGGATCGGGAGAATATAAAGGTGCTAGAGACTTAGCGCCGTTCGAACCTGCTGAAGTACCGGGAGAGTATAAAAGTGCTAGAGACTCAGCACTAAAAGAATTCTTTTCCCCCCATTCTTAAGAAAAAGGGGGCAACACACACATGACTCTAATCAATCCTTAATAAGCCCTGGCCAGGCTTCATATTAATGATTGATTGGGGGCATATACACACACATCTCTGCAAATCCCTACACAGAAATTTCAAAAATTTTTGCCACTAACTTGATTCTTTTAATGGGTTATTTATGACTAAAATGCATTAATTTAAACTCGCAGGTCTGCAGGTTTAGTTCTACTTCCATGTGACTGGTTTATCTGGAAGGGAAACTCTTATCCGTATCACAGGTCTTGTAACAACCCATATTTTTATAACATGTTAAAGTCATAAATCAAGGAAGCATTAAATTTTAAAATAAGAATCAGGGGAAACGGGTTATGCCATTGCGTTCATCTCGGAATTTTGCATGAAATCGAGTCCGAGTTTTTGAAAATCGGAGTCCGTATGACCAAGATATGACCGTCCGAAGTTTCAGGAATTCAAATAAAATAAAACAGCTCGAAAATAAAGCCAGAAATTTGAAATTCAAACTCAGAGAAGGCTGGCAGGAAAATTCCCGCCCATATACCCAGGTCGACTAGGGAGTCGACCCCCCCAACCAAGTCAACTGGGGAGTCGACTGGGGAGTCGACCCCCCTGACCAGGTCGACTGGGGAGTCGACCTGCCTCCCGAACCTATTTCCTGAGCCAGATGCATTCTAATATATTTAGACTTGTTTCGTGACCAGATTCGTCTGCCTAACCCTATATAAGCAGCCCCCTAGCCTCATTCTCTCCACACCATTTCATTATGTCCTTATGCTGCTTCTAAGATAATCTAAATAATAAGATAAAAAGGAAGAGAAAGGACTGCTCCTTCTCCATCAAGACTACGCTTAGAGATTTGCAAATTGGGGGATTTCAATTAGAACACGATCAATCAAATAGAGATTCAACAATCAAATTCTGCTTTCTAATTCTCGATCCACGCACTGTAAGTTCAAGTTACTTTTAGATAAAAGCTGTAAACTTAATACCCATGTTGTAAATTGGAATTGGATCTATATATGGTAATTGATTCATATCTATTCTTGTTCATCTTGGATCTTGACTTTTGTGAATATTGCTTTGGACCTATTCATGTTGTAAATAAAACTCTCTCATGTCTATAACCTTAACATGCCTATGACGTTGAAACTATTGTTAATGGCCAAGGACTATGACTATGAACATAAGACTACGCCTATGCCTATGACTGAGAACATAAGACTATGCCTATGACTATGAACATAAGACTATGCCTATGCCTATGACGGTGAACATAAGACTATTGCCTATGACTATGACAAGTACAATGGTGGCTAATCACCTATGACTCTTGACTATGAGAATTATTACCTATGATTATGAACATAAGGCTATTATCTATGACCATGGCTTTGAAACTATGGCTGTTAATTGACTATGACTATTTTCCTAGAACTATTCTGGATAATTATCCATGACTATTGTGATTTATCTCTTATGGTTCATAATTATGAGATCTTTGCCTATGACCGTGACTATGACTACTTGGATTAATTACTTAAGACTATTATAGTTGATTGTTCATGCCCATAGTTGAATCCCATGTTGTACAACGAATGTGCAGTTGTTGAATCTCATACCTAGGGTGTGACTTGCTTAGTTTATTCGCTATTATGTACACCAAAGCCATTGGATCCATTATCCTTGTATTTGGCTTGCTCTTGCATGCCTATTCTTTTATGTCAACTTTTATCATGACTATTGCCTTATCTTTCTAGATTTGAAATCCTATATGCTAGTGATGTTGTAACCAATTATCTCAAGTTATATCATGCTAGTCTTATAATCCCTTTTATCGCTTTATGCTCGTCCCTTTTTACCTAACATAGTTTCGATGTTATTCCCTTTATTTTGGGATTTGGATTTATTTGTAGTATAGATCGATTCACATTTATATGCGATGGGAATACGATTTGGGTAGATTAGGCAAAACATGAATTGGTTATGAACATGAATTATGAACTTGATAATAGGCAAAACTTGAAACATGAACATTGTTATAACTTGAGTTTGGATGCGGGCATGAAACTTATCCCTGAAACTTGACACGAACTTGACATGAAACTTGAACATGGTCATGACACTAGAATGAACTTGAAAATGGCCAACTCGAGGTTGGGTTGAGTTTGCGATGTAAATCTACCTGGAACCGCCCGGCAAATCCAGTTACTGCAAACAATAGGATCCAATGTGGGTAGTTGGTCATATCGCGCTTGAAACCCGAGGTCATACTGAGTTGTGGTGTAAATCTGCCCGGAACCGCCGGGCATATCCAGTAACTACAACAACAGGTCTGATGTGAGAGGTTGGGGTGCATTAATGAATTAAATGCCACATGATAGGGTTAAGTCATGAACATGAAAGACAACACTTAACCAACTTGAAACATGATAGGTAGGGTTAGGTCATGAACTTGAACGATAACACCAAACCGGCTTGACACGTGAATGGTAGGGCTAAGTCACGAACTTAAATGACAACACTTAGCCAATTTGACATGCTAGACTGATAAGGGTTATGTCTCGAATTTAAATGACAACACTTAACCTACTGGACGGAAACCCTAGTTATGCGGTCCATTTCAGCAGTAACCCACTAGATGTATCATGGTACCCTGGAACTAGGTAGGGTGGGGCACGACTACTGGGCTGATTGTAAGCAACCAGAACGACGGCTGTGTGGGTGCGCCAGTGTAGGTTCTAACGGAGTGCGGGCATGCACACACTCCGGAGCAGAAAAAGCAGGCATTGGGCATCAGTAGGTTTATCAGTGCATTCTTGATTCGTGTCGGTGGTTGGCACCATAAGGCTTGACACACTCTATGGTGGACCTAGCACAGGTGACTACATTTGTGATTGGGCCGTATGACACAGAAACACAACGAGCTAGAACTTGTAGGGAGCCGATCGATTAGTGGATCGTTCCGTTGGACCCAGTAATGGGTCATTCACGATTTTGGGCCCAGGGATCATTTCATGATTAATACTTGACATGGGTTGGGCTACTAGTACAGTTGGTGCAGCGAACCTTGAACATGCGATGCTATACTTGACCTATACTTGATTCATCATGTTGTCTTAGTCTATCTTATCCATCTTGACATCGTACTTATGTTTACTTTCAGTTTATACATGTCATGTTAACTTTACCTGTTTTTATGCTGAAAGTCACTTGGACTTACCAGTCTTTACGACTGACCCATTTTCTTTCGCCTCTTTTTCTTTCGTCCCCCCCCAGGTTCTCAGGGAGGAAACTGTAGCACTTAGCTTGGATTCTGCTTGCTTTTCGTCAGCTCATGTACGGTTTGGTCTTGAGCTATGCTATGGCTGCACGTCTGCTATTTTTGGGGAATAATTTACTTTTGTTATTTTAAGTTTATGCTTCTTTATTTAGAACTTGATGTAATGGAATAATGGCAACTTGTACTTTGGATACATGAGGTTTTGTCTCTTTTCTTGAAAGTAATAAGATTTGGTTTTTAATTTCTACCGCTGCTTTATTTATGTTCTGTCTTGTGATATCTCTGTGTATGTTTACCTAGATAATGCTCCACCAAAACTAGTGCATTCCCTTTGTGAGTGACCCTAGCGGAGGTGGGGTGTTATAGGTCTGCAGGTTTAGTTCTACTTCCATGTGACTGGTTTGTCTGGAAGGGAAACTCTTGTCCGTATCACAGGTGGGACAAAAGTCAAGGCTGACAGAGATGGATTATCCCCTTATGGCAGCTATGCTTGCTGCTCAAGATGTTGCACAGAGATGCCAGGAACTTGGAATCACTGCATTGCCTATTAAATTAAGGGCAAGAGAAACAAACTTTAATTTACTAGATGCATATTTACAAAATGAAACAGCTGAAAAAAAGTAAGGGCCATTCTCACGACTACATTTCTTGGCCAGTGGAAAGACTAAAAGCAAAATATGGACTAACAACTGCATCCTATTTACTCTTGGGAGATGGCTTTGATTTCTCCTTCCTCTGCTTCTCCAACTCTTCCTTGCTAGCATCAGATTGGTCGTTTTTCTTCCTCTTCTTTTTGCCGGAAGGAGGGTCCTGTGGAAGGGTGGAAGGCTGAGAAGCAAGTTGTGAAGTTATTGATTTTGCGGAGAGCTTTATGATCAATCCTGTTTTGGGATCCACCTCTGAAATAGGAAGCACATCTAGAGGTCCTAGCTCCTCTTTCTTTATGCCCAGTTGCTTCTCTTGCCTGATATGCCTGGAAGCCAAGGTCTCGTTATCATCACCCTTGGTTTCGCCGGTGATGGTAATGTCATCCTCCTCATCTCCATGGCCACCATCTGTGTCATCCAAAGCAGCAATAACCTCAGCATCCGCAGAGACGTCAGTGCTGGATACCACAGGTGCGACCGTGACCTTCTCACTACCCATGACCTGCTTTGGGATGTCGGAAGCATCAGCATCAGTGCCTCGGGGGACTTTAACTTTCTCTGCCATTTCTTTCTCCTCTATGTCCTTCTCGGCTGGCTTGTCACCTGTATTATGAGAAGCACATGTTATTAGCTCAATTGGCTGCTCCGCAAGGCGACGACAAGTTACAACTGCATTGGCAAACTGCGGAGAGAATATGGAAATACCTTCAGCCGACCCTCCATCCAGATTCACAGCAGAAGCTCCGACAGCCGGGGTAGTTGGAAGCAAGGGAATTAACGGATCGTCGGGATTATATTCCTCAACTTCCGAGGTCTTGGGTCCCGCTGCCGAGCTCGAGCCTTCGTCAACATTATTTTTGCCTTTGGCCTCAGTCTTCTCCCTCTCAACTTCTTCCTGGATTAAACATCTGCCTTTCTCCAAATCCTCGGGCTCGTTACCTTTGAAGAAGGTCTACATTAGTTTGCTCTCATTGATCTCATCAACCTCTAACCGTCGCTTCTCATCCTCGACTATTGCATCCCATATGTTGGCCAAGGTAACATGGTAATCTGGAATCCAGGATATGTCTCCTGTTTTGATGAATTGGCCCAAGAAGTCGAATGTCAACTCTCCAAAACCTTCTATCTCTTTTTCGGCTGCGGTAAGCTTACCAGTAGTGACGGAGGCCGATTCAAGAACACTATTAGCATTACTCTCGGCAAGAGCTGCTTGCCCCTCAGCTTGGACAAGTTGGTCACTTAAGGTCCCTTTTTCTTTCTTCGCGAGCGCAAGGCTGTCTTTTAAACTCACTCTCTCATTCTCCCAGGCAGCTCTCTCAGCTTCAAAGTGGCCTTGTGCTGTTTTTAAATCAGTGTTGGCCATCCTGATATCCTCTATCTCCTTCTTTAAAGCAATTTCTCTTGGCTATTTGAGTCGAGTTCAGTGTGAAAACGCTTCCTAGCACTCTCAAGCTCTGATTTGTAGTTCTCTACATCCCTCTGCGCCAAGGCCAGTTGGGCCTGCGTATCTTCCAATTCTTTCTCCATTTTGCTCTTGGCCCTTTTATTGTTCTCAATCCTCACTTTGGATCTAGCTGCATCCATTTCTAGACAACGAATGGCATCTGAAAGAAGACCGACGTGCTTTCTCATCATGTCATACTGTTTGGCCGCATGGCATACATACCCTATCACCTCAGTGTCCCAACCACTGGGAACCGACTCTAGATCCGGTACAAACATCATCCTCTCAAAATAAATATCAGGGAAGTCCTTGCGTAAGCGTGCCAGCTTAGCCTGATTTTCGGGACCATGAACGACGTCCCATGTGGCAGGGATATCTAAATCGTGATCACTAGAGGAAACCAGAGTCTCCTTCCCCTTCTTCACAATCTGGCCCTCGTCCTTATTTTTGTCTTCCGGCACTTGTTGTTTTTTAGAAGATTTGGCGTGAGAAGGCGTACTTTTTGGAGGGGTCAAATCCCTAGGAAGTTGCTTGCCCCTAGTTGGTGGCAACGGACGACTATGAGACTTTCCGGAACCTTGCTTGGACGATGACCGGGATCATGTGGAATAAGACTGGTGAGGATCGCGAAGCCGATGACTATCTCTTCCTCGGCTATCACTGCGGACATGCCCGGGATCTGGGTGGAGACTAGGTGTGCCCTCACGGAGGGAGCGATAAGAGTAAGATCTTTTGCGAGCCATCTTACCTGCAAAAGAAATGAGTACATATTAGAATCTGGAATACTGGCAGTATGAGAGTGTTGTGTCAGGTAGTGCATGTGATTCGTGCATCCCGTGAAATTCCCCCTAACCGACCAGTGCCCAGAGATAGGCTCATCTTTGTGACTTCTTTTTCCCCGATCGGGGCATTTGCTTCTTCGGAAGTAGGAAAGAAGGGCTCCTCTCCAAAGTCCTCATGTGTATAGATATCGTCTGGTAAAGGAATTTTATTCAACTCCCCATTTATCTGCTCCTCTGTCAATTCGTCATGATCCACCGGTTCAACTGGCAATGAAGCTTTGGGAGGAGAATTCCTCTGAGAGGTCGGGATATCCTTAGGCTCATCACCCCGGACCTCAACTCCTTTACTTACATCTAATTCCTCATCATGTTAACCAATTGTCAGGGAAGGACTCTTGTGGATTTTAGTTGTCTCTGTAACCTGTGATCTTCCTTCTCCGTCAGCCGAGGGCACATATTTGTAAGGTTTACCACCCGCGCCAAGTCCAAATCTTATATCCAGAAGGTGATGTTTGTGGAGATTCTCGTCAATAAGGCACTTCTTTATTTTCAAGAAATCTGAGGAACTGTTGAGAAGGCAAGACAATCTGTCTTCATACACCGAGCCTTCTGTCTTTGGGAAAGAGTGATCTGTGCGGAAAAAGGAAATATGTTAAAACTTTGATCATTTAACTAAGCCATTCATTCGAAGGCCCAACACTTACTTGACTGAGTCCATTTCCTCGAGCACCCTGCCTATAGTTTTATGTAAAACCAATCAGCTTTGGCATCCCCTATATTACTAAAACCATCCGTTACCACTTTCCTGTCGGCCATTGATTCGAAATAAGAAAAATTTAGAGTCTCCTTGGAACGATGCTTGAAAAGGTAGTAGAATTTCAGGTCTTTAAAGGTAAGCTCGGTTTGCAGGATTTCCGCATAGGTGACATATAGAGTATACAAGGCTGCGTAGGCATTAGGATGAAGTTGCATCCGGGCAATCCGTAAATGCTTGAGGAGATCAACAACAATTGGGGGAAACGGAGGAATAGCGCCTACCCAACACATGAGTCGGCTGATAGCCATATATCCTTCGGGGGCTAAGTGAGGTCTATCTTCCCCCTCTGGAATTTTCACATCACTCCCAGGAATCCCATGCCTCAAACAGATTTTATCCAGCTGTGGCTTGTCTAATTTGGAAGCTAGAGAATCGGTAAATTCTTCTATCTCCTTAACACCCGAAATCTCATCAGGAGCTCTTTCATCTTCGTCCTCAAAAGACGTATCTTCAGAAGTAGTTGAATCTACATCGGTCTTGGTCTCGTAATCAGAATTATCTCCGTCCGAGTCTGAGGGAAGCACTGTAGGATCATCATGTTTCGAGGTCTCTTGTTTTATATCTTCCTCTGGTCTCTCGGTCACTTGTTTATCAGACATAGCTGTGTTGGCGAATGAAAATTAGAAATACAGTTACCCGGCCCCCGTGTGTGCAAGTGCAAGTGTGTGTGCCCGTGCATACATTAAGGAAAAGCATACAAATTAGCAAGATCATCGAAGTATTAGCCGTCATATGCAGTTAAGTTATGTTGTTGTCCAGTTCAGAAAGTCTCAAGGGCTCTAGCCTAACTGTCCATTAATATACCAGAATCAAGTTGCATTATTTATTTGGTAAGTTCGTCGGATCGTGATATGTCTTTAAATCGCAAAACAAGGCCTGGATCATGATGTGTCTCTGGATCGTGATACATCTTTGGATCGCGAAGCAGACAGGGTCGCGAATCGAACCAGGCCGTGAAGCAAGGGTCGGATCGTGGTATGTTTATCGCGATCCAGGGATTCCCGCCCTCTCGTGACCCAATAACATATTCATCATCGCGACCCGATCCACCCTTTAAATTCCACTCCTCTCATCTGCCGTAACGACCCGATCCGTTCTCCAAGTCCCACTTATTCCATCTACCACCATCACGATCTGCTGCCTCGCCATCGCCACGACCCAACCTGACATGCTCCTCCTTCTTCTTCCTTCTCCCTCTTCTTCTCCTCTGAACTCGAATAGCCTGCACCTATGGTGCCAGATCAACCTCCAAAGCCTCGAATGCCGCAAAATTCTGCTACTTTCTCCTCTCAAATCGGTGAAAATTGGAAAGAAACGGAAAGGGAGAAATATTAAAGCCTTAGTAGCGTAGTTACCTGTTTTTTCTAACTTAAATCGGCAGAAGAAATTGCAAGATAGGGCTGGGGTAGAAGGAAGAGTTGAAGGCGGCTGCAAAGAGGAAAGGAGGAAAGGAGGAAGAAGGGTTTGGTTTATATAGGTAAACCCACGACCCTTAGTCTTCCTATTCTTGTCCTATTCGGACCGCGGAGATGGATGGGCTATAAAGCAAAGCCCATCATGCTACGTGGGGAAGCCCGAACGTTCATTAAACTCGAGAAAAACATTTCATCCTACGGGTCATGAGGTGCTTGCGCGATCCGGACCGACAAATAATAGTCAGAGGTAAAAACTCATAAAATACTTGTGAAAGTTCAGAAGTTTACCTGGCAATTCGACAACGAAGCCCCCAAGGACTTCAGAAATAAGAATTATCCAATAAACAAAGAAATGATTGAAGATTTAACTGGATATTTATACTGGTCAAAAGACACGACCATTCGAAGCTATGTGACATTCCAGACAGACACGACCGCTAATTCATATCGTTCTATGGAAAGATGTCTCTGCAATTTCGAAGCATGTTCCATCCTCGATAAAACATACTTAGAGGGGTCAAAATGTTGGCTAGCTTGTTTGACCAAGCCACCAAGGTTCATACACAAGAAGAAAGTATGAAGCGTCACGCCTCTAGTCCATGAAAACTCGATCGCGGTCACTCGCCTGTCATCAGGTCGCGATGCCCTATCGGATCGCCATGCCCTTACACGAACCGATACATCTTTGTCAGCTCGATCCGATCCGAGCTCCAGAAACTAGAAAATGAAGGCTATGATTAATTCTACCACGATCCGAGAATGCATGATCTCATGACACCTGTCCACAACTGTCATATTGACCAATTCTTCCTCAAACTACGAACCAGTCCAAGATTCTCGGGATTTGTTCCACGTATGACCGCGATCCGCCTGAAGAAATCAGCTATAAACAGCCCAGAACTTGGCATTTTTAGGACTTTTTGGCAATTGAGTGCTCTGATTCCACCATTATCATATATCCATTACTTTCATTCAGAGTTACCTCGAAATTACTGAGAGAATATTAATTGTAAAAGCGAGATTGAGAGACAATCTATTGATTGTACTTTGATTTCAAGTATAATCATCGATATAAAGTGGACGTAGGCTCGTTAACGCCGAACCACTATAAATCTTGTGTCTTTTCTGCTTTTTCTTCATATTTTAGCTATAATTCTCTATAGATCAAAACAATTTGGGTGTTAGAGCCAATTTTGGATCTAACATTATCCAAACAATATCCAGGATCCTTAATTTTTACCAATATAGAAATATTAGTGCATAAAAATATTTTGATATATATATATATATATATATATATCCCCCTTGCCTTGTATCAGAGTAGGAAGAAGGCAAGAGATCCATTGATCTAATTAAAAATTAATGTTTAACACAGATATAGTAAAAATGATACCTAAATGTATACTAAAATGATACCCATGTGCTCATAAAAATAATACTTATTAAAAATGATACTTCAGAGTATAGAAAAATGATACTGTGTGACTACAGAAAATAATACTCTCGTAAATGATCCTTAGAAATATAACGATATGATCCTTTAAAAATAACACTTATAAAAAAGATATTTTAAATCTTAATAAAGTGATACACTCAAACTGAGCATTTTAAAATCTGAGTACCATGAACATGTACAACTGATATCATGCAACTATACTCCTTTAAATTGACTCCAGATTGACTAATACTATAATATTAGTAAATCTTCATACTTAAAACGTATGTTTTTCCAACTCAACTCATGAAATGATTATATTAGAATATCTCTTCAATTCAGTTAACAACATACACTTTGCATTTATTTCATCTAACATTAAAACATCTTAACTTAATAATTACAAAGCTAATTCATAGATTTTCTTTAGAGATTCATACAAATATCATAGTTCAAAGCTTTTATTTTCTACTCAAGCATGCTAATCATCCAAGAAAACTGCAAACTCCTTAAACTAGATCTACTTAGCTTCATAACTACCAGAAAAAGCATTAGAGGTTGCCTTATTATAAAATGAGACACCCCATTTGCCATGAGCAAATAAGGTCAGACTAATGTCCAGTATGAGTATTCCATTAAAACATAATGATAATAAAATCCGAGACATAATTTTTATGAAGAATTTACTTTACAAGACATACTCCTTTCATATTGCTAAATATTCTTGTACAGGTGCCCACTTACTTGTTCATAAAACACAAGTCATTGACATACAAAATCAGTACAGGCAGCTCAATCAAGCATTCATACATACATACATAACAGGTTAATCAACCCTGTAAATGATCATGTTTAATATCCATAACTGTAGGAAACTTTTCCCAGGAATACTCAAGTTCCTTTTTACACCTATTTCCTAGCATTTTCAGTTATTTAATTCCATGGCCTCACCTGCATTAGGGATCACTAGGGCACATTGCAGTACTTTACTTCACACTACTATACAAGGATCTCAGGACCAAAATTAGGCCATGCACCAAACTTGCAACTCAAATACAAGCCATCCCGCAGTCATCTTGACCAAAATAATCCTTAGTTAATTTACTAAGTGTTCATGTATATCTTCAGTGACTAATTACCCAAATAAGGCATCCTAACATGGTTAGACTCACTGTATAATAATATGGATTTCATAGGAATCACTCCAAACAATCACAATAAATTATTTAGGCAAGAACATAAACCATTCAAGCATAAATATAATTCATACAATGCAGCTGGGTAAATTTCAGAAAATAATTCATCCAGAGATTTAACTAGTATAAATCCTTGTTTAATCATGACAATATATATATATACAATTTATCTGAGAATACATTTGGTTTTAATCTGTGGCTTTAGTAATATTTTTGAGAGATTTTGGGCCACTATGCATAAACTGGTCTCAAATAAATTTCAAAACCTAGCTGAAACACAATGGTTGTATTCTTGACAAGAGATCAGCACATAGAAAATCTATTGCTCTCTAAATCAATCACTTACAGAGCCTCATCACTTATACTTCAGTATATTGCAGCCCATATAAATGTTTTCATTGAGGATTGCCACAGATTTATATCTTTTGCATATTCAGATTCAATAAAACTTCAAAGGTATCATTTCAAAGGTGTTTAAGGGATCGTGTCTGAATAAATAACTTCAGATCCATGAGGTTAAACTCAGTGATGAACTTAAATAAAATCAGTAATATATTCTTCAGTTATATATATAAACAGATGAGAAAATAAATCTAGAAAACAAACTTAACAATGTGATCTTATAAAATAGTGGCTGCCTCTTATTTAGGACTTAATGCCATTTACTTTTAAGTGAGAATACTCACCAATTTCCTCCTTCTAAGCTAGGAAAAACTCAAAAAATCTTTGCTTTATCCCCAAGTTTCCCTTCTCCCTTTGAAAATAGATTTTTATGGATTTATATTGTTTTATATTAGGCAGTTGGATTTTTTCCCCGGCTACCCTTACTTATATTATCAGTTTTTCTAGGGTTTCAGGGCTTTAAAATGTCAGTTCTACCCTTCAACAAATCATGCCATATGTGTGAGTGTTATTTATATGATTTAACTCTATTTAAATAAAAGTGCTCGGGTGTAAATTGCTTAGCTTTTACAGGAAAAAGAAAATGCTTTAAAAACCATTTTCCCTCCAAAACAAGTTATGCCAAAACAATTTTCCCCCCTTTTCTAAATCTGGTCATACGCTATTTAAATCTGGGTACACTTGTTTTGCCATTTACATGTATGTACTTTATCCCGAACCCATTTTACATTTTTACACTAAATTAATTCATGCATTTTAACTTAAAGTTTACTGGAAACCCTTGTGTACACACACACATTTGAATCATAACACATACGTCCTGGAATTAGAGTACTGCCTTGTGCATATTCTTTGTTGTACACATGTGCACACACAAACTCATACCTGCACACAGTCCCAAGGCCTTACTAACTCCCTACAAAATTTCAATAAATAATTTAAACCATGTCAAAATAATTTCTAACAACATGTTGGGTCATTACAAAAACCCCAACTTTTAGGAATTGTGTCCTCACAATTGTCTTCATAATTGAAATAAAATTTCAACTTAATTTAGAAATTGCAAACATATTCATCAATTAATTAAATTGACCAAGCAAGCATAAGTCACATACTTATGAAATAAAAGAAAATGTTACCTTCAATTGGTAAACAGTTTAGGATAATTCACCCTAATCTTGTCTTCTAATTCCCATGTGCAATCATTTGGATCAATACTCCATTGCACTTTCACAAGCTTCAAGTTTTTATTTCTCAGTTTCTTCACATCTTGGGCCAAGATTCCCACTAGCTCTTGTTCAAAAACCAAATCTGGCTTCACCTGAATCTGGGATGAGGTTTCCAAAATATCATTTTTGTCATGAACCCATCTTCTCAATTGTGATACATGAAAGGCATTATGCATCCCTTGCATATCTTCTGGAAATTCTAATTTGTAGGCTAAAGTTCCAATTCTGTCCATAATCTTATATGGTCCAATGTTCCTAGGGATCAGTTTTCCTTGTTTTCCAAACCTTAACACCTTTTTTATTGGTGAAATCTTGATGAAAACAAAGTCATCTACCTGGTATTCAACTGGCCTTCTTTTCTTATCTGCATATTTCTTTTGTCTGTCTTGTGCAGCTGCCATCCTCTTCCTTATCAATGCAATCTTCTCAGTTGTTTCCTTTATGTATTCAGGGCCTAAAACTGTTCTCTCACCAGTTTTAACCCAACATATTGGAGATGAGCATGGCCTGCCATATAAAGCTTCAAATGGTGCCATTCCTATAGTACTTTGATAACTGTTATTGTACGTAAATTCAGCTAAATGGAGTTGTTCTTCCCAATTACCCCCAAAGTCTAAAATACAAGCTCTTAATAAATCCTCATGTACTTTATTAACCACTTCAGTTTGTCCATCTGACTGTGGATGGTAAGTTGTGCTCATGCAAAGCTCACTTCCCATAGCCTCTTGAAAACTTCTCCAAAACTTGGTTGTAAAAATAGTGTCCCTGTCACTTACAATGGTCATGGGTATACCATGTAATTTCACTCTTTCCTTCATAAATTTTTGAGCCAGTTTTGGTGCATTTCTATCTGCCTTCACTGGTATAAAATGTGCTACTTTAGTTAGCCTATCAACCACTACCCATATACTAGTATTTCCTCTTTTTGATCTTGGTAGACCATCTACAAAATCCATGGAGATGTCCTCCCACTTCCACTGAGGTATACTTAATGGTTGCAATAAGCCTGAGGGTCTTTGTGTCTCTTCTTTTACCTGTTGGAAAACTACACATTTGGCTACAAATTTTGCTACGTCTCTCTTCATCCCCTTCCACCAATAATTCCTCTTAAGATTGTGATACATCTTAGTGCTTCCTGTGTGTATAGAATATTTTCTCCTATGAAATTCATTTAAAATTTCATCTTTCAATTCTGGGTTATCAGGTACCCAAATTCTATTTTTATTTCTTACATATCCCCTCTCATCAATGTGCAGGTCTTGCATTTCTTCTCCTGCCTCCAAAAGAGTTTTCTTCTCTAAAATAATAGGATCTTCATTTTGCATGTTTCCTACCTTCAGAATCAAATCAGATTGCAAGGTAACCATACTTAATCTTCCCATATTTTCTTGTGCATCATGCACCTCCATGTGCACACCATTATTCTCTTTTATTTCAAGATCAGTGAGGATCATTAAATCTATAAATTCCTCTATCATCATCAAACTTATTTTTGCATGTTTCCTGCTCAAAGCATCAGCTACTCTATTTGCTTTTCCTGGTGTGTAGATTATCTCAAAATCATATGCAGCTAAAAACTCCACCCACCTATGCTCCCTCATATATAAATATTTTTTTGAAAATAAATATTTCAAAGATTTATGGCCTGTATAGAGCTCCAATTTTTCTCCTAACAAATAATGTCTCCATAATTTCAAAGCATATACTACTGCAGCTAATTCCAGATCATGTGTTGCATACCTGGTTTCATGGGGTTTCAATTGCCTTGATGAATATGCCACTACCTGACCTTCTTGCATCAGTACTACTCCCAAACCATACCCACATGCATCTGTTAAATGGTTAAATCATGATTCCCCTCTGGTATTCTCAAGACAGGTGCATTCACTAATTCCTTCTTCAATTCTTCAAAAGCTTTCTCACATTTTTCTATCCAAACATAAACTTGATTTTTCCTAGTCAGAGTAGTCAGTGGTGTTGAGATTTTAGAAAAATCTTTAATAAATCTCCTATAATATCCAGCCATTCCCATAAATGATCTAACTTTATTCACTGTTTTAGGTCTTTGCCATGTCTGTATGGTTATCACCTTACTAGGATTCACAGAGATACCTTGTGTAGAAATGACATGCCCAAGAAAATTCAATTCTTCTTTCCAAAATGTGCATTTAGAAAATTTTGCCTTTAAATTATTCTACCTTAATCTGTTCAAAACTAAATGCTAATGATTTTCATGCTCTTCCTTTGTCTTGGAATAGATCGGAATATCATCTATAAAAATTAGCACAAACTTATTCGAATATTCCCTGAATGTCCTATTCATTAAATCAACAAAATAAGATGTTGCATTAGTAAGTCCAAATGGCATTACCAAAAATTCATACAATCCATATCAAGTGTTGAATGTTGTGTATTTAATACTAGAATTCTCTACCTTCATTTGGTGAAAACCTGAGGCTAAATCAAGCCTAATAAACACCTTGGACCCAACCAATTGATAAAAAAGATCATCAATTCTTGGTAAAGGATATTTATTCTTGATGGTTAGTTTATTTAATTCCCTGTAGTCTAAACATAACCTCAAAGAACCATCTTGTTTCTTCACAAAAACCACTGGTGCACCCCAACAAGAATTACTTGGTCTTATAAAACATTTTTCCTCTAATTCTTCCAACTGTTTCTTTAATTCAATCAGTTCTCTTGGCCTTATTCTTGTGGGCTTTTTAATCACTGGGGATGCCCCTGGAATTAAATTAATTTGAAACTCTACTGGACTGTTATTTGGGATACCCTTTACTTCCCCAAAAACATTCAAATATTCATTTACTATGGGGATGTGTTCTATTGAAAATTCAGTAATTTCATCACCGACCCCACATAAATGAAATATCTTTCTTTCCTTAGCTGATTCACAAAGAACTGTAATTCTTTGTCTCTTACTATTTTGAAGTGAAATAGTGGATGTTTCTAAATTAATTATAGCCCTATGTTGCTTTAACCAATCCATACCCAATATGATACCTATATCTGGGTAATTCAAAACATATAAAGTAGAAATGAAAACATCCCCTCCTATAATTAATTCTGCATCCACACAAATCATATCCAAAGCACAAGAACTTCCTAGAGGGCTTTTAACAAATAATGGTTTCTCTAGAAAAATACAATTCAGTATCAAGGTTTTAACTATATCATGGGAGATCAAAGAACGTGTTGCTCCTATGTCAAAAATTACTGAGATAGGCATTTGAAAAATAAATAATATACCTTCCATTTGTCCAAGATTTTCTGCACTAGATTCCACAATAGGTTTGCCTTGCTGCTTACTCTCAGGGCAATTTTTCTTCAAATGGCCTTCCTTTCCACAAATATAACACTTGAATGCTCCACCCTTCAACTCTGGACACCTTGGTTTGATATGTCCCTCTTTGCTACAGTGATGACACACCATTTTCTGCTTATTTTCACCAGTTTTAACCTCACTGGTTTTCTTACTTCTAGCATCTTTTGGCTTCTTTTTATATGGGTGGTACTTCCCCTTCCCCTTTTTTAATTGTTGTTCTTAAAATTCCTGAACTTCTCCCTTTCGTTATCATGTTGTTCAAAGTTCAAAGACAAATCTATGACTTGATCAAAAGTCTTGTCAGCATGGGGTAACATAGCTTTACTTATACCTAGATTTAGTCCTTTGATATATCTTCTTTTTTTAGATGCTTCATCAGCAACTAACTTAGCTCCATACTTTGATAATCCTTCAAATTTCTGAGTGTACTCTATGATACTTAAACTTCCTTGTCTAAGCCTGATGAATTCTTCAAGCAAGGCTGCCTTAGCAGATGCAGGTACAAATCTTGCTTTAATTAATTCCTCGATTTGATTCCAAGTGATGTCATTATCAGCTCTTCCAGCTATAATTACCTCCCACCATCTCAAAGTTGCTCCTTTTAACTGTCTAGAGGCTACTTCCTCCTTCTTTGATCATCCAATTGCATATCCCCAAAAATCCTTTCTAAGGTTCTAAGCCAAACCTGGACTTCCATTACACTTTCAGTCCCTTCAAAGCCTTTGCCTCCTAAATGAGCATAAGTCTTAAGCAATTTGGAGAGCTCTTCATGTGGATTCCTGGGTCTGTGCCCTATTCCTTCTCTTAGTGCATTAACTAACTCTTGCATATTCCCCATAGGTGCTCCTCTTCCCCTTCTTGCCATGTGTCTTAAGTGAAAGAGAACTTGGGTTAGCTAATCTCCTACTCCTATATGGTATTATACCCCCATATATGCATACAACAATCAAGAACACACAAGCAACCAAGCATACAAATTTCAACCAAATTATTCTATCACCTGATAATAAAATAAATAATGTCTATGTCTTTAATTAACACAGCTCTGATACCACAATGAGATGACCCTATATTTATATAAAACTTTCTAGCCTGTTTTTTTTTACATGGAGTTTTCTAATTTAGAATTACAAGACAGAGCCATCCTTATCCAAACAATATCCAGGATCCTTAATTTTTACCAATATAGAAATATTAGTGCATAAAAATATTTTGATATATATATATATATATGAAGATATATATATCCACCTTGCCTTGTATCAAAGTAGGAAGAAGGCAAGAGATCCATTGATCTCAATAAAAATCAATGTTAAACAAAGATATAAAATGATATCTAAATGTATACTAAAATGATACCCATGTGCTCATAAAAATAATACTTATTAAAAATGATACTTCAGAGTATAGAAAAATGATACTGTGTGACTATAGAAAATAACACTCTCATAAATGATCCTTAGAAATATAAAGAAATGATCCTTTCAAAATAACACTTATAAAAATGATATTTTAAATCTTAATAAAGTGATACTCTCAAACTGAGCATTTTAAAATCTGAGAACCCATGAACATGTACAACTGATATCATGCAACTATACTCCTTTAAATTGACTCCAGATTGACTAATACTATAATATTAGTAAATCTTAATATTTAAAACATATGTTTTTCCAACTCAACTCATGAAATGATCAAATTAGAATATCTCTTCAATTCAGTTAACAACATACACTTTGCATTTCATTCATCTAACATTAAAACATCTTAACTTAATAATTACAAAGCTAATTCATAGATTTTCTTCAGAGATTCATGCAAATATCATAGTTCAAAGATTTTATTTTCTACTCAAGCATGCTAATCATCCAAGAAAACTGCAAACTCCTTAAACCAGATTTACTTAGCTCCATCATTACTTGAAAAAGCAATAGAGGCTGGCTCATTATAAAATGAGACACCTCATTTGCCATGGGAAAATAAGGTCAGACTAATGTCTGGTATGAGTATTCCATTAAAACATAATGATAATAAAATCTGAGACATATTTTTTTTAAAGAATATACTTTAAAAGACATACTCCTTTCATATTTCTAAATATTCTTGTACAGGTTCCCACTTATTGATTCATAAAACACAAGTCATTGACATACAAAATCAGTACAGGAAGCTCAATCAAGCATTCATACATACATACATAACAGGTTAATTCACCCTGTAGATGATCATGTTTAATATCCATAACTATAGTAAACTTTTCCCAGGAAGACTCAAGTTCCTTTTTACACCTATTTCCTAGCATTTTCAGTTATTTAATTCCCTGGCCTCACCTGCATTAGGGATCACTGGGGCACATTGTAGTAATTTACTTCACACTACTACACAAAGATCTCAGGACCAAAATTAGGCCATGTACCAAACTTGCAACTCAAATACAAGCCATCTCTCAGTCATCTTGACCAAAATAATCCTTAGTTAATTTACTAAGTGTTCATGTATATCTTCAGTGACTAATTACCCAAATAAGGTATCCTAACATGGTTAGACTCACTGTATAATAATATGGATTTCATAGGAATCACTCCAAACATTCACAATAAATTATTTAGGCAAAAACATAAGCCATTCAAGCATAAATATAATTCATACAATGCAGTTGTGTAAATTTCAGAAAATAATTCATCTAGGGATTTAACTAGTATAAATCCTTGTTTAATCATGACAATATATATATATACACACTTTATCTGAGAATACATTTGGTATTAATCTGTGGCTTTAGTAATATTTTTGAGAGATTTTGGGCCACTATGCATAAACTGGTCTCAAATAAATTTCAAAACCTAGCTGAAACACAATGGTTGTATTTGTAACAACCCGGAAAATCTAAGCCAATTTAAATTTTTTAATTTGGTTATTTTAATGAATTTTGAACATCTAAAAAATAAATTATTTTAAATAATAACGACCAAAAATTTGTTTTGATCGAAGTTATAGCGAATATATTTATTTTGAAATATAAACAAGGTTTGAAATGGCGCGGCAGTTCGAAAATTTGAATTCAAAATTTGATTGAATGTACAGGATGCAAAATAAGTCGGATTTCGGCGAAACAAGAAATATTTAAATCTGTTTGAGAATGTCTTTCGAATGAATCTAAAAGATCGAAATTTCATAGCAGCAATCAAAAGTTATGGCCAAATCAATTTTCAGAAAGGTCGCAGTGAAATTAATATAACCCTTGAAAATATTGATTTTGCAAACGATCTCAGAATTTGACGAAACAACTTTTGTTGGATCCGGGATGTCAAATTATTGCTAAGTTTATTTTTCTAGAATTTTTGAAGTCAATCTGTGAGCGTGGCAAGGAAAAATGTGTTTGGTTGATTTCAGTCAAATCGAGTCAACCAGAAAATGGCCATTTTTCAAACAGTCTCAGAATTCGACGAAATTAGTTTTGTTGGGACCGTATCGTCACAACATAGCCATATATAATTTTTCTGGAATTTTTAGAAGCAGTATTTGGCCCTGGCAAATTAAAATGTACGTTCAAAATAGAATTTGAATGTTTTAGATCTTAATTTGAAGAATAACCGACTGTAATAGTCGAATTGGCCTACGAAACATATCCCATTGTGTTCGGAATGGGGGTATTTAGCTAGGGGCGACAGTCAT
Organism: Allium sativum; assembly: GCA_030737875.1. Classification (NCBI taxonomy): domain Eukaryota; kingdom Viridiplantae; phylum Streptophyta; class Magnoliopsida; order Asparagales; family Amaryllidaceae; genus Allium; species Allium sativum. Next base: position 16,685,097 of record CM060917.1, read on the forward strand.
TGGGTTTGAATTGGTGATCGTATGTGACGAGGGGTATTTTCGGATTTAAATAAATTAAATATAAATATAAAAACCACGGCCCAATCAGATTTCATGTTCCCAAACCCGCGTTGACCAAAAAACCCGACACCCTCCTGTCAACGATGAAAAAAGCCTTCCAACTTCTCTCCTCGATTTCTCGTCCATCCCTCAACAAAATCGAGCGCCACCACCCACGTTTTGAAGCCCTCTGAACGAGCGGGCTTTAAATCCATATAACACTCACCTTCTCTTGTGGTGTTTTTGGCTCGGATCGAGCTCCTAAAGCCAGGCCGCGTCGATCGGGATTACGCCGCCACCAGGGACTCGAGCTCGACATAGAGCATGGCGCCGTGAAGCCCCTTCCAAGCTCTTCGGAGCTGCATAACCTGATCGACCTATAGCGCAACGGATTGGACGAAAGATTCCACCCTAGTTTTGAATCAAAGAGCTAAGGTACGACTGTTTAATTTATAAACTGATTTCAACATTCAAAAACCGTCGCAAAACATGAATGACTTCTAAAAATCATATCTTTTTCATTTCTTGTCGAAATTCAGTGAGACAAGAGATACCGGGACCGTGAGGACGTCTTCTACATTCTAGAAGAGACCGAATATTTTTTGAGCTTGCTACAATTTTTGGCAATGCGAAAAGCAAAGTGAGATTTTTGAATTATAAATGATATGGAATGACGATGTATAAATTATACGGTCGATGTATGAGTTATATAAGCATTGTACACCTCACGTATAAGCGTTGTATAAGTTGTACGTGTGGTGTATAAGTTATATATGCGTTGTAAAAAAATTCACATATGAGTCGAAATGGAAGTGAAATATACTTATATATATATAAATACGCCCCTCGTCCACAAACCATGGACGATATTTATTGGTTGTGATTGTTGTGAAAATTGGTTGATAGCGAATGGTTGATTAGAATTGTTTTTGGTTGGAATTGTTTGATAGTGGTTGAAAAATACCCGTTTGTGGTTGAGAATTATTTTGGTTGAAACCACATAGGATTAGTTTGTGGAAATGAAAGAAATAAAACATGCCGCCTGCGTGCGAACAAGATGCATGAATCCCCATTGTCAAAAACCGTAAGGTTTTAAGGTAGACCGAGGAGCCGTCTTCGAGATGGTGCCGGTTTAACTACCCTGCCGTTATGCTGCCGAAATTTCCTGAAATATTCATGTGTTTGATTTATTTTCATGTGTTGAATTTATTTTCTTGTGTTGAATAAATTGTTTAGATAACAAAGATCACATTTTCATTACGCGTACGAAGTATATGAAAAATTCATGTGTTGAAATATTCATGTGTTGAGATATTCATGAGTCAAATAACATTCATATATTGAATAAATTCTTTGAAAGGGCAAAATCACATTTTTACTATATATAGGAACTGTATAAAATATTCTTGTTTTGAATAAATTGTTTTAACAATAAAAATATCATTTTTATCTTATGTATGAAGTATATAAAATATTCTTGTTTTAAATAAATTGTTTTAACAATAAAAAAACAAATTTTTATAAGATATACGAAAGCTAAAATCTTTTTTTTTTGAAATAAATTGTTTTACAAATAAAAATCACATTTTTACTATTTATATGAACTGTTAAAAATAGTCATGTGTTGAAATAAATATCTGTTGGATAAAAATATCATTTTTATCACATATATGAGATGAAATAGTTTTTGAAATCGAAGAACGAATTATATTTATGTATAAATATATGAATATAATTAAAATAAATCGAATAATGAAGCTGTAGTTCGTATTTTGAAACCGTGATTTCAAACGATTATTGCGGGAGATCCGACTGTCGGATTTTCCCGAAACCGAGACCGTTGGGTTCGCTTTGTAAATATCTTTCCAACGATACCAACTTTGCAAAGATCCAACAGTCAAAATTTCAGATATGTGTAAAACAAATCTGAAGAAAAACAGCGCCATGGTCGGCATATGGCCTGAAGCGTCGTTTAAACAGAATGGGCTATTTTTAATTAAATAAAAATAGAGAAAAATCGTTATAAAATATTATAAATGATATGGAATGAAAATGAACTGATTTAAATTCTAAATATATGTGAATTATTTGAAAAGGCCGAGTTATATCTCATTTCAAATAATTGGTTGACGATAAGAATTCAATGATGAAGACAGTGGTCGAAGATCGGAAAGCTCCACATCGTTTGGGTGATTACTGATGTCTTGATTGGGAGGCATCCCAAAATGCAGATAATAAGTGGTGATCGTTCAGACGTACTTGGAAATCGACCGGATGTGCGAGGTACTAGGTGCCTCCGGTTGCGTTCAGACCCGAAACGGACTTGTAAATGGACTGTGTGTCTGACATTGGATTTCATTTTGTGTGATTGATAGCTATCAGTTGCATGGCGTGAATTTCCTGTGTGGCATTCTAAGATGCAGTGATCAAGGTTTCTGTTGAAAAGAAAAGTCTTGTGGTTGAAGATCAAAGCACCGCCTGCGTGGCATAGCTTTGTGTATAACGTTAATTCGCGAGCCTCACGCCCTGGTATGAACCAGAAACGGGAGAAGACATCATGGAGGACATGTGTTTCCTTCTAGCTAGAGGTGGTGTCGGTGCTTAAACTGGCTGACATTTATACCATTTTCACCTATGTGGTTTTTGTTGTTGCAAGGCGCCTCGGTTATATCGGTCGATCCGGGACTGATGGAGTCATTCGTTGGCTCATTTACGCCCCAAAGGGCGGGAAAACGCAGTGTTCATGCATTTTAATCCACATCGGTGGACCGACCCTGACGATCCAAGGGCTCACCTGTGTTTGTGTCCTGATACTCGGGCTAGACAGTCTCGAATCGGTGAGGACTATCTTTTGCCTCGGTTCATAGATGGAAATCCAAACTTCCAATACGACATCGTGCGGTTTTGATTGTATACCTATATGGCGACATAGTGGTATGCGGCACTTATGCCGTCAATGATTGTTATTTATGATTGTATATAAAATTAGAAACTAACTGGAAAGGAGCTAAGATGGGTGGTTTCCTGGGTATTGGTCTGATGTTGGTTTTGGCCTTCGGGGTTAATACTTAGGGAATTGTTCTCTTACAAATTTACGGTTGGAGTCTGATTAATAATTAAACGATAAAATAATATCAAATGTCTTTGTTTCATACGTATCAAGCATATTTTGGCCAATATAAGGTAAAACTCTATCCTCCGGTTTGCGTTGCATTGTGTGATGGGACTTGAGTCTTATATCGGCTTCATTCTTTATAAAAAGCATGGCGTTGTTTAAAGATTTACCTTATGATTTGCACTGGCAATCACTGGAGTAAACCCATTCCGCGAAAGTGGCGTGATCCTATGATTTGCCTAGTTATTATTGTTTAACTAGTTTAGTAGATTTCTCATACCAGTCCCATGACTAACTCGTAGTTTGTTTCACTTGCAAACTCGGGTGCCCTTATTTCTACATGGGCAGCCTTGTATTCAGGTTTTAGCAGACTCATTCTGGACATCTATGGAGTTGGAGATGGTTCCTTATCATTTCTATTTACTGTTTCAGGCACTGTTATGTATATTATGTTTGATTCCGCTGCAGACATTTTATATTGAACTGAAACTGTATTTTGTACTAAGTATGATCTTGTTATACTGTGTAACTCTGATGATGTTGTGTATTCAGTGTATTCTGCTGTTCATTATCTGGTGTATTTCTATATTTCTGTTCTGCTGTTATTTGTTTATATGCTATATTCCAAAGATTACCCTTGCCACCGTCGTACGGGGTTTGGGGTTGTCACACGTGTTATCAGAGCTCTGGTTAAGCTTAGTTCTGGAATATAACATATTAACGAACTCGTCAAAAATAGAACCAGTAGTGTTCTAGGACGAATAACTCATTACAGATAGCATCAGTAATATCCTAGTATGAGTATAGCAGAATGAAATACACCCCAGTAGACACATTTACATTAAAGTATATGTCTCTATGTTTTATAATATCTATTCTATTGACCTGACACTTGGTCTTCCATTTGCAGAAGTACTAGAAAATGAGTGTCAGAAATATAAGAAGGAAAGCAGAACCAGATCTAGAAGCTTTATTAAAGAAATATCGAAATCTGGGTGGAGTATCATTCTCGGGCAATGAATCCATAAGTCAAACTCAAGATTGGATGCGTTCTGCTGAAAGAATTCTTGAGCGTCTCCAACTAAGAGATGATCAGAAAAGGTTACTGGCATCTTGGGCACTCAAAGACGAAGCTTTGTTCTGGTGGGAAACAGTTATTAAGGAAGATCCAAAAGGTAATATTACCTGGGATAGATTTAAAGAAATTTTCCAAGAAAGTTTTACTCCTCCAGAAGCAACAGAGCGGTTATGTGATGAATTCTCTTATCTGATCCAAGGAGATATGGATATTCCAGAATATTACAAGAAATTCAATGAACTTTCTTGTTTTGCCCCGCATATGATTCAAGATCCAAAGAGGAAGAATCTGAGGTTTATTTATGGTCTTCGAAGAAGATACCAGAATAGTGTAATAGGGCATGTGAAGCTCCCTTTTTCTGAAATGATATACATGACTTACCAGTATGAGGATCTCGACAAGAAAGGTATGTTGCGCTACGAAGAGGAAGTTAGTTCTAGTAACAAAGGGGTGTCTGAAACTGATAGCCCTGAGGCCAGTACGATGTCTGAGGTCAGTAAGAATCCCAAAGTCAATCGGAAAAGGGCCAGATCTGGGAAAGAACCAGTAACGACTGCCACATGCTCTAACTGCAATAAAAAAGGGCATTTGACAGGAATTGTAAATCCTCGAAGAAACAAAAGAATGATGGATTTAAATCCGGCAAAAAGCTTCAGGAAATTAGAAAATGCCGGAAGTGCCACCAAGCTGGTCATATTGAGAAGAATTATCAGCTATTAAAGAAAAAGTCTAGAACTGCCCATGTAAATGAGGTGGCAGAAACTCCAGGACCCTCAACTAGTCAGGGAAGGTCAGATGTTTTGGAAGGCACGCTAACTGTCAAAGGTATTCCAGTTAAAGTACTGTTTAATACAGGCGCGTCACGAAGTTTTATTTTGAAAAATGTGGTTAAGAAATTGGATTTGTCGTTGAAAAAGCTCAAAGAACCCATCACTGTCCATAATCCGGTTGGGGGTTCCCTCAATCTTAGTTGGCTTTGTAGGGTGCCTGTCTCTTTTTCTTGTTATAAGTTCCCTACCATCACGATCGTCATGAATTTTACTGAATTTGATCTTATTTTGGGATTGGATTGGTAAACCAAATATGAAGCAGAGGTTAAATGCACCGACAAAGTTGTGAGGGCAAAGATTAAATTAAGAGATTATATAACCATACCATGTGAAGGTCTGAATTCTGATTGAAAAGACTTTTGGTCGGCTCTTGATGTTTCTCCTGCTCAATTAAAACAAACTCCTGTCGTCAAAGAGGATATTCAGGCCGTCATAGAAAATATTCCTGTCGTCAAGAATTATGCGGATGTGTTTGAAGAAGTTGTTAGCTTACCTCTGCAGAGAGAAATAGATTTCAAGATCGCTTTAATTCCGAATGCAAGGCCAGTAGTGCATGCTATTCGGAGAATGACTCTAAAGGAGAAAGAAGAACTAGACAATCAAACTCGATAGCTGGTATGGAAGGGTCTGATCAGACCTAGCTTCTCTGATTGGGGAGCAGCAGTGGTATTTGTCCCAAAGTCTGACGGTACTCTTCGATTATGTGTGGATTATCGTGACTTGAATAAACAGTCGTTAAAGAACAAATATCCATTGCCGCAAATTGATGATTTGTTGGATCGATTGAATGGCGCACAGGTATTTTCAAGGGTGGACCTAGCTACATGCTTCCATCACCTTCGTATTGCCGAAGAGTGTGTTCCCATGACAACACTTGGGGGTCCAGACTTATTCTATGAGTGGTTAGTAATGCCGTTCGGCTTGTGTAACGCTCCTGCATACTTCGTCGATTTAATGAATAGAGTGTTTAGAGGAGTCTTGAATAAGTTTGTTCTGGTTTTTATTGATGATATTCTAATCTTCTCTAAGTCAAAAGCCGAACATGAAAAACATTTGGAACAAGTTCTAGAAATTCTAAGAAGGAACGTTTTAAAAGCCAAACTGTCCAAATGTATATTCTGGCAAGATGAAGTAAAGTTTCTTGGCCACGTTGTATGAAAAGAGGGAATTGTTGTGGATCCAAGTAAAATCACCGCTATTCAAAATTGGAAACAGCCTAGTACTCCTACAGAAGTCCGAAGTTTTCTGGGATTGGCTAGTTATTATCGGAAGTTCGTTAAAGATTTTTCGAAGAAATCTAGTCACTTAACAAAGCTTACAAAGAAGCACACAAAATTCAAGTGGGCTCCAGAATGTGAGGAGGCTTTTCAAAAGCTGAAATTAAGATTAACAACGGCTCAAGTGTTAGCAATAATCGATGGCAATCAAGACTTGAAAGTCGGGACAGATGCTTCTAAAGAAGGCCTTGGGGCAGTATTAATGCAAAGAGGCCAAGTTGTTGCTTATGCTAGCCGTCAACTGAAGCCACATGAAAAAAATTACATTACTCATGATCTTGAGTTGTTGGCTATCGTATTTGCTTTGAAAATCTGGAGACATTATCTTCTGGTTGAGAAATTCGAACTGTTACAAACCATCAGTCATTAAAGTATTTGTTCACTCAGAAAGACTTGAATCTGAGATAGAAATGTTGGCTAGAATTTTTTGCAGCATATGATTTTGATATTTTGTACACTCCAGGGAAAGCCAATGTTGTGGCGGATGCACTAAGTAGAAAGATTGTGATAATCGCCAGTTTTATCATTACGACTTCCTTGATTGACAAAATATCTATCCTTCAGAAAGATGATAATTTTATTAAGGATATGATCAAAAGAATTCAGAAAGGCAAACCCTCGTGTTTTCAAATTGATAACGATGGGATCCTGAGATTGAGAGGAAGGATTTGTGTTCCCGACATCTCCGAGCTCAAAAGAGAAGTGTTGGACGAATGTCACAAGTCCAAGCTGAGTATCCATCCAGATGTGAGCAAAATGTATAACGACCTCAAGCGAACATTCTGGTGGAAGGCTATGAAAAGGGACGTTTCAATGTATGTTAGCAAGTGTCCTACTTGCCAACTAGTCAAAAGCGACAAACAGAAACTTGCTGGATTGTTGCAACTATTGGATATTCCAGGTTGGAAGTGAGAGCACATTTCTATGGACTTCATCGATGGCTTGCCCAGAACCAAGAAAGGAAACAACGGTATACGGGTGATCGTAGATCGTCTCACGAAGACCGCCCAATTCATACCTGTCAAGTCATCCAGAACAGCACAAAGTCTAGCCCAGATTTATTTTATAGAAATTGTTAAGCTACATGGAGTGCCGCTCAGCATAGTCCATGATAGAGATCCAGTATTCACTAGCAAATTCTGGGAAGCATTCTAGACAGAATTGGGAACAAAGCTAAATCTAAGCACCGCCTATCATCCTCAGACAGATGGCCAAACAGAGAGGGTGAACCGTATTCTAGAAGATTTACTACGGGCTTGTATTATTGATTACGGCTGATCATGGGAAGACCGCCTGCATTTAGCTGAGTTCTCGTACAACAACAGTTATCAAGCGAGCATAGGAATATCACCATTCGAAGCACTATATGATAGACCGTGCAAATAACCCTCTTGTTGGGTTGAACATGGCAATAGACTTGTATTGGGGCCCGATATGATTCGCGAAGCTTCGGACCAAGTCGAACTCATTAAGAAATGGTTGAAAACAGCTCAAAGCCGATAGAAGAGCTATGCAAACAGGAGAAGAAGAGACTTGGCATTCGTTGTTGGTGATTATGTGTATCTTAAAGTTTCTCCGATGAGGGGAGTGATCCGATTTGGAAAAACTGGGAAGTTGGCACCGAGGTTTATTGGTCCATTTACTATACTTGAACGGATTGGAACTCTCGCTGATAGAGTTAAATTACCAGACTGGTTGCCTGGTGTACATGATGTGTTTCACGTATCTCAACTCTGCAAACATGTTCATGATCCAGATCTGATTGAGAATGAATAAAATCAACAGGTCTTGGATATTACTCCGAGTCTAACAGTGAGGAAAGAGCCGATAAAGATCATTAGCAAAGGAACCAAAGAACTGAGGAATAAGAAGGTTCACTTAGTCAAGGTGCAGTGGAGTGGAGATCTGCGAGACTGTACTTGGGAAACTGAGGAGAGCATTAAGCAAGCCTATCTCAAATGCAGAGTGGATATCTCTGATTAACTCTGGTGCAAGGTACATTTACTACATTTTGCATTTCAGTTTTGCTTTTCTACTTTGCTATTGTTTTCTGCTTTACTATTGTTCCCTTTTCATGGATGAAAATTTTTAAATATGAATTTGAAAAGTTAATCAACTCATTGAGCGTTGTTTGTGTTGTGTGGTTATAAATTTTATTAATCAAACATTAAAAGGATACTTAATCTAACCAATACGAGGTAAAGTAAACTGAAATGAATCAAGTAGTGAACTGAGTTGAAAATTGATGAAATGCATGCATACATGTACATATAGATGTGTGTATAATTGAACAGGTCATAGCAGGTACGCAAAGCAAAGAAATAAAATTGTATGCCCGACAAATAGGTACATGTTTATCATATTTCTTGGGTTTAGATGATTTTAGGAGCCGATTAGCCAACTGCTTGGCTTTTTCTTTTTCTTTTTGAGATGAGAGGCCTGTGTGGCGGTTTGGGATTTTCCCGATGTTCCCCGTACAAAGGAGGTTATGGCGAAATTTTTCGAAAATTTAGGGTGTTAGCCAAATTTTTGAAGAATTAGAAAATTCTTAGAAACTGAAAAGTTAAAGAATGAACGCCTGAATGAAAGTTGAGTTGAATGATTAAACAACTTTCAGCTTCGTTCCTTTTCGAGGACAAAAAGTTTTAAGTCGGGGAGATTGTAACAACCCGGAAAATCTGAGTTAATTTAAAATTTTTAATTTGGCTATTTTAATGAATTTTGAATATTTAAAATAAATTATTTTAAATAATAACGACCAAAAATTTGTTTTGATCGAAGTTATAGCGAATATATTTATTTTGAAATATAAACAAGGCCTGAAATGGCGCGGCAGTTCGAAAATTAGAATTCGAAATTTGACTGAATGTAAAGGATGCAAAATAAGTCGGATTTCAGCGAACTAGAAATATTTAAATCTGTTTGAGAATATCTTTCTAACGAATCTGAAAGATCGAAATTTCATAGCAGGAATCAAAAGTTATGGCCAAATCAATTTTTAGAAAGGTTGTTGTGAAATTAATATAGCCCTTGAAAATAGTGATCTTGCAAACGACCTCAGAATTCGACGAAACAACTTTTGTTGGATCCGGGATGTCAAATTATTGCTAATTTTATTTTTCTAGTATTTTTGAAGTCAATGTGTGAGCGTGGCAAGGGAAACTGTGTTTGGTTGATTTCAGTCAAATCGAGTCGACCAGAAAATGGCCATTTTTGAAACGATCTCAGAATTCGACGAAATCAGTTTTGTTGGGACCGTATCGTCACAACATAGCCAGATATAATTTTTCTGGAATTTTTAGAAGCAGTATGTGGCCACGACAAATTAAAATGTACATTCAAAATAGAGTTTGAATGTTTTTGATCTTAATTTGAAGAATAACTGACTGTAACAATCGAATTGGCCTACGAAACATATCCCATTGTGTTCGGAATAGGGGTATTTAGCTAGGGGCGATAGTCATTGGGTTTGAGTTGGTGATCGTATGTGACGAGGGGTATTTTCCGATTTAAATAAATTAAATATAAATATAAAAACCACGGCCCAATCAGATTTCATCTTCCCAAACCCGCGTTGACCAAAAAACCCGACACCCGCCTGTGAACGACGGAAAAAGCCTTCCAACTTCTCTCCTCGATTTCTCCTCCATCCCTCAACGAAATCGAGCACCACCACCCACGTTTTGAAGCCCTCTGAACGAGCTTTAAATCCATACAACACTCACCTTCTCTCGTGGTGTTTTTGGCTCGGATCGAGCTCCTAAAGCCAGGCCGCGTCGATCAGGATTGCGCCGCCATCAGGGACTCGAGCTCCACATGGACCATGGTGCCGTGAAGCCCTTTCCAAGCTCTTCGGAGCTGCATAACCTGATCGACCTATAGCGCAACGGATTGGACGAAAGATTCCACCCTAGTTTTGAATCAAAGAGCATATGTACGGCTGTTTAATTTATAAACTGATTTCAGCATTCAAAAACAGTCGCAAAACATGAATGACTTCTAAAAATCATATCTTTTTCGTTTCTTGTCGAAATTCAGTGAAACAAGAGACACCGGGACCGTGAGAACGTCTTCTACATTCTAGAAGAGACCGGATATTTTTCTGAGCTTGCTACAATTTTTGGCAACGCGAAAAGAAAAGTGAGATTTCTGAATTATAAACGATATGGAATGATGATGTATAAATTATACGGTCGATGTACGAGTTATATGAGCATTGTACACCTCATGTATAAGCATTGTATAAGTTGTACGTGTGATGTATAAGTTATATATGCATTGTAAAAAAATCACATTTGTGTTGAAATGGAAGTGAAATATACTTATATATATATATATATATATATATATATATATATATATATACGCCCCTCGTCCACAAACCATGGACGATATTTATTGGTTGTGATTGGTGTGAAAATTGGTTGATAGAGAATGGTTGATTAGAATTGTTTGTGGTTGGAATTGTTTGATAGTGGTTGAAAAATACCCGTTTGTGGTTGAGAATTATTTTGGTTGAAACCATACAGGATTAGTTTGTTGAAATGAAATAAATAAAACATGCCGCCTGCGTGCGAACTAGATGCATGAATCCCCATTGTCAAAAACTGCAAGGTTTTAAGGTAGAGCGAGGAGACGTCTTCGAGATGGTGCCGGCTTAACTACCCTGCTGTTATGCTGCCGAAATTTCCTGAAATATTCAGGTGTTTGATTTATATTCATGTGTTGAATAAATTTTTTAGATAACAAAGATCACATTTTCATTACGCGTATGAAGTATATGAAAAATTTATGTGCTGAAATATTCACGTGTTGAGAAATTCATGAGTCAAATAACATTCATATATTGAATAAATTCTTTGAAAGGTAAAAATCACATTTTTACTGTATATAGGAACTATATAAAATATTCTTGTTTTGAATAAATTGTTTTAACAATAAAAATATCATTTTCATCTTATGTATGAAGTATATAAAATATTCTTGTTCTAAATAAATTATTTTAACAATAAAAATCACATTTTTATAAGATATACGAAAGGCTAAAAATCTTTGTTTTTGAAATATATTGTTTTACAAATAAAAATCACATTTTTACTATTTATATGAACTGTTAAAAATAGTCATGTGTTGAAATAAATATCTGTTGGATAAAAATATCATTTTTTCCACATATATGAGATGAAATGGTTTTTGAAATCGAAGAACGAATTATATTTATATATAAATATATGAATATAATTAAAATAAATCGAATAATGAAGCTGCAGTTCGTATTTTCAAATCGTGATTTCAAACGATTATCGCGGGAGATCCGACCGTCGGATTTTCCCGAAACCGAGACCGTTGGGTTCGCTTAGGAAATGTCTTTCCAACGATACCAACTTTGCAAAGATCCAACGTTCAGAATTTCATATATGTGTAAATCAAATCTAAATAAAAACAGCGCCAGAATGGATTATATCTATCTATATATATATATATATATATTATTAAAATAAAACGAATAACGACGCTGCAGTTCATGTTTTGAAATCGTAACTTTAAACAATGATACCGGGAGATCCGACCGTCGGATTTTCCCAAAACTGGAACAGTTGGGTCCGCCTTGAAAAGATCTTTCCAACGATATAAAGCTTATAAAGATCCAACAGCCAGAATTTCAGATATGCGTAAAACAAATCTAAAGAAAAACAGCGACACGGCCGCCATATGGCCTGAAGCATCGTTTAAATAGAATGGGCTATTTTTAATTAAATAAAAATAGCGAAAAATCGTTATAAAATATTATAAACGATATGGAATGAAAATGAACTGATTTAAATTCTAAATATACGTGAATTATTTGAAAAGGCCGAGTTATATCTCATTTCAAATAATTGGTCGACGATAAGAAGTCGATGATGAAGACGGTGGTCGAAGACCGGAGAGCTTCACGTCGTTTGGGTGATTACTGATGTCTTGATTGGGAGGCATCCCAAAATACAGATAATAAGTGGTGATCGTTCAGACGTACTTGGAAAACGACCGGATATGCGAGGTACTATGTGCCTTCGGTTGTGTTCGGACCCAGAGCGGACTTGTAATGGACTGTGTGTCTGACATTGGATTTCATTTTGTGTGATTGATAGCTATCAGTTGCATGGCGTGAATTTCCTGTGTGGCATGCTAAGATGCAGTGATCAAGGTTTCTATTGAAAAGAAAAGTCTTGTGGTTGATGATCAAAGCATCGCCTGCGTGGCATAGCTTTGTGTATAATGTTAATTCGCGAGCCTCACGCCCCGGTATGAACCAGAAAAGGGAGAGGACATCAGGGAGGACATGCGTTTCCTTCTAGCTAGAGGTGGTGTCGGTGCTTAAACTGGCTGACATTTATACTATTTTCACCTATGTGGTTGTTGCTGTTGCAAGGCGCCTCGGTTATATCGGTCGATCCGGGACTGATGGAGTCATTCGTTGGCTCATTTACGCCCCAAAGGGCAGGAAAACGCAGTGTTCAGGCATTTTAATCCACATCGGTGGACCGGCCTTGACGATCCAAGGGCTCACCTATGTCTGGGTCCTGAGACTCAGGCTAGACAGTCTCGAATCGGTGAGGACTATCTTTTGCCTCGGTTCATAGATGGAAATCCAAACTTCCAATACGACATCGTGCGGTTTTGATTGTATACCTATATATGGCGACATAGTGGTATGGGGCACTTATGCCGTCTATGATTGATATTTATGATTGTATATAAAATAAGAAACTAACTGTAAATGAGCAAAGATGGGTGGTTTCCTGAGTATTGGTCTGGTGTTGGTTTCGGCCTTCGGGGTTAATACTTAGGGAATCGTTCTCTTACTAATTTACAGTTGGAGTCTGATTAATAATTAAACGATAAAATAATGTCAAATGTCTTTGTTTCATACGTATCAAGCATATTTTGGCCAATATAAGGTAAAACTCTATCCTCCGGTTTGCGTTGCATTGTGTGATGGGACTTGAGTCTTATATCGGCTTCATTCTTTATAAAAAGCATTGCGTTGTTTAAAGATTTACCTTATGATTTGCACTGGCAGTCACTGGAGTAAAACCGTTCCACGAAAGTGGCGTGGTCCTATGATTTGCCTAGTTATTATTTTTTAACTAGTTTAGTAGATTTCTCATACCAGTCCCATGACTGACTGGTAGTTTGTTTCACTTGCAAACTCGGGTGCCCTTATTTCTACACGGGCAGCCTTGTATTTAGGTTTTAACAGACTCATTCTGGATAGCTATGGAGCTGGAGATGGTTCCTTATCTTTTCTATTTACTGTTTCAGGCACTGTTATGTACATTATGTTTGATTCTGCTGTAGACATTTTATATTGAACTGAAACTGTATTTTGTACTAAGTATGATCCTGTTATACTGTGTAACTCTGATGATGTTATGTATTCTGTTGTTCATTATCTGGTGTATTTCTATATTTCTGTTCTGCTGTTATTTGTTTTTGTGTTATATTCCAAAGATTACCCTTGCCACCGTCGTACGGGGTTTGGGGTCATCACAGTATTCTTGACTAGAGATCAGCACATAGAAAATCTATTGCTCTCTAAATCAATCACTTACAGAGCCTCAGCACTTATACATCAGTATATTGCAGCCCATTTAAATGTTTTCATGGAGGATTGCCACAGATTTATATCTTTTGCATATTCAGATTCAATAAAACTTCAAAGGTATCATTTCAAAGGTGTTTAAGGGATCATGTCTGAATAAATAACTTCAGATCCATGAGGTTAGACTCAGCGATGAACTTAAATAAAATCAATAATATATCTTCAGTTATATATATAAACAGATGAGAAAATAAATCTGGAAAACAAACTTAACATTGTGATCTTATAAAATAGTGGCTGCCTCTTATTTAGGACTTAATGCCATTTACTTTTAAGTGAGAATACTGACCAATTTCCTCCTTCTCAGATAGGAAAAACTCAGAAAATCTTTGCTTTATCCCCAAGTTTCCCTTCTCCCTTTGTAAATAGATTTTTATGGATTTATATTGTTTTATATTAGGCAGTTGGATTTTTGCCCTGGCTACCCTTATTTATATTATCAGTTTTTCTAGTGTTTCAAGGCTTTAAAATGTCAGTTCTACCTTTCAACAAATCATGCCATATGTGAGAGTGTAATTTACATGATTTAACTCTATTTAAATAAAAGTGCTTGGGTGTAAATTGCTTAGCTTTTACAGGAAAAAGAAATTGCTTTAAAAACCATTTTCCCACCAAAACAAGTCATGCCAAAACAATGTCCCCCCCCCCTTTTCTAAATCTGGTCATACTCTATTTAAATCTGGGTACACTTGTTTTGCCATTTACATGTATGTACTTTATCCCGAACCCATTTTACATTTTTACACTAAATTAATTCATGCATTTTAACTTAAAGTTTACTGGCAACCCATGTGTACACACACAAACATGTGAATCATAACACATATACACATATGTCCTGGAATTAGAGTACTGCCTTGTGCATATTCTTTGTTGTACACATGTTCACACACAAACTCATACCTGCACACAGTCCCAAGGCCTTACTAACTCCCTACAAAATTTCAATAAATAATTTAAACCACGTCAAAATAATTTCTAACAACATGTTGGGTCATTACAGTGTGTTTAACTTTTGTTTAGTGTTTATACTAATAATATGTTGATTCATTTTCAAGCACCACATAAAGAGGTATAACGAATTTGTAAGTGTGCATGATGAGTTATAAAGTAACGAAGGAATGAAGTGGGTTATAAAGGAAGGTATGTGGTAGCATGAAATCGATGCAATGGAGTGGCTTAAATGGATTGTAGGATAACAGCGTGCCAAGGAAGGAATTAAACGAGCTTGGGCAAACAAAGTTGAGGATGATCAAAAGGAGTAAATTGAATACTGCATTCATGCAAAATCGAGGTTAGAATTTCTTTTACATAATGAGATGTTAGTATTGTTTAGCCTTAATGATGTTAGCTTAGCTGCTAAAAGATCTTTCAGCAATTCGGTGATAACTTTTGATTGCTTGATGGGATTTAACATAACTTATTGGGAAGCTAGATTAATTATCTAGAATACTTACATCGTACACATTTTAAATCTTGAAAGTTTGCTATCTCAAAACATTTTTTTGCAAACTGAACTATGTGTTTGACAAAAAAGAAGAAGGGGGTTTACACTTAAGATGATTTTTGAAGTTGAGAGTATGGATTTTCCCAAAAGAAATGATTATCGATATGGGAGTTATGATTACAAAGTATAAAAGTACTTTGAGAGAATACTTTGTTTAAACTTATTAAAAATTTTTATGGATTATTTCATCAATGATGGATACTTTCGGACAATGATGACGATGACGATGTGCGGTATAAGACAATAGATCTTGGGTAGTGCACTATTACTCTATGTTGGTATCGAACCGAGTAGAGTACATCCTATTTGATGACAGGATGCCGACATAAGACAATAGATCTTGGATAGTGCAACTATTACTCTATGTTGGTATTGAGCCGAGTAGAGTACATCCTATTTGATGATGGGATATCGACCGCAATATGATAAAATATCCTAAATTGAGCAGACTGGATCCACTTTGATGAATATAATCACATTATATAAAAAAAATGATTAGAGTCTATTTTGAAAATATTACTCTCTGGTACATTTTGATGGGTACTGCAATAAGGAGAGTACAACTTAATTGATGTATTGACTTTGATGAATATAATCATGTTTTGAAGATACTACATGAGATGTCTAGATTACTCTCTGGTACATTTTGATGAGCACCGCAGTATGGAGAATACATCCTTACTTGATGATGACGAGTCTGATGAGCCGAAGCATGATGAATCTTTGGTACATTTCAATGGGTACCACAAAAGAAGAAAAGGAGACTAGGAATCGATGTGGATTGCAAAGAACATGATCCTGAATTTGGGCATAAAAAGAAGCTATGGCGTGCCTGATCCAATAACAACTTGTAGGAGTGATAGAATGTTAAAAGGACCAAATAATTAAATATCGAGGTACGATTTCAATTTATGAAATTATCTTGAAAATTGCAAGAAAATTTCCTGGATACTTGGAGTTTCTTTCGTGGAATATTTGGTTTTCTTTTGATTAAGTATTGCATAGAATTTAGGGGACGAAATTCCTTTTAAGGGGGAAAGAATGTAACAACCTGAAACTTCGAGCAGTAAATATTTAAATATCAAGGTTAGTTAAATATTTAAAACTTGGATTTAATGGTTTTATAACCTTGATTAAATCCCTTTATAAATAATAATTAAAGGGAAGAAAACATGTTGTTGAGTTTTTGTTTACAAAGATAAGTGGTTCAGAGAAAAATCGATAATGTGATCGAAAACAGTTTTATCGATAAATGAGGTTTTGCTTATTAAAAGTTGTTGGAATAACGTGTGCATGTAGTAACGTTAGAAGAACACATATATGTGTATGAAGTAACATAGAAATGATATATGTGTGCATGTTCTAGAAAATGAAAAATGGCTTAACATGATAGGGACACGTGTCACCAAAAGAATGGAACACATGTCTTGTAAGTAAATAATGTAATGACACATAACCATATTAGGTGTCCATGTGTAGAAAAATCTAAAGACACCAAAGTAGACATGTGTACATCCTAAAGCATGGTTGTTAAACATGAATATATGTATTCACATAAGGGAAAATAAATTTAAAATAAGAAGCTTATCATTTAAGCTTAAAGAAAAAGTTAAGAAAAAAAAGAGATAAGGACACATAACCCTCTTAGATGTCCATGTGTAGAAACATCTTAGGACACCTAAGTAGGCATGTGTCATCATCTTATGGTTTGCATGAATGATGAAGGACAAGGGTCCTAAACTAAATTACTAAACTAGCCTTGAAAATTTCTATATAAAGGGTGGAAAGGTTCATTTCATTTCATGGATTCACAAACATAAAACCAAAATAAGAAAAATAAGGGAGGTTTGGGAGAAGCCAAGAGGATAAATACAAGATCAGGGCACAAGTACAAGGTGATAAAAATTATTTAAGTTCATGTATTCATTTCATATTTTGAAGAAAAGTTGAGAATTTTATGAATGAATGATTGGACTTGAAATCCTGAAAATGGCTTTCGGTATTTTGGGCATAACTTTTGCAATTCTTAATGAAATTTTGACTTCTCTATCAATTTGGAAAGCTAATTCAAAGGGCTACAACTTTGTCCACGGCCATTTTTTTTCTAATGCGGCCGTTTGCATACCTAAAAACTGGACACAAGGTCGGGTAAAAATCAGTCCGAAATGGACATGTTAAAAATGCCTCATGATATTTGAATTTATACATCAAATTGATAAATGATTTTGAGGGTTTCTTTTGATGATAAATAAGTAGACTAAAAGAGCTTCTTACTGTAGAAATTTTGGATTGAAAATCTATTTTTAACATAGAGAAACAACGTCAAACATTTTTCCCAAAAATAGGCTAAAATCTGATTTTCGGAACTTTTATAGCACACCGAAACGCTATCTTTTCTATTTATGAAGCACAAAACCAAGCCAAAACCTTTCTATTGCACCCAGAAATGCTGTAGCAGCTGATTTAAGTCTAAAATCATTACAAACCACCCAGAACTTGTTATAGCACTTCTAGAAGCGTTGTCTTTTCTCTGAGTTAACCATGAAGTATTTTAAAACGAGAAGAACTTTTCATAGCATGACTGAAACGCTGTTATAGATGTTTTGAGTATAAAATCATGGTAAACTATCCCAAATCCTCTCAAATTTGGACTTGAGTTTCCTTATAGTATCATAAATAAACTGATAAAGTCGAGGATGTTAAATCAAAGTAAAAGTGAGTCAAAATGTGTCAAAATTGAGAACAAGGAAGGTTGATGAATTTCGATGATTCAAGGAAAATAATTGATTACTTGGGAGTTATGATAAGTACTAAATGATGTTCCAGAGACTTTTGCATGAAGATAGCAAGGAATACTATAATTATACTTATCATCTAATTCATTATTATTTCATAAGCTTGTGTTTTAATTTAAAGATGCTTATGACTTTAACATACTATATTGGTTGCGATCTTTGCTTTGACAAGCAATCAATAGATACGACTGATGATTAAGGACATTTATGATTAATGTTTAAATGAGGTATGAATACGGTTCAATCGAGGCATGAGTTGTATGTGTTTTAACGAGGTATGATTAGTGTTTTAAACAACATTACACCATATCCGCCAATTTGGCACACCAGGATGCAGGCGTAAAATTGGGCTATAAGCCGTATCAAATTTGATTGTGCTCAAATCTGTATCAAACTAAGTTTTGAGATCCGCACCACCCCAAACACCCTTCATCTGAACATCCATCAACAAAGTCCCGGATTAGTTCATTTGATGCGGCTTTTGACCATATGAAATTCGTATCAAATTCCCCCTCCCCCCCTCCGTACCTGTACATAGGCACAATCGAGTTCCTATGTTAATAATCGATCCACCGCAGTCCATGAGTTATCGTCATCTCGCGATGCCTTCAGCTAACCGGCGAAGCCTCAGTCCACCGCTGTCCATCCTCCTCATCGCCTATAGAGGTGAGTACTAGATCACCGTTAAATTTAAATATGAATTGGGTTTAATTTAGGTTTAATTTGATTCGAATTGGGTTTAAATTAGGTTTATTATGCTGCTATTGTGTTTAAATTGGGTATCATCCCCGGTATTATAGTGCGGCAATGTATTTGCTATCATTTACTTGTGCTGTATTTATCTACCTTGAATTCAGACACTTTTACTTGTCCTGCCCTGCTCATTTGTGTGTATTATTGCACCATGTACACTGATCCTTATAACTGATCTGAAGTGCGTGTGTATGATTTGATTTGAGAACTAAAGCATACTAGTTCTGTTGACTGAGCTGCATGTATCTGGTAATTGATATTGGGAAATTTGTGTGATTGAGTAGAAATGCCGGTGATGGATGCATGAATGAAAATAGAATGGCATTTATAGGTTGAGATTTAGTCAATTTGTTTTGTGTGTCATGTGTGTCACACTGCGTGTGAGTAAAGGCGTAAAACTGCTTTTCCATTTATGACTTGCTGCATTGAACCAAGTTGCTTTGTGCTCATGTAACAAATCATTTTTGTTAGTCAACTTATGTGCAAAAATAGAAGCTGACTATTAATATAACATGTGTGTGCAGCATACCACCTCCGTCATTTGGATGAAGCTAATAAGCATGGATCTGAGTGTGTTGATCTAAACTTCAGGTGATATCTCGCTTTTTTCCATGAAAATTTATGTGTTATGGTATAGATACATGAAAATTTATGTGCAAAAATACTTCGTTTGATATCTATAACCTTTGCGGCGAGATCAGTTCGGCCACAAGATTTTGCAAGTGCACATTTTGTTGCTGCAAACATGGCCTGAGTCAATTTTTGAGTGTCCATAACTCTTTCGTATCAAGTCGGAATTCATTAATTCTTTTAGCCTCAAAGTCGTAACCAGAAGCGATTTTAGATCAGGTCAAAACTAGAGTATGAGTCCATGTTTTAAGCTCTGATACCATTTTGTAACGCCCCACCCCAAGACCTACCCTAATAAAGAGCATTAATAGGTTATGTTGTCTATTAGAGTGGAGAATAGGGCTAGTTGAGGGCGACCACTCGTAAAACATGCTAATGCAATTCTACAAGTGGTCGCCCTTAACTAGCCCTATTCTCCACTCTAATAGACAGCATAACCTAGTAATTCTCTTTATTAGGGTGGGTCTCGGAGTGGGGCGTTACAAAAATAAGGGTGATAGAATAGAAAGGGAAAGGCTATAGCAATGTTATATGTACATTGCAGCCAGGTGACAATAATGATAATTATAATAATGTGGACATATCCTCTATATTTCTCTTTAATTAGGCTATAACAACTATCTTTAACCGAGACTCAGTCTCGACTGAACAAGTAAAAAATGTTGTAGACTTGCAATATTCAGCTACAAATGAAAACAATAATGTGGACATATCCTATCCTGAACTATGCGGTTTTCTCTTTTTTACAGGTCTTTGTAGTGTACATGCTATATGCTATCCAAGCTAACTTATTACCAGGACTTGGATAGAATAGTGTGTTGATCTTTCTGAAGGGTTCCTTCATGTCTTGGATAGAATGCAATGTTGCTTGGCTGGTTTATGATCTTTTGTCTGTTTTGGAGCATGTTCATCTTGAAGGAAGCATTGACTCAACAGGTGGCTACACTTTAACTCATGACGCCGGTTCGGGTATTTATCCCAGCTTATTGTAATGTAACATTATGTATCTTCTTTAGTGAAATGAAATAGTGTGTATCTTATTTATTGTAATGTAATCAAATATCATGTATCATTATATATTGTAATGTAATGAAATATTTCATACAAATGTTTCGTTTACTGTTACAATTGTGAATTAATGTATTATGTGTTATACATGCTTTGTGTTACAAATAGTATGTGATGCAGTTTCTGCTTTTATATATATATATATATAAGATACAGTTTTTAGCCGTATCCACATACACTTTAGATACGGCCAATAGCCGTATATTACTCCATTGAGATACGGGTTAAAGCCGTATCTAAAAGTTTAACACGCCACTTTTTGATACGGCTATTTACCGTGCCCAACAGCTTTAGATACGGCTAAAAACACAGCCTAATCAGCATATATTGTGTAGTGCAAGGTATGAATTGGGTATGTTTTAACGAGATAATGAATGGTGTCGAACTTAACTATTTCAGTACAATCTTTGAAGATCTTTCCAAACATATATTAGAGAAATATCAAGGTGGTTTGAGATTTATTTATGAAGAAGTTTTTGCGTAAAGAAGATGATTATTATTTACAACAAAACATGTTTAACTTTTGAAAGGAAGTTCTATAAGAGATATATAGATGTTTTTCAAAATAAAAGACTGGAACGTTCTAGGGTGACAGAGAGGAAAGTGTCTAGGCTTGAGTTTGGAAAATATAGTTTCCTGCTCTCCCTGGCTACCCCTAACTGATCCGACAAATGGGATGGTTAATTCAAAATTTAATTTGAAACTTAATTTGAAATTATTTGAAAAGTAATTTAAGAGTACTTTTGAGAATCTCTACATGATATAAAAAGTACTTTGGAAGTAAATAATGATTTTAAAGGTTTTGTGTAAAGAAGAACTACGTTGGCTTGATCCCGTATCTAATTGCTTACCTATTTAGATAAAGGTACGTAGGCAGTCACAAGGGGTAGTGATGCAGTTGCTTTATTAATAAAAAATATTTTTTTTTATTATTGATTTTACATCTTGGGTTGATGCATCTTTCATATCATTTAAGCTATACTGACATTTTATCAAGTGTACAGGGATGAATACCGATGTCCATTTTGTCAGAGTTGCTCGATGGTTGATTTACGGTAATTGTGTTTAATTCATACTCTAACAAGTGCTATTTATATTATTTAAAAAAAATGCACTTAGAGATGTTGTATATTTATCAAATAAAATGGTAGGTTTCATTGTTTGTTTTGGACGGAAGGATTTTTGGCAATATTATTTTTACTGGTCCGAAATTCCGGGGTGTTACAGTATCATAGTTCCTTCTTCTCATGTTCTCACCATATAGCCGTTGAAGTCTGGGAGTTATGGGTAGATAATGCATTCTTTTATATGTAACTTCTTTTTCTTTCTTTTTCCTTGGTTTATATCTATCTTCGTTGCAAAATTTGCATTTTCTACGGTGAGCGTCTTCTTTCCAATACAACATGCAAACTTTAACACATGTATCTATCTTATGATACAGTAGTCCAAAAGCAAACATAAGTTTTTCACTTTATAATAACTATCGCACATCAAATTATTAGGCGGGATATGTCGTTTTGCAGTTTGTACAACTGTTGTAAATGCAGCTTTTGTAAGATTGAATTTTGATTTCATAGTGATGAATTCGGCGGTTATAGACAACTCGGTTCCGCTTGTACACCCTTCCCACAACGGCCTCTTAGCAGAATTCAATAAATTGTTAAAAAAATCCGCTTCCGTCGTTGGTTCTTCAACATTTCCAGTCTCATCATCGCTTTGCTCAATGTTAGGAAACATTGATCGTGATGCATCTTGCACCATATTTTCTGTCGGATTCGTCATTGTATTATCGTTCATCATTGTACTATCGTCCTCTATCACTATAGGGTTAGACGTAGGTTGAACAAGTTCTCCATGATGATACCATAAGTGATAATTCGACACAAAAACAAATTTATACAGATGTACTTCTACTACATATGGCTTTCAATGCTTCAGATGTCTGCACTTACTACACGGACAACGAATGTCTACGTTACTCCGATTATTAGATTTCGCGAATCTACTAAATTTTTGGACTTCATTACAAAAATGTTCCTATATCGACCCTTTCTTACCGGTTCGGGGTTGATACATCCAACTGCGATCACAAAAATAATTGAACATTTTCCTGATTTGCAACTAATATGTTAGAAAGTTCGATTGAATGTAACACTTTATATTATTTAAAATCTTGTAAAATTTCATTTATAACTATTGCATGTTTCGGTTTTTTTGTTTATTTCTTTTTTACTTTAATAGCCGATCTACCTACTTCCCATTACAAATATAATAACGAAAGCATATTTTATAAATCATTTCAGGTAAAATGGTTCAAAAAAATTTCGGTAGCACTTCCCGTTGGTCCCTGTATCATACACAAATACGTGTACACAGGGAACAAAAAGGAAGTGCCAAAAAAACTTTGTTAACCGTTTAAACTGAAATGATTTATAAAATATGCTTACGTTATTTGTAACTTGTCTAGTACTAGGACAAATCCAACGAATATTGTTTCAGATGAATATAGATTTCCATTTTGTGTAAACATGAATACCCATATAACGATCATATACAACACTTGTCGCACGGGGCCAAATTTATCTAAGGGGTTCACATAAATAGTCAAAAAAACATTCAACCTAAGTTTAAACCAAAAAAAACAATTCAAATGAAAAAAGCGCGCTTTTTGCGCTTTGGGCTTTCTTGTGCTTTACTAATAGGTGCGTCTTAAAATTCAAAAAAGCCCCTTTGTTGCGCCTTGCGCCTTTTTCCGTCTATGCTCGCGCGTTAACTACATAGTGTCTACATAATATTTTTCAGTACTTTCAATTTATAAAATAACATGACAATGAAAATTATGAAGTATAAATTAGTTTTAGTTACTTTTAGTTAATTTTAGTTTAAAGTATAAATTATGAAGTTAATTTTAGTTAATTAGTTTCAATTTTTGAAAGATAAACTAAACTTTCAAGTTAACTATTTAATTTCAATTCAAATTTAAGGATTTAAGTTGTAAAAATGATTTTTGTTACGTATAACAAGATTCTTAACAATCTATATCTAAATTAAGAACCATCTCGAATTAACATTTTTT
Organism: Allium sativum; assembly: GCA_030737875.1. NCBI lineage: Eukaryota > Viridiplantae > Streptophyta > Magnoliopsida > Asparagales > Amaryllidaceae > Allium > Allium sativum. The sequence continues at coordinate 16,708,910 of CM060917.1, forward strand.
TATTAAATATTATAGCAACAATTTTTTTTTTGTATATTGCAAATGCATTCTTCAGATTTATTTGGACCGACTATTCTTGCATCCAATGGTGACATAATTAACAGTGCATGCATAGAGGGACATCATTACACCGTTTCAATAATCATAATCAAGTTACTACCACTAAACAATCACGTTTACTTCATTTTTTCTCAAATGATCCTACAACACAATAAACCTACAACACAATCAACGTAAGCCCAATTACATACATGATAGTCGTCGTTTTCATGCTCCTAAATCAAGTACATATGTGATAATCAACGATTTCAACCTCCTAATCAATTCCACTTATTCCCAAATCAATGTATAACAAAATAAACATCATATGCATGTCACAGGACAACCAATTTCATATCCATAAATAATGAATTTATAACCCCATATAAACACACAAATTAACCCTAAATAACCTTAATTAAACATGAAATAGGGTTTAGAAGGCATACCGACAGAATTTGAAGGATTGGAATGGATGAAATTGGTGCAAGGGGGCGACGGCGCTGCAGCAAGGGTTTTTTATTTTTATTTTCGTTTAGCTAAAGTGAATTGGGGAAGAAGGCTCGGCAGTTAATTATCCAGACCCGTGCAACGGCTAGCGACGGCCGCTTTTTTAGCCATCGCTAGTCGTTGCCCTATGTCGTTGCAAAATAAAGTTTGTTTAGTAGTGGTATTACCATGTATACTAGTGACTGCAACAATAACCCACAATAAATTGAATAGGGGACCAACATGTATTTAAATGATGAATGTATCACTCTTAGGTCGTATGTTTTGAGATAAATAAAAAGATAATAAGTTGTGCATTTACGGACTCATATATATTGAATAAGGGATTCAGTAAATTCAGTTTGTGTGATGATGATCATTCTACTGGTTTTATATATTTTTTAATCTAGAGATTTTCGCTTTCAAGTGATTGTGAATAATACTTGTGGCTCCAGTGGTTGTATTTTGGACTGCTTTTTCAATTCTCTATAGGAGCCTTTTTCAATTATCTATCTTTCCTTTGTTCGGAAAGTTTGTACTAGATTGTTTGTTTCCACTTTGTAAAATAATGGGACTTATAGATAAAATTGAAAGTTCTACTCTATCTTTTTCGTACATATATAAGAAATATAACAACACTTGAAAATGAGTGGATGACTAATTCAGCAGAACCATGGCAATGGGGACATGTTTCTTTAATGCAAATACATATCCTTTATGCAAAGACTGGTGTGGTCAATGCACTGTTTATGCAAAAGACTAGTGTGGTCAAGCACCATGGCAAAGAAATATGTGCAGTTTAGTTTACTTCTCTTCCCTCCATTATTTGCCCTATTTTGTCAATCAAGATGCTACATAGATTTATCCCATTGTACAAATTTGAAAGTACGAGGCCAAAGTATTTAATTGGCAGTTCCTCCTTTGATTGCAGCTGTAACAACCCGTATTTTGAATAACAAGTTATAACATAAATCAAGGCATAATTAAGTGATAAAATCTGAATCAAGTGAAACGGGCTGTGCCATTGCGTTCGTCTCGGAAAAATACGCGAAATAGAGTCCGAGTTTTCGAAAATCGGAGTCCGTATGACCCAGTTATGGCCCATAGAAGTTTTCAGAAAATTCAAGTTTAAAAACATATTCGAATTCAAATTCAGCTGGGCAGGATAGGCGGGAAAAGATCCCGCCACTCCCCAAGTCGACTGGGGAGTCGACTTGGGAGTCGACACGCCCCAGGCTGTGTCGACTGCCTAGTCGACACCCCTGTCGACTTGGGTGGTCGGCCAGTCTGGCCTGGGTGCACCTGACTTGTTCCTCAAGACATGTTTGGAGGCTAGTGACGTGAATTGATGGCCCAGATCTGAATTAGGGTTAATCCTATGGCCTAAACTAACCTAATCATCTATAAAAAGACCCTAATACCTAGCCTAAATCAACATAAATCATTCCTACAACTAAACTATGCCAAAATGCTTCTTGATCATGGCCTCCACCTTCATATCATGGCCTCCATCCTCTTCATGAAAATTTGAGTGTCTTAAGCTAGTAAAAGAGCCACCTTTCTTCATCAAAATAAGGATCTTTCTTCATACAAATCAAAGGAGCTTCTTGTTTCTCAAGACAACTCGGAGCTTATATTCATTTGGGGTTTTTAGAGTTGCTAGTGGCTTCGTCTCAATCTTATTTTTATTTTATAAGTCTTCATAGCAGTGTAAGCCCTATTCTAATTTTAGATTCTAACTATGAAGTTAAATATGACATGTTGCAAGTTGAGTTTGGGCCTAAGTATGATTTGTGCTTTGATTCTATCTTGTTATGCGTAGATTTATTCTATGCATGTTTGTAAAGCTATCACCTTGACTTTGTGCATAGAAAGCTATGAACTTTGATTTGAAATGTTGCATAAAGCAGCATAGAAACTCTCATAACCCTTATGTTATCTTGCATATGATGTTATATGCGAATCACTAGCTAACATCCTATGTCATTTATGACCATGTTTCACCTATTTTGCTAAAGTTTTATATCATGCATGTTTTGAGGCTTATAATGTAATATGCAAGTTTATGAACACATTTGCCTCATATGCCACCATGTTTAACTTGTGGCAAAACCTTAACCCCTCATGTTCCTTAATATGCTTGTGGCCAAATCACCCTTATGCTATTCTGCATTCTTGTGGCCAAATCACCCTTATGATATTATGCATGCTTGTGGCCAAATCACCCTTATGCTATTATGCATGCTTGTGGCCAAATCACCCTTATGCTATTATGCATGCTTATGGCCAAATCACCCTTATGCTATTATGCATGCTTGTGGCCAAATCACCCTTATGCTATTTGATATGTTTGAGGCCAAGTCACCTTTTATGCTATCATACATGTTGAGGCCATATGCTAGTATGTTGAACCCCTTTTGGCCTCAAATATCACCATGTTTAGCTTGTGGTAGACTTTGCCATCTTATGCCCACCTTGACATATTGTTATGTTCCCTCTTTGATCTAATTGCGTTGATGCGAATTTACGTGCGATGGGAATACGTTATGGGTAGTTGGGCAAACTAAAATAACTTGAAAACATGACTTGAAAATATGACATGAAAGTTTGACATGTGTTTATGCTTGAAACATGAACGTGGACATGACATGTAGAAAACATGGAAGTGGCCAACTCGAGGTTGGGTTGAGTTTGTAGCATAAATCTACCCGGAACTGATCGGCTTAACTAGTGGCTACAAACAATAGGACCCAATGTGAGTAGTTGGTCACATCGCACTTAAAACCCGAGGTTAGACTAGGTTGTGGTGTAAAGCTACCCGGACCCTTCCGGCTTAACTATTAACCACAACAAAGTCTAATGTGAGAGGTTGGGGTGCATTAAGTTAATTAATGCCACATGATAGGGTTAAGTCATGGACCGCTTGAATACTTAACCAATTAAACACGATGGGTTGGTAGGGTTAAGTCATGAACTACTTGAATACTTAACCAATTAAACACGATGTATTGATAGAGTTAAGTCATGAACTACTTGAATACTTAACCAATTAAACACGATGTATTGATAGGGTTAAGTGATGAACTGCTTGAATACACTTGACCGACTCAATACATGGTTAGGATAGGGTTAACCACACTTAACCCGCTTGAAATCCTAGTTACGAGGTCCTTTTCAGCCGTAACCATCTTGGGAGTATCTGGATACCCTGGACTAGGCTAGGGTGGGGCACGATTACTGGACTGATTGTAAGAGACCAAGAGAGGCGGCTGAATGGTGCACCGATTGTTCAGGCAGACCATGGTCGTGCACATTAAGTCCGGAGTTGAACATGGGCACCAGTAGGTTTAGACTGTGCGTGCTTGAATTGTGTCTGTGGTTTACACCTTAGGGCTGGATACACCCTGGGGTGGACCTTGCACAGTTAACTACATTGCATGATTAAGCCGTATGACACCGATACACGACGATTTAGGCTTATAGGGAGCCGATCGACTAGACCGAGTAGTTGGACCTTGATTTAGGTCATCTCATGATGTTGGGCCAACTTTGGGCCAAGGGATCATTTCTTGTTTATACTTGACATGGATTAGAATACTAGTACACCTGGTGCAACTTAACCTTGTATATGCGATGCCACACTTGATCTATCTTGTTAACTTTTCACCATGCCAGTTATCACCCTATGTCTCATTTCTGTTTTACATGTCCAGTTAACTTTTTTAGTTTTTATACTAATAGTAGGTAGGGCTTACCAGTCTTTTTGACTGACCCGTTTTCTTTCGCCTCTTTTCTTCCGTTCCCCCCCCCCCCCCCCCCCAGGTTTACAGGGTGGGAACACTGGTACCTAGCTTGGATCTTTAGTTGTTTTTCTGGATAGCTCATGTACGGTTTGGACTTGAGCATGCTATGGCTTTGTTCTACTTTGGGGATAGTTACTTTATGTTTTTTTTCCAGTTTTCAGTTTATGTTTCTAGACTTTGTTTTGTGGGAAAATAATGACCAAGTACTATGATGTAACTTGACTATGGTTTTGAAATGTTAGTTCTTACCCGCTGCTTTACTTACTTTGTTTTACTTATATGTTCTGTCTTGTGATATTTGCATGCATGTTTACCTCGTTTAACGCCCCTTCAAAGCTAGTGCGCTTGCAAGAGTGGCATTGGCGGAGGTGGGGTGTTACATTTGGTATCAGAGCATAAGGTTTACAAGATTTGAGCAAAAGGTTTTTAAAACTTACCTTTTGAAAAACTATTTTCAAAACTAATTAAGTATTTTCCAAGAAAAGTCTAGTTTATTTTAAAAAGGCTATTCCCCAAAAGCCATTAGCACTATCCTTTGTTTCCTCGTTCTCAATCTATCTTTTTCTTCGTTTCAGTATGGCCGATAATTTTTCCATTCTGGAGGGCGTACCAGTACCCATTTGGTTTAGAAGGTACATGGAGGCAAGGGCGAATGAAGCCGGCCCCGCAAACATTCCTCCTTCCCCCGTGGCTAACATTCCTCCTCCTCCCGTAGCTGAGGTTCCTCCTCCTCCTCCTCAGCATCCGCAAACGGATTTCGCGAAGATTTGCAAGGACTTTAAGGCGATGGGTGGCAAGAATTTTATTGGGACGGAGACTTTTGTTGAGGCAAGAAACTGGTAAAAGGAAACTGAAGACCTCTTTGCTATCTTTGATATAGAAGACCGTAGGAAAGTTCTGTTAGCGGTATGGTTATTGAAAGAGGAAGCTGCATATTGGTGGGTAGTCACCACCACTACTAGGCCAATTCAGACTTGGGATGACTTTAGGAGAAGGTTTAGACTGAGGTTTCTGTCATCGACAGAAGAGAACCTTCAGATGGAGAGGTTCCTATCTCTAAAGCAAGGGGACATGACAGTTAGGGAATACGTGGATACATTTAATCAACTTGCTCGGTTCGGTCTAGACTTGGTTAACACAGCTCAGAAAAAGGCCCTATGCTTTGCTCTAGGATTGAATGAGCCATTCCGCGGTTTGGCCATGTCTCACATACCCATGGGGGCGACCTTCGAGAGTTTGGTGAATATGGCCCTGCTTCAAGAGGAAGATAAGAGTGGCAAGAAGGAGGTTAAGGCAAATGAGTCTCAAGGCGAGAAGGTAGATTCCGGAAAAGGAGGCAAGAGCAACAAGAGCAAGGACAACAAGTCAAGGGAAAGGAGGAAGTGCAACTTCTGTGGGATCACTGGGCACATAGCCAAAGACTGTAGGAAGAAGAAAAGGAAGTTGGGAGAATGCTTTCATTGTGGAGAGTCTGGACACTATAGCAAGGATTGCCCGAAAAAGCGGGGACAAGGGAAAAGGCAAACTCAGCAAGCAGGACCTTCTGGAGGGCTAGTGCATACTCTCAACATCGCTCCAGTTCTTGATCGAGGTAGTATTTCTGTAGAAAACCTGGTTCACATTTCTGATTATCCTGTTCGCACCTTATTTGATTCTGGCGCATCGCATAGTTTTATTTCTTCTGATCTTGTTGGAAGTTTGCACCTAAGTACTAGTCTAGTTGAAAATCCCGTTAGTATTTCAAATCCGATTGGGGGTTCCGCCCATCTATCTGTGATTTGTATGGATTTGAAAATCTCTATCTTGAGCGTAGAATTCATGTGTAATGCTTAGGTTCTCGGGTTTATGGGATACAGGTTGATTTTGGGCATGGATTGGTTGTCCAGTTATGGAGCCATTCTTGACATCGAACATAGGGTTGCGAGGCTCATGACTCGCCTCGGTAATACCCTCGAAATCTCGTGTGACCTTTAGGGTTCCGTCATGATTAGTTATCCAGGATCCCTCGGCACCTTTATTAGGAATTTGTAATCCAATCGAGTAGTGTTCGCCACTAAGGCGGATAGTCCATTCCACTTAAGCATGGGTTATAGAAATCACCCTAGTAAGTACATTTGGCAACATGGATTGACATTTGTTTTCAAGAGATAGTTTTTCTGCGTGGAATACCGTATGGTATGTAAACGAGATCCAGGATTCACTAACGAATTTTGGAAAGCTTGCATGAAACCATGAGCACGCAGTTATGTTTAAACCAAGTATTTTAGGAAAAGAATAAGTGGAAGTGGAACGAGAGGCAACGGTGAAATAAGTTCTAACTCATGTTTTGGAAATAAGAATTAAGAAGCTACGGAATTGTGAAGTTAAAAGACGGTCAAGGCACGATAGAATTAACCTCAAGAAAATGCGGCTTAGTAGATTGAAGACTAAGTACGCGCATTATATCTCTTCCTAAGAGTATATCCTTGATCCCTATTATTCTGTAGAGCTTACTCGCATGCTATCTTTTAAGTATATCCTCTCGGTCCTATTCTCAATCTTAGTTCTGTTGCAAACCCCATAAGGAGTATGACTCACCTATATAGTTGGGGTGAGGATGTCCATTAAGTTGACCAAACTATTTGGGCTTTATGGGATATGGGTCATAGTTGATAGACTTAAGTAGAGTGCTCACTTTGTTCCGTTGAAGGGCAAGAGGACCACATCATGGCTAGCATCTGTTCATCTTCGAGAGATAGTGCGATTGCATGGAGTTCCTTCTAACATAGTTAGCGATCGTGACCCAATTCCCGCTAGCCAATTCTGGAATAGTTCACAGGAAGCGATGGGTACGCGATTGAATCTAAGTACGGCCTATCACCCACAGACGGATGGCCAAACCGAAAGGGTGAATATGGTACTAGAAGATCTATTGAGGCTACGCATCCTTGACTTTGGTGGCACTTGGGAAGATCATCTTCCTCTCGTAGAGTTTGCTTGTAATAACAGCTATCAGACAAGCATAGGAATGGCACCATTTGAAGCTTTGTATGGGAGGCCGTGTAGGTCACCATCTTGTTGGTGGGAGACAACGGATAGGCTTATACTTGGGCCCGATATGATACGGGACACATCCGAGAAGGTAGAGTTGATTCAACGACGGATGAAAACGGCCCAAGATAGACAGAAATCCTATGCTAACAAGTGAAGGACAGATCTGGAATTCGAAGTTGGAGACATGGTTTTCGTGAAGGTTTCTCCTTTGCGAAATATGGTTCGTTTTGGAGCAGTTGGGAAGCTGGCACCAAGGACTCTTCCCTATTATAGAAAGAGTGGGGAAGATGGCTCATAATTGCCCGAGAAGCTGGCCGGAGTGCATAATGTTTTTCATGTCTCGCATCTCCGGAAGTGCCTACATGAGTGAGCCGAAGTGGTTGAACCAAGTATTCTTGAAGACATGGAGGTAAAGAAAGAGGCGACCTTGAGGCGAGCTCCGATTCGTATCTTGGGAACGGAGATCAAGAAACTGAGGAATCGAGAAGTCAAGTTAGTAAAGGTTCAGTGGAATGAAGCCGAAGAAGATGCAACTTGGGAAACTGAGGGGAAGATGCGTAGGCTTTATCCTTTTCTTTTCGAGGGTACATTCTCGATCTCTTTTCCTTTTTAGCATATCTTCCTTTTTGCTATCCATGTTTATCCTGTTTATCTTGTTATCTCGTTAACCTTGTCATGAGAACCTTAGGTAGAAACCCTTTGGATGAAACATGTATTTGAAACATGTTATGCTTGATGTTTGCAAGTGGTTGCAAGTGTTTGCAAGTGGATACTCGTGGATGCATGATACACATTAGGCACTAAGATCGGCTCACACACTTTCATATTGCATATGCATGAGTGCTTATACTTATTCATGGATGAAACTTGTTATGCTATCACGTGGATGCTGCATATGGATGAATGTTATGTGCACTCATATAGAGATTATAAATTATGTTAGGAATTTGCATACATATGGACGCATTTCACAAACATACTTTGCATTAAGGAGGTTTACTGAATCAGTAACCGCCTGATTTTCGCATTAGATAAGTACACATACACACACCTTTGCATATAATCATACATCATTTAGAATTTGTTAAGGATATTGACTGCACGTGGATGATGTTTTGAGTAGATGGATGATGGATGGTAGGATATGTTCTTCCTAACTTAGAGATTTCGGGGACGAAATCCTTTAAGGTGGGGAGGATGTAACAACCCGTATTTTGAATAACAAGTTATAACATAAATCAAGGCAGAATTAAATGATAAAATCTGAATCAAGGGAAACGGGCTGTGCCATTGCGTTCGTCTCGGAAAAATACGCGAAATAGAGTCCGAGTTTTCGAAAATCGGAGTCCGTATGACCAGTTATGGCCCATAGAAGTTTTCAGAAAATTCAAGTTTAAAAACAGATTCGAATTCAAATTCAGCTGGGCAGGATAGGCGGGAAAAGATCCCGCCACTCCCCAAGTCGACTGGGGAGTCGACTTGGGAGTCGACACGCCCCAGGCTGTGTCGACTGCCCAGTCGACACCCCTGTCGACTTGGGTGGTCGGCCAGTCTGGCCTGGGTGCACCTGACTTGTTCCTCAAGACATGTTTGGAGGCTAGTGACGTGAATTGATGGCCCAGATCTGAATTAGGGTTAATCCTATGGCCTAAACTAACCTAATCTTCTATAAAAAGACCCTAATACCTAGCCTAAATCAACATAAATCATTCCTACAACTAAACTATGCCAAAATGCTTCTTGATCATGGCCTCCACCTTCATATCATGGCCTCCATCCTCTTCATGAAAATTTGAGTGTCCTAAGCTAGTAAAAGAGCCACCTTTCTTCATCAAAATAAGGATCTTTCTTCATACAAATCAAAGGAGCTTCTTGTTTCTCAAGACAACTTGGAGCTTATATTCATTTGGGATTTTTGGGGTTGCTAGTGGCTTCGTCTCAATCTTATTTTTATTTTATAAGTCTTCATAGCATTGTAAGCCCTATTCTACTCTTAGATTCTAACTATGAAGTTAAATATGACATGTTGCAAGTTGAGTTTGGGCCTAAGTATGATTTGTGCTTTTATTCTATCATGTTATGCGTAGATTTATTCTATGCATGTTGGTAAAGCTATCACCTTGACTTTGTGCATAGAAAGCTATGAACTTTGATTTGAAATGTTGCATAAAGAAACATAGAAACTCTCATAACCCTTATGTTATCTTGCATATGATGTTATATGCGAATCACTAGCTAACATCCTATGTCATTTATGACCATGTTTCACCTATTTTGCTAAAGTTTTATATCATGCATGTTTTGAGGCTTATAATGTAATATGCAAGTTTATGAACACATTTGCCTCATATGCCACCATGTTTAACTTGTGGCAAAACCTTAACCCCTCATGTTCCTTAATATGCTTGTGGCCAAATCACCCTTATGCTATTATGCGTGCTTGTGGCCAAATCACCCTTATGATATTATGCATGCTTGTGGCCAAATCACCCTTATGCTATTATGCATGCTTGTGGCCAAATCACCCTTATGCTATTATGCATGCTTGTGGCCAAATCACCTTATGATATTATGCATGCTTGTGGCCAAATCACCCTTATGATATTATGCATGCTTGTGGCCATATCACCCTTATGCTATTATGCATGCTTGTGGCCAAATCACCCTTATGCTATTATGCATGCTTGTGGCCAAATCACCCTTATGCTATTTGATATGTTTGAGGCCAAGTCACCTTTTATGCTATCATACATGTTGAGGCCATATGCTAGTATGTTGAACCCCTTTTGGCCTCAAATATCACCATGTTTAGCTTGTGATAGACTTTGCCATCTTATGCCCACCTTGACATATTGTTATGTTCCCTCTTTGATCTAATTGCGTTGATGCGAATTTACGTGCGATGGGAATGCGTTATGGGTAGTTGGGCAAACTTAAATAACATGAAAACATGACTTGAAAATATGACATGAAAGTTTGACATGTGTTCATGCTTGAAAACATGAACGTGGACATGACATGTAGAAAACATGGAAGTGGCCAACTCGAGGTTGGGTTGAGTTTGTAGCATAAATCTACCCGGAACCGACCGGCTTAACTAGTGGCTACAAACAATAGGACCCAATGTGAGTAGTTGGTCACATCGCACTTAAAACCCGAGGTTAGACTAGGTTGTGGTGTAAAGCTACCCGGACCCGCCCAGCTTAACTAGTAACCACAACAAAGTCTAATGTGAGAGGTTGGGGTGCATTAAGTTAATTAATGCCACATGATAGGGTTAAGTCATGGACCGCTTGAATACTTAACCAATTGAACACGATGGGTTGGTAGGGTTAAGTCATGAACTACTTGAATACTTAACCAATTAAACACGATGTATTGATAGGGTTAAGTCATGAACTACTTGAATACTTAACCAATTAAACATGATGTATTGATAGGGTTAAGTCATGAACTGCTTGAATACACTTGACTGACTCAATACATGGTTAGGATAGGGTTAACCACACTTAACCCGCTTGAAATCCTAGTTACGAGGTCCTTTTCAGCCGTAACCAACTTGGGAGTATCTGGATACCCTGGACTAGGCTAGGGTAGGGCACGATTACTGGACTGATTGTAAGAGACCAAGAGAGGCAGCTGAATGGTGAACCGATTGTTCAGGCGGACCATGGTCGTGCACATTAAGTCCGAAGTTGAACATGGGAACCAGTAGGTTTAGACTGTGCGTGCTTGAATTGTGTCTGTGGTTTACACCTTAGGGCTGGATACACCCTAGGGTGGACCTTGCACAGTTAACTACATTGCATGATTAAGCCGTATGACACCGATACACGACGAGTTAGGCTTATAGGGAGCCGATCGACTAGACCGAGTAGTTGGACCTTGATTTAGGTCATCTCATGATGTTGGGCCAACTTTGGGCCAAGGGATCATTTCTTGTTTATACTTGACATGGATTAGAATACTAGTACACCTGGTGCAACTTAACATTGTATATGCGATGCCACACTTGATCTATCTTGTTAACTTTTCACCATGCCAGTTATCACCCTATGTCTCATCTCTGTTTTACATGTCCAGTTAACTTTATTAGTTTTTATACTAATAGTAGGTAGGGCTTACCAGTCTTTTTGACTGACCCGTTTTCTTTCGCCTCCTTTCTTCCGTTCCCCCCCTAGGTTTACAGGGTGGGAACACTGGTACCTAGCTTGGATCTTTAGCTGCTTTTCTGGATAGCTCATGTACGGTTTGGACTTGAGCATGCTATGGCTTTATTCTACTTTGGGGATAATTACTTTATGTTTTTTTTCCAGTTTTCAGTTTATGTTTCTAGACTTTATTTTGTGGGAAAATAATGACCAAGTACTATGTTGTAACTTGACTATGGTTTTGAAATGTTAGTTCTTACCCGCTGCTTTACTTACTCTGTTTTACTTATATGTTCTGTCTTGTGATATCTGCATGCATGTTTACCTCGTTTAATGCCCCTCCAAAGCTAGTGCGCTTGCAAGAGTGGCATTGGCGGAGGTGGGGTGTTACAGCAGCAATTTCCGTAAATTCCTGGTCTCTGCTTACGAATGCATATATGCCTTAAAGTTTATGAATAATTAGAAGTGAGCTAACTCTCATGAGTTATGACTACATATTATAACCAAGTATACAAAAACTTCAGCTAATATAGTTGAATTTTCAATGCATTTACCATGAAAGGTGGGATGTGATTTTGTTCATATATACACAAAACATATCACGTGCTTGAGAATTGTCGACACATACCAGGACTCATAGAGACTACTGTTGGCCTCAAAGTTGTAATGTCCTATATTTTTTGTAGTCAAATATTTAATTTAATTTATTATTTTAAATATTTAATTTGGAATATTAATGGTTTTTAATAGTGAATTCGTTATTAAAACGAAGTTTCAACGTTAAATTTATATATGATTTAAAACGAACTCAAAATGGCACGGCAGTTCGTAATATTGAGTTTTGAACTTCAATTGATTATACAGAGTCCGTTTTAAGTCGGAATTCTATGAAATAAGAAACATTTGAATCTAATTGATAATAGTTTTCTAATGAAAGAGAAAAATATGGATTTCATGTTATACATTGTTAGTTATAGCCAATTCAGATTTTACAATAGTCGTTATGGAAATCGTTAACAAACGATAATGTTTATTTAATAAATATAAAGGAATTTTTATATGATTTGAATATCGTTCAATTCAAGTTTAGATTCTATATTGGTTTATTTTGAAGCTGTGTAAGAATTCATTTCGAGATGTACATGATAATAATAATTTATAATTATTAAATTGAATTGTTCCGGAATTAAATTATATTGATAAATATATTGTGTACGTACTATGTTTATTTAATAAAAGTCCATAATCAACATATGATAAAAAAATCTTTGATTCAGTTGATATATATTATGAACAATAATCATATTCGGACTACATGGTTAAAAATAACAAACCCTGCTAAATAAATAATATTCAGTTAACATACAGTGTTATGCTAATAATTATTCTATATTTATATTGTATGACAACTGGTCGTGCTCATATCCAAATTTGCTCCTTTTTCTTTCTTGGATCGAATTCCATTTTCCCCTCTTTCTTCGAATCTTCATGTTTAGTCTTGTTTTCTTGAGTTTCCCTTTTCTCTTCTCTTTTCTCACACATTCAGAAGCCAGAACCAATGCGTACCCCTATCCGGTATCTTCTATGTTTCATGCAAATATATATAATATATAGTTTTTCTGTACAATATGAAATAATAGTTACCTAACCATGATTTGTTTTATACTCAACTGCCCGCAAACTCACATGTTATATTATACAATGCCAGTTCCTTTAATTCGCATACATGCTTAACCCTCATGCCATTATGCCATATATTATATGGTTTACTGTTATTAAAAATTAAAAAGGGTGATTGACCTTTGTGTAGTTTATATTGTGTGATTATCAATGTACAACCATCAGCCTACCTAAATACACATGTGGCATAACTTAGCGTATATCAGTATATGTATTACTTCATTCCAAAGCAAGTTCAACCGAGTACCACAACTACTCAATAGGAATGCAGCCTTAACTCAGACCTATCTGTACCTTGTTGATGGAAGTTGTTTTTATCTTGTTGGTGGAGCTCAGGTTGGCGGTAGCTAGTGATGGAGTGGTGGCCTTCTGGGTGAGCAGATACGGGATACGCAAATGGTGGCGGTGGTGGCGTGTCCAACTGCGGTGAAGAAGGATGGTTGTTCCATGTTGGGTGAGGATGTAGGAGCTCCTATCGTTAACAGGGCATGAAGATGGAAGGTGGGTATGTTTGTGAGGTGGGTGGGGGATGCTAATGTGGAAAAAAGAAGAAGAAGGCAGATTGCATTCTGGAGATCATGGGCGCATGGTCTTGAGCAGATGGTCGGGGGAGATGAAGTGAGATGGTGAGTTGATCGTGAGGGGTTCAAGAGGTTAATGCATGGGTGGAGTTCGAAGGGAGCTTGGTTAGTGTGAGTTTCTGAATGAATATAAGGCAGCTGATTCCTTTCTGATGAAGACAAGAGTGCTACAGGAATGAAGGAGTAATGTATTAACGTGTTATAATTAATAACCTGATTAAATTGTTAACCGTGTTAATTAAATAAAAGCTAATTAATTATTTCAATAAATCGTGAATTTTGCAGATGGAGCATATCCAACAAAAGCATGGGTATCAGAAAACCAGATATGTACATCCAAAATGGCCTCCAACAGTGTATGGATTCTTCCCATCGTTTGGATTTCGGACGGAATAGTTCCGGAATGTGTAAACCAGTGACACGGTTGTTGAACATGAACCTGAAAATACGCGTTTTTTTAAGAAGCACGTGGATTTACACGCTTGTTAAACAAATGCGTTAATCCAGATGGATGTTCAACAGACGCGTGGATTTTATGATTAAATTTTGTGCTAATTATGTTATTTAACCGAAATTTGGACAAATGATTAAACAGACGCGTGGATTTCATGTTTAAATTTAGACACATGATTTCACTAATTTTGTTATAAATTTTGTATAACTAATTTTGTGATTCATGTGTGCATGATTTTATGCGTACCCATATCTGTTAAATTTTGTGAACATGTGCCTAATTTTGTGTTCACAATTAGCCGTTGAAGTCGGGGAATTACGGGTAGATAATGCATTCTTTTATTTGGAGCTTCTTTTTCTTTCTTTTTCCTTGGTTTATATCTATCTTCGTTGCAATATTTGCATTTTCTACGGTGAGCGTATTCTTTTCAATACAACATGCAAACTTTAACACATGTATCTATCTTATGATATAGTAGTCCAAAAGCGGACATAAGTTTTTTCACTTTGTAATAACTATCGCACATCAAATGATTAAGCGGGATATGTCGTTTTGCAGTTTGTACAACTGCTGTAAATGCAGCTTCTGTAAGATTGAATTTTGGTTTCATAGTGATGAATTCGGCGGTTATAGACAACTCGGTTCCGCTTGTAAACCCTTCCCACAACGGCCTCTTAGCAGAATTCAATAAATCATATAAAAAATCTGCTTCCGCCATTGGTTCTTCAACATTTCCAGTCTCATCATCGCTTTGCTCAATGTTAGGAAGCATTGATCGTGCTGCATTTTGCGCCATATTTTCTATTGGATTCGTCATTGTATTATCGTTCATCATTGCACTATCACCCTCTATCACTATAGGGTTAGACGTAGGTTGAACAAGTTCTCCATGAAGATCCCATAAGTGATAATTCGACACAAAACCAAATTTATATAGATGTACTTCTACTACATCTGACTTTCAATGCTTCAGTGTCTACACTTACTACACAGACAACGAATGTCTACGTTAGTCCGATTATTAGATTTAGCAAATCTAATAAATTCTTGGACTTCATTACAAAAATGTTCCTTTATCAACCCTTTCTTACCGGTTCGGGGTTGATACATCCAACTACAATCACGAAAATAATCGAACATTTTCCTGATTTGCAACAAATATGTTAGAAAGTTCGATCGAACGTGACACTTTATATTATTTTAAATCTTGTAAAATTTCATTTATAATTATTGCATGTTTTCGGTTTTTTTATTTATTTCTTTTTTTACTTTGACTACCGATTTACCTACTTCCCATTACAAGTATAATAACGTAAAAATATTTTATAAATCATTTCAGGTAAAACGGTTCAAAAAAAATTCGGCAACACTTCCCTTTGGTCCCTGTATCATACACAAATGCGTGTACACAGGGAACAAAAAGGAAGTGCCATCAAAACTTTGTTAACCATTTAAACTGAAATGATTTATAAAATATGCTTACGTTATTGTATTTGTAACTTGTCCATTACTAGCACAAATCCAACGAATATTGTAACAGATGAATATAGATTTCCATTTTGTGTAAAAATGAATACCCATATAACGATCATATACAACACTTGTCGCACGGGGCCAAATTTATCTAAGGGGTTCACATAAATAGTCAAAAAACATTCAACCAGTTCAAACCAAAAAAACAATTCAAATGAAAAAAGCGCGCTTTTTGCGCTTTGGGCTTTCTTGCGCTTTACTAATAGGTGCGCCTTAAAATTCAAAAAAGCCCCTTAGTTGCGCCTTGCGCCTTTTTTCGTCTATGCTCGCGCGTTAACTACATAGTGTCTATATAATATTTTTCAGTACTTTCAATTTATAAAATAACATGACAATGAAAATTATGCAGTATAAATTAGTTTTAGTTACTTTTAGTTAATTTTAGTTTAAAGTATAAATTATGAAGTTAATTTTAGTTAATTAGTTTCAAGTTTTGAAAGATAAACTAAACTTTCAAGTTAATTATTTAATTTCAACTCAAATTTAAGGATTTAAGTTATAAAAATGATTTTTGTTACATATAACAAGATTCTTAACATTGTATATCTAAATTAAGAACCATCTCGTATTAACATTTTTTTATTAAATATTATAGCAACATGGTCGGGGGAGTTGAAGTGAGATGGTGAGTTGATCGTGAGGGGTTCAAGAGGTTAGTGCATGGGTGGAGTTCAAAGGGAGCTTGTTTAGTGTCAGTTTCTGAATGAATATAAAGCAGCTGATTCCTTTCTGATGAAGACAAGAGTGTTACAGGAATGAAGGAGTAACGTATTAACGTGTTATAATTAATAACCTGATTAAATTGTTAACCGTGTTAATTAAGTAAAAGTTAATTAATTATTTCATTAAATCGTGAATTTTGCAGATGGAGCATATCCAACAAAAGCGTGGATATCAGAAAATCGGATATGTACACCCAAAATGGCCTCCAACTGTGTATGGATTCTTCCCATCGTTTGGATTTCGGGCGGAATAGTTCCAGAATGTGTAAACCAGTGATGCGGTTGTTGAACATGCGCCTGGAAATACGCTTTTTTATGAAGCGCATGGATTTACGTGCTTGTTAAATAAATGCGTAAATCCAGGCAGATGTGCAACAGACGCGTGGATTTTATGATTAAATTTTGTGCTAATTATGTTACTTCCACCGAAATTTAGACACATGATTAAACAGACACGTGGATTTTATGATTAAATTTTGTGCTGACTTCCAACAAAATAGGCACATGATACATGATTTCACTAACATTTAACTAATTAGTGAAATCATGTGTCTAAATTTAATCATAAAATTTAACAGACAGGGTTACGCATACATGATGTATAAATTTGTGAACATTTATAATTTAATGGATAGGGGTACGCATACAAGATTTTATGCGTACCCCTATCTGTTAAATTCCAACAAAATTTTGTATAACTAATTTTATGAACATGATTTTATGATTAAATTTTGTATAACTAATTTTGTTATAAATTTAGACACGTGATTAAATTTAGACACATGATTAAACAAAAACATTCAACAGTTATACAAAAGCTTAAGATACATGATTTCACTAACATTTAACGGAAACATAGTTTCAGAAATTGATTAAAGGATACAAAGTACAGTATTAGAACTAATAAAGCAACGAAAACACAATAACTAAGGGTAAACAGTTTTACTTACTTCCAACAAAGTTCCATAAATGATCTGTTAAATCTTTCTGGAGTCTTCGATGAATGTGAGCGTTACGGTAGGCCATTTGGCTTTCGATGTGAAACTCAAGCTCTAGTTCACTTTCAATCATGTTTTTACACCAAATCTCAAGTGGTGGAGCAGTGCAGTCGTAACTGAAATCATCATCTATGTCTCTTTCATCCTCTGTAATCATGTTATGTAAAATAACACAAGTATACATTATCCTAGTCATTTTAATTGGAGATCAAAGTCTGCATGGGTTACTGACTAGCAAATCTGGATTGTAAAACGCCAAATGTTCTTTCTACATCCTTTCTTTGTCCTTCTTGCATTACTGCAAATCTTGCTTGTTTATTGTTTTGTGGGTTCGGTGTTGTCTTGACAATAGTACTCCATTACGGGTGTATACCATCGCCTAGATAATATCCATGGTCATACTCGTGACCCTCTAAAGTAAAATGATGTGGAGCTTATCTACCATTCGCCAAATCGTTAAACAACGTTGAGCGTTCAACTACGTTCAAAACATTGATCGAACCTGGCATTCCGAAAAAAGCATGCCATATCCACAAGTCGTACGACGCTACAGCTTCAAGTATAATAGTTGACGTATGAGACTTACCCTAATAAGCTCCAGCATAAGATTTCGGACAATTCTTCCACTCCCAATGCATGCAGTCTAAAGATCCTAACATCCCTGGCCATCCTCTGCTACCGTTCATATCCATTAACATTGCAATGTCGGCTTCGTTTGGTCTATGCAAGTATTGATTACCGTAAACGTCTACAATTGCTTGGCAAAAATGGCCTAAGCATTATAGTACTGTGCTTTCTGCCATTTCCAAATTTTCGTCTTAAGCGTCAGCAGGACCTCCATAGGCTATCATACGCAGTGCAACTGTCCTCTTTTGAATTCCGGTGACCTCCATTGTCATAGATGCATTGCGTTTGTAGATAAAGTAGGAATCGTGTTGTTTAATACATTCTAGGATTCGAAGAAACAAAGGACACCTCATTCGGAATCTCCTTCTAAACTCCGTACCTGTATACCTCGGATTTGAATCAAAATAATCTTCCATTAGTCTCTCGTTGTGCAATGCATGATGTCGATTTTTATATCGACGGCCAACAACAGAACCTCCATGTTTTTTGCTAGATTCACCATCTCCTAATGCAGCTATAAGCTATCTTTGTCGACGAAAACGATCATCCACCATAACATCAAAGTCTTCGTCACTATCATCGAACAACAAACACTCTTCGGTGGACATTGTGGTCTTTTGAGTTTTTGAGTGTATATATTAAAAATAGTGGACTGTTTCTGAGTAGTGAATGATGCAAGTTTTCCTCCTTATATAACATAGTTTTTCTACATTTAGGTTTTCATTGGATACCAAAATGTGATATGCATTGGTTACCGCGGTATGCTTGTCATAAAGTAAATCATGCATTGGTTCCCGCAGTATGCTTGTCATAAAGCAAGTCATGCATTGGTTACCGGAGTATGCCTGTCATAAAGCAAGTCATGCATTGGTTACCGCAGTATGCTTGTCAGAAAGCAAGTCATTCATCTTTAAGGTGATATGACAAGTCTATCGAGGACGACCCAAACAGGACAAAGGACTAAGGACTATAACGTATTCGAGGACGACCAAAACAGGACAAAGGACTGCACTATAATCTAAGAACTCTTGAAAAAGAGTGACATGACTCTACTTTTCCATAAAACATAAATGCACTATGGGAAATGTGCAAGACTTGACCAGTCTATAATAACACCAATATGTAATTGACTTCGAAGATGTATTTATATGGCACAGTTTTATTCTCTATAAACTCATAATTAAATTACCACGCATTCACAATTTAAGCTATGAACAACTGGGAAAACGACGATGAGGCTTCCATTAATCAACGACCTGGAAACGAAATTGTACCTGAAGGGAAGGTTTCCGAGATGCTACGTACGATTGGATCCAACCCTCTCTGTCGTTATGGACAAGAATCGGTCGTGATTGTTGTCAATACTGAGAAAAATGTCGGTCGTCGATTTTTCGCTTGTGAAGCCTACAAGGACCACAAGGTTTTTCCTGCTGAAATTGATTGTTATAACTTTAAGCAGTGGATTGACCCTCCCATGTGCGAACGTGGCCGTCAGTATGCACTGGAAGCGCAAGCCGAAATAAGACGCTTGAACAAGATTGCTGTCGATAAACCTAGAGCTGGACCTTTCCCAAGGCCGTGGTAGATGTATTTGTTTAGTAGATGTTTAATTTTTGTTGTAGTTTGTATGATTGTGGTTTGATCGTAAGCTTTTAAATTGTTGTTGTTGTAGTTCGTATGGTTGTTGTTGTAGTTTGTATAATTGTTGTTGTTGTAAGCTTCTAAGCTTCATTCTTGTTGTACTTTGAATTTGATGTCCGTATCACTAACATAAAGCTTCATTGTTGTTGTACTTTGAATTTGAAATAAAGCTGCAGTGTCTGTACCACTAACATAAAGCAGCACTTTTTCTACAATTTGGTCTTCATTGGATACCGCATTTTGTCATTCATATCCATTCAAATGTTTGAAATAAAGCTGCAGTGGCTGTATCACTGACATAAAGCAACGCTTTTTTTAAGGATACAAAAAGCTTACGATACAACAATAAACTTAAGGATACAACTATAACACCTGTAGATCCAACAATAAGCATAAAGATACAAGAGCTTGTAAAGATACAGTAGCTTACGATAGTAAATTCAATATGCAAACACATTAATTGTTAAGCTCATTCTGAAGGGATTCTAAAGAGGTTCGAATTCTCCTATTCTCTTGTTCTAACTCGTTGGCGTAAGAAATAGCCCTTGGACAAAAACGGTCGTCTACCCACTCAAAATGATTGCATCCGTTAGGCCATAGCGAGCATAACTGGATCCTACGACCAATATTCTCTCCATCAGCCCGGACTAGCACTTCTACCGCATAACCACAGTGGCAACAAATGGGATAGTAGTCAACTTCCTACTCGTTAGGAGGCTGGTTAACTGAAACTCGTCGTATCTCTCGATGACCTACATCTGGAACAGTCGGAGGATGAGGCACTGTAGCCGCTCGTAAGTGTTCTTCATTTACAGTTTGGTCTACTTGATGACCTACATTTGGAACTTGAGCAATTGGAGGATGAATCGTCAAGCGAGCCAGCTCTTGGTAATCAATGCAGTCACGGCGCAGGTCCTCGTAGTGCCGCTCTTGGTATTCGATATTCCAATCAATATCTGTTCTTGGACTTGAAGGCGGACACTCAGGAAAGTTTTGATCATAGTTCATATCCATTGACGAGGGCCATGACCATGAAGACATTTTATAATTTTGTTGAAATTTTTGGTTCCAGCTAAGTTAAAAGTAGTAACCCTATATATTTATACGTTCAATTTGTGGAGTAAACATACGTATGATGCAACAAGACAGGACACTGATACCACTGTAGGGAATACTGTAGGCAATCTGCTTTTGATTGATAACATATATCGAGGACGACCCAAACAGCACAAAGGACTAAGGACTGCAATGTAGGGTTGTAGCAGTGCGACCGTTGTTGTAGAACATTTGCGGTTTAACTTTACACGTGATGATCCCATAAACTAAGAATATACACGGGGATGACCCAATTTTCTGGCTTTGCTTCATAAAAGGTTGACAAGTCCCCTTGTTTCCGGCTTTTGCATTATTAAAGCAGTGGTCAAGTCATCTTTAATCAGTACGAGTTGTCAAGTCATGTAGTAACATCAACTGCTGAGGACAGAGAGTTGTCTTGTCATATGTCTGTATCCTACTGCTCAATTAATGATGACAGAGCTTTACCAAAAAGCAACCCCCTTGTTTAAATAGTTTACACTTCCTCCCTCCAACCATACCCACAAAAATGTGTGTTCTACATCAACCACGACGATAAGGTGAGAAACTAGTACTCTTTTTCCTTCTACGTGTTTACATATTTCTTTGTGTACATAATATGTTTCTTGTTTGTGTGTAATTTAAATGGACGATTGGATAATAATTGATGAACTCATTGATAAAATGTTTGATGAGTATGAATGGAACAAGGAGGAGGAAAAATATGGTGGTTTCGTTCTAGATACACAAGTAGAACAGGCGGAAGAACCAGTTCAAAATGAAATTGTTCGTGGTACTCAACAAATAGTTGAAGTTCAAAAACCAAAAGGACATCGATGCAAAACATAAGAAGGCAAGTGGTTAACCGTAATCGTCCCAACCAAAGTGATGCTAGCTCCAGTGGTACTACAACAGAATTCTCTCCTCAGGACTTACTTATACTCGTGAAATCCTATATCGAAGCTTACGATAGAAGAGATTTGATGTTGATGCAAAATGGAGGAGGGCTTACCCATGAAGAATTTTGGTCCATGATAACAAGATTACATAACAATCATCGTAAATGCACCACTACACGAAATTCTGCGGAAATTCATACGGCTAATCGGCTTTTCGTTAATACTTGTGAACGATACCAGAAGATTAAAGAGACAGTTGAAGATGAAGACATATTTAAAACGAATCGGGCAACTTTTGATTCTCGTTACCTTGTAGAGTATGGGGCTGATTTTGTTGGGTACGAAGCCAACAAACTGCGTTATAGTTGGATAACCAGATACAGTAATGAATAGGCAAATGATTTTGCTTATTGCTTGTAGGTGCATCATAAATTTTAGTACTTATTTCATTGTTATCTCTTGTAAGCAACTTTGTAGTCAAAATTTCGGTACCAGTTATGCTCTTCCAATATGAATATAAATTCAAATCAAATATGAAGCAGTATATAAACATATTTTAAAATAAATAGGAATGGTTAAAGTGAGTACAAACAATATATTAAAATAGTAGTAGAAAATTTTAGCATGATTGTATTTAGAATTGGAAAGAAAATTTGAAAATTTAAACCTAAGAACCACGCGTTTGTTTAACAAACGTGGGATCTACGCGGTTGTTAAACAAACGCGTGGCCTATGCGCTCGTTCAACAAGCGCATAGATCCACGCGTTTGTTTAACAACCGCGTGGTCTCAAAACTGTTGGGATATTAGCCATATCCGATTATTCGGAGTGTAGAAATTTGGATTTCTACACCCGAATTGTTGGAGATGCCCTAAGGTAGTGGTAAAATGAAGACAGCAGTAGTAAGGCGTATAAAAGGAAAGTATGGACGCTAGTTGGTGGTGCAAAAACGAATGGGAAGAAAACAATTTGATCAGCTTCTGTTGCTTATAAAAATGTAATTAGATTCCTTAATATTTAATTAAGGAATTAATTAATATTATGAAATCGTGAAATTAAAACATTTATATCTCTCACATATATTTACAGAATGGAACTGCACCGGTTGTGTTATGATCGTAACGGCGAACACTACATTGTGAAATAAATTTGGATAGGATTGGAAGGAGTAAGATGGTTCAATTAAATTACACCACTGTTTAATTTAACCATAATTGAACCGTTTTAAAAATGGATCAGATCAAGATGAGTTAAACTCACTTAGTTCTCCCCACTTATATATTAATAAGTTGGATTCTATAATTGTGTGCTATGGTTGCTAATGATTGTTGTGGTTGCTAATGATTTATTGTATGTTAAATATATTCTCATATATTGATTGAACCGCTGAAAGTAAACCATTGTTTAATTTCAGTGAAAAACCAAATCGTTATTTTAACGATTGGTCCTAATTAAGGTAACTTACCTTATTGGTCACGTTTATAAAATAAACATGTTTAAATGAATTGCTTGAATTGTTTGTTAATAGGTTGCTGTTAAATAGTCCTTATTTACTATTATTGAAATTATCAGTTAAATTGAATTGAATAATATTATTTGAAGTAACTTATGTAAATACAGGGAAGAACAGGTTGAAGGGATCCAACTGGATTCCCCAAATATATTAGATGTTAATTATTCTCATATTATCATCATGTGAACTATTCTGATTGGATGATTGATTTGGTTGTTGATCATTGACTGAAATATCAACATTTGTTTTGTTTAAACCAATGAGTGATATTGTTTGAGTAACTGGCAGTATATGGCCCGAAAATCAATCGTTTTCTAAATATGATTTACTGTCAGGTGAATCGATAGAACTGAATTTATAAAATTTATTTTATAACTAGAGATAGATTTTTAAAATATATCATTTTGAATAAAATTTTAATAAAGGGAAAATATGTTTATTATTTATTATTTATGTTTATAATTAATGATTAAATGATTCTATAAAGAAAATGTTTATGTTAATGAAATTTATAAGCGTATGAGCAGAGTTTAACCTAACGATTAAAATTTGGAAATTGTTTTAAGAAACAATTTATATGAAATTATTTAAATTAATTATATTATTAATTAATTTAAAGGAAGGACTATAATTGGAATTGGAATTAATCATGTTTTGAATTAACTAAATCAACAGTTTTAACTGTAATTGATTATTAAATTATTTCATTTTGAATTAATTTAATAAAATAGCTTAATGAATATTTGTTTTAATTTTAATAAGATTTTAAAATAATTTTATTATTTATTTAGGTTAATAAAGAAATTAACTATGTCTACTGTAGTTAATGGTTAAAGTAAATTATAATTTTAATCAATAATAATTTAGGAGATTACTTTTTATTTGAAATTCATTTAAAAAGTAATCGAAGTTGAAATGAAATCTAATTGAATTGTGAAAGGCGCTATGAACGGTTTTTATATTAAAAACCCGAGTTTTTAGCGAAATTATAAAAAGGAATTTCTTAGAAAATACAATAGCTTAAATAAAAGTTTTACTTGATTTTTGGATTAAGTAAAGGGAATAAAGGAGAAGGGGGTTTCTATTAAACCTGAGTTTTATAAACAAGGTTTATAGAATGAGATGTGAAGTTAAAGTATTAATTCTAAATTAACATTATTAAAAAAATGGAATTTGATGGAAATGAATGGAATCGAAATGGGATTTTCAAAAATGGAATGATTAAAGGGATTTGTAAGTGAAATTGGAAAAGGAATTAGTAATGGGATTTGGTAATAATAACTCAAGGTATAAAATGAATTCTTGAAAGGAGTCAAGGTTAAGAAGTGGGTTTTATTATGGAATTACTTAATCAACATACCAAGTAATGCTAGGTTATATTTAAAAAGAGATATTTCAAAAGTAAGAAGGTTTTATAAACCATATTTTTAATAAAATAGTTTAATGAGATTTGTTTGATATTTAAATAAATATCGGTTATTGAATTACAACTCATATCTATCATAGGATAAGAACGTTGTTGATCAAGGTCTGAGAGGTAAATAAATACCCCAACATGAACGACTTTAGGATTATCTGAGGATGATATTAGTTGGAAACGGGAAAGAGGTTAAGAATAATTTATTATTTCCATAAAAGAAATAATTACGCAATATTAATCGCAGGATTTGAGAATATATATATATATATATATAATGTAATTTCTAAGGTAACAGAAATGTGAAGAATCGAGAATATATATAATAATATTTCCGAAGTAAGGAAATAAAGGAGATGGTGTAAAATTATAACAGTACTTTGGACGAAAAAGAAAATGACATGTGGAGTTTTGGAATTAGTTTATTCGAAAGAATAAAGGTTAGTTATTGTTCTCAAACAATATAACAAAAGAGATTTCGTAACATTATTTTACGAAGAATAAGCTGAATTGATTTTCCCTATTTTAGATAATTAGAAATGATATAATAAAACAGTTTGTAAATAATCTTATGTTAAATAAGAAATAAAAATTGTATTCAAAATGTTTAAAGAGTTTTAAATTAACACTGTTATTTGTTGTAATTAAAGAGGCCAAGTAATGCTAAGTACTGAATCAGTGAACCCATTTTATTTTATTTTATTTATTTGATAGTTAAATAATCGACTATCAAATCTGACCCATACGATTGTTGGTACGGAAAGATCGGGATCAAATTTATATTCGTAAAAACATTCTGAACCACCAAATACCTGAAGATGCTGATCAAGATGGAGAAATTTAAGACCGTGGATCTTCATAAGCGGAAGGATAACTTGTTGGATATTCTTTGTGTTGCAACGTAGAAGTATTGCGACATGATTCGGTCGTGAGTGGGATTTACGGATTTGTAAGGACTTCTCGTTACCGGTCCAAAGGGTAATTCAAGGATGAGGTAGGAGAGTGCCTTCAGTTCATCCTATTCCTGGATGACTTGTATGGACGAGTGTCTGAAAAAGTATTTTCAACAGGATCACGTAGGTTGATTTCTTCAAATGTATTTTTGTTGATGGCGGAGAAGTGCGCACTTCTCTTAGCTTAACAACTAGATATTTTTGTGGACGTAAATTAGTGATTTTCTGGCGGATCAGGCTATGTGGCATTCAAAGTGAATGGTGGACAGATATTCTAAAAATAATAACAAAGGTAAATAAATAAATAAATACATTTTGATCTCAAGTCTCATCAACCGGGAAATGGTTAAAATTGGGTAGGCTGCATGGCATGTGGGTCACACCCATCCAAAGGGTATATCATTACCTGATCTGGTGAAATTAAATGCCTTTGGTTGTCCCTTTATTTTATTTGTATGCTATCGGTTCGGTTGGCTAGCCCCCAACCGTGGTAATGATATATTCTGTACTCTCAAGCGAATTGAGGGGTCGGTCATGTTTAGCCTGGGTTGCAAGACGTTCTAGTTGAACCCCAATGTATTCATCTCCATAGGTACATTGTCAGAAAGGTGGTTGCCCATACCTTTCCATGGAAATTCATTCTCCAATAAGAGCCCATGGTTTTGATTGTATACTATATATGTAGAGCGTGAGATGTAAGCATTCTGCTAGATTGATATTTATTTGTATTTAGACACTATCATAATATCAGAAAAGATATTGATTTCAAAAATGTTTTGGGTTATCGTAAGGTAAAAACCATTCGTATTTATGTGTGGATTTGGTCTTACGATTATCCTTTTCTTTCAAAAGGATTTTGACTTTAAAATAAAGTGGTGTGATACCTTTAAACTTAGTGTGTTTTTCTCACTCTGGTTCACCAGACTGATCCGGAATTTGTAATGCTCAGGTTAGACCGGGTTGTACAGGTTCAGGTTATCAGATACTATGAAGAGAGGAGCTGGATTGGTTCAGACATATGATATTATATAATATTTTTTCGTTGTGTGTCGTATATGAGGACAGGTTAATATAACTTTCCAGATGTGTTGATGTACTCTGATGATTGTAAGTAAAAAATAATAATTAAAGCTCTCAGTAAAGATTAATTTCTATATTATATTTTTGTTCCGCTGCGATGTGAGACTCTGTGTTGTGTGTTTCTTCTTCTTCTATTCTAAAATTTCTTTCTTTCTTATCTCACCCTCTAATATTCTTTCTATTAACGTTACAGTGTTTTCGATGCATGGTCTTTTGTGTCGATTTTGGGGGTCAAAAATCTCTCGGGTCGTTACAAAAGTCTTTTAGGTTCGTCTAAGGTTTACTTATATATACGTCATCGTACCAATTTTATGCCTCACAGTTTAAGTAGGAAAAATTCAAATGAAGAACGTTAAAACCATTAAGTTTATTTTAAAGGCTAATTCACGTACTTAGGCTGTTTGGGTAAACAATAACACAAGTAGCCCTATTCCACATTAAATAACTGGTTTAGACCTGTTTTGGTTTACTGAAGGCGACTTTTAGGAACCCGCACAAAGACGAGTTCCCATAATTCGCCTTCAGAAAGACCACATTCTAACAAATTTACACACAACACAGCATTCAAACTAGCATACACACAACACCACATTCAAACAAGTTTACACACAGCACCACGTTGTAGTGCTATGTTGATTAATCCTTTTTGCATTAAAATTGACATTCAATTTGTACTAAATAAAAATACTTTTTATATATTTAATAAATCGTTATGTAAATGATTCCATAGCGACTTTCTGAAGATTTGATTTGGACATAACTAAAAGTCTATAATATGAAATATTTATTTTCCTCTTCCGTTATAAAAATATAGTTTAGCATATTCGAATGTTTCTTGTTTGAAAGAAATCCAACTTATAAAGAATCATATATATTTAGTTAAATTTCAATACGTAAAACTACGAACTGCCACGACGTTAGGAGCTCGTTATTAATTATATTATAGATTATACGTTCAAACGTCATTTAATTAATACAAATATCAAAACCAGAAATACAGATGGTAGATACGGTAAACCGAAGCCCAATCAAACAAGGAAACCGAATGACAAATAGCCAAACGTACCAAATAATTATACATATGCTAGTTTTATCTAAAGACAAGAAATAAGTAAACGTATCAAAACATAGCAAGTAATTAGACAAAGACTACTATCCAATTTATTAGACATACACTACTACTACGACCAATTATACTTGCACTAGTTTCGCCTAGGCTGCCTGATTAGTGGTATGGAATTTGAAGACAAACCACTCCCGCTGCTACTTCTATTGTGTCGCACACTGCTAGAATGGGGATAATGAAGGTGCTGGCTGCGATGGGCCAGACGCAGATTCCTCATGTGCTATCAGAGGTGGAAGAGGAGGAGGAGGAGGTGAACCTGCTCGAGGAGGAGGAGGAGATGGTGGTTTCGGTCGATCAAGTTTGTTTTTGTACAAGATCACATCTAAAATATTTTGTATGTTTGTGCACATAGTCCTTCCCTCATCGTCTGTCTACCTCTGTCAGAGCTTTTCTACTTCTTCCCATGCACGGTTAATACCGGCAGCCTGCAAATTTAAAAGAAAATTAGATACATTGAATAAATGAAATTAATTGTATTTAATACTATACACATAACCTTACCATGTTCCTCTCTAGTGGTGCTCTGAGAACGTACGGTGCTAACGCTGAATCTATTACGGGATGAAGGACATAGCATCGTGTTATGTTCCATTACCACCTCATGTACGGCGCCGTAGATATGGTGGGCTCCCTCTCCATCTCAACATGGTTTTGGCGGTCATTCCACGTAGCAACAAGTGTGGGATAGTCCTGCTAACTGTAACCCTGTAAGTAAGGAGGTGCATCATTCAATATATGCTGCATCAGGCCAAACTGTCTCGTAACCCTATCTGGAAGGTGCCTAGCGTTAAAGCTGTAGGCTATCATAGGTACTCTCGCCGTCTAAAGGTACCTATGAGATCCGCTCATGGGTGATCGTGTGCCAAGTATGTCCTGAGTGTATGGCATCCAGGTAACCTTTTCGTCGATAAGGACGTCCAATTCATTGCAGTAAAACTACAACATTCGTGGTGGTGTATATCGCATACTCTTACATCCAACCCACCTATTACACGTTATTAAATGTACGTATATTAGAAATGGTATATATTGTGTTTAACAAAATAATGGATCAATAAGTATACCTAGCTCCAAACGACATCGATAGATTAATGGGATTAGGCCTCACTGCAATTCTTCTGACTGGAAGATAAGTCCAGGACCAAAGCTACGTTTAAAAATATACTATTAAGACAAGAGAATAATGCATCATATTGTATAACATTAAATTATAGAAATACGGTTCATACCTGAACTAGTGTCACGCAACCAGCAATAGAGCCAACTTGTAACAACGCGATCTTAGACAACTCCTGATATGCATAAGGCAACACTACACTACCCTATGAATATGTAGCACACTGCCCGAGATCAGCTAAATACGGTAGCATCTCAAATCTATATGGGTCTTGGTATGATCAACCATCATTCTGCAAGAACTAATGCGCAGTAAAATTCAACGATCTTGTTGTAGAATCTCTACCTCGGTGGCATCTATAGGAATATCATCTGTCAACTGATTACGGTACCATGTGATCTCAACAGACTCTCCACCCCTTACTTGATCGGTCGGTGGATCTAGCTCAAGTAGGTCACGAGAAAGCTGCAAATAATCATATCCCATACCATCATACGCAATAGCATTGCCTTCAATTGGAAATCCTAGCAAAACAGCCACATCTCCTAAGGTAATAGTCATTTCACCGATTGGTAGGTGAAACGTGGATGTCTTAGGCCTCCACCTATCTACTAAAGCACCAATAAGACAATGATCGAGCTGGATATATACTAAGCGAAAAATGTGCATAAATCCAGCCCTCTCGATCTCGGCCAGGACGAAAGGATCTGAGGATGTCACTTTCTTAAGTGATGTCAAGTGGTCAATGACAAACTCAGTATCGTCACTCTGGAAATTTAATAGATAACAAAAAATGGTGCTTTGACGTCTAATATGGAAAAGAATACTCAACATCAAAAAATGAAACTAGTAGCAAAAACTACCTCCATACGAGTACGGTTTGATGTCCTATGTTGCTACTGAAGATATAACACGCTCGGATCAACTGGTCCAGGCTACATCTTGAAATACTCTACAACGTGCGTTTACAAAAGTATTATTTTCAAAAACACGGTATACAATTCTAAAACAAATGTAAACATGTTATGCTCCCTTAAACATGTTGCGCTTTTCTACTCGTTTCCATAAACAAGGAAAATTATCTACGACAACAATTCCAACCCAATACAATGATTTTTTCAATTTGCACACGTCTAGACAAATAAAAAGCTTCAACAGGTTGTAAAACTCATGTTCCAACCATATAAACGTCAAACAAATAAGCTTATTACTCAACTCCACCCAACTTCATTTGCAATCAACTGCATTATCACACACCATACTAAATCCAAACCGTAACACCCAATAACCAACAATAATATTACCAACATGCTAAAATAAATACTGTGAACAAAGTACACATCAAATTTTGTAATTTCATCATACAAGCTACATGCTTGTAAGCCACAATCAGTTTCGTAACCAATAATAAATAAATACATATGACTTAATTTCAAAATTAAAAGTTAGGGTTTAAATTTTTACCGATTTCGTGTTGTACGCCGGATGTGCTAGCCATTGTGAGCTTTTTGGAACGAATTGGATGAAAGATGGGTGAAGATGGAGTTGATTTAAGTTTTTTTTATTTCATGCTAGTAAATGAATGGGAAAGGGGAAAGTGAATGGGGTTGGGGGAAGAAAGTGTCTCGGTTTAATTTATGATCTGCAGGGTTTTACAGGTTCAGTAAACCAAAACTGGTCTAAACCTGTTATTTTTTCTGGAATAGGACTATTTGTGTTATTGTTTACACAAACAAGCCTAAGTACATGAATTACCTTATTTTAATGTGGCATAGTGGTGGCTATACTTTAGCCAGTCAATTCCAACTATATTCACCAGTCTACTCTATATAAATCCTCTCTACATTATATTCCAAAACTAATACACACTAGCCAGGTATAATGGATAACAACACTGTTCTTTTTCTAGCAATATTTCTACAAACCATCTCTTAGCTATACTCTGTCCTCCAGTTCCATTACTTACAGTGCAACATCCAATGCACCTGAAACGAGCAAATTCGCTATCCAAATTGGGTTGGACTACAACTTCGGGGACATGGAGAATGCATCTACCTTTATTTGGGTCACCTTTCAACAATCCAAACCGGAGCATCCACATATTATTGCCATAAACCTAATAGTCGAGAAAAGGTGTTGATACACATTCCTCGAATGATATAATCCACTTTAATGCTGACTATTTAGATAAATTCTGAGGAGACATGAAGTCCGAGTTTACCATTAACTAATCCTACACTAATATATACAAGCGGATATATGTTTACGTATCACATTGAATATTTAATTTCTATTAACAACCCTTTCTGTATATAGCGATATTTTTCCATGAAATGACACAGTCGTTGCAGTGGAACGCAAATGGAAGGACTTATTCGCGGTTAATTGATGGAATTACGGATTATGTATGGTCGAAGTCAAGGTATGTTCCCAGATATTGGGTCAATCCCTAACGCACTCAGAACCACAAACAATGATTTTGAATTGATGTTGAAAACTGAAATCATTTCCAAATTATGATGAACAGAGATATTCACACTAATTCCGTTGATCTCGAGGATGCCGAAACCAGTTTTGAACTTGTGATCTCGTTGAATGTAAACAAGATTGTGATAACACTAATTTTCCTTGATCGAGATGATGTTGAAACTTGATTATCAAATTTCCGTTGATTAAGCTGATGCCGGAAAGACTGATCTTCCAAATCGTTGATTCACAGTAGAATACCGAAATTGGAGATAAACCATTGGAGCTTTCAACAATGGCGGATGCCAAATTTTATAACAAAATCAAGTAACTATTACATGGTTCAACCCTTCATTTATAGTATTCAGAACAGAAACTGATACTGATATAATGATACCATAACAAGAACAACATAAAGATAAAGCGATACAGAAATACAAACACCAAAATAGAAATATAAAGCTAAACGATACCAAAACAAACTATAAAGCCAAATCAAAGCCGAAATAGAACTGCAAAGAAGCTTCTCCAAAACCACAGAACTGAAGCCCCAAAGCTTGAACCGACACCGGAAGTGATCCACTTGAATTATAGTCGAAGATGGAAACTGATGAAACGGAACACCATTAATATAGCGGTACCACTGAACTCTTGAGCCCAATCAGAATATAATGAAAACTGATGATCTTCGATACCGATACCGAAATAAAAGTAGAACCGATATGGCGATACTGACACCCAATGATGCAAAATAGAAAACTAGCACAAAATCTTATTTTGATGCCGAAACACTACAATCGATATCAAAACAAATTATTTCCGATACTACGTAGTTGTGAGCTACATCATCCTCCCCTGGTTCAAAAGAATTCATCCATGAATTCACAGTAGTCTCTTCAACCAAATCGTTCTCTTAGTATGAGAGCAAATTTTTTAACTTAGAAAACATCGGCATTGCGAATATGACTTGGTAGCCTCAATTAATAAGCATTAGGGTTGATTTTCTTAACAATCTCCAAAGGACCAATCTTTCTTAATGCCAATTTGTTATATGTACCAGCAGGAAATCGACCTTTTGTCAAAACAGCCCACACAAAGTTGCCTTCCTAAAATTCAACATGTCTACGCTTTGAATCAGCAGTTTGCTTGTACTTGTGATTTGCTTCAACCAACCGTTCTTGCACCATACGATGAAGCTCTTGTAACTCAAAGACAAGATCAACGGATTTTCTCAACATTTTATCTCGCTGTAGTAATGAAGTTAAATCTAAGGGCCCTTTTGGTATTACTGAATACACAATTTTGAAAGGACCGAACCCGGTACTGCGGTTGACAGCGTAGTTATGAGGAAACTCAGTTTGGCACAACTTCGAATCCCAACTTTTCAAATTGTTAATAATAAGGGTCCTCAACAAATTACCCAATGATCTATTCACCACCTCTGTTTGTCCATCCTTTTGTGGATGATACGCACTACTAAATTTCCATTCTGTACCCACTATCTTCCATAAACAGATCCAAAAATGGCTCAAGATCCGAGTATCACAATCTGAAACAATTGAATCTGATAGCCCATGAAGACGATATATCTCGCAAAAGTATAATTGAGCTACATTTAATGCATCTACCATTTTCTTGCAAGCAATAAGTGAACCATTTTTGAAAATTGATCAACGACTACATAAATGGAATTGTTGCCTCACTATGTTCTTGGTAAACCCAAAACTAAATCCATGGCAACATCTACCCATGGTCGAGAAGGAACAGGCAATGGCATATAAGCCCCGCATTAGTTATCGTCCCAGTGGACACTTAACAAATGTGACACCTCTGCACAAAATTTTCCACCTTTTTACGTATCAAAGGCCAATAATATGAATCCAAGATCAGCTGCAGTGTACTGTCTCGACCTACTTGTCCTTCACCATGTAGTTCTTTGATTATCTTCATTCAAATACTAGAATCATGAATGCATAGCTGATTCTCTTTGAATATAATATCTCCACCAATGAAGAATCTGTCACTTCACCTTTTTTTATTTTGTCTAAATTCTTTGAAAAATACAGATCAGTGGTTGGTAACTCTAAAGAAAGTCAAATCCCAGCACTTCAACTCTCATTGTTGTCAAAAGACTATCCCTCCAGCTTAATGCATCGACTACCTTATTTGCAACTCCCGCCTTATGCTTCAGTACAAACGTGAACTGCTGCAGATAGGCAATCCATGATGCATGTCTTGCAGGCACTTTGTTTTGACCCTAGAGATGTTTCAAAGCATCATGATCTGTGTATAAAACGAATTACCTATGAAAAAGAGAATGTCTCCAATGTTTAATAGCTTGAACCACTACATAGAACTCAACACCGTATGTGTTGCATCTCATCTTTTCCCCAGACAATTTCTCATTGAAATAAGCAATAGGCCTTCCATTCTAACTTTGCACTCCTCCAATCCCAACTTTTAAAGCATCGGTATGAAGTTCGAATGGTTGATGGAAATATGGAAGTACTAGAATAGGTGTTGAAGTTAACAGACTCTTAATACACTTAAAATCCTTCTGCCTTCTCAGTCCATGCAAATGGTTTTCCTTTCATACAATCATTCACTGGAGACATAATACTACTGAAATGCAAAATGGATCGCGTGTAAAAAGACATCTATTAACGACACTTTTATTCAACACCGAAATGAGTGAATAAGTGTATGGACCTAAGGGTACCTAGGAATTATTTAGTTCCTACAAGCTTGAGTTAGTTCACCGTTTCCTAGATATAAGGGTCGTAAGCTCGAAGATTAGTTACTCTTCCTTCAAAGAGGTAAGTATCACGCTTATGAGACTCAAAGACAAACAGTTACCTTGGGATAAGGGCTCCCTAAGCGCAAGACAAGTTAGGAAGCTAAACAGCTTAAGGAAGGTTATTTCGATAATTTGCAATTATGTACGAAGCATTGTCGTTAGCTTATGAAGTTTTGCTGAAGGCACATGATGAGAAAATACATGGAATTGGAGACAAGTGCTGATTTCTCTCTTTGTTGATTATTTTTATAAGTACATAACTGGTTACAAGCAAAAACCCCAAATTGATGTACAAATTAGGGTTTTCTCTCTAAGAAATGGATGCAAGATTGTGGAATGAAGGAGAAGCCCCCTAATTTGAGACCTTTGGGTCTTATTTATAGGCTACTTGGACCCCCTTTCGGTTACGGTTGGTAGAAGCCCGGTTTTGAGTGCTTCCGGCTTCGGTAGTGCTATTTGGTGTCGGTATCAGCCAGCATTAGTGGTTTTTGATGCTAGTTTCTGAGTTTTAACCTTCTTTTATATTCTAAGTGTTGATATCAGCTCCGCATTGCTCATGAAGTCGGTGTCGCCTCCATGTAATTTATTGGTACCAAGTAAATTTGTATGGATAACTTCCTTTGTCGCTTTCGGTTTCGATAATATGCCTCTGTAACGGTAGCAAATCCTAAGCTATGACTTGCTTTAGTAGCTTGTGAATACCATTTGTGGTATCGATGTTAAGTATATTAGTGTCGATATCATTCTTATGCAGCATCTTCTGAACACCAATTCTTGTTTATTTCCTCATGACCGTGATGCTGCTTTTTGATAGCGGTATCGATACAAAGAACATTGATATCTATAGCCCATTATTAGAACCAAAATTGGTCTCGTACTTTCCCTTTTATGTCTGTGAGCTTCGGTATCTATCTTTATTCCCTAAAAGTTAGAATCAGGTTGATTGCCTTTGGTGTTAGTGTCGTAACCACTTTTGATTGCTTGCCGTTTGTTGGCTCTGGCACTGCCTTGCTGCTATCCTTCCTGTATCGATACCAAGCTCTTGCTGCCCATATAGGTACCAATAGCTTGTGATTTGAATTTTCTCCTTTCTTAGCTTCCGGTATCGGTTAGCTTTTGGTGCCGATCATATGCTTTTGAGGCCTTCTCCTTGTGATAATTGTACTCTAATACCCCATCACCTCTATTCGGTTATCTTGTAGTAACATTTGCCCCCCTTTGTGAAGGGGTATTTTTGACTTTCCAAATCAAGACTTCCAACATCTTCTTCTTCCTGTCTATAAATACGTGTTCCATTTCCTTATTGCTAGTTATATTTGTTTTCCTCATCATCTTCCTGCGCATAAGTATCAATAGTTTCGCACACTCATAATTTTGCATCGATTTTAGGTAAGCTTTGCTTTATCTGACAACTTTCAAAATTATTCGTAAGGTCTTGCCATTTAATTTTAAGCATTGCCAAAATCGGATTCCGCCAATCAATCATAGGTTGGTTGATGGTAAATCGAGTGTTTTTCATCATTTTTTATTCTTCCGAAGGCACATGCTGTGTGGCCTAATCTAAATGTCACTACTTGTCAAAGTGCTTTCGGAAGACTAGAAAATGCTTTTTCTTTTAATATAATATTATTCTGATTTATAAAATGAGCAGATAATACCTGATCTTATGGGAAAGAAGCATACCGCGACTAAACCCATTAAATGTTTCACCTTACCGCCATATCCGTCTTCTTCAAAGAAGATTGGTGTTGCTGAAAAACATCCTTTAATTAACTGGCAAGATGAGGTCAATGTTATTCTTCAGAACTTTAACATTTATGGAGTGGAAGCCATTCCTACATGTAAGACTAATACCATTACATCTCCTCGGGAAGGTTATTTTGCTTCCTCTACCATTCACATTTTGGCATGATGGTTCGTTCCTTTTTCGGACTTTATTGCTCGATTCTTGCGATACTTAAAGATTTCCCCTATCCAGCTTTCTCCGAACACTTATACCTATCTCTTAGGTTTAGAGATTCTATCTTTGCAGTTCGGTAATTCTTTTTTGAGCCCTTCACTTTTAGATTATTTGATTCGTCCTTCCAAGCTTAATGATGTAAATCATCAATTCTTTCATGCCAACACCCTAAAGAAACTTCTATCTGAAGGGGCCGTGAGGTTCAAAGACTGGGAGACTCAGTTTTTCTTTATACAACACCCTTTTGGTATTTTTAGCAATTCCTACACTCCAAGTATGGACCTTAATTACACCTCTTATTTTCCTTTCTAAACTTATTTTATCATGTATGCTTGTTTATATTCCATTTTATTCTAGATGTTTCCCCCCAACTCCCTAGATTTATGGATAAAGGGCTAGTAGACCTTTTTAACATTGCTTCTGGAAAGTTGGGAAACAGAACTTCGTTGCTGACCCCTAGCGTCCTTCGCGAACATTCTCTTTTGCTAACTAGCTAGTATATTATTGGGAAACCTCCCGTAATATCTCTTAGCAAATGAATTCTTTCTTTATCGCTAGGAAGGAATGCTCCCTTTTCCTCTAGTTCTCTTATATTTCTATATACTCCAGGTATGTTACTTATATGGCTGCTCAGAATTTAGTAATAGCTTAACTCTTTTTAATCCCTCTGTTTGGCATGCTCTGTTTGTGACATATTAGGTGTTATTTGCCCCGAATTGAGCAAGACCAATTCATCTTCTTTAGCCTCAAAAGCTAGAATCTCCTTTTTAAGGAACTCTTTACTCAAATCTAGAGAAACCGCAAAAAACTTATGGATGCCATTTCTGAGGATTCCCCTTCTACGAGGCCTAAGGGTGTTGCGGAGCCAACTCTTTACCTTGATATGAGTGTTGATTCTCTAAAAATAACCTCTTCGAGTATAACTCCCCAAACAAGTGCACCTTTTTTTGAGACTTCCGAAATTTCTACCATAATTCATCATGCGATGGGGTTTTCTTCTTCTTCAGAAGATCTTTATTCTCAAGAACCTCCTGTGCCTCTTACTGTTGAGAGCTTTGATGAATTGGTTACACAAATTATTTCTTCTCTCGCATTTTCCAATATTGGTCTTCCATCTGATTTCTCTAACTATTGTTGTTCTTTAGTTGAACAACAACTCTTGGTATGAACTTTATTCTCCATTTTCCCTAGTTTTATGATTGTATCCTTCATTTTAGCCATGTTTCTATTTCTTACACGCCATCAAATAATGGTTCTTATGGAAAAAAGACATCATCAGAGCTTCTCCGGATTTATCAAAGCTTAGGAAGAGAACCTTTCTTTGAAAGAAGAAATCATTGCTCTGATCAACATCAAAGAGAATATGATGAAGAAATAGGAATCATTAGAAACGACCCTTATTGAGGCCGAATGTCAGTGACCAAGGAGAAGGAAACTAATCTATCTGACTAAGGAAGTTAGAACTCTAAAAGAAACTTTGGAAAGGTCAGCAGAAGAAATAACCATGCTTAAATCTAGCTACTTTTATTTATAGGAATATAATTCTCATTTTAAGGAGAAGAATGTCTCTTTTAGCAACAATCTCGATAAGAAAAAGGCCTCCATGAACAAAGCTATGGACGTGATTAATGATGTCAAGCAAAGACTCCTATTTTCTCCAGACACCTTAGATGATATTATGATTAATTCCTTTGATGATACAATCCTTCTCATATATGCAGACAACATAGAAAATTTTCAAGACTTAAGCTTCTCTTCCCTTGATCGACTTTTGGTAGAAATGTTTATGTCAAAGACAACCCTTGTAAAAGAGGGAAACACCATTCCTAATAGGAAAAAGACTGATGTGGAAAAACTTTTGTTCATAAATGACTTTTCTTCAGAAGAACCAGGTACAGATGTCGGAGAAGACACTATTGTAACAACAAAAACCATTTGTACTGATGATGACTGCTTCGGCCATAGAGATATTACTGGAGACGAAGATGACCGTAATGGTAACCTTAATGATGCTGGTGATATCCTCCTATCTTCCAATGGCCAGGATGAAGTGCCAAGTAATGGTCTTAAAATTCTTGATCATGATGTTATTCCTGCTGCGACT
The DNA here is from genome assembly GCA_030737875.1 of Allium sativum. Classification (NCBI taxonomy): domain Eukaryota; kingdom Viridiplantae; phylum Streptophyta; class Magnoliopsida; order Asparagales; family Amaryllidaceae; genus Allium; species Allium sativum. The sequence continues at coordinate 16,747,167 of CM060917.1, forward strand.
TTTGATTCTTTCCCCACACAAGAATCAGAGGATGTCTTGAGATCAATGGGTGTTAAAAATGTTGAAACTCAACATGCTTCCGCCTCCTTCTCCAAGATATGGTAACTTTTATGGTATCCTTTTTGCTCGTCTCTTTCAATAATTATCCTCCTTCTTTCCTATTAGATGAGAAGGAAAAAACTAGGTTCTAGGCATGCGAGGATTGAAAGAGCATGGTCAGAAGTAACTTGTCTTACTAGAGAGCTACATAGGCAAACAAGTGAGTATAACACCTTATCCAATAAATACCATCATCTTGACAAGAGTGCCGCAAGATTATTGTTCTTTAAAGAAAAAGAAGTTGTTCCTAGGTTGATAGACGCTCGTCTGCATTGTGAAAGACTTGTAAGTTTTATTTCAAGCTCTCTATAAAGATTTATTTCTGTATTATATTTTGTTCCGCTGCGGATGTGAGACTCTGTGTTGTGTTGGTTTTTCTTCTTTTCCTATTCTAACTTTCTTTCTTACCTCACCCTATAATTTCTTTCAAATAACTATCTATGTTTTCGATTCTTGGGTTCTGACAAGTAATATAGGAACTGTATTATTGTTGAAATTTGGGCTCGAATTTCCGTAGGTCGTTACGAATGGTCCACTCTTACTTTTGTGGATTAGCTATTCCAACATAATACGTTTCCCGATCCTATCATACCTATCACTTGAGCCTTTTAGTCGGCTCTATATCCGAGGCACCTTGCTATCCATCATCCATATAAGTAAAAATGTTTGGGCCTCATACCAAGACACCGCTTCTAGCTATAAAGAAACGCATGCACTACCTAGGACCCTAGTCACCGTTTTTGACTCATACCGGGGTATGAGGCTCGCGAATTAACGCTATACACAAAGCTGTTCTATTTAAAGTGGCGCTCTAATCATCTTCCACAAGCCTCTACTTTTCAACAAAAACCTTGATCATTGCATCTTAGCATGCCACATTGTCAATCCATACCGTACCATTGATCGTCTGCAAATATATAACCTCTGAGCTCGTATGTCTCAGAGAAGAGTATTAAGCAAGCGATTAAATTCTCCGCCACCAAACAGATATACATTTAGCAGAGATCAATGAATACAATAAAAGGGAGTACAATATCAGACATACAATCCATTTGCAAGTTCGTTCTGGGTCTAAATGAAACCGGAGGCATCTTATTCTTCATCTCATATGTCCAATACAGGAGAGAGGCCCTCGCATATTCAGTCAATCTCCAAGTACATTTGGATGATCACCACTTATTACCTCGTCTTAGGTGTACATCCCATTCAAGACATCAGTAATCATCCAAATGATGTGAAGATCTTCAGTCTTCAACCGTCATCTTTATATCTTTGACTTTTAGTCGTCGTATCAGTTATTCAGAATGGGCTAAAACAGGTCTTTCCGAATAACTCACGCATACTTTATAATCATGTGATAAATAAAGTTAACACACATCACATTCCAATCCATAATATTCTTTTATTCAAATATTCTTTTACACCGGGAATTAGTCCCATGAATCTTATCAAAGATTTAATACGTTTAAACCTCTTGTTTAAATCTTTCTTTGAAAACCATTTCAAAAGGTTCTAAAATATCTTTTCAAAACTTAAACCAAATTAAGGTTTATCCAACTAGTCCGGATTAACGAGCCTTACCGAAGTAATCATTCTTTTTATCATCCCAAATCCCAACCTATTTATCCCATAGAGCAAAACTGGTAGTACTCCATATCTAACACCCAATGTGTTATCGGTGAATTTAATTACCATTTATCATTCAAATCTAATTAAATATTTAACTATCGCATGGAGTAAAACTGGCGGTACTCCATTTTGAACATTTCTTGAATTCGGTAAATTTAATTACCCTATTCACATTTCAATCTGATTAAAGATTCATTAAAACTCCATTTGGTTTTAATCTTCAAAAATCGTTACTTAATGATTATTCAACTTTAGGAAAATCAATCCTACCTTTAGCCGAGTTAAAGAACAAATGTAGTTTAAAAACACAATTCATGATGAACACAAAATCATCTTCCATTTAATTTCATTCTTATTAAATAAACTGGAAACTTCTTTAAATCTTATTCTTTCTCAACTGGGTTTAAGAATAGTACTATTAAAGATACCATTCACAACAACCCCAAAATCCAATTTGATATTAAATATAGGATCTTAAATGGAAATCATGTCGACTTACATTCAATACTAAATTCTGAAACCAACAGATATCATATTGGAATAACGATATCAATATCTTCCAAATTCACTTAACAATATCCATATAATTACGGAATCCAACATTGAAATATCCGAAGACAATATCCACTTATGTTCCTCCCAATTTATTTATTGTAAACTTTGTTTATATTAAAACCATTCACAAATCCAATTTATTAATTTACAAAAATCATTTAATCATTGTTCGAGTTATTAACTAGTTCATTCGAATAAAGATATCTTTTATCGTTTCAAACATGGAATATTTCATCCAAAATCTTTCCAAACCATTTATTATGATTTATCATAATTTATTCATATTTTTTCTAATTTTATTAAGGCCCTTACAGTCGGTTTCCAATATCGGTCACCGAACTGCATCCATAGCGACCTTTTCTGAAATTGATTTGAACATAATTTAAAATCCAACCGTTCAAATTTAAACTTCATATATTCATTGGAAAGCTCTTTTCGATGCGACCCAACGGTTCCAGTTTTAGGAGAATCTGACGGTCAGATCTCCCGTTACTTCCATTCAAAATTAATGGTAGAAATTCGCGAACGGTCGCTGAGCGACGCGTTCTATTCAAGCCATTTAAATATATATAATATATATCGTCGATTTCCATTCGAAAACGTATTTTATAAAATGCTATAAACTGATTTAAAAATGATTTCACTTCCATTACCAGTTTAAATTAAAATTGAACCTCTTATATCCTTATAATCTCAAAATGATAATATTTTCAAAATGCAATATTTTGAAATCCAATCTTCTCGATATTCATTATTAAAATGAATAGAATCGACATAAAATCCGTTCGAGCCAAAATAGCGTTTATAAACTTAACTTGGCTTCATTTTTTTTCATGTCCATCCAAAATCGGACATCAAAATCAACTTCCAGTTTTCATTGAATATTAAATTACCAAAATATTCATGTTTATTCCGGATTGGAATAAAATCTCAACCAATATCCATACAAATAAATTTATATGGATTGCATTCATCATGAACACCCAACAATAGTTCCAAACAACTATCGACATCCAAAATGACATCCAGTGTCCATTTATTTTTATATAACTTCAAATGATTTATTGACGCTTATATAAATTTGTCAATAAACCGATTAACAGCAAATTCACATAAGGGAGATCTGTGAGTCAAATATCATCCCAAGATCCATATGGGGTTTTCAACCAAGAACATTAATTTAAATTTATCTTTGGTTAATAAATTTAACCAATTCTAATTCAATTCGAATTATTTTTCTAACTTACTAATTTTCACCATTCAAATCGTAAATGAATATTTAAGTCCAATTTCAACTACCACTTTAATACTAACATTTTTCTAGCATGTTAAACATTTCAAATTCATGATCACAAACATAACACATAAATCAACAAATCACCTATGGTTTTCAAACAAATGTGGCAAGAGCTACTAAGCACCATACAACAACCTATGATATAATAAACTAAAAATAATATTTTAGTGAGCGAGTTCTCACCCATAAGCTAAACCAAACACCGCGGCTCTTATAATGTAGGAATTTCTTCGCCGTGCTTTCGCCATCATTTCTCCATTGCTTAAATTCATCATTCTGATTCTACAATTTTCATACTACCTCTAGTCTTCACCAAACTTGGTCACAAGCACAAAAACGTCATTCTGAACAACTTTTGCCTAGTGGACTTTCTTCCCAAAATGCTCCAATTCGCCAGAAATCATGAATCTTTGCTTTAGATCTACAAGCCAAACGTGTTTTCTGTAACAACCCGCTCATTTAACAATAATGTATTTAAATATTTTATTTAAATATATCGTCGTTAATCGAACGTGTATCCAAAAAGTCATATTTTGCATACGGTTGAATTAGGACTCGGGACCACTTCCACTGAGTCCGGATCATCGTTTACAACCTTTTTGACAATAAATATCGATACCTTTTGAGTTGGGCGATTTTGATCTTTTTCGTTTGGATATAAGACCAAAATATCACTTTCTACATATGGACGAGCTTGGACTCAAAACTACTTCCATTGAGTTCAAAACGTCATTTAGGTGTTCGAAAAGTATAAACTTTGATATATTCCGAGCTTCGGAAATTTGGGACTTTGGTTCGGTCTTGCTTTGGCTAACCTAGCCTACCTTATAAGCTCCCCAATAGCTCTCTCCTCTTCATTCATTCGACACTCGGAAGAAAATAGAAAAATGGAGAGTGGAATGGGAAATTAAAACTCCCTAAGCCCTGGCTTAATCTTGGAGCTCTAATTCTTGTGGAAATCTTGTGAAAATCCATGGAGAAGTTTAGGTAAGCTCCTCTCCATCTTGTAACGACCCAGGGATTTCGACCCCGAAAATCAACATAAATACCTCTACCGTATCTCATGTCGATCCTCCAAGCACCGAAACACTGGATAGTTATTAGAAAGAATTTAGAGGGTGTGATAAGAAAGAAAGAAATATAAGAATATAAGAAGAAGAAGTACAACACCACACAGAGTCTCACATCGCAGTGGAACAAAATATAATACTGAAATAAATCTTTAAAGAGAGCTTTTGAAATACTTACATTATCAGAGTGCATTACACATCTGGACAGTTATAACGATCTGTCCTCATATACAACACAGTGGGATGGAAGCTATATAATACAATACGTCTGAACTCTTCCAGCTCGTCTCTTCACAACAGACGATAATCTGAACCTGTACAACCCGGTCTAACCCGAGCATTTACAAAACACCGGGTCAGTCTGGTGAACCAGAGTTAGATAAACTCGCACAGTATTAAGAGTGATCACCCAACTTGATTTTAAGGTTCAAAATCTTTCAAAAACAAAGGGTAATCGTAAGACCGAATCCACACATAAACACGGACGGTTTTTACCTTACGATAACCCAAACCATCTTTGAAACCAATATCTTTGATGATATTATAATAATGTCTAAATACAAGTAAATAGAATCTAGTGGAACGCTTGCATCTCACGCTCCACATAGTATACAATCAAAACCGCGGGCGCTTACTGGAGATTGGATTTCCAACTATGACAAGGTATGGGTCCACCTGCCGATAGTGTATCTCTAGAGACGAATACACTGGGTTCAACAAGAACTTCTTGCAACCCGGCCCTCACATGACCGATCACTCATTTCGCTTGAGTGTATCGAATGTATATCACCGACGGTTGGGATCAGCAACCGTCTCCCGAAAAGGGACAGCATCGAAACATAGATTTAAGAAGCAAATAGGATTTTATCTAGATAGGTGATTATACACCCTAATGGGAGCGACCCACATAGCCATGCTGCCTGCCCGATTTTTGTCATTTCCCGGTTGATGAGGCTTGAGGCCAGAATTTATCTTTGAACATCTGGTCACCATTCACTTTGAATGCCACATCGTCAGATCCGTCAGATATCACTAATTGATATCCACAAAAGTACTCTAGTAGGAAGCTAAGAGAACGGCAATTTCTCCGCCAACAACCATAGCACGTTTGAAGAAATCAACGTACGTGACCCTTTGGAAATACTCTGTCAGACATCCGTCCATACAGGTCATCTAGGAACAGGATGAACCGAAGGTACTCTCCTACCGCATCCATATAGGAATCACCCCATGGATCAGTAGCGAGAAGTCCTTGCAACCCGTAGAATCCAACCACGACAGAATCACAGCTTATCTCTGCTTGCCAGGCAGAGAATATTAGTGGTTCTTCCGTGTATGAAAATTCACGGTCTTCAATGCTCCACCTCGATCATCTTCTGATATCTCCACGTATTTGTTGGTTGCAATGGGTTTCGAATATAAATTCGATCCCGGTCTTTCCATACCAACAATCGTATTGGACAGATTTGATAGTCGGTGTTTAAACTATCAAAATAGACAGTGTTTCAATCATTACACTCCATTGAGTTCATTGGTTCAGTGTTCAACATCACTTGGCCTTTTATTAAAAATAAAACTAGTTCACTTCTTGTTTAATAAAAACTTCTAACTCTTTTAATATCTAAAAATACGATATTTAAATCTTGTATACTAATGTTCTCAAAACCCTTTCTATATAATACAGGGTAAAATAACTCATAACCATATTCAATTCTTACTGTAATTCTCCTTTCAAAAACATTTCAACATCACTCCTTATTATTTAAAATTTGGAAAATCCATTCAACTCATTTTTCTTTAAATAGCGTTACGTAATATCTTGTATTTCATTCTTGAAACCATAATTAATATTGATTAGTATAGAATAAAGCTAACTTTACATTTTCTTTACTTCGAATCTCTCGTTATGGATATTTTTCCCATTTTCACCAACGTTGCGTTATTTCACAAATGGAGAAAATGAACTATCTCTAACCTCTTTTATGATTACCAATTACTATCATCTTCAGATAATCCTGATGTCGTTCAAGTTGGGGTATTTTAATTACCTCTCAGACCTTGATCAACAACGTTCTTATCCTCAGATAAATAGAAGTTGTAATCAAACCCAATATTTCATTTCAGTCCCAAAACAACTTCCAACATAACTTATATTTGGTTATACAACCCTATAACCCACTTCTTTAACCAGATTAACTTATTTCCCGTCTCCTTTCAAAACAATTCGACCATTCCATGTTTGGGAATCTTATTTTAATTTCCCAACCTTTTTACTTGATCTCATTTTTTAAGTAACGTTAATATAAAATTAACGCTTTCGCACTTTATTTTTCCTTTATACCCTCCTGTATTATTACAACCCTTTTTCTCGTAATCTCCTTTCACTTACTTCATATATTTAAGTAATATTTATTTCCTTTCCCTATTCAATTGAATTACACTCCTCCTTTGATCCCTTTTTAAATGTATTTCATTCAAAAAGTATTTTCCAAACTATCATTTATTTACAATAATAATTTATTTCAATTATTAACTACTTTAGTAGTTAATCTCTTTATTAACTAAGTAGAATAATAAATCCCTTTTAAAACGTTATTCGAATTTAAACAATATTCATTTAACTTTTTTTTTATCAAACACATTAATTTGATAAACAACTCCAATTCAAACTGGTCGATTTAATTAAGTCAAAAACTCAATTATCTCATTAACCGATTCCAATGAATCCTCACTTTAAATTAATTAAAAATATAATTAATTTAATTAATCCCATTAATTGTTTCTTTACAAAACAATTACCCAAATCTAACTACGCGGCTTTATTTCTTATCTTGTACTTATAAATAAGATTTACATCAAAATTTACTAAATAAAATCAATCAAAAATAAATCATAGTCTTAAATAAATAAAATATTTATTTATTTCTCTTTAATAATTTTTTATACAAAATGACATATTCAAAATCCAACTCCAGTTATAAAATAAATTTTATAACTTCATCTTTATCGATTCACCTAACAGTGAATTAGTATTTATAACACGATTGATTTTATAGGCCATACACTGTCAAATACTAAATCAATACCACCCATTGGTTTAAACACAACACAGGTTGAATTCCCAGTCCAAATCAATAATCAAATCAATCAACCAAACATGACAGTTCATATGTGAAAATATGAAATGAATAACGTATTTGAGGAATCCGGTTGGATCCCTCCAACCTGTTCTTCCCTGAAATCACATGGTTATCTCAAGTCAGATCATTCCGATTTCATTTAACTGATAACGATAAATAATGATCATTTAACATCAACCACAATCAATGCAAACAATTCAACCATTTTAACACGTAAATTTTGTAAACGTGACCAACCAAGGTGAGTTACCTTTATTGGAACTAATCGTTAAAAATAACGATTTGGTATTTCACTGAAATTAAACACAGTTTAATTTCATCATTTGAATCAATAAACAAATGTATAACTAGCAAATAAGCAACCATCAGCAAACAGAGCACACAAAATAAAGAACCAATTTATATAAAATATAAATAGGAAAAACTGAGTGAGTTTAACTCACCTTGATTTGATTCTGTCTAAATGATTCGTTTAATTAAATTAAACAGGTGTTTAATTTAATTAAAATATCTTTTGATCCCAAGTGCATCCAGTTCGGTTCCACAGTGTAGTGCTCGTTGAGACGAGTCCCACGTCATTTGTTTTGTTCCATTCTGATAGTGTAAACACAAGTTATACAATTTTATAATTATACGATTGTAATCAAAAATAATAATTTCCTTAATTATTGAATTAATAAATTATATTATGTTTGCATTAATAGGGTCACCTCCTGCATCTTGGTTTCTTCCTTTTTATCCTTCGTTTTGTTTCTATTCTGCATCAGTTTAAATTACCTAGTTAGTTGATCATAAATTACAAGTTAAAGAAACCTAAATGACTTTGAAATACGGCAGACAGTTCACGATTTACCAACAAAACAAAGCCAATACTTTTCGTTTTCACATTCTTGGGTTGATCCCTTGAACTCGCGGTATCCCTTCGCTTTTCAATTTCCTCTCCTGAATCCACAACACGATAGCTTTAATCATCATTTAATTAAGATTTTAATCAACCAATTATATTATACAGTAGGCATTTGATATTGGGACCGAAGTACTTCCTGTTTCACGCATATGTCCTTTGTACTTCCCTTGGAACTTCCGATGTCACCCACAAATTCCGACACCGCACCAGAATAGTCCAACGATCCCCGATCCAAAGACCTCCAACTCGCGCTCTAAGTGCCCTCGACGAACATTAGAAGCAGTTTCCAATTTGGTTTCCCTAACCCTTCTAGAAACTCCACGAACCGCGCCATCTTTAGGTACCATTTCTGGCCTCCACAGATCGAGATTCTAGATCACGACCGTTGAAAATATAGCTCTTGCCGAGCTCTATCACTTGGTAGTAGAACGGTTTGAAGTTGATGAATTGTTTGGAAGAAAAAACGAGGTGAAGGAGGATGCTTTTGGACCAATTTAATGTTTCAGATGGAGGCGAAAAGTGGTTGACCCGAAACTAGGTCTTTGACCAACGAAAACATAAGCTGATGGTATATATAGTGAAGAGTGGATGGTTTTAATATTAGTTTATATTTTTACGAAACTTCATCGTAAAGTAGTTGATAAAAATCCCTATTAATGATCTTTTTCTGCTGATAAAAAAACTAATCTTAGTGTAAAAAGGTATTCCGGACCCAATGGGACAAGTTTCGTCGAAATCCGAGGTCGTAAGAAAAAAATTCCTTTATAAAACCAGAAATAAACATGCATTCTATTTTTTCACGATTACCAGATAAATCGAATCAACTTGAAACTTTCAAATCCTACAATAACTTGTTGATACGAACCCAACGGCACTAGTTTCGTCGCATTCTGAGATCGTTTCCCCGGTAGGCTATTTTTACCGCGTACCGCACTACCCTTTTTAACGCCAAATTATCCAGTCTCTAAAAATAACAAACTATATACCTATCCTGACTCTAATCGACGATACGAACTCAACGGAACTGGTTTCGTGGCCTAATTCGACCGTCTGCTCAAGTTACACTCCAATATCCCTTTATTGATTTAATTACGCGCTATAGAATTTGATTTGGCGTTTACGGCTACCGTGGTCACATACAACATCGGTTTGCCACGCAGTTTGATTTTCTAACAATAATTTGACGATATGGTTCCAATGAAACTGATTTTGTCGAAATCTGAGTCCGTTTGCAAAACGGCCATTTTAAAGGTCGATATTTTAAATAACGATTTCCACAGCGTTTTTTTCAAATTTTGTTTTGGCCATAACTTACTATCAATAACACGAAATCTGGATTTTTCTCTTTCATATGAAAATTATCGTCAATACGGTACCAACATTTCTTGTTTCACAGAAATCCGACTTATATCGAATCCTGTATTCTCAGTTGAAGTTCAAAATTCAAATTTACGAACTGCACGCCATTTTCAAGCTCGATTTATAATTATATAAATATATAACGTTCGAACTTCATTTTAAATAACGAATTAAATATTAAATTCCATCAATATTCCAAATCTAATATTTAAAATAAATAAATTAAATTATATATTTGGGTGCCAAAAACACGGGTCGTCACATTCTTCCCCCCTTAAAATAATTTCGTCCTCGAAATTGCTGGGGTAAAAAAGGAACGTTATAAACCCATTTATTTCCAAATCCAATTTATTTTAAATCAAAAACCGATTTATTACCGTATATAAATAATTTCAAAAATATCGAAAATTTTCTAACACTTTAAATTTTCGAAAAATTTCGCCAGCACCTCCTCTGTACGGCTCAATCGGTACAACTACAACTCGCCTTTCTAGGCCTTCTCCAATCCAAAAGAAAACAAAACAGCCAAGCGGCTTGCCAAATAGGCTCATAAATCACCAAACCCATATAAAAATAAACGTGTACCTTTTTGTTGGGCATATCATTATATCCTTTCCATCTGCTGCCCTATCAGCATATACAAATGCATTCCCACACAAAATTCCAATTTTATCCTCAGAACCAAATCCTTTCCGCGTCCAAGCCAAATCCCATTCTTAACTCAATTTCCGTCCATTCTCAATTTCAACTCTTCACTTACCAGTCCGACACCATTTCGGATTCCTGTCTCACAGCTCAAAATCTGATTCGACTTGATATATCATATCTTGATTCAATTTCCAGTTAATTGGTTTCAATTCCATTCATATTTGTTTTCACAAATTCCTTTAATTTGTTTAATTCCTGCTATCTCTCCTGGGAGTTTTAAACAGTTTAGTTTTTCTAAAATAAATTATTCCCTTTCGGGATTCAAAACAACTTTTTACCAAATTAATTCGAAAACAAAATCTTTGGTAGTAATCCGTCACTTACAACTCGAAAATGAACACTGATGATGTGGCCAGCATCATCAGAGTTATTTCCCAGCTACCGAAGTGAGTTCAATACTATATCACTTATCAAAATTCCAATTTTAAATACTTCCATTTTGAAATCTATTTCGAAATAAAATTCACGATGCTTGTAAACAATTTAAAATCTCCTAGGATTTAAAATTGTCATATATTCAATCCAAGTTCTTTTGCAACACCTTTCCCACTTTCTTTAGGTATTTTTATTTTAATTCCAATTCGGATTTTTATTTTAGATTTAATTAATCTTCTTCCATATGTTATATCCATATGAATTCTAATTGCATATTTTCATAACTATTTCAATTATAATCAACCAACACATCCAGTATACTACAATACTTCAAATATATATACACTTTCTTTATATCAAAATATAATTTGGGTAAATTATTTCATTTACCATCTTTTAAAACATACCGTGTCGGTTTATCATACTTGAGTTTTTAGAAACCCCTATCGATACAGTGGATCAAACTGATCAACTAGAACTCATAAACAACTCAACCAATAAATCTTCACAATATAAAAAAAATTATAAAATCTACAAATACGTTCACTCGTATATATACACTCAACTCAATCTAGGGTATTACTAACCCCATCTCTACTGAGTTACGCCACAGAGCCAAGGTAATCACTTAACCTTCAGCTCTGATACCACTATAACGACCCAGGGATTTCGGCCCCGAAAATCAACATAAATACCTCTACCGTATCTCATGTCGATCCTCCAAGCACCGAAACACTAGATGGTTATTAGAAAGAATTTAGAGGGTGTGATAAGAAAGAAAGAAATATAAGAATAGAAGAAGAAGTACAACACCACACAGAGTCTCACATCACAGCGGAACAAAATATAATATTGAAATAAATCTTTAAAGAGAGCTTTTGAAATACTTACATTATCAGAGTGCATCACACATCTGGACAGTTATAACGATCTATCCTCATATACAACACAGTGGGATGGAAGCTATATAATACAATACATCTGAATTCTTCCAGCTCATCTCCTCACAGCAGACGATAATCTGAACCTGTACAACCCGGTCTAACCCGAGCATTTACAAAACACCGGGTCAGTCTGGTGAACCAGAGTTAGATAAACTCGCACAGTATTAAGAGTGATCACCCAACTTGATTTTAAGGTTCAAAATCTTTCAAAAACAAAGGGCAATTGTAAGAACGAATCCACACATAAACACGGACGGTTTTTACCTTACGATAACCCAAACCATCTTTGAAACCAATATCTTTGATGATATTATAATAATGTCTAAATACAAGTAAATAGAATCTAGTGGAACGCTTGCATCTCACGCTCCACATATAGTATACAATCAAAACCGCGGGCGCTTATTGGAGATTGGATTTCCAACTATGACAAGGTATGGGTCCACCTGCCGATAGTGTATCTCTAGAGACGAATACACTGGGTTCAACAAGAACTTCTTGCAACCCGGCACTCACATGACCGACCACTCATTTCGCTTGAGTGTATCGAATGTATATCACCGACGGTTGGGATCAGCAACCGTCTCCCGAAAAGGGACAGCATCGAAACATAGACTTAAGAAGCAAATAGGATTTTCTCTAGATAGGTGATTATACACCCTAATGGGAGCGACACACATACCCATGCTGCCTGCCCGATTTTTGTCATTTCCCGGTTGATGAGGCTTGAGGCCAGAATTTATCTTTGAACATCTGGTCACCATTCACTTTGAATGCCACATCGTCAGATATCACTAATTGATATCCACAAAAGTACTCTAGCTGGAAGCTAAGAGAACGGCAATTTCTCCGCCAACAACCATAGCACGTTTGAAGAAATCAACGTCCGTGACCCTTTGGAAATACTCTGTCAGACATCCGTCCATACAGGTCATCCAGGAACAGGATGAACCGAAGGTACTCTCCTACCGCATCCATATAGGAATCACCCCATGGATCAGTAGCGAGAAGTCCTTGCAACCCGTAGAATCCAATCACGACAGAATCATAGCTTATCTCTGCTTGTCAGACAGAGATATTAGTGGTTCTTCCGTGTATGAAAATCTACGGTCTTCAATGCTCCACCTCGATCATCTTCTGATATCTCCACGTATTTGTTGGTTTCAATGGGTTTCGAATATAAATTCGATCCCGGTCTTTCCATACCAACAATCGTATTGGACAGATTTGATAGTCGGTGTTTTAACTATCAAAATAGACAGTGTTTCAATCATGACAATCCAATGAGTTCATTGGTTCATTGTTCAACATCACTTGGCCTTTTATTAAAAATAAAACTAGTTCACTTCTTGTTTAATAAAAACTTCTAACTCTTTTAATATCTAAAAATATGATATTTAAATCTTGTATACTAATGTTCTCATAACCCTTTCTATATAATACAGGGTAAAATAACTCATAACCATATTCAATTCTTACTGTAATTCTCCTTTCAAAAACATTTCAATATCACTCCTTATTATTTAAAATTTGGAAAATCCATTCAACTCATTTTTCTTTAAATAGCGTTACGTAATATCTTGTATTTCATTCTTGAAACCATAATTAATATTGATTAGTATAGAATAAAGCTAACTTTACATTTTCTTTACTTTGAATCTCTCGTTTAGGATATTTTTCCCATTTTCACCAACGTTGCGTTATTTCACAAATGGAGAAAATGAACTATCTCTAACCTCGTTTACTATTACCAATTACTATCATCTTCAGATAATCCTGATGTCGTTCAAGTTGGGGTATTTTAATTACCTCTCAGACCTTGATCAACAACGTTCTTATCCTCAGATAAATAGAAGTTGTAATCAAACCCAATATTTCATTTCAGTCCCAAAACAACTTCCAACATAACTTATATTTGGTTATACAACCCTATAACCCACTTCTTTAACCAGATTCTCTTATTTCCCGTCTCCTTTCAAAACGATTCGACCATTCCTTGTTTGGGAATCTTATTTTAATTTCCCAACCTTTTTACTTGATCTCATTTTTCAAGTAACCTTAATATAAAATTAACGCTTTCACACTTTATTTTTCCTTTATACCCTCCTGGATTATTACAACCCTTTTTCTCGTAATCTCCTTTCACTTACTTCATATATTTAAGTAATACTTATTTCCTTTCCCTATTCAATTGAATTACACTCCTCCTTCGATCCCTTTTTAAATGTATTTCATTCAAAAAATATTTTCCAAACTATCATTTATTTATTTCAATTATTAACTACTTTAGTAGTTAATCTCTTTATTAACTAAGTAGAATAGTAAATCCCTTTTAAAACGTTATTCGAATTTAAACAATATTCATTTAACTTTTTTTTATCAAACACATTAATTTGATAATCAACTCCAATTCAAACTGGTCGATATAATTAAGTCAAAAACTCAATTATCTCATTAACCGATTCCAATGAATCCTCACTTTAAATTAATTAAAAATATAATTAATTTAATTAATCCCATTAATTGTTTCTTTACAAAACAATTACCAAAATCTAACTACGCGGCTTTATTTCTTATCTCGTACTTATAAATATGATTTACATCAAAATTTACTAAATAAAATCAATCAAAAATAAATCAAAGTCTTAAATAAATAAAATATTTATTTATTTCTCTTTAATATTTTTTTATTCAAAATCCAACTCCAGTTATAAAATAAATTTTATAACTTCATCTTTATCGATTCACCTAACAGTGAATCAGTATTTATAACACGATTGATTTTATTGGCCATACGCTGTCAAATACTAAATCAATACCGCCCATTGGTTTAAACACAACACAGGTTGATTTACGTCCAAATCAATTATCAAATCAATCAACCAAACATGACAGTTCATATGTGAAAATATGAAATGAATAACGTATTTGAGAAATCCGGTTGGAACCCTCCAACCTGTTCTTCCCTGAAATCACACGGTTATCTCAATTCAGATCATTCCGATTTCATTTAACTGATAACGATAAATAACGATCATTTAACATCAACCACAATCAATGCAAACAATTCAACCATTTTAACACGTAAATTTTGTAAACGTGACCAACCAAGCTGAGTTACCTTTATTGGAACCAATCGTTAAAAATAACGATTTGGTATTTCACTGAAATTAAACACAGTTTAATTTCATCAGTTAAATCAATAAACAAATGTATAACTAGCAAATAAGCAACCATCAGCAAACAGAGCACACAAAATAAAGAACCCAATTTATATAAAATATAAATGGGAAAAACTGAGTGAGTTTAACTCACCTTGATTTGATTCTATCTAAATGATTTGTTTAATTAAATTAAACAGGTGTTTAATTTAATTAAAATATCCGTTGATCCCAAGTGCGTCTAGTTCGGTTCCACAGTGTAGCGCTCGTTGGGACGAGTCCCACGTCGTTTGTTTTGTTCCATTCTGATAGTGTAAACACAAGTTATACAATTTTATAATTATACGATTGTAATCAAAAATAATAATTTCCTTAATTATTGAATTAATAAATTATATTATGTTTGCATTAATAGGGCCACCTCCTGCATCTTGGTTTCTTCCTTTTTGTCCTTCGTTTTGTTTCTATTCTGCATCGGTTTAAATTACCTAGTTAGTTGATCATAAATTACAAGTTAAAGAAACCAAAATGACTTTGAAATACGGCAGACAGTTCACGATTTACCAACAAAACAAAGCCAATACTTTTCGTTTTCACATTTCTGGGCTGATCCCTTGAACTCGCGGTATCCCTTCCCTTTTCAATTTCCTCTCCTGAATCCACAACACGATAGCTTTAATCATCATTTAATTAAGTTTTTAATCAACCAATTATATTATACAGTAGGCATTTGATATTGGGACCGAAGTACTTCCTGTTTCGCGCATATGTCCTTTGTACTTCCCTTGGAACTTCCGATGTCACCCACAAATTCCAACACCACACCAGAATAGTCCACCGATCCCCGATCCAAAGACCTCCAACTCGCGCCCTAAGTGCCCTCGACGAACGCTAGATGCAGTTTCCAATTTGGTTTCCCTAACCCTTCTAGAAACTTCACGAACCGCGCCATCTTTAGGTACCATTTCTGGCCTCCACAGATCGAGATTCTAGTTCACGACCGTTGAAAATATAGCTCTTGCCGAGCTCTATCACTTGGTAGTAGAACGGTTTGAAGTTGATGAATTGTTTGGAAGAAAATACGAGGTGAAGGAGGATGCTTTTGGACCATTCGAATTTTTCAGATGGAGGCGAAAAGTGGTTGACCCGAAACTAGGTCTTTGACTAACGAAAACTTAAGCTGATGGTATATATAGTGAAGAGTGGATGGTTTTAATATTATTTATATTTTTACGAAACTTCACCATAAAGTAGTTGATAAAAACCCCTATAAATGATCTTTTTCTACTGATAAAAAAACTAATCTTAGTGTAAAAAGGTATTCCGGACCCAATGGGACAAGTTTCGTCGAAATCCGAGGTCATATGAAAAAAATTCTTTTATAAAACCAGAAATAAACATGCATTCTATTTTTTCACGATTACCAGATAAATCGAATCAACTTGAAACTTTCAAATCCTACAATAACTTGTAGATACGAACCCAACGACACTAGTTTCGTCGCATTCTAAGATCGTTTCCCCAGTATGCTATTTTTACCGCGTACCGCACTACCTTTTTTAACGCCAAATTATCCGGTCTCTAAAAATAACAAACTATATACCTATCCTGACTCTAATCGATGATACGAACTCAACGGAACTGGTTTCGTGGCCTAATTCGACCGTCTGCTCAAGTTACACTCCAATATCCCTTTATTGATTTAATTACGCGCTATAGAATTTGATTTGGCGTTTACGGCTACCGTGGTCACATACAACGTCGGTTTGCCACGCAGTTTGATTTTCTAACAATAATTTGACGATACGGTTCCAATGAAACTGATTTTGTTGAAATCTGAGTCCGTTTGCAAAACGACCATTTTAAAGGTCGATATTTTAAAAAACGATTTCCACAGTGTTTTTTTCAAATTTTGTTTTGGCCATAACTTACTATCAACAACACGAAATCTGGATTTTTCTCTTTCATATGAAAATTATCGTCAATACGGTTCCAACGTTTCTTGTTTCACAGAAATCCGACTTATATCTAATCCTGTATTCTCAGTTGAAGTTCAAAATTCAAATTTACGAACTGCACGCCATTTTCAAGTCCAATTTATAATTATATAAATATATAACGTTCGAACTTCGTTTTAAATAACGAATTAAATATTAAATTCCATCGATATTCCAAATCTAATATTTAAAATAAATTAATTAAATTATATATTTGGGTGCCAAAAACACGGGTCGTCACACATCTTCTCCAACCTATTCTCTCTTCAATTTCTGAAATTTCCTATGACCTAATTGTAACAACCCGGAAAATGCGAGCCAGTTTGAAAATTTTAAATTGGCAATTTTAGCGAATTTTGATTATTTAAAATGAAATATTTTAAATAATATCGACGAGAAAATTTATTTTGAATAGAATTCGAACGTATATATTATATACGTCGTCGTTAGAATATAAATAATTATATATAATTATAAATAGAATTGAAAATGGCGCGGTAGTTCGATAATTCGATTTCAAACTTCAGTTGAATGTACCGGGTGCAAAACAATCCGGATTTTAGTGAAACCAAAAATGATAGGATCTATTTGATAATATCTTTCCAACGAATCCGAAAAATCGAAAGTTCGTAGCGGGAATCAAAAGATATGTCCAGTTGAAAATTCTGAATAGTCGCTATGGAATTCAGGCCCTTAAAAATGAACATTTTGCAAACGACCTCGGATTTCGACGAAACCACTTTTGTTGGGTCCGTGTTGTTAAATTATTGCTAGGTTTCGAATTTCATAATTTTTCGAATCGATATGTGAGCGTGGCAAAGGAAAACGCGTTTGACCAGTTTCGGTTGATTTTAATCGACTGGAAATTGGCCATTTTTCAAACGATCTCAGAATTCGACGAAACTAGTTTTGTTAGGACCGTATCGTCAATACGAAGCTAGAAAATATTTTTCTGGAATTTTTAAAGTTCGTATGTGACCTTGGTAATTTGAAATGCGCGTTTAAAATTAATATATAGATTTAAATGTAAATTTAACGGAAACTGATTCAAACGATCGAATCAACTTGAGATACATATCCCATTGTGTTCGGAATGGGGGTAATTAGCTAGGGGAGACAGTCGGTGGGCTTGATTTCGAGTTAAAACGGAAAGTCAACTTTAAATTGAATTAAATAATTAAATTAAAAAAAAAAAAAATATAACCCTTCCCCTTAAAAACCCGCTGGCCCCCCCTTTTTTTCTCAAATCGATTTCAAATAAAAAAAAAAGAGAGAGAGAGAAAGGCGACGGGGTGGGGGGCGAATCGCGCCGCCACGGCCAGCGAGGCCGCCGCGCCTCAGGCGCCGCCTCCCAGGAGGACCACCGCCCTCCTCCGCTTCAAACCCGACCCTCTGCCCTCTCCTCTCCCTCCTCCCAACTCACGAAGCTCTAAACCCACCGCACCCTCAAAACCCCACCGCGAAGACCACCACGCTCCCCTCGAAGACCGCCACCGATGAACACCGCAACCACCATCTTCGCCTCCGCCCAGTCAACCCCGCGCCCCTCCCTCTCGATGAAGCCTTTGCAGTGAGTTTCTTGATCTGAAAACTGAATTTTATTTTGATCTGAAAACTGAATTTTATTTTGATCTGAAAACTGAATTTTATTTTATCTGAAAACTGAATTTTATTTTGTTTGAAAACTGAACTTTATTTTGTTAGCGAAAAGATCAGGTTTTTACAATAGTAAAGTCGAGATTTTTGAATAGAAAAAGAAGTGATTTTTATTTCGAAAAAGAATAGGTTTTGTTTTTGAAAATATAAACATACTTTGTTTTAAAATTAAAAATATAACCTTTACTATACAGAAGTAATAAAAATATGATTTTTATATTTTTAAAGTATTAAAAATATAATCTTTATAGGATAGAGAATATAAAAATATCATCTTTGTATGTGTAGCCAAATAAAAATCTGATTTTTATTTTATATACGTTGAAATAAAGTGGTATTTTTATAAAGGCGTAAACTTTATTTTTATAAAGGCGAAAACTTTATTTTTATAAAGGCGAAAACTTTATTTTTATAAAGGCGAAAACTTTATTTTTGAAATGGAATTTTTGTCTATATAGTAGCAATGTAGAAATAGAATTTTTATCCATAGAACGAGATAGAAAAATATGATTTTTATATATTGAATAGCATAGTAAAAATTCGATTTTTAAATATATGAAGTGATTATAAAAATATGATTTTTAAATTGAGGGTGAATAAATAAAAATGTGATTTTTATTTTAAAGACATCAAAATATAAAAATGTGATTTTTATATATGTAGTGGCTACGGGCAATAAAGATGACGAAGATGCGATAGCGATGAAGATTTCCTGCAAAAGAAGTGCCGTGGAGCTAGGATAGCTATAAGTGAGAATTTCTCACCTTTCAATTTCTTTTTCTAGTTATATATATATACTAGGATGCAGACGGTGCTTAGTAGCACCCGACACAATCGTCCACAGACCATGGACTTGTTTGTTTGGTTGCGTAGATTAGTTGGATTATTTGATTGAAATTGAATTGTGTGGTGAAATGAATTGATTTGATGATGTGTGAATGGCGTGGGCCTTCACTAGACCGGGGATAAGGCTAGGCCTCGTCCCGTTTCTAGTATCGTGCCGTTATGCCGCCGAAATTTTCTAAAATAAGTTAGAAAAATAAAGATATCATTTTATTGAATAAATGAATTGAATAGAAATTCATAGGTTGAAATAAAATGTTTTATCGTTAAAAATATAATTTTTAACGGGAATGTGAATAAATAAAATATTCATTTACAAACCGAACGGTTTGTTTATGTACACTTATTTGAAGGACATTGATTGGGTCGATAAATTTTACACATCGCCCAACTGCACAAATAAAATCTGTGTTTGATTGTTTGAAACCCCACACGGGTGTTGGGATGAAATTTGAAGTTCACTCATCCTGATTGATTAAATATGTCGATCGATTGATTGACAGGCTGTTATAAGCGTTAGATATCTATATTTGATGCTTATACAGTGTAGTGTACTTTGGTTGATGGTTGATTATTTTTCAATGCTATTATACATGTGTTGTATGAAAATCCATATAATTAACTTTATATGGTAATTGATTGGGCCTCATTCCAGTTTTAAAATAGAAATATTTGAAATAGAAATATTCGAAATGGAATATTTGAAAATATCAATATATGAAGCCATGTTGATTAGATTGACGCCATTTTGACGTGAACGATATTTATATCGATAATTTTTCATTTCGAAATGAATTGAATTGAAAACGATTTCGAAATGAATTGAATTGAAAACGATTTCAAAATGAATTGAATTGAAAACGATTTCGAAATGAATTGAATTGAAAACGATTTCGAAATGAAGTGAATTGAAAACGATTTCGAAATGAATTGAATTGAAAACGATTTCGAAATGAATTGAATTGAAAACGAATTCAAATTGAATTGAAAGTGAATTGAAATGAATTCAAATTGAATTGAAATGAATTCAAATTGAATTGAAATTTGAATTGAATAGAAATGAATTTTGAAACGAATTTATAAAGAAGAATTCAATTTTACTTTGAATTGAAATGGAAGTTGAAATAGATTTTGAAACGAATTTTAAAACTATTTATATAATTCGTTTTGAATAGAAAATCGATGAAATATATATTATATATATAATATAATGGCCTGAATAGAACGCGCCGCGCCGCGGTAGTTCGTGAATTTCGACCATTTATTTCAAACGGACATTACGGGAGATCCGACCGTCGGATTCTCCTAAAACCGGAACCGTTGGGTTCGTATCGAAAAGAGCTTTCTAATGAATGTTAGAAATTTGAAATCTAACGGTTGGATTTGGAATTATGTCCAAATCAAATTCGAAAAAGGTCGCTGTAAGTGCAGTTCGATGGCCGTTGATGGAAATCGACTGTACGGGCCTTGATAAAATTATTAAAAATAGTAATAATTTGTGTAAAATCATAAGAAATGATTTGTGAAGATTTGGGATGAAAAACTCCATATTTGAAAAGATAAAAATAGATTTTTATCGAAATGAACTAGTTTTGAACTAGAAATATAATTCTATTTATTTTTAAATAAATAAATTGAATTTGAAAAGGGTTTTGAAAATAACCAGAATTTCCAATGATGGCATTGGAGTGGATTTGAATCGAAATTGTCTTCGGAATATTTCGATGTTGGAATTCGTGATTATACGGATGTGGTTATGGAAATTTGAAAGATATATATTTATATCGTTATTTCCAATACGACATTTGTTAATCGTAGAATTTGATATTGAATATAAGCCGATATATTTTCTATTCAGAACCTTATATTGAATATCAAATGTGATTTGGGTTTGTCGTGAATGGTGTCTTCACTAACACTGTTCTTGAACCCAGTTGAGAAAAGATTAAATCTTTTTGTTTAGATTTAACGAAGTGTACCAATTAAATAATATTTAATTGGAATTGAATCGATATTGATTTTTGGGTTTATCGTGAACAGTGTTTTAAATAACACTCGTTCTTTAACCCGATAATTAATGGAATGTGATTTTGGGTTTATCGTGAACCGTGTTTTTAAATGACACTGATTCTTTAACCCAGTTAACGATTAAAACTAAGTGGAGTTTTAATGAATCTTTAATTAGATTGAAATGATCGAGAATGGAGTATCACCAGTTTTACTCCAGGCGATAGTTAAATCTTTAATTAGATTTGAACGTGAAATGGTAATTGAATTTACCGATAACACCGTGGTGTTAGATATGAGGTATTACCAGTTTTACTTCATGGGATAAATAGGTTGGGATTGGGAAATTAAAACAAATGATTACTTCGGTAAGTTTCGTTAATCCCGACTAGTTGAATCGAAATTCAAAGGATGATAAAAGAATAAATTTAGGATATTATCTTGGATAAAATTAATGGGAACCTTTCCCTATGAATGTGAAAATTAGAAACTAACTGTCGGTTAGCTAAACAGAATGGTTTTCTGAATATTGATCTGATGTTGGTTTCGGCCTTCGGGGTTAATGTTTGGGGAATTATTCTCTTGATTAATTTACGGTTAGTGACTGATGAATTGGAATGAGGCGTATGTTGTGTTTGTGTAACACTTATTTAAAATATACGCGAGTTATTCGGAAAGACCGGGTTTATCCCATTCTGAATAACTGATACGACGATAAGTCGAAGATGAAGACGATGGTCGAAGACCGGAGGTCTTCTCGTCGTTTGGGTGATAACTGATGATCTTGATTGGGCTGTACACCCAAGAAGATGGAAACAGTTGGTGATCGTCCAGACGTACTTGGAGATCGATGGATATGCGGGGTACTAGGTGCCTCCGGTTTCGTTCAGACCCAGAACGGACTTGTAAATGGACTGTGTGTCTGACATTGGATTTTAGTCCGTGTGATTGATCTCTATTAAATATATATCTGTTTGGCGGCGGAGGATTTATTCTCTTGCTTAACGCCCTTCTCTGAGACGTACGAGCTCAGGGGTTATATATTGATGGATATCAATCGCATGGAGTGAATTGCCTGTGTGGCATGCTAAGAGGCAAATGATCAAGGCTTCTGTTGAAAAGCAAAGTCTTGTGGTTGATGATCGAAGCACGGCCTTTGTGGCGTAGCTTTGTGTAACGTTGATTCGCGAGTATCACACCCGGTATTAATCAAAAACGGGAGACGGACATCAGGGAGGACCTACGTTTCTTTCTAGTTATGAGTGGCGTCAGTGCTTGAACTGGCTGACGAGTTTGACTCATGTGGATGTTACTTATTATTACTTGCTGAAAAGCGAGGCGCCTCGTGATATCGGTTTCGGCCGATGCTTCTGGTCGGCTGACGGGCCAGGCTTACGCCCCAAAGGGCGGGGAAACGTAGTGTTCAGGCATAATAATCCACATCGGTGGACCGGCCCTGACGATCCAAGGCTTGTCTGCGCGCTTGCCTGAGACACGGACTAGAGCGTCTCGAATCGGTAGAGGATCTTGCCCCTAGCCTCGGTTCATACAATAAATGATAACCCAACTTCCAATACGACATTTGCGGTTTTGATTGTAAATTTATATATGGCGACATAGTGTTATGGGCCATTCATGCCGCCTATGATTGCTACTTATGATTTGAAGTTGTTTTATACACTATGCACTTATAATAGTATCAAACGATTTGTTTTAACCGTATCAAGCATTCTTTGGCTGTTATAAGGGAAAACCCTATCCTCGGCTGCGTTGCATTGTGTGATGGGACCTGGGTCTTATAACAGCTTCATTTTTCTTTATTTAGCATTGCGCTGTTTGTTTTATGCACTGGTATTCTTGGGAGGAAACCCGTTCCGTGTTATACGGCGTGGTCCCTTGATTTACCTAACTTTAAAAATAAAGATTAATAACTGTTTTAGTTCTCACACCAGTCACATGACTGACCTGGAGTTTATTGTTTTAACCTAAACTCTGGGTGCCCTTATTTTGACACGGGCAGCTAGTAGTTTTGGTTTTGCAGATTTATATTCACAGGATCCTGGTTTTCAGCTGGAACGATATCCGGAAAGCTTTGTATCCGTATATCTCATTCTAGTTGTGTATTGTATTATTTTTCCGCTGCTATGTATTTAAATGTAATTTAAATCTCTGATATTTCTGTGTAATATTCTTTTATACTCTGTATATTCTTGTATTCTGATGCATTGTTGTAATATACAATGAAATGTTCTTCTGTATGCGTTCTGTTTTGTCCTGTTCTCAAACGATAGGGCGTTTCGAACGGCCTGGATCGGTTTAGCGACTGGTTCGGACCGAGCGAAATTCCTTCTCGTCACAGTTGGTATCAGAGCTTTGGTTTACAAAGCAGAGAACAAGGCACGTTAGAACTATACAAAAGAATTCATCAGATATTGGATTAGTAATATCCAATTAGGATGACTCGTTAGAGATGGGATCAGTAGAATCCTAGAACGAGTGTGAAGAGTATATTTTTAAAATGAAAACAATTTTTGTTTTGAAAATTTAAATCAATTATTCGTATTTGATTATTTATTTATATTTACTTTGGACAGTCCAGTATATAAAGATTTTGCATATACGCCTTGCAAACGTGTATTTAAAGTTTTAATATACTGGATAGATATAGAATCATACTCTAGTGGCCCGAAGATGATTCTAATGGTTGAGTACTCATCGTCAGAATCTATATTCGTGTGACGAAGGTGTGATATCTATATATTTCCATTAGACTGGTGTGAGAACCAAAATTTAGATAGGGCCTATTGTTGTGAATTGGCATTAAAAACATGATTTTTGTATATGTATTAAAATTATGAATTTGAAAAGCTAATCAACTAATTGATTGATGTTTGTGTTGTTTGTTTATTTGTTTGCTAATTTTTAGCCATTTAGCCTAACAGAACCAAATATTGAATTGTATTGAAATTTGGTCGCATTTGCCTGCATATACATATATATCATTGAGTAGGTCATAGCAAGGAGGCTAGAGCCAGAGAATAAAATTTGTTTGCCCGACAAATAGGTACATGTTTACTACATAATTTACTGTTTTGTTTGGGTGATGATGATTTTATGAGCCTATTGGCTAGCCGCTTGGCTTTTTCTTTTTCTTTTTGAGATCTGAAGGACCGGGGAAGCTATTTGAAATTCCCCGATGCTCCCGGTGCAGGGGAGGTTATGGCGAAATTTTTCGAAAATTTAGGGTGTTAGCCAAATTTTTGAAATTTTGAAAATTCTCAGAAATTGAAAAGTTGGAGAATGGAAGCCAGATCGAGCGTAGAGTTGATTAATCAAACCACTTTCGACTTTGTTCCTTTTCGGGGACCAAAAGTTTTAAGTGGGGGAGATTGTAACAACCCGGAAAATGCGAGCCAGTTTGAAAATTTTAAATTGGCAATTTTAGCGAATTTTGATTATTTAAAATGAAATATTTTAAATAATATCGACGAGAAAATTTATTTTGAATAGAATTCGAACGTATATATTATATACGTCGTCGTTAGAATATAAATAATTATATATAATTATAAATAGAATTGAAAATGGCGCGGTAGTTCGATAATTCGATTTCAAACTTCAGTTGAATGTATCGGGTGCAAAACAATCCGGATTTTAGTGAAACCAAAAATGATAGGATCTATTTGATAATATCTTTCCAACGAATCCGAAAAATTGAAAGTTCGTAGCGGGAATCAAAAGATATGTCCAGTTGAAAATTCTGAATAGTCGCTATGGAATTCAGGCCCTTAAAAATGGACATTTTGCAAACGACCTCGGATTTCGACGAAACCACTTTTGTTGGGTCCGTGTTGTTAAATTATTGCTAGGTTTCGAATTTCATAATTTTTCGAATCGATATGTGAGCGTGGCAAAGAAAAACGCGTTTGACCAGTTTCAGTTGATTTTAATCGACTGGAAATTGGCTATTTTTCAAACGGTCTCAGAATTCGACGAAACTAGTTTTGTTAGGACCGTATCGTCAATACGAAGCTAGAAAATATTTTTCTGGAATTTTTAAAGTTCGTATGTGACCTCGGTAATTTGAAATGCGCGTTTAAAATTCAATATATAGATTTAAATGTAAATGTAACGGAAACTGATTCAAACGATCGAATCAACTTGAGATACATATCCCATTGTGTTCGGAATGGGGGTAATTAGCTAGGGGCGACAGTCGGTGGGCTTGATTTCGAGTTAAAACGGAAAGTCAACTTTAAATTGAATTAAATAATTAAATTAAAAAAAAATATAAAATATAACCCTTCCCCTTAAAAACCCGCTGGCCCCCCCTTTTTTTCTCAAATCGATTTCAAATAAAAAAAAAAGAGAGAGAAAGGCGACGGGGTGGGGGGCGAATCGCGCCGCCACGGCCAGCGAGGCCGCCGCGCCTCAGGCGCCGCCTCCCAGGAGGACCACCGCCCTCCTCCGCTTCAAACCCGACCCTCTGCCCTCTCCTCTCCCTCCTCCCAACTCACGAAGCTCTAAACCCACCGCACCCTCAAAACCCCACCGCGAAGACCACCACGCTCCCCTCGAAGACCGCCACCGATGAACACCGCAACCACCATCTTCGCCTCCGCCCAGTCAACCCCGCGCCCCTCCCTCTCGATGAAGCCTTTGCAGTGAGTTTCTTGATCTGAAAACTGAATTTTATTTTGATCTGAAAACTGAATTTTATTTTGATCTGAAAACTGAATTTTATTTTGATCTGAAAACTGAATTTTATTTTATCTGAAAACTGAATTTTATTTTGTTTGAAAACTGAACTTTATTTTGTTAGCGAAAAGATCAGGTTTTTACAATAGTAAAGTCGAGATTTTTGAATAGAAAAAGAAGTGATTTTTATTTCGAAAAAGAATAGGTTTTGTTTTTGAAAATATAAACATACTTTGTTTTAAAATTAAAAATATAACCTTTACTATATAGAAGTAATAAAAATATGATTTTTATATTTTTAAAGTATTAAAAATATAATCTTTATAGGATAGAGAATATAAAAATATCATCTTTGTATGTGTAGCCAAATAAAAATCTGATTTTTATTTTATATACGTTGAAATAAAGTGGTATTTTTATAAAGGCGCAAACTTTATTTTTATAAAGGCGAAAACTTTATTTTTATAAAGGCGAAAACTTTATTTTTATAAAGGCGAAAACTTTATTTTTGAAATGGAATTTTTGTCTATATAGTAGCAATGTAGAAATAGAATTTTTATCCATAGAACGAGATAGAAAAATATGATTTTTATATATTGAATAGCATAGTAAAAATTCGATTTTTAAATATATGAAGTGATTATAAAAATATGATTTTTAAATTGAGGGTGAATAAATAAAAATGTGATTTTTATTTTAAAGACATCAAAATATAAAAATGTGATTTTTATATATGTAGTGGCTACGGGCAATAAAGATGACGAAGATGCGATAGCGATGAAGATTTCCTGCAAAAGAAGTGCCGTGGAGCTAGGATAGCTATAAGTGAGAATTTCTCACCTTTCAATTTCTTTTTCTAGTTATATATATATACTAGGATGCAGACGGTGCTTAGTAGCACCCGACACAATCGTCCACAGACCATGGACTTGTTTGTTTGGTTGCGTAGATTAGTTGGATTATTTGATTGAAATTGAATTGTGTGGTGAAATGAATTGATTTGATGATGTGTGAATGGCGTGGGCCTTCACTAGACCGGGGATAAGGCTAGGCCTCGTCCCGTTTCTAGTATCGTGCCGTTATGCC
Source organism: Allium sativum (assembly GCA_030737875.1). Classification (NCBI taxonomy): domain Eukaryota; kingdom Viridiplantae; phylum Streptophyta; class Magnoliopsida; order Asparagales; family Amaryllidaceae; genus Allium; species Allium sativum. Next base: position 16,774,698 of record CM060917.1, read on the forward strand.
GCCGAAATTTTCTAAAATAAGTTAGAAAAATAAAGATATCATTTTATTGAATAAATGAATTGAATAGAAATTCATAGGTTGAAATAAAATGTTTTATCGTTAAAAATATATTTTTTAACGGGAATGTGAATAAATAAAATATTCATTTACAAACCGAACGGTTTGTTTATGTACACTTATTTGAAGGACATTGATTGGGTCGATAAATTTTACACATCGCCCAACTGCACAAATAAAATCTGTGTTTGATTGTTTGAAACCCCACACGGGTGTTGGGATGAAATTTGAAGTTCACTCATCCTGATTGATTAAATATGTCGATCGATTGATTGACAGGCTGTTATAAGCGTTAGATATCTATATTTGATGCTTATACAGTGTAGTGCACTTTGGTTGATGGTTGATTATTTTTCAATGCTATTATACATGTGTTGTATGAAAATCCATATAATTAACTTTATATGGTAATTGATTGGGCCTCATTCCAGTTTTAAAATAGAAATATTTGAAATAGAAATATTCGAAATGGAATATTTGAAAATATCAATATATGAAGCCGTGTTGATTAGATTGACGCCATTTTGACGTGAACGATATTTATATCGATAATTTTTCATTTCGAAATGAATTGAATTGAAAACGATTTCGAAATGAATTGAATTGAAAACGATTTCAAAATGAATTGAATTGAAAACGATTTCGAAATGAATTGAATTGAAAACGATTTCGAAATGAAGTGAATTGAAAACGATTTCGAAATGAATTGAATTGAAAACGATTTCGAAATGAATTGAATTGAAAACGAATTCAAATTGAATTGAAAGTGAATTGAAATGAATTCAAATTGAATTGAAATTTGAATTGAATAGAAATGAATTTTGAAACGAATTTATAAAGAAGAATTCAATTTTACTTTGAATTGAAATGGAAGTTGAAATAGATTTTGAAACGAATTTTAAAACTATTTATATAATTCGTTTTGAATAGAAAATCGACGAAATATATATTATATATATAATATAATGGCCTGAATAGAACGCGCCGCGCTGCGGCAGTTCGTGAATTTCGACCATTTATTTCAAACGGACATTACGGGAGATCCGACCGTCGGATTCTCCTAAAACCGGAACCGTTGGGTTCGTATCGAAAAGAGCTTTCTAATGAATGTTAGAAATTTGAAATCTAACGGTTGGATTTGGAATTATGTCCAAATCAAATTCAAAAAAGGTCGCTGTAAGTGCAGTTCGATGGCCGTTGATGGAAATCGACTGTACGGGCCTTGATAAAATTATTAAAAATAGTAATAATTTGTGTAAAATCATAAGAAATGATTTGTGAAGATTTGGGATGAAAAACTCCATATTTGAAAAGATAAAAATAGATTTTTATCGAAATGAACTAGTTTTGAACTAGAAATATAATTCTATTTATTTTTAAATAAATAAATTGAATTTGAAAAGGGTTTTGAAAATAACCAGAATTTCCAATGATGGCATTGGAGTGGATTTGAATCGAAATTGTCTTCGGAATATTTCGATGTTGGAATTCGTGATTATACGGATGTGGTTATGGAAATTTGAAAGATATATATTTATATCGTTATTTCCAATACGACATTTGTTAATCGTAGAATTTGATATTGAATATAAGCCGATATATTTTCTATTCAGAACCTTATATTGAATATCAAATGCGATTTGGGTTTGTCGTGAATGGTGTCTTCACTAACACTGTTCATGAACCCAGTTGAGAAAAGATTAAATCTTTTTGTTTAGATTTAACGAAGTGTACCAATTAAATAATATTTAATTGGAATTGAATCGATATTGATTTTTGGGTTTATCGTGAACAGTGTTTTAAATAACACTCGTTCTTTAACCCGATAATTAATGGAATGTGATTTTGGGTTTATCGTGAACCGTGTTTTTAAATGACACTGATTCTTTAACCCAGTTAACGATTAAAACTAAGTGGAGTTTTAATGAATCTTTAATTAGATTGAAATGATCGAGAATGGAGTATCACCAGTTTTACTCCAGGCGATAGTTAAATCTTTAATTAGATTTGAACGTGAAATGGTAATTGAATTTACCGATAACACCGTGGTGTTAGATATGAGGTATTACCAGTTTTACTTCATGGGATAAATAGGTTGGGATTGGGAAATTAAAACAAATGATTACTTCGGTAAGTTTCGTTAATCCCGACTAGTTGAATCGAAATTCAAAGGATGATAAAAGAATAAATTTAGGAAATTATCTTGGATAAAATTAATGGGAACCTTTCCCTATGAATGTGAAAATTAGAAACTAACTGTCGGTTAGCTAAACAGAATGGTTTTCTGAATATTGATCTGATGTTGGTTTCGGCCTTCGGGGTTAATGTTTGGGGAATTATTCTCTTGATTAATTTACGGTTAGTGACTGATGAATTGGAATGAGGCGTATGTTGTGTTTGTGTAACACTTATTTAAAATATACGCGAGTTATTCGGAAAGACCGGGTTTATCCCATTCTGAATAACTGATACGACGATAAGTCGAAGATGAAGACGATGGTCGAAGACCGGAGGTCTTCTCGTCGTTTGGGTGATAACTGATGATCTTGATTGGGCTGTACACCCAAGAAGATGGAAACAGTTGGTGATCGTCCAGACGTACTTGGAGATCGATGGATATGCGGGGTACTAGGTGCCTCCGGTTTCGTTCAGACCCAGAACGGACTTGTAAATGGACTGTGTGTCTGACATTGGATTTTAGTCCGTGTGAATGATCTCTATTAAATATATATCTGTTTGGCGGCGGAGGATTTATTCTCTTGCTTAACGCCCTTCTCTGAGACGTACGAGCTCAGGGGTTATATATTGATGGATATCAATCGCATGGAGTGAATTGCCTGTGTGGCATGCTAAGAGGCAAATGATCAAGGCTTCTGTTGAAAAGCAAAGTCTTGTGGTTGATGATCGAAGCACGGCCTTTGTGGCGTAGCTTTGTGTAACATTGATTCGCGAGTATCACACCCGGTATGAATCAAAAACGGGAGACGGACATCAGGGAGGACCTACGTTTCTTTCTAGTTATGAGTGGCGTCAGTGCTTGAACTGGCTGACGAGTTTGACTCATGTGGATGTTACTTATTATTACTTGCTGAAAAGCGAGGCGCCTCGTGATATCGGTTTCGGCCGATGCTTCTGGTCGGCTGACGGGCCAGGCTTACGCCCCAAAGGGCGGGGAAACGTAGTGTTCAGGCATAATAATCCACATCGGTGGACCGGCCCTGACGATCCAAGGCTTGTCTGCGCGCTTGCCTGAGACACGGACTAGAGCGTCTCGAATCGGTAGAGGATCTTGCCCCTAGCCTCGGTTCATACCATAAATGATAACCCAACTTCCAATACGACATTTGCGGTTTTGATTGTAAATTTATATATGGCGACATAGTGTTATGGGCCATTCATGCCGCCTATGATTGCTACTTATGATTTGAAGTTGTTTTATACACTATGCACTTATAATAGTATCAAACGATTTGTTTTAACCGTATCAAGCATTCTTTGGCTGTTATAAGGGAAAACCCTATCCTCGGCTGCGTTGCATTGTGTGATGGGACCTGGGTCTTATAACAGCTTCATTTTTCTTTATTTAGCATTGCGCTGTTTGTTTTATGCACTGGTATTCTTGGGAGGAAACCCGTTCCGTGTTATACGGCGTGGTCCCTTGATTTACCTAACTTTAAAAATAAAGATTAATAACTGTTTTAGTTCTCACACCAGTCACATGACTGACCTGGAGTTTATTGTTTTAACCTAAACTCTGGGTGCCCTTATTTTGACACGGGCAGCTAGTAGTTTTGGTTTTGCAGATTTATATTCACAGGATCCTGGTTTTCAGCTGGAACGATATCCGGAAAGCTTTGTATCCGTATATCTCATTCTAGTTGTGTATTGTATTATTTTTCCGCTGCTATGTATTTAAATGTAATTTAAATCTCTGATATTTCTGTGTAATATTCTTTTATACTCTGTATATTCTTGTATTCTGATGCATTGTTGTAATATACAATGAAATGTTCTTCTGTATGCGTTCTGTTTTGTCCTGTTCTCAAACGATAGGGCGTTTCGAACGGCCTGGATCGGTTTAGCGACTGGTTCGGACCGAGCGAAATTCCTTCTCGTCACACTAATTCATAGGAGATTCATGTATATGTGTTTAGGTTGAAGATTCTTGAGTTCTTGTTGAAGAGAGGTTGATTTAGCAAAGCTTTGGCTTGATTCCTATCTTCTAGTAAGAAAAGGTGAGCTCTTTATGAACTCACATCTATGCCTCATTCCTATGTGCTTGTAAAGTGTAATTTAGGACCATTTCATGTTGCGTTTTCTTGTTGAATTGGTTAGGAAATTTGTCCGCTTTGGAATTTATAATCAAAACCATCGCAAATCTCTTGTATGAATGTTTGTGCATGTGAGTTTGGTGTTATGAGCTACCCCGATGAGTTTTAGAAGCCTAATATACATATGCATAACATCATAGGCCTTCGGGCATTCGTCGATATCGTTTTGAACATTTTTTCAAGGAAAATTGTGCTCTGGAATAGGATTCAGACGTCTGAATATTTCTAAGCAGACGTCTAACCTGCTCCGAAAATTATAGTTTCAAGTAACATAATTCAGAAGTCTTAAAATTATCGCTCAGACGTCTGAATTGTAATTCAGACGTCTGGTTGGAATAATTCAAACGTCTGAATTGGGGCCAAAATGAACTAAATTCTTTCGGGTTCAGGAAACTGCATGTTCAGACGTCTGACCTTAATGATTCAGACGTCTGAATCTGTTTTTCTGCTGTGGATACCAGAGGGGACCTCGGTCCACAGTTTACCCCCATCCAAGCTCATTCTCGGCGAGGTTTCGGCCCATTTCAACTTCGTTTGTGACTTGTCAGTTTCTCTGCTTCGCAGATTTCTACATCTCGAATCCTCGACTTTGATTTCTAGTTGATTTTTCCAATGTTGATCCTTATTGGCCGATTCACATTTGTATATGATGTGAATTGAATAAATGAGCATTCTAAAGCCCGTGCGCTGTATTTCGTATATCGAGTTTATTCGATACTCTTTTTAAGAAGATTCACGCCCCTTAAACGTGAATTATCGGCTCGATATCCTTCGAGTCTATTCCGATGTAGTTTAAAACCTTCGGGTGCTAGTTTGGGATTTCGATTCGTTGGTTGATCGAAATTACAACCGTTATCCCTTGATTTCATGTATGTTGTTGTGATTTGAATTTATGACTTATGATTTGAAATCACGTCATTGTGACGTGAACCCCCTTAATTGATTTGCCTCGGCAACCGTACTATTGTTTATTGCCACTTTGAAATTATGTAAAGAGGTTTTATGTTATTTAGTAGATATCAAATTCTTGTACTAAATGGTTTCCAATCTTACTTCATTATACGAAGCTAATTTACGAAATCGTTCTATAAACCTTCTTCAAATCTAGTAGTATATATTTTATAGACCTTTTTCTCATTCGTACGAGAAATCAAATTAAACGTCTTAGTAAAATCAAGGACTATGAACCCTTGCCTTTGCTTTGATGGTTAATTCTTGGACTCGTCCGATCGAAAACCGTGGCAAGGCCCCTTCTAAGATTTTCTTTGTTTTGAATACGAACCAATTACGAGTGTGTAAATATTCGAGAATAGCATGTGGTTATGGGACATGTTGCTATTTTCTTATATTAACAAGCTCGGAGTAATTTCTATTAACTCGGATCCAGGGCATCCGCCTCTATGATATAGTTGTTTGGTTCGCGATCGCCCGAGTGAGAATATACGATTTGTGACCTTCATCTATGGGACTTCGGTCCATCTTTCTATGATTTATGATTTCCTCTCTCCGGGTCACAACCCGGGCACGGTGGGGAGCTTCGGCTGCCCGACACCTTGGGGAGCTTCGGCTCCAACAAATGGGTTCGCTACTTAGAGATCGCATCTCATCTGAGAACATACCTGCCCCCCTTTATGATTTCCTCTCTGGGGTCACGACCCGGGACAGTGGGGAGCTTCGGTTGCCCGGCACCGTGGGGAGCTTCGGCTCCCACAAATGGGTTCACTACCTAGAGATCGTATCTCATCTATGAACAGGTCTACCCCTTTATGATGTCTTGATGATTCATGATTACTTGGTGATTTATGACTACTTGATGATTTATGATTACTTGGTGATTTATGGCTACTTGATGATTTGTGATTACTTGGTGATTTATGATTTCTTGATGATTTATGATTATTGTAATGTTGCATTCTACATTAGCTAGGAGAATATTTAGAGATAGTTGTGTTGACATGCCATGTTTCAGATTTAGTTATGATTAGATGTTATTAGTAGAGTCATGTCACCCTGCGTTATATCTCTTATTATCTCAGTTTATTTGATAAGTACAGCTAGACTGATCCGTTTATTGTTTGTTTTCTTATAAATAATACTCGGGTCATGCCGAGTCGTTTTAGGTGCTCCTTTGGATCTCATCGTAGGATTGATCTTCCGCCTTCGGCTTGCTACTACGTCTCCGCAGTTTTATGTAACTTTGTACCTATGATATTATCTATCGTTGAGTACATATTCTTTTAGTTAGATCCTGGTACATTTGTTCATTCTTTTGGTATTAGTGGATCTTTGTTGACCACTAGCTTGTGTACACATTCTTGGTTCATTCATATCTATTCTGCCTTTGTGATATGATTATTCTGTGTCTGGCTTTGAGATATACCATATTTGTATTATTGTTGTTGTCCAATTTATACTGCTTTCTGGATTGCATATAACCATTGTGTAGTTGCTCTATGTGCCGAATGGTCATGTCGAAATTTTAGTTGGTATCAGAATTCGATGTGCATTCCTTATATGGAGCAATTATACAATCGGTCGCCCTTCACAAACCTCATTCTCTGTTATGGTCTACGACATTTCTCTTAAATGTACTGGACGATAGTGGGTATAGAGGCGAGGCGCTACAGTTGGTATCAGAGCAACTTTTTGGAACAGTGTAAGATAGCATGATGATGGTATTGTCTTGAGTCTCTCTCGGGAATCGTGCTTTAGGGTTTTAGTTAGAGTCTTAAGACCCATCATAGCTTATCTTCCAATACGATTCCATTTTGATTGAATTTGCATCGTTTGAATTCAACTTGAGACTAAATTTGTTTTCCTTCTTTTTCCTTAAAGGAACGAAATAGTTGGTCGTAATCGCGCAAGTGCCGGTTCAGCCAGTGTACCTCCAACAGGTGGGGTGATTATGTCTCAAGTGTCCTGTTTTTAGTCTTTTAGAATAGTTATCAACTCGTTCTCTTTTGGGTTGATTTCTATAGTCCATCTAGGGCCCGTGTGCTCTAGTGGTTCTTTTGTTTCATTCTTTGACTCGAGTTGCTAATCGATGTCTGTCTTTGTATAAATTACGTTACTGAAACGTAAATTTCAAGTTGTCGATCGCTTCAATGATCGTATTTTGACATTTGTCATGACTACATCAATCATATAAGAAATTTAATTAAACGCCTTAGTAAACATGAGGACTATGGACCCTTGTGGTTGCTTTGACGGATAATTACTGGATTTGTGCATTAGAAAACTATGATAATAACCATTTTGAATGTTCGAGTGGGATTCAACAATTCGTTCGTTAATTCTTGAGTTAAGCTGGCGGTATGGGAAGTTCGGCTGAATTTGTTTATTAACTGGCCTATTGTGTATCACACTTATCTCGTTGATCATTTATGATCCTTGTAGTTGATTGATCATTGGATATCTTGCTCGTGTGTCGTTACGCGCGTTGTAAGTGCCTTTGATCCTGATATTTCGTGTTTTCTAGTTAGGATTGTTTCGTACGTCGTTACGTACCTAGCATAGTATATTGGTGTAACGACCCGGGGATTTTGTCGACCTTGGTTACCGACATATACTCAATGTCGACACTCCAAGCATCGGAAAATATCGGATAGTCCATGAAATAAATAAGAGGGTGAGAATAGATAAGATAGAAACTTAGAATAGAAGAAGAACAACACAACATCAGAGTAACACGAACCTCACAGCGGAACGAATAACATATAATATATATAACATATCTTTGAAATAAAAATTTGTACTTGAATATATATCATTATCAAGGTACAATACTTACAACATAGCGGAAATAAACAATAGCTATATGACCCTGAAGCCTCATGCTCTAGCTCTTCAAGTATCTATAAATCCCGACTACTTGACTGCCCGTACAAAATTGGGCACCCAAGAGTTTAGGGAAAATAAAACAAAATAAACTTTGGGTCAGTCAGGGGACTGGTATGAGTAAAATAGTTAAAAACAGTTTGAGCAACAAAACGATATCTCATAAGACCACGCCGTATAACGGAACGGGTTTTTCCCATATGAGAATCCAAAGTATCTTTATATCAAAAACCTTTTGATATTATAATAATGTCCACCAACCACAACAATAATAATCATCTAGCAGAAACAATTTCATCTCACGTTCTACATATATAGTATACAACCAAAACCGCAAGCACGTATTGGGTAATGGATTTCCAACTATGACAAAGTATGGAACCACCTTTCGCTAGTGTACCTCTAGAAAGGAATACACTGGGTTCAACAAGAACAACTTGCAACCCGGCCACACATGACCGACCACTCATTTCGCTGAGTGTATCGAATGTATATCACCAACGTTGGGATCAACAACCGTTTTCCGAATAGGACAACATCGACAATAGATTTTTAGAAGTAAATGAAACTCTAGATTAGGTGATTATACACCCTAATAGGTGTGACCTACATAGCCATGTTGCCTGCCCGATTTTTGTCAATTCCCGGTTGCGAGGCTAGAGGCCACGCTTATCTTTTACATGCCACATCTTCATTCACTCGGAATGTCACATCGTCATACCCGCCAAATCCCAAATTGATTTATCCAAAAGTAACACGGGTATCAGCTAAGAGAAACGAATTCCTCAACTTACGCGATCTATTAGATATACTCTGTCAGACCTTCGTCCATACAAGTTGTCCTGGGATTGGACAAACTGAAGGCACTATTCAGTACATCCATCTTAGGCAATTGTTATCTAAGATTTATACAACGGCCATTGCACTTTACTCCGTCTTCAGTTATCTTTGGCATATATGATTCGCAACTCTTATGCCAATACAGAGTGGTTCTTTGGGTAATAATCCAACCGGTCTCTCCATATTAACAACATTAAAATGGTCAAAAACTTTGATATTCGGTGAGTTAACTATCAAAGAAAAACACGTATGCAAACAACGATATCATTTCCAGATGGAAATCATATCGATCAATCATCATTTAACATTTATCTCTTTATTTCATTAATTTACTTATCTCCTGTTTTCATATATTCTAAATTCTTATTTTCTATTATCAGAAAACATTTCTGATTCATATTTGGAAAACGTTTCCAAAACTCATTCGTGATCAAACCTTACTAAATTCACTTAACCATCATTCACTATCAAACCTTACCATTCCTTAGTTAAGAAGGAATCAAGTTGGGGCATAATTACCTCTCAGACCTTAACTGAACAGCGTTTTAACTTCGAAATAGTCAAAGTTTATCTTTTAAATCTTTAACAACTTTCTTACGTAACTCTTGGGTTCTATTTACGAGTCCACTTCTTTATTGAAAACACTGGTTATAACGATAACATTATAATCCCTACCTTTGAAATATCTAACTTCAATTATAACTTTTATTCTTTAATGTGAATAAATAAATAAACACATAATTTATAAATAAATAAATCTTGATTTAACACCGGAAAGTATAAGTACTTTCCCGAATTCGATATAATCGAATTCGACAATTAACTCTCTTCAAATAACTAATATTCGATTAACTCACTTCGAATAACTAATATTCGATTACTTTCTTTCGAATACGCTATATTCGATTTAACTCCTTTTGAATAAACCATATTCGATAATCTCACTTTCGAATAACTAAATTCGATTAACTCCTTTCGATTAACTAATAATCGATAACTCCTTTCGTTTAAACTATAATCGATAACTCCCTTTTAACTCGATTCGAATAACTAATATTTGATAACTCCTTTCAACTTGATTCGAATAACTAATATTCGATAACTCCTTTTAACTTGATTCGAATAACTAATATTCGATAACTCCTTTTAACTTGATTCGAATAACTAATATTCGATAACTCCTTTTAACTTCTATTCATTAGATCCTCATTATAAGCTGGTAAGTGAATAAATTTCTCAGTGTTAATCCTGAAGGCCGAAACAACCATCAGATCAACACTTTGAAATTTACTCAACTCAATCAATGTATAACAAGTTCCAATTACTCAAAAACCATACCCTATTCTCTTTAACATTTTTAAATCGATTCTATTTATTTTCTAATAAATATTCCTTTTATAAAACCCTTTGATTTTATAAATATTTCATTTTCAATAACCCTTTGAAAATTTCTCTTCCTATATTCAGTACCTCTTATGATATTTAAAATACCAAATAATGATGATCGATATCGTTCAAACATACATAATCGACAATAGATTATATAACACATCATATATTACAATATATGAACAGAACAATATTATAAATATTGAGGAACCCAGTAGGGTCCCTCCAACCTGTTTCTCAGCATCACAGATGTTAAACAACACGAATATAAAATATTCTGTTAAATAGAATCAATATTCGATTAACGATTTATATATATATATATATCGTTATCTATGATTTCAATCAATACACAAACAATTCAACCAAATGGTTAACACACAACAATCAGTCATCATTTATCAGTTCTAAATATATGTTATAAAAATAGAACTATTCAGAGTTGGTGAGTTTTACTCACATTGGCAGTTCATCGTTAAAGAACGATAAACTGTTGCTTGATTTGAATCAAACAATTTATTTTGCCATAAATTCAAACGAGCTCCAATCCACTCCCAGTCAGTTTCATTGCAAATTCCTCATCCCTACGGTCCCAACGGATCTGACCGTTCATGATTCTGACACCGTATGATAAAGTTATGAGATTAACAAGCTAATGTATTCTTTAAATTAAAACAAACTAACTAAATTCACCTGTTTTCCTTTCCCCATCAAATAAAACCCGGCCCACTGTAACACCTCGTATTTTCTGTGAATGTATAAGTAACAAATCAGAGAATAATTAATTTTTAAAATAAGAATCAAGGGAAACGGGTTGCCCCATTGCGTTCGTATCAAAATTCTGCTTGAAAACGAGTCTGAGTTTTCGAAAAACGGAGTCCGTATGACCAAGTTATCACCCTTCGAAGTTTCAGGAATTTTTAGAATCGAAAACAGCTCGAAAATTCGAATTCAAATTCAAATTAAAAATCCCAGAACAAGCTGGGTGGGAAAATTCCCGCCCATGGACCAGGTCGACCTGGGGGTCGACCATAGTGTCGATCTCCCAAGGGCCTGGTCGACCATAGTGTCAACCTGGGGGTCGACCTACTCCCGAAGCCCAGTTTTTGAATCTGATTCATTTTGATGTATCTGGTCTCGTTTTCTATCTAGATTCGTCCGCCTAATCCTATGTAAACAGCCCCCTAGCCCCATTCTCTTTACACCATTCTTCTCTAACCTTATGCTGCATAATTTCATTCTGCCTCCGCTCTTATTAAATAAAATGATGGCGTCGTTACTCTGCTGGAATCAAAACTTGGACTGGTGCATCTTCTTCCAACCTGAATAGAATTAAAAGCTAAATCAAATCTCAAATCAAAGTTTAGAGTTACAACAACAATTAAAGAGGAGTAATTCAGCATTTCTGCATCAACACCAGTTTATTATCCTTTCTTAAAACCACGAAAGGCAAGCACAATTATTTTCTGATATAAATGTTAATTATGATTGTGACATGAATTGTAAATCTGAATCTGAGGTTATGTCTGTTCTGTTCTATTTAGATCTATCTTATTCTGTATCTCTTTCTTCTTTCTGTTCTATAGCCAGGCTACCACGAGCCTGAGCCAAATCTCATAAGAGATTAATGCACGAACGCTAAAATGTTTGGGACAAATAATGAATGATGCATAATTGGACAAGACTGATTCGAGGACATGACATAAAATCTGAGGCATATAATTGGACATGAGGCATATTTAAAATATGACGTGTGATTGAGGCATAAAATATATTGGACATATGACTTGGGATTCGGGGCGTAGATTTAACCGTAAACATGAAACTAATTTAGATACATAATACATGTTGTAATCTAGATGGGGCGTAGATTTAACCGTAAACATGAAACTAATTTAGATACATAGTACATGTTGAAACTAATTTGAGAAATAAACATATGTTAGATCTAGATCTGTTCATACTAGGTACGATGATCTGTGATTTGGGAGAAGGGGAATTATAGGACAACTTGAAACTTGGGGACATAATGCATGTTTTAAATCAAGGTCTGATGTTAGAGTTTAAAGATAATTTACAACATGTTATGCATGAATGATAATGCATGTTGAGGACATACTACATGTTATAGTTAAAAAATCAAGATTTTTGGACATATTCTTTTATGAAAAAATTCATGACTTGAAAAAGGAATATGTGACTTAGGCGTAAAGACCTATACAAAAACAGGATAACTATTAATGTGAAAGCGCCTAAATAAGGGTTTTTGGATATCTAGCATCATAGGTTATAATTTGGCATAATTCATATTGTTTATCGTGATTTATGGAGAATATTCTGTATTGTGTAATGTTTAACTAAAAATTAGGAGCATATATGGTATTATGAATTATGATCATGATTTGGCAAGTGAGTTTAGGCTAGATTTATGATTAGGCAAGATATGATATATATATATATATACATATATAATCTGCTAAATCTGTTGTCCGCTAAATCTGTTAAGTTGCCTAATCCGTTATCTGCTAAATCTGTTGAGTTGCCTAAACTGCTAAATCTGTTATCTGCAAAATCTGTTGAATCGCTAAAACTGCTGGATCTGCTACCTGTTGAATTGTCCGATCTGTTGTAAACTAGATAATGGTAATCTGGGTATGAAAATCCATAGGCTCGACCTAAGATTTAGTAAACCATGGAAATTTGATTAATCTGTTGTATCCTGTGAAGAAGTTTAATCTGTTAAATAAATAGAATTAGTCTGGTATCTGAAAAATCTGTATTGGAATAAATTGGCTATGACACGAGGTTAGGCTCTGTTTACGGTAGAAGCCTGCCCGGAACCAACCGGCTTAACCAGCGACCGCAAACTGTCAGTCTAATGTGAGAGGTCATAGGCATAACTAAAATATGCGTTGACACAAGGTTAGATCTGGCTTGTGGCAGAAGTCTGCCCGGAACCGCCCGGCATATCCAGCGGCCACAAGCTACCGACCTAATGTGAGAGGTCTGTGCATTAATATTTAATTAATGCAAATCTGGGATAAATATGATGTCTAAAACGTTTTGGGTGAATAGGGTTAAACCAACCAGATTGATGAATCTAACAAACCTGTTTCGTAAGTCTGTGGGCCCAATACAAAGTTAGACAATCTGTAAGTCTGTTAAGAACTGTACATCTGATCCGTTAGTCTGAAAACCCGTTAACTTGATTTTCTGATCTGTGAACTAGTTGATCTGAACTCTGCATGTTTGAACTTGTAAACAAGTTAATTTGAAATCTGTTAGTCTGGGAACACAAGGTTAGGAGGGAAATTACTTGTGTCATCTGTTGTTTGGGGCCCATATTTGTCAGTAACCCTTTCTGGTATCAAAACTTTGACCCAACAGTAGTTAGGGTTCGGGCATGCTTACTGAACTAATTATAAGCAGTTCATTATGATAATGGCGAGGGGTTTTGATGGAGCGTTCCAACTGGGTCATGTGCGTGCGTGGATCCCAGTCTGCCTCTGAGGATGTAAGATGTCGTGACATCTATAAATAGGTCTGTGCCAATTGGTTGTCACTTTAGGGAGTGATACACCCTACTGTGGGGCCGACACAGGGTATTTATGTATTAGGGAGCCGATCGCTTGGGGTAGGGTTTTAGGGTACACTTAGTTCTGTCTGTTTCTGTTGGTACCGTCTGTTTCTGTTGGGTGGTAACACCTGTCTATTTCTGCGTAGTACCGTCTGTTCGGGTGGTAAAGGCCCATTTACTAGTGTACACCTAATTCTACATTCTGTTTCCATAGGGATTAATCTGTTTCTACTTTTGTACCTTCTGTTCGGGTGGTAAAGGCCCATTATTAGCATTCTGTTTCTATTCGGGTGGTAAAGGCCCATTATTAGCATTCTGTTTCTGTCTGTTTCTGTTGGGGTGGTGAAGGCCCATTACTAGCATTCTCTTTTATGGAAATTATTTTGTTCCCGTTTCTGTTTCAGTTTAGACATTGGGGTGACACCTAATCCTGTTATACTAGTATTAGTGCAGAGAAATGAAAAGTAATATTATTCTGTTTCTTCTGTTTAACCTAAGTACATCTGCTGCTCCTGTTGTTGTTATCTCTTATCCAGCTTATTTTCATGTCATAATTATTATTATCTGTCCATATGTTGAAAGTCCCTGGACTTGCCAGACTTTATGTCTGGACTTGCTTGTTTTCGCCCCTTTTTCTTCCGTCCCCCCCCCCCCCCAAGGTTTTCCAAGGAGGGAACACTTTTGCTTGATCCGGATTTCTTCTCCTTGAAGTACTTAGAGTGCTTAAAGTATGGCTTGACTCCTTATGGCAGCTTCTGTGGGGATTATGATTTTAAATTTTTGTACTCTGATGATTTTCCGAACAAGACTGATATTTATGTACTTGAGTTTTTGGTAAAGATTAACCAAACTGATTTATGTTTTCCGCTGTAATAAAGTTTATAATTTCTCAAGTATTATTTTTCTATCTTGAAATTTTCTGTTCTGTTTACTAAAATGCTCCACCAAAGTTAAGGCATTCCCTTTGTGAGTGTCCTTAATGGTGGTGGGGTGTTACACTTGGTATCAGAGCTGAAGGTTACCAGATTTGATAAAAAGTTTTGAAAACTATTTTCAAAAAGGTTTTAAAAGGAAGTATTTTCAAAAGTAGAGCAAATTTTTGAAAAACATAATCCCTAGAAGCCATATATCTATCTTTTGATCCTCTCTTTGAATCTTTGTTTCCTTCTTTCTCCTGGGCTCCCAGCTTTCTGGGAGGTAACCTCATCGCGGCATGATTCTGTAGGCATGATAAGACTACGACACCGGTCAAAGGGCAAATAAGCGCCCGACTTCCATCTGTAGCTGCAGTAATCTCACCTATGGCTAATTTTCTTTCGAGCTTTGTAGGATTTTCCATGCGATGGAGGCCGCTTTCGAGGGACTTGTCAACATGTTACACACGGATAGTAAAGATGAGAATGAGGGAGTTTGGCTAAGGAGCGGAACCCAAGGATGCGAAACTCATGGGTGTGGACTTGGTTCACAAAGGAGGAAAAAAGGAAACATAGAAGAAGGAAGAAAATTCTGAAGATAAAGGAGGAGAAAAGTAATTTACTTATGGAAGATTGACTCATCTGAACAAGGATTGCCGAAAGAGGAAGGACACTCACTTCAACTGTGGTGAGATGGGACACTTCACTAGGGACTACCCAAAGAAATGGGGGCAAGGATAGAGGACGTGACCTACTTCGGGAAGGCAGGCGAATGCTCTCATAGTTGGTGGATAGGATAGAAGTAGGAAAATTTTCGTGGAGAGTTTAGTTTCCTTATCTAATTATTGAGTTAGAACTCTTTCCGATTATGACATTCTGATTCTGCAGTCGAGTCTCTGCACTTTAATACTAGTCTTGTTTCTGATCTGGTTATAGTCTCAAACCCCATAGGGGTTACGACTCATCTGCTGGTGGTAGGTTGGGGTTTGAGGGTATCTGTGTTAGGCGTCAAGTCGATTGTAATGCATACATTCTGGTTTTTTTTTTTGAGGGATTTGGTGGGATTTTCCCATGCTTAGTTTTCTAAGAATCATTCGATAATCTGATCTGCACTAGTAGTCTGTAAGCAAATTTCTGAAAAGGTTAAGATTTTCGGTTTTGACATTGACTAAAGAGGGTAATCCTCTGGGTGTCAATCTGATGTTGATTTCGGTCTTCGGGGTTGATAGTTAGGGGAATTAGTCTCTCAACCAATGTCCAATGGGAACCAAGTTTTTGTTTTATCTGTACTCGCTTCCATCATTCGACTATATCCTATCGTCGAAGCTTTGAACTTTAGGTAGAAACTAATGGATGTAAACATGTGTTTGAGACATGTTATGTTTGATGGTTGCTAGTGGTTGCTCGTGGATGCATATACACACACACTAGGCACTAGATCGGCTCGAAAACACTCTCATACTGCATATGGATGTGTGAGCATTCTCAATTTTTGTGGATGTAAAATGATTGACTCATCACATGGATGTTGCATATAAATGAATGGTTGTCACTCATACAAGAATGATATGGATCAAATAGGAAAATTGTATACATGTTGGACTCATGGCACTGACATAATTCGCATTAAGGAGGTCAACTGAATCAGTGGACCGCCTGACCTTTGCATTAGATAAGGAACATATACACATGCTTTTGCATATGTTCATACAACATTAAAAGTTTTCTATTGACAGTGGATGCTTGTGGATGATGGTTGAGTAGATGGATGACTGGATGGTAGGACACATTCTTCTTAACTTAATGATTTTGGGGACGAAATCCTTTAAGGAGGGGAGAATGTAACACCCCGTATTTTCTATGAACGTATAAGTAACAAATCAGAGAATAATTAATTTTTAAAATAAGAATCAAGGGAAGCAGGTTGCGCCATTGCGTTGGTCTCGAAATTCTGCTTGAAAACGAGTCTGAGTTTTCGAAAAACGGATTCCGTATGACCAAGTTATGACCCTCCGAAGGTTCAGGAATTTTCAGAATCGAAAACAGCTCGAAAATTCGAATTCATATTCAAATTAAAAATCCCAGAACAGGCTGGGCAGGAAAATTCCCACCCATGGACTAGGTCGACCTGGGGGTCGACCATAGTGTCGACCTCCCAGGGGCCAGGTCGACCATAGTGTCGACCTGGGGGTCGATCTGCTCCCCAAGCCCAGTTTTTGAACCTGATTCATTCTGATGTATCTGGTCTCGTTTTCTGTCCAGGTTCGTCCGCCTAATCCTATATAAACAGCCCCCTAGCCCCATTCTCTTTACACCATTCTTCTCTAACCTTATGCTGCATAATTTCATTTTGCCTCCGCTCTTATTAAATAAAATAATGGATCAAAACTTGGACTGATGCAACTTCTTCCAACCTGAATAGAACTGAAAGCTAAATCAAATCTCAAATCAAAGTTTAGAGCTACAACAACAATTAAAGAGGAGTAATTCAGCATTTCTGCATGAACACCAGTTTATTATCCTTTCTTAAAACCACGAAAGGCAAGTACAGTTATTTTCTGATATAAACGTTAATTATGATTGTGACATGAATTGTAAATCTGAATCTGAGTTTATGTCTGTTCTGTTCTGTTTAGATCTATCTTATTCTGTATCTCTTTCTTCTTTCTATTCTATAGCCAGGCTACCACGAGCCTGAGCCAAATATCATAAGAGATTAACGCACGAACCCCAAAATGTTTGGGACAAATAATGAATGATGCATAATCGGACAGGACTGATTCGAGGACATGACATAAAATCTGAGGCATATAATTGGACATGTGGCATATTTAACATATGACGTGTGATTGAGGCATAAAATATATTGGACATATGACTTGGGATTCGGGGCGTAGATTTAACCGTAAACATGAAACTAATTTAGATACAAAGTACATGTTGTAATCTAGATCTGTAGTTAATTTGAGAAATAGACATATGTTAGATCTAGATCTGTCCATAATAGGTACGATGGTCTGTGATTTGAGAGAAGGGGAATTATAGGACAACTTGAAACTTGGGCACATAAAGCATGTTTTAAATCAAGGCCTGATGTTATAGTTTAAAGATAATTTACAACATGTTATGCATGAATGATAATGCATGTTGAGGACATACTACATGTTATAGTTTAAAAATCTAGATTTTTGGACATATTCTTTTATGTAAAAATTCATGACTTGAAAAAGGAATATGTGACTTAGGCATAAAGACCTATACAAAAACAGGATAACCATTAATGTGAATGCGTCTAAATAAGGGTTTTTGGATATCTGACACCATAGGCTATAATTTGGCATAATTCATATTGTTTATCGTGATTTATGGAGAATATTATGTACTGTGTAATGTTTAACTAAAAATTAGGAGCATATGTGGTATTATGAATTATGGCCGTGATTTGGCAAGTGAGTTTAGGCAAAGTTTATGATTAGGCAAGAAATGATATATATAATCTGCTAAATCTGTTAAATTGCCTAATCCATTATCTGCTAAATCTGTTGAATTGCCTAAACTGCTAAATCTGTTATCTGCAAAATCTGTTAAATCGCTTAAACTGCTAGATCTGCTACCTGTTGAATTGTCCGATCTGTTGTAAACTAGATAATGGTAATCTGGGTATGGAAATCCATAGGCTCGACCTAAGATTTAGTAAACCATGGAAATTTGATTAATCTGTTGAATCCTGTGAAGAAGTTTAATCTGTCAAATAAACAGAATTAGTCTGATATCTGAAAAATCTGTATTGGAATGAATTGGCTATGACACGAGGTTAGGCTCTGTTTGCGGTAGAAGCCTGCCCTGAACCAACCGGCTTAACCAGCGACCGCAAACTGTCAGTCTAATGTGAGAGGTCGTAGGCATAACTAAAATATGCTTAGACACGAGGTTAGGTCTGGCTTGTGGCAGAAGTATGCCCGGAATCGCCAGGCATATCCAGCGGCCACAAGCTACCGACGTAATGTGAGAGGTCTGTGCATTAATATTTAATTAATGCAAATCTGGGATAAATATGATGTCTAAAACTTTTTGGGTGAATAGGGTTAAACCAACCGGATTGATGAATTTAACAAACCCGTTTCATAAGTCGGTGGGCCCAATACAAAATTAGACAATCTGTAAGTCTGTTAAGAACTGTACATCTGATCCGATAGTCTGAGAACCCGTTAACTTGATTTTCTGATCTATGAACTAGTTGATCTGAACTCTGTATGTCTGAACTTGTAAACAAGTTAATCTAAAACCTGTTAGTCTGGGGACACAAGGTTAGGAGGGAAATTACTTTTGTCATCTGTTTTTGGGGCCCATATTAGTCAGTAACCCTTTCTGTATCAAAATTTTGACCCAACAGTAGGTAGGGTCCGGGAACGCTTACTGAACTAATTATAAGCGGTTCATTCTGATAATGGCAAGGGGTGTTGATTGTGCGTTCCAACTGGGTCATGTGCGTGCATGGATCCCAGTCTGCCTCTGAGGATGTAAGACACCGTGACATCTGTAAATAGGTCTATGCCAATTGGTTGTCACTTTTGGGAGTGATACACCCTACTGTGGGGCCGACACAGGGTATTTTTGTATTAGGGAGCCGATCGCTTGGGGTAGGGTTTTAGGGTACACTTAGTTCTGTCTATTTCTGTTGGTACCGTCTGTTTCTATTGGGTGGTAACACCTATCTGTTTCTGCGTGGTACCGTTTGTTCGGGTGGTAAAGGCACATTTATTAGTGTAGACCTAATTCTACATTCTGTTTCCGTAGGGATTAATCTGTTTCTGTTTCTGTACCTTCTGTTCGGGTGGTAAAGGCCCATTATTAGCATTTTGTTTCTGTTTGTTTCTGTTAGGTTGGTAAAGGCCCATTATTAGCATTTTGTTTCTATCTATTTCTGTTGGGGTGGTAAAGGCCCATTACTAGCATTATCTTCTGTGGAAATTATTCTGTTCCCGTTTCTGTTTCAGTTTAGACATTGGGGTGACACCTAATCCTGTTATACTAGTATTAGTGCAGAGAAATGAAAAGTAATATTATTCTGTTTCTTCTGTTTAACCTAAGTACATCTGCTGCTCCTGTTACTGTTATCTCTTATCCAGTTTATTTTCATGTCATAATTATTATTATCTGTCCATATGTTGAAAGTCCCTGGACTTGCCAAACTTTATGTCTGGACTTGCTTGTTTTCGCCCCTTTTTCTTCCGTTCCCCCCCCCCCCCCCAGGTTTTCCCAGGAGGGAACACTTTAGCTTGATCCGGATTTCTTCTCCTTGAAGTACTTAGAGTGCTTAAAGTATGGCTTGACTCCTTATGGCAGCTTCTGTGAGGATTATGATTTTAAAGTTTTGTACTCTGATGATTTTCTGAACAAGACTGATATTTATGTACTTGAGTTTTTGGTAAAGATGTAACCAAACTGATTTCTGTTTTCCGCTGTAATAAAGTTTATAATTTCTCAATTATTGTTTATCTGTCTTGAAATTTTCTGTTTTGTTTACTAAAATGCTCCACCAAAGTTAAGGCATTCCCTTTGTGAGTGTCCTTAACGGAGGTGGAGTGTTACACCCACTAACTCTAAAGCCCACCCACGAGATACCCTTTCTTCCCGTTCATCCCAAAACCCGTGCTCCAGTTTTATTGCTCTTCACCATTAACGATCCTTACTTCATCTCATTCTACACCTACACCCCACCGAAAACAAAAGGGAACTCACCAACATTCATCTCATCTAAATCCCTTTTGCTTCACGCCCATTTTCAACAAGCTAGCACACTCCCTTCTTCCACGCGACGACGAGCTGCTACAGGACATCATCAACAAAAAGTTGAACCGTACTTCACAACAATACCGCCAACAACCACAGTTTTCCATCACGAGTTCGAATACACTCTCGAAATCAACTATAGATGCTTTCATCGACCACAGGGACTAACCCTAGAATGAGCAGTGCTATCATCGACTTCAGAAATGGGTATCGAACCCTTTAAATTGGGTATAGAACTGAAGCATACATCAATACAAACTCATACATATATATAATTTGATTTTTGGAATTTTCTTTTATTTTCCTTTGATTTTTTCTTTTGAGGATTTTTTTGCGTTTATTCTTCTGAGGTGATGGATTTGTCTCTGCGTTATATCACTGGGGTTATGGCTGAGAAGAGGTGGACGTGGCTCTCTTTTGATCACTTATAGATTTTAGGATATTTTATTCATCGTTATTTATATTTACTGTTTAAAAAATCCGTACCGTCACATAACATACCCAAAAATCATGAAACTGGACATGCAACTACAGTTCGACATTATGGTCACAACGAAATTGGTTTCGTCGAATTCCGACTTCGTATGCTCATACAGCATATTTTTAACCATCAAAATACTGACTATTTTTCACATTAAAAATCCGTACGGCCATACAGTGACTCTAAAAATCACGGAACTTGGAATCTAACAATAATTTGATGTTGCGGATCCAACGAAATTAGTTTCGTCAAATTCTGAGATCATTTGCAAAACTGGTTATTTTTAAAGCTCTAAAAACCCTTTTAAATATATAAATATATTTAAAAACATTTTAATTTAATATCTATAAATAAATATTCTTGTATATATTCACATAGAATATTATTCATCTCCACAATATTCCTATATGAATTTCTAACTCGATATTTCAAATCCTGAAATAAATCGATATTCGATTTATAATGAAATCCCTTTTTAAAATATAATTAAATTATAAAGTAATTCTATAGCGACTTTTCTAAAATTTGATTTGGACATAAATCAAAATCGACACGAAGAAATCACGATTTTTCTCTTTCACTAGTAAAATATACTTCACCAGCTCCTAACGTTTCTTGTTTCACAGAAATCCGACTTAAAACGAATTCTGTATATTCAGTTGAAGTTCAAATCACCAATTAACGAACTGCAGCACAATTTCAAGCTCGATTTTAATTATAATATAATTATACGTTCAAACTGTCGTTCAAATAATATATTCATTATTCTAATTCAATTCTAAACAGAATTAAATATCACCGATGATCCAGTTCACACCATATTATGAATTCCACTATTTCAGACTATTCCAGAATTAAATATATTATTTAATTATTATTTTAATTAAATATTCAATATTATTTAATTAAACAAACCTTTAAATTACCCAACCATTATTTTAAATAATTAAATTAATTAATTATTCGAACGAAAAATATGGGTTGTTACAATTGGTTTCTTGTCGATTGGTATGGAGATACCATGTCATTATGACTAAATCTACTCCCCTGTCGTCATCTATATAGTTCTAGTTCGGTGTGACATCACCAAGCCTTCAGGCTAAAACAACTCATTTGTTATCTCATTGTGCCGGTATGATTCACCAAGTATTATGCTAAATTAACTCAACGAATGCGCGATGATACATTTGTGTTACCTCGTTGCGTTCCAAACTCAAGATCAAGAACGGGGGGGAGCATCCCGCTTCTTGTGATCCCTCTTCTTGAGTCAGAATACGTATTATTAATTCCTTAATGTCATTTACCTTGTTCAGAGATTATTTTATTTATGTTCTTTTGATATACGTCGACTGTGTTCTTCGTTATCAAAAGATATCAATTGTGTTTTATTCGTAAGTAGATAAAGGAATTTTATTTCCTTTATGCCATCCCGAATGATTTATTGAATTTTTATATTTTTGTGAGATCTGCGTGAACGTTAGAAATTGTGAGGACTTTCTTGTGTTAACTTGTCCATCGGGTGCGTTAAGGATCTCGAACGAGATATGGGACGCCGTGTTGTAGTTCGGAATTCCTAAACACCATTATGTGACAATCCGACATTCCAAATGATTCCTAAAATTAAAATTCAGTCCTAATAAGTAAATCAAAATAATAATATTTTGGGTTTTTGCAATTTTTCATAGTTGGTTGTTATTTTTCTAGATAATTTATTTCTAGATATCCTCGGAGCAATTCCAAGAATTTGAGTGGTTTAAGATTTTCAATTAGAAATTATCTTGAATCTTTTCTTTGAGTAAATTAAATAACTCCAGGAACAACCCAAAAAGTTATTTATTTATGTCTCTTGTTCCTGGATTTCGGATCTTTGATTTTCGAGAATTCTTAGTGATTGAGAATCTCGCCTAATTCTTAATCCTTGTTTCGATTTGCGAAAGAGAATTTAGTATTCTTGTGATTCCATGGGTCTTCTTATTTTCTCTAGTGAACGATCACTTGAGAGAATGGGAGTTCCCATTGGGGAGGGAAAATTTGAGATTTTGCGATCCACGACAAACTCAATAATTCCTTTCTTCGAATATATGGTCTTGTCGGTCATTCGGAAGTGCTACAGTCAATTCACTTATGGACTTAGCCTCGCGTTGTTCTTAGAAATGAATAACGAAAGGATGAGCTCTTTTGACATTCATCCCTTGTTTGTTTGAATCATTTGGATTGACAATTGTCTCTGCACGTTTGTTAACACTTGTCAATTAAATCTTCAGGGATTACGACCTCTTTGGTTTAATCTCATCTTGTTAGAGAAATTGTCTATTGTTTCTTTAATTAATTACTGATGTTTTTGCGATTTGAGATTTTTGGTGGAAAATTATATTAAATCATGTTGTTCCAAAGTGGTAAGTTGTGCACTACTTATCCATCATCTTCTCGACGTTTCTGATTTTCTAGAACTGATATTTGAGTTTCTGAATATTGGGAATTTCGCATAATTCCTAATGATTCGTCTTCATGGTTACTAAATGAGATTTAGTACCTGGTTAGAAATCAATTTCCCCGAATAGTTCATTGGTACTCCATTACCAATTCTAGCTCGTTGGTACTCCATACCAACCTGGGATCATTAATTATTCCTTCGAGAATTGCTCTCTTTAGCTAACTTCATTGGAATCTCTGAGCTGTTCTTTTGTGGGTGTCAGCCACCTTGTCGGAAGACTAAAATGCTGAAGTTCAGTGTTCGCTACATCGTCCTGATTGTGTTTTGGGAATGGATTAGTCAACCATCATGAATTCCCATTTCAGATCCTAAGAGAAATATCTACTATTGATATCTCGCCTTTGTAGGACGCAGTACCGTTGCTCCTTGACATTCCAAATTAGATTCGCTTGGTTTTTGTGCATTCTATTGGTTCTCATTCCCTTGAGAATCATACGAAGAAAGGCGAGTCTATTTGAACTCATAGCGCTTATGAAATTTTCTGGAATTATTTTACCCGTTTGGGATAACTACCTCCATGGGTAATGAAGTTCGACATTGAACTCTAGCTTTTATGATCTTCCGAGATGAAATTGGGATCGCACCTAGCTGTTGGTGTGATCTTTTCATTTCGTGTCGGTACTGGTGGTACCACTCCGTGGTGTTATTTTCGGTTGTTACTCATTACTTCAATCTTAAGGAATTGCGAGGAAGCAATTCTTTTAAGGGGGGAAGTCTGTAACAACCCGCTCATTTAACGATAATGTATTTAAATATTTTGTGGACAAAATTTCAAAATAGGCTTGTTTTTTTAAACTGATAGCAGATTTAGGCTAGTTTTGATTATTAACAGAAATAGGCTTGTTTTTTAAAAAGTTGTTCAAAAACAAGCCTATTTTTGTAAATAGTTTCAAAACTAGCCTAAGTATGATATTAGTTTTAAAAACAAGCCTATTTTGAAATTTTGTCCCTTATATTTTTATAAGGGCCGCATTTCACAAGTGCGCCCACGTGTAATTTTATTCAAACAATTGGCTACCTCAGTGCTAAGGTGGCCAAAACAAGCTATTTCTGCTAATAGTTTCAAAAATAGCCTAAACCCGCTATTAGTTTCAAGAACAAGGCTATTTTGAAAATTTGTCCATATTTTATTTAAATATATCGTCGTTAATCGTTAATCGAACGTGTATCCAAAAAGTCATATTTTGCATACGGTTGGATTAGGACTAGGGACCACTTCCACTGAGTCCGTATCATCATTTACGACCTTTTTGACTATAAACATCGATACCTTTTGAGTTGGGCGATTTTGATTTTTTCGTTTGGATATAGGACCAAAATATCACTTTCTATATATGGACGAGTTTGGACTCAAAACTACTTCCATTGAGTTCAAAATGTCATTTAGGTGTTCGAAAAGTATAAACTTCGATATGTTCCGAGCTTCGGAAATTTGGGACTTTGGTTAGTTCTTGCTTTGGCTAACCTAGCCTACCTTATAAACCCACTAATAGCTCTCTCCTCTTCATTCATTCAACACTTAGAATAAAATAGAAAAATGGAGAGTGGAATGGGAAATTAAAACTTCCTAAGCCCTAGCTTAATCTTGGAGCTCCAATTCTTGTGGAATCTTGTGAAAATCCATGGAGAAGTTTAGGTAAGCTCCTCTCATCTTCTCCAACCTATTCTCTCTTCAATTTCTGAAATTTCCTATGACCTAATTCATAGGAGATTCATGTATATGTGTTTAGGCTGAAGATTCATGAGTTCTTGTTGAAGAGAGGTTGATTTAGCAAAGCTTTGGCTTGATTCCTATCTTCTAGTAAGAAAAGGTGAGCACTTTATGAACTCACATCTATGCCTCATTCCTATGTGCTTGTAAAGTGAAATTTAGGACCATTTCACGTTGCATTTTCTTGTTGAATTGGTTAGGAAATTTGTCCGCTTTGGAATTTATAATCAAAACCATCGCAAATCTCTTGTATGAATGTTTGTGCATGTGAGTTTGGTGTTATAAGCTACCCCGATGAGTTTTAGAAACCTCATATACATGTGCATAACATCATAGGCCTTCGGGCATTCGTCGATACTGTTTTGAACATGTTTTCAAGGCAAATCGTGCTCTGGAACAGGATTCAAACGTTTGAATATTTCTAAGCAGACGTCTGACCTGCTCCGAATAATTGTAGTTTCAAGTGACATAATTCAGAAGTCTGAAAATTATTGCTCAGACGTCTGAATTGTAATTCAGACGTCTGGCCAAAATAATTCAAACGTCTGAATTGGGGCCAAAATGAACTAAATTCTTTCGGGTTCAGGAAATTGCACATTCTGACGTCTGACCTAAATGATTCAGACATCTGAATCAGTTTTTCTGCTGTGGATACTAGAGGGGACCTCGGTCCACAGTTTACCCCCATCCAAGCTCATTCCCGGTGAAGTTTCGGCCCATTTCGACTTCATTTTTGACTTGTTAGTTTCTCTGGTTCGCTGATTTCTGCATCTCGATTCCTCGACTTTGATTTCTAATGGATTTTTCCAATGTTGATCCTTATTGGATGATTCACATTTGTATATGATATGAATTGAATAAATGAGCATTCTAAAGCCCGTGCACTCTATTTCATATGTCGAGTTTATTCGATACTCTTGTTAAGATGATTTGCGCCCCTTAAACGTGAATTATCGGCTCGATATCCTTCGAGTCTATTCCGATGTAGTTTAAAACCTTCGGGTGCTAGTTTGGGATTTTGATTCATTGGTTGATCGAAATTACAACCGTTATCCCTTGATTTCATGTATGTTGTTGTGATGTGAATTTATGATTTATGATTTGAAATCACGTCATTGTGATGTGAAGCCCCTTGATCGATTTGCCTCGGCAGCCACACTATTGTTTATTGCCACTTTGAAATTATGTAAAGAGATTTTATGTTATTTAATGGATATAAAATTCTTGTACTAAATGGTTTCCAATCTTACTTCATTATACGAAGCTAATTTACAAAATCATTTTACGAACCTTCTTCAAACTACTAGTATATATTTTATAAACCTTTTTCTCGTTCGTATGAGAAATCTAATTAAACGTCTTAGTAAAATCAAGGACTATGAACCCTTGCCTTTGCTTCGATGGTTAATTCTTGGATTCGTCCGATCGAAAACCATGGCAACGCCCCTTCTATGATTTTCTTTGTTTTGAATAGGAACCAATTACAAGTGTGTAAATATTCGAGAATAGCATGGGGTTATGGGACACGTTGCTATTTTATTATATTAACTAGCTCGGAGTAATTTCTATTAACCCGGATCTAGGGCATCCGCCTCTATGACATAGTTTTTTGGTTCTCGATCGCCCGAGTGGGAATATACGATTTTTGACCTTCATCTATGGGACTTCGGTCCAACTTTCTATGATTTATGTGATTTATGATTTCCTCTCTCCGAGGTCACAACCCGGGCATGGTGGGGAGCTTAGGCTCCAACAAATGGGTTCGCTACCTAGAGATCGCATCACATCTGAGAACAGACCTACCCCCCCCCCCCCTTTATGTTTTCCTCTCTGGGGTCACGACCCGGGACTGTGGGGAGCTTCGGCTGCCCGGCACCGTGGGGAGCTTCGGCTCCAACAAATGGATTCGCTACCTAGAGATCGTATCTCATCTATGAACAGGTCTGCCCCTTTATGATGTCTTGATGATTTATGATTACTTGGTGATTTATGACTACTTGATGATTTATGATTACTTGGCGATTTAAGACTACTTGATGATTTATGGTTACTTGGTGATTTATGATTTCTTGATGATTTATGGTTATTGGAATGTTGCATTCTACATTAGCTAGGAGATTATTTAGAGATAGTTGTGTTGACATGGCATGTTTCAGATTTAGTTATGATTAGATGTTATTAGTGGAATCATGTCACCCTGCGTTATATCTCTTATTATCTCGGTTTATTTGATAAGTACAGCTAGACTGATCCGTTTATTGTTTATTTTCTTATAAATAATACTCGGGTCAGGCCGAGTCGTTTTAGGTGCTCCTTTGGATCTCATCGCAGGATTGATCTTCCGCCTTCGGCTTGCTACTATGTCTCCGTAGTTTTATGTACTTTTATACCTATGATATTATCTATCGTTGTGTACATATTCTTTTAGTTAGATCCTGGTACATGTGTTCATTCTTTTGGTATTAGTGGATCTTAGTTGACCACTAGGTTGTGTACACATTCTTGGTTCATTCATATTTATTCCGCCTTTGTGATATGATTATTCTGTGTCTAGCTTTGAGATATACCATATTTATATTATTGTTGTTGTCTATTTTATACTGCTTTCCGGATTGTATATAGCCGTTGTGTAGTTGCCCTATGTGCCAAATGGTCATGTTGAAATTTTAATCTGTATCAGAATTCGATGTGCATTCCTCATATGGAGCAATTATATAATCGGTCGCCCTTCACAAACCTCATTCTCCGTTATGGTCTATGACATTTCTCTAAATGAACTACACGATAGTGGGTATAGAGGTGCGGCGCTACATTTTCCGAGCAGCTTCGTACTCCCAAATTCGATTTTGATATGTCAATTTTTTGGAGAAAAATGAGATCTATGACTTTCATTAATAGGGCCTCGGCCAGAAACGCTCGGATTGAAAGTTATTGGGTAAACAAGGTCGGGGGTTGTTTTTGCAAAATATGTTTTGAGAAAAATGTGATTTTTATGGGTTTGCGGGCCCGTACGGGCCACGAGGCTCGTTGTCCAGTGCGGCACAGTGGAGGGGGATGACTTAGAGGGGGATTTGGGTGGTGTCGTGGCCATGGAGGAGCCATAGAAGGAGGTAGTAGAAGCTAGATTTGGGTTTAGGCTAAAAAAGAGGCACCTTTATCACCATGGAGGTGTTTAAAGAGGAGAAAGTAGGAGGGGAGGGGTTGTGGGCCGTTGCCCGCTGGTGGGGTGCTTGCTGATGAGGCGCAACAATGGGGGAAGGTGGCGGCAGCCCTAGGGCAGCTGTGTTTAAGAGCTTCTTTGGAGAAAAAGCCATTAAGGCTCGTTTTAAAGCTTGGAAGTGTAATTTGCAAAAATGAATGAGAGTTTTAAAGTCAGTCAAACCCACTTAGGATTAAGTCATTTCATGGAATGACCAAATGAATGGGAGGATGACACATGGCTGCGAGAGGGCACAATTTTTCTAAATTTAATTGGTTGAACACTATTGCATGAAGTGATGTTTAAGTGGATGTATTAGTTATACCATGCAAACTTCGTTCTAGTCTCACGACCACACGTTAACTCCAAAAAATATCACTTTTGGAATCTCGCTACATTATGAAATTACGGTTCCAATGAACCTAGCCATGTCGAATTCGGCGGTCGTTTGAAAAATCGCCTTTTTCTAGCTTAAATCGAAAACTAACTGAATTTTCAGCTTACGTTTATATATCGTTCTCTCACATATGAACTCCGTTTGACTTGAAAATTTGAATCCTGACATATTTTGATATTTCGGATATAATAAAAGTGGTTTTATCATATTCTGAAACTGTTAGAAAAATGATCATTATATCAGCGATCGATATAATCCTGAAATATCGATATTCAAATTTAAGGCTTATAAATCAATTTAATAATTTTACTAAGCTTTTTTAAGCCAAATAAAATATAAAAAGTAATTTTAAAATTATTCTCAAATTTTATTTAACAAAAATAACCAATTCATATTCAATAAAATAGCTTAAATTAAAATTTTAAATTGGTCCAGAAATTACGGGTTGTTACATATGTCATAGTAGAAAAAATTGAAACGAAATTTACAAAAAAAAGTACAAATTTGTTGTAGAGTTAATGATATTTAAAAAGAATTTTATCATATAATAAATTGTATATTCTTGACATAAATGAATCATAACTAATTTACAAAATAACTTTGGCATTATTATTAATATACATAGTTCATGTTATGTGCTTTGTACATCTTTATAGTTGCATGAAAAACTACATTTTTTAAATATAAACATATATACTAAGTTGGATTTTTTAAGAGCTATTAGGAAAATGGTCTAAATGTTCTCTAGGATTATTTAAGTAATTAGACTTTAAGATTTTATAAGTAGTTTAAACATATGGATCGAAATATAGAATATCACGAAAGAATTGAGAAGGCTCAGCAAATGAGTGTAGAAATACTAAAAGGCAAGTATTTAAAGAAAATTATTTTCTTAGACTTATGATAAATTTATTGAGTTAAGTATATTACATATTACATTTTTTATTATTGTTTACACATATTATTTAAAATGTTAAGAGTTAAGTATATTATATATTACATTTTTTATTAATGTTAAACATCGCACTTAGAATTAATTAGAACGAACAGACAACAATTTCTTAGACTTATGATAAATTTATTGAGTTAAGTTATTATATATTACATTTTTTATTAATGTTAAACATTGCACTTAGCATTAATTAGATGAACGGAAAACAATTTATTGTCTAAAATCACATAGTTAAATTGAATATATTGAATTAAATGTCTAATGTCAAGCGATGTTGTGCAGTGTTTTGTAAATAACTAAATAACTTTTAAAATGTAGATGTTTGACTTTAATACTATAATGCAATACACGGTAAATATATTGACGTAATTGAGTTTAATTTTGAATTTGTGATCGTTATTTATGTGTATAATTGTCATATAATTGATGTGTTTATATATTTGATTTTTTTTCATTTTTGTTAATATTGAATTTGGATAATTTTAAAAATAGTTTTAATATATAATTAGTGGTAAAATATGGTATTAAACGTGAAATATTAACAAAGAATTGAGAGAATTAAATGAACATAGAAATTTTAAAGTGTAGTTATTTGGAGTCAAAAATTTATCAGACGAACGGACAACAATTTATTGTCTAAACATATTATTTAAACAATTTATTAGACGAACGGACAACAATTTATTAGATGAACGGACAACAATTTATTAGAACGAGCGGACAACAATTTCTTAGACTTATGATAAATTTATTGAGTTAAGTATATTATATATTACACTTTTTATTAATATTAAACATCGCACTAAGCATTAATTAGACGAACGGACAACAATTTATTAGACAATAAATATTATAATGCAACACACGGTAAATATATTGATGTAATTGAGTTTAATTTTGAATTTGTGACCATTATTTATGTGTATAATTGTCATATAATTGATGTGTTTATATATTTGATTTTTTCATTTTTGTTAATATAGAATTTGGTTAATTTTAATGTGTAAAATTATTTAAATAGTTTTAATATTATATAATTAGTGGTAAAATATGGTATTAAACGTGAAATATTAACAAAGAATTGAGAGAATTAAATGAACATAGAAATTTTAAAGTGTAGTTATTTGGAGTCAAAAATTTATTAGATTAACGGACAACAATTTATTGTCTAAACATATTATTTAAACAATTTATTAGACGAACGGACAACAATTTATTAGACAACAGATAACAATTTATTAGAATGAACGGACAACAATTTCTTAGACTTTTGATAAATTTATTGAGTTAAGTATGTTATATATTACATTTTTTATTAATGTTAAACATCGCACTTAGCATTAATTAGACGAACGGACAACAATTTATTAGATAATAAATATTAGACAACAATTTCTTAGACTTATGATAAATTTATTGTTTACACATATTATTTAAACAATTTATTAGACTAACGGACAACAATTTACAGTTTAAACATATTATTTAAACAATTTATTAGACGAACGGACAACAATTTATTAAATGAACGGACAACAATTAATTAGAACGAACGAACAACAATTTCTTAGAGTTTTGATAAATTTATTGAGTTAAGTATATTATATATTACAGTTTTTATTAATGTTAAACATCGCACTTAGCATTAATTAGACGAACGGACAACAATTTATTGTCTAAAATCACATAATTAAATTGAATATATTGAATTAAATGTCTAATGTTAAGTGATATTGTGCAGTGTTTTGTAAATAACTAAATAACTTTTAAAATGTAGACGTTTGACTTTAATACTATAATGCAATACACGGTAAATATATTGACGTAATTGAGTTTAATTTTGAATTTGTGATCGTTATTTATGTGCATAATTGTCATATAATTGATGTGTTTATATATTTGATTTTTTTCATTTTTGTTAATATTGAATTCGGTTAATTTTAATGTGTTAAATTATTTAAATAGTTTTAATTTTATATAATTAGTGGTAAAATATTGCATTAAAAGTGAAATATTAACAAAGAATTGAGACAATTAAATGAACATAGAAATTTTAAAGTGTAGTTATTTGGAGTCAAAGAAACATGATTTTGTCATTTTTAGAAATATTAGTTAATTAAATATATTTAAATTACTTAAATTTTGGGTTTTGAAATTAATTAAAAGGCAAACTAAAATATAAAATGTTAAGAGCTAATTGTCAATAAATAATTTGATGAACTTTGAAATGTCCATATCAACATGCAAAATGACAGAAGAAGTAAAATAACGTGAGAGAAATAACAAGTGCAGAATGGTAAACTAATTTTTTTAAAATCCAGAGAGAATTAAGAAGAAAAGAGAAAACTCCTAGAATTAAGAAGAGAGCTTCAAAAGGTTCTGCTTTACAACTATTTAATAAATTGAACTAAACAACAGTGAAGAAAAAGTTATAAATTGAATGAAAGAACAACGATGTTTATACATCTACTCTAACCAAAGTAAATTTGAACATGAATTAGTAATTTTGATATCTAAACCAAATGAGTAAGACATACAACAAATCAATGCATACCTACATAATGCACAATTCAAGGAAGAACTCTTTCATAGTTTGTAAGTAACATGCATGTACATTAACTATAAGTCGTAAATTAAACAATTTATTAAACTAACGGACAACAATTTATTGTCTTAACATATTATTTAAACAATTTATTAGACGAACGAACAACAATTTATTAGACGAACGGACAACAATTTATTAGACTTATGATAAATTTATTGAGTTAAGTATATTATATATTACATTTTTTATTAATGTTAAACATCGCACTTAGCATTTATTAGACGAACGGACAACAATTTATTATCTAAAATCACATAATTAAATTGAATATACTGAATTAAATATCTAATGTTAAGTCATATCGTGCAGTCTTTTATAAATAACTAAATAACTTTTAAAATGTAGACGTTTGACTTTAATACTATAATGCAATACACGGTAAATATATTGACGTAATTGAGTTTAATTTTGAATTTATGATCGTTATTTATGTGTATAATTGTCATATAATTAATGTGTTTATATATTTTATTTTATTTTTCATTTTTGTTAATGTTGAATTTTGTTAATTTTAATGGGTAAAATTATTTAAATAGTTTTAACATTATATAATTAGTGGTAAAATATGGTATTAAACGTGAAATATTAAGAAAGAATTGAGAGAATTAAATGTACATAGAAATTTTAAATAAGTAGTTATTTGGAGTCAAAAATTTATTAGACGAACGGACAAAAATTTATTGTCTAAATATATTATTTAAACAATTTATTAGGCGAACAGACAATAATTTATTAGACGAACGGACAGCAATTTATTAGAATGAACGGACAACAATTTCTTGGACTTATGATAAATTTATTGAGTCAAGTATATTATATATTACATTTTTTATTGATGTTAAACATCGCACTTAGCATTAATTAGACGAACGGACAACAATTTATTGTCTAAAATCACATAATTAAATTGAATATATTGAATTAAATGTCTAATGTTAAGTGATATTGTGCAGTATTTTGTAAATAACTAAATAAATTTTAAAATGTAAACGTTTGACTTTAATACTATAATGCATTACACGGTAAATATATTGACGTAATTGAGTTTAATTTTGAATTTGTGATCGTTATTTATGTGTATAATTATCGTATAATTGATGTGCTTATATATTTGATTTTTTTCATTTTTGTTAATATTGAATTTGGTTAATTTTAATGTGTAAAATTATTTAAATAGTTTTAATATTATATAATTAGTGGTGAAATATGGTATTAAACGTGAAATATTAATAAAGAATTGAGAGAATTAAATGAACATAGAAATTTTAAAGTGTAGTTATTTGGAGTCAAAAAACATGATTTTGTCATTTTTAGATATATTAGTTAATTAAATTTATTTAAATTACTTAAATTTTGGGTTTTGAAATTAATTAAAAGGCCGACTAAAATATAAAATATTAAGAGCTAACTGTCATTAAATAATTCTATGAACTTTGATATGTCCATATCAACATGCAAAATGACAGAAGAAGTAAAATAACGTGAGAGAAATAATAAGTACAGAATGGTAAACTAATTTTTTTTAAAATCCTGAGAGAATTAAGAAGAAAAGAGAAAACTCCTAGAATCAAGAAGAGAGCTTCAAAAGGTTCTGCTTTACTATTATTTAATAGATTGGACTAAACAACAGTGAAGAAAAAATTATAAATTGAATGAAAGAACAACAATGTTTATACATCTACTCTAACCAAAGTAAACTTGAACATGAATTAGTAATTTTGATATCTAAACCAAATGAGTAAGACATACAACAAATCAATGCATACCTACATAATGCACAATTCAAGGAAGAACTCTTTCATATTTTGTAAGTAACATGCATGTATATTAACTATAAGTCGTAAATTAATAATTTAACGGTAATATTACATTAATATAACTCATACACTTGCTGCAAGAAATGCCAAGTGCCAAAAGGAAAAAAAAAAGATAAAAGAAAATGACATTTTAATACTCGTTGTTTGAAGCAAAAGTCTTTGGACCTAACGTAGCCAATTATTTTGAAGAACGTATGTACTTATGCAGGTCTTAAAGTCGAAAAAAATAGTAATTTTAACTTTAAAAATAATAATGTCTAGCAAATAGAGTAAATTTAAGAAAAAAACAATTTTAGCTTTTAAGCTTTAGAATATTTTTTTGGTAAAATTTTATAATATAAACATCAATTTCAATATCATAACAGATTTTCTAATATTATTCAATTAGTTAGCGAGTCCAAGACCCAAATATAGAAATACATAGTCTGAAGTAGATGTTGAACCAAAACAACATGAAACTCCTGTTTTAAATAGAAATAATATAAAATTCTACTCAGGGTAGCCTAATAGGAAAAAATACCAAATCAATAAAAAAAATATGAAAACTACAACATAAAATAATATTATTTGCAAATTCATAGTAAAGCATACATCTTTCAGAACACGAACATATAAAAGATTTAGCAAATAGTTAGGAAGCAATTAATTATAGCCATCATGAATAAAATTATAAAGTCATACACATCAAATATTAAATAAATGCTAAATATACAAACAAGGGTAATAAGAAGCATTATATGTTTATTAACATGGTTTAGAAATTGATACGTCAACCACCTACTGAGGCGGTCGGTCGCGGGTTATGAGAATCAGGTCGGTCGTACTCCATTCCGATCGATTGGACACGTTACGCACGCCAGTCGGATAGGAAGCTCTGAAAGATGGTTGATCAGTTATCTCACTTACCTGGTCAGTCTCTTAAAAGCATCAATGTGGTGACCATAATATAATACACGGATGCTCACACGTAAACAATAAAATGCATGTGAAGTACAGAAGTAACAGGCAATGCCACATCAGCATGAGTCAAGTCCAGGCAACAATGAAAATGTTAGTAGTCCAATGATGTTCCAAGGCATAAAATGCATAGCATGTTACAGAAATGGAATTATTTATGAGCACGTCAGCAATGCCTAAACGTAACTACATGGGTAAATGAAGAAAATATGTGATGTGTGTTGAAATAAAAAACGAATAGGAATGGATTGATGGTGAGGCAAAACAAGCAACAGATAGTCACCAAAAAATAGATCAAGCAATAAAAGAAAGAAGGTAAGAGATTTATAGTGGTTCCACTAATGTCTTGTTAGTGTACGTCCACTGAGCCAGAGCAGATTTTATTACTTTTCTACAAAAAAAATTACAAGACTGATAATGGAGAGGAAGAAGAAGAAGAAAATACAACTTTGAAATGCACCTCACATTTTGAGATGTTCCATACATTTACCTAATCCCTATCCCTATATAAGAATTAATACTTGAGGTTTAAGTAATTGATTTATGAATATAAATCAATGCCAAATTAATTCTCCTGATAAGCTTACTTGTTTAACCAACCAATTAGAGAATTAATTCCTTACTTCACTATCCAAAAAAAAAAAAAATCCTTCTTCATATCCTTCCACTTATGTAGGTAATTTATTTCCTATCCCCTTTTACAAAAAAAGCAATAAATTTTATGATATCTTCCAAATCTTCTGCAAATGGAATTATTATATTACACAAATTAACAATATTTCCCAAATCTTCTCTTAACGGAAATATTGTATCACCATAAGTAATATGTAACACCCCGCCTCCGCTAGGGTCACTCACAAGGGAATGCACTAGCTTTAGAGGGGCATTATTGGTAATCATGCACAGAAATATCACAAGACAGAACATATAAAACAGCGGAAGTAAAATTAAACTTTCATAACATGAATAAATAAGGTCTAAAGCCTTTTACATCAGAGTACATCAAAACCTGTCTTGCAATAGTAAAGAAGCATAAAGACTTTTTTCATAAATTATTCCCCAAATAAAAACAGTAAAGTAGCCATAGCCAGGAAAAGTCCAAGCCATCCATGGTGACCTTCAAGCAGAAGAAGTCCGAACTAAACAGCAGTGTTTCCTCCCTGTAACCTGGGGGGGAACGGAAGAAAAGAGGCGAAACAAAACGGGTCAGTCAAAAAGACTGAGTAAGCCCTATCTACTATTAGTATAAAAACTAGTAAAGTTAACTGACATGAGAAACTGAGATGAACATAAGCATGATACAAGATAGGTCAATTAAATCAAAATAACAGGATGAACTACTGAACTCAGATGAACTAGGGTGTCGTGATAAACTCGATGTTAAGATAAAACAAGGTATCACATTGTCAGGTTTCTATCAAGTATAATATCCCAAGATATCTATCGCGTATAACGTCCCATGGCATCTATCCTGTATACCCGCTCTGGTTCTAACATGTATATTTGCTCTGCACCTCTCGTACTAGTATCCCAACCCGCGCCATGTGTTAACTATGAATGTCCCTTGCCCAATGTCATGGAATGGTCCATGCCAACCTAACATATAGCATATGTAGATTTTTCCCAACTCGTATGTTTCTTTCCATGAATAAGTTCAGTCCTTTGCCGTAGGCCGTACGGACTTTCCCATGTAAACGTTTTATCCTTGAAGCTGTTTTGGACTGCAACCCTTGATCTAGTTGTGTTTCCCTACCATGAACTATCGTGCGTCCACTTAGGATTTATGCCACCTAGGGCCGCTAGGGATTATGCTACCTAATGAACGTTTCCGTGTCTCGGTTTGGGTCTTGGCCACCTAGGACCACTAGGGATTACGCCACCCGTCAACCACGCCCTTGATCCCACGTATGTATCGTGAATCGTTTTCCATGTCTAGATGCACATGTTCCCCAATGTGCCATCCGAGTTCCGTGCCAGGGCAAATCAAGAAATACGGAACTCGGTCGGGAGCTTTAAATCGTCTGCCGATGCAGATATCAAGGTCTGTTTTTGTACCCGTGGCTATGGTCCCACGCGACCCCTCCCTCAACTACTGAAAGGCAATCCATGAAAAATCATGTATAAGAACCACTCCACGGCCCCACTATAGCCCACTTTCCTACGGGCCAACCTCACCCATGACTCGATAGCAAGCACATGGTCTGTTGGGGGTTCCCTGCCTTTCCGCACGTACACGATTGACTAAAGATGGTAGGTAGTCGGCGATGCGCTATCCAGGGCAAAAACAAGAATCGTCGACTCCACGCTAATCCATCCCAGTCTTTAGGTTGCTCGCATAGCAACCAAGGCATACTCTTGGTCCTTCTAACGCAGACCTTAACCTCTCATGGGCCTAGTATAATTACCTGGCCACCCACAGAGGGATCCCAAGAATATCCTCACGTCCCCCGAAGCTTCCACTTCGGCACCTAGTGCGCTGGAGCTTTTATCCAAGTCAGATAACTTGCTCCCCCTCGTATACTAAGCGATGACCTACCGTATCAGGTTACTCATCGTTTTGAGAATTAGTCCTATGTCCTTAGCTAAGAATTATTACTTAGTTACCCTTAACTAAGGTTTACCACTTAGCTTCCTTTCCCGTTATCCTTGATTAACCACGGTTTTCTACCTAGTTCTTCTAGCTAGGGTTTGTCTATTGGGTTAAGTGTTATCATTCAAGTCCATGACTTAACCCGCCCACGAATCACGTCAAAGATTGGCTAAGTATTTAAGTTCAAGACTTAGTCCCACAAGTTGGTTAAGTGTACCCAGAGGCTCATGACTTAACCCTATCAAGTCAAATTGGCCAAGTACTAGCTTACCTTAATCCTATCGGATTATCTTGCTAGATCGATTAAGCATAGATTATCTTAATCCCATCAAATTATCGAGTCGGATTGGTTAAGTATATTCTAAAAAGGTCTTGCGACTTAACCTTGTCAGGTCCGCGTATTAGATTGGTTAAGTGTAGGTTACTTAACCTCATCAAATCATCATGTATAATTGGTTAAGTATAAGTTGCTTAACCCCATTAAATTATCACGTTAAGTTGGTTGAGTATTGGTTACTTAACCTCATTGAATTACCAAGTTTAAATTGGTTAAGTGTTTAACTTAACCCCATCGAATTACCGTGTTTAGATTAGTTA
The DNA here is from genome assembly GCA_030737875.1 of Allium sativum. Lineage (NCBI taxonomy): Eukaryota > Viridiplantae > Streptophyta > Magnoliopsida > Asparagales > Amaryllidaceae > Allium > Allium sativum. The sequence continues at coordinate 16,813,239 of CM060917.1, forward strand.
AGTGTGGATTACTTAACCCCATCTAATTACCGTGGTTAGATTAGTTAAGCCTTAATTACTTAACCCCATCTAATTACCGTGGTTAGATTAGTTAAGCCTTAATTACTTAACCCCATCTAATTACCAAGTCGGATTAGTTAAGTGTAAATTACTTAACCCCATCCCCTAATCATCTTGCATGGTTAAGTGTCATTAAGAAATCAAACCCGATCCCACTTAACCTTATCAAATTATCATGTTGGATTGATTAAGTGTTGGTTAACTTAATCCCCGTCCACTAGTCGTATAAAAATGGTTAAGTGTCATTAGGCAAATCAAATCACTTAACCTACCCAACCTTGTCATGTTTTGTTAAGTATCATTAGCCTAATCAATTTACTTAACCCCTTTATCCATGTCATATTTGGTTAAGAGTCATTAATCAAATTAACTTAACCCTATCATGTGACATTAATTACTTAATGCCCCCCAACCTCTCACATTAGACTTTGTTGTGGTTACTAGTTAAGCCGGTCGGTTCCAGGTAGCTTTACACCACAACTTGGTCTAACCTCGGGTTCAAGCACAACATGACCAACTTCTCACATTGGGTCCTATTGTTTGCAACTACTAGTTAGGCCGGTCGGTTCCGGGTAGTTTTACGTTGCAAACTCAACCCAACCTCGAGTTGGCCACACTTATATTATCTAAGTGTCATGTTCATCATGTTTCCAAAACATGTTACAAGTTTTTCAAGCATTTGGGTAGATCTAACTTAATAGTTAAATTCCCAAGCTTATGTTTTTATGCATACTTACATGTCAACTTCCATGTTATATTTCAAGCCATGTTTTCAAGTTGTATTTTCATGTCATTAGAAATTACCCATAACATAACCCAACGCTTTTAAACTCGCATATACGTTCGCAACAACGTAATGGATTAAAAGAAGAGACTTGGCAAAGGAATGACAAAAATGGGTATTAAGCCACAAGTTAATCATGGTGGCAAATGAGGCACAAATGTGTTCATTAGCTTGCATGTTACATTCTCAAGCCTCAAAAAGATGCATAAACCCAAACTTGGCACATAAGCGAATCATGGTGACAAAAGACATGGAATGATGGCTAGAAACTCGCATATATCATCATATAAGGATTATGACTTCATATGCAAGTTGACATAATGATTATGAAGGTTCTCATGTTGCATAATGCAACATTTCAACATAAAGGTTGTAGCTTTTAGTTCATAAAATCAAGATAATGACTTCATAAACTTGCATGACATGGTAGCATAAATCATACTCAATGACCAAACCCGAATTTGCAACATGAACATTTAACTTCATGGTTAATATCTAAGAGTAGGGAAGGGCTTACATTGCTATGAAGGCCTAAATCGATTAAACTAAAGCTTGTGATGAAGCCTATGCATGCCATCACCCAAAAACCCAAAGATGGATGCTCCAAATCAACAAAAACACCATCTTTATGAACAAAGATCAAAGCTTTTGCCTTGGAATCAACTTGAGAAGCTCTCATACTAACATAGGGACTCTCTAATACTCTCATGATCAAGAAACCTCACATAGGAATGAAGTGGAGGCTAGGATAGTTGAGTGGAGGCCATGAGAGTAGAAATTTGGCCATAGTTTAGTTACATGAGTGAATAATGAGGGTTTAGGGGTAGGTTTAGGGTCTTTTTATAGAGATTAGGATAGTTTTAGGCCCTTAGATTAACCCTAGGACCAACCTGAACCGTCAGATTTCAAACCAGGCCCAAAAACCTAGCCAAGATAGAAAATAGGTGCACCAGGCCAGAATCAGCCGACAGGGCAAGTCGACAGCCCTGTCGACTTGCCTGTCGACTTGCAAGTCGACAGCCATGTCGTCTTGTCTGGGTGGGAATTTTCCCGCCTGGACCCATCTCTGCATGTTTCGAAACTCAAATTTCCCGAAAACTTCTTTGGGCCTTAACTGGGTCATACGGACTCCGATTTACAAAATTTCGGACTCTATTTCGCGTATTTTTCCGAGACGAACGCAATGGCATAGCCTGTTTTACTTGATTCAGAATTTAAAATTAAATTCTGCCTTGATTCTCGTTTTAACATGTTATCGAAATACGAGTTGTTACATTCTCCCCACCTTTTAGGATTTCGTCCCCGAAATCTCCAAGTTAGGAAGAACATATCCTACCATCCATCATCCATCTACTCAAAACATCATCCACAAGAAATCATTGTCCTTAGATGATTTCTAATGCTATATGAATATATGCAAAACGTGTGTGTACATGTTCCTTAGCTAATGCTAATGATCAGGCCTAAATAATCTTTCTAATGCAAAAATATGTATAGTGCCATGAATCCAACATGTATGCAAATAGTCCTAGCCATATAGATACTCTATGCGTGCACAATCATTCATTCATATGCAACAACCGCATGATAACACATTCGATTTCATCCATAAACAAGTATAAATACTCGTGCATATGCAATATGAAATGTGACCGAGTCGAGCTAGTATCTAATGTGTATTCGCGCATCCACGAGCAACCACTTGCAACCACTTGCAACCATATCAATCATAACATGTTTCAAATACATGTTTACATCCATAGGGTTCTACCTAGGATTCCCTGAAACAGGGTCGAGAAGATAAACAAGACAAACTCCTTACGGGGTTTGTAACAGAAAATAGGACCAAGAGGATGTCCACAAAAGATAGCCTACAAGTAAGCTCTACAGAAAACAGGGATCAAGGATACACTCCCAAAAAGAGATATCATGCACGCATCTAGTCTTTGACCATCAAAGTCGTACTTCCTTGAGCTCAATTCCATTGTGCCTTGACCGTCTTTGCGATTTCGTAGCTTCTTATTTCCTGTTTCCATAACATGAGCTGGAACTCATTTCTTCGTCGCCTCTCGTTCCACTTGCACTTATCCCCCCTTTTTTTCTAGAATACTTGACGCAAACATGACTGCGTACTCATGATCTCATGCAAGCTTTCCAAAATTCACTAGTGAATCTCGGACCTCGTACCATAAGGTATTCCACGTAGTAGAACTTTCTCTTGAAAGTAAACAGATGCCAACCAGGTTATCAAGCGCACTTACTAGGGTGATTTCCATAACCCATGCATAAGTGAAATAAACCATCTGTCTTATCGGCGAACACCACTCGATCGGGCTCCAAATTTCCAATAAAGGCATCCAGGGATTCTAAGTAACTAATCATGACCGAACCCAAAAGGTTACACGAGACTTCGAGGGTATTACCAAGGCTAGTCAAGAGTCTAACTACCCTTCTATCAAAACCGAGAGTGGCACCCCTTACTGGATAACCACTTCATCCCTAGAATCCATCCATAACCGAGGCATGTCATTCTCAAATCCAAAACAAGTCATGAATAAATGGACCGATTCTCCACAGGACTTGAGACAAAAATGGGATTCTCTATTACGCTAGTACTTAAGGTGCAGAGACTCAACTATCGAAGAAGACTTAAATGATACGAGGATCGAACCAAAGTCCTAACGGGATGGTAGAGAAGAAAAGCTAAACCTTTAACAAGGTCGTTACCCTCCTTCCGAGGTACCCTAGAAATGAGAGGATACTACTGCCCTCCCGATGATCTTGTCCTTGTCCCATGATACTTAACTATCCGGCCCGTTTCACCATGCCAAAGGTACTCTCTTGTCATGGGTTTCATTGTTCATCTTTCTCTCTCATTCTGGGTTGAACCATACCAACAAGTTGCTCATCCTTAAACTCGTATCCTTTACCCTTGCTCTTTATTATCCTTTCTTGTAACACGGCAATGGGTCTCTCGAGAACCACCTCCATCGTACGGGAAACACCTACGTGGCTAGACAAAGATTAGTCACAGTGAGAACTACTGTGACCACGGATGGAGGAAAGAAAGGAAATGAGATTCAATCAAGGAATCAAAGGATGGTGCTAATAACTTTTGGGGAATAGCTTTTTTTAAAACAAACTTTTCTTGAAAACTGCTTCTTTATAAACGGTTTTCCAAACAGTTTTCAGAAGGTTTTAAAAACTTTCGCCCAGTCTGGTAACCTTCTGCTCTGATACCAAATGTAACACCCCGCCTCCGCTAGGGTCACTCACAAGGGAATGCACTAGCTTTAGAGGGGCATTATTGGTAATCATGCACAGAAATATCACAAGACAGAACATATAAAACAGCGGAAGTAAAATTAAACTTTCATAACATGAATAAATAAGGTCTAAAGCCTTTTACATCAGAGTACATCAAAACCTGTCTTGCAATAGTAAAGAAGCATAAAGACTTTTTCATAAATTATTCCCCAAATAAAAACAGTAAAGTAGCCATAGCCAGGAAAAGTCCAAGCCATCCATGATGACCTTCAAGCAGAAGAAGTCCGAACTAAACAGCAGTGTTTCCTCCCTGTAACCTGGGGGGGAAACGGAAGAAAAGAGGCGAAACAAAACGGGTCAGTCAAAAAGACTGAGTAAGCCCTATCTACTATTAGTATAAAAACTAGTAAAGTTAACTGACATGAGAAACTGAGATGAACATAAGCATGATACAAGATAGGTCAATTAAATCAAAATAACAGGATGAACTACTGAACTCAGATGAACTAGGGTGTCGTGATAAACTCGATGTCAAGATAAAACAAGGTATCACATTGTCAGGTTTCTATCAAGTATAATATCCCAAGATATCTATCGCGTATAACGTCCCATGGCATCTATCCTGTATACCCGCTCTGGTTCTAACATGTATATTTGCTATGCACCTCTCGTACTAGTATCCCAACACACGCCATGTGTTAACTATGAATGTCCCTTGCCCAATGTCATGGAATGGTCCATGCCAACCTAACATATAGCATATGTAGGTTTTCCCAACTCGTATGTTTCTTTCCATGAATAAGTTCAGTCCTTTGCCGTAGGCCGTACGGACTTTCCCATGTAAACGTTTTATCCTTGAAGCTGTTTTGGACTGCAACCCTTGATCTAGTTGTGTTTCCTTACCATGAACTATCGCGCGTCCACTTAGGATTTATGCCACCTAGGGCCGCTAGGGATTATGCTACCTAATGAACGTTTCCGTGTCTCGGTTTGGGTCTTGGCCACCTAGGACCACTAGGGATTACGCCACCCGTCAACCGCGCCCTTGATCCCACGTATGTATCGTGAATCGTTTTCCATGTCTAGATGCACATGTTCCCCAATGTGCCATCCGAGTTCCGTGCCAGGGCAAATCAAGAAATACGGAACTCGGTCGGGAGCTTTAAATCGTCTGCCGATGCAGATATCAAGGTCTGTTTTTGTACCCGTGGCTATGGTCCCACGCGACCCCTCCCTCAACTACTGAAAGGCAATCCAAGAAAAATCATGTATAAGAACCACTCCACGGCCCCACTATAGCCCACTTTCCTACGGGCCAACCTCACCCATGACTCGATAGCAAGCACATGGTCTGTTGGGGGTTCCTTGCCTTTCCGCACGTACACGATTGACTAAAGATGGTAGGTAGTCGGCGATGCGCTATCCTGGGCAAAAACAAGAATCGTCGACTCCACGCTAATCCATCCCAGTCTTTAGGTTGCTCGCATAGCAACCAAGGCATACTCTTGGTCCTTCTAACGCAGACCTTAACCTCTCATGGGCCTAGTATAATTACCTGGCCACCCACAGAGGGATCCCAAGAATATCCTCACGTCCCCCGAAGCTTCCACTTCGGCACCCAGTGCGCTGGAGCTTTTATCCAAGTCAGATAACTTTCTCCCCCTCGTATACTAAGCGATGACCTACCGTATCAGGTTACTCATCGTTTTGAGAATTAGTCCTATGTCCTTAGCTAAGAATTATTACTTAGTTACCCTTAACTAAGGTTTACCACTTAGCTTCCTTTCCCGTTATCCTTGATTAACCACGGTTTTCTACCTAGTTCTTCTAGCTAGGGTTTGTCTATTGGGTTAAGTGTTATCATTCAAGTCCATGACTTAACCCGCCCACGAATCACGTCAAAGATTGGCTAAGTATTTAAGTTCAAGACTTAGTCCCACAAGTTGGTTAAGTGTACCCAGAGGCTCATGACTTAACCCTATCAAGTCAAATTGGTCAAGTACTAGCTTACCTTAATCCTATCGGATTATCTTGCTAGATCGATTAAGCATAGATTATCTTAATCCCATCAAATTATCGAGTCGGATTGGTTAAGTATATTCTAAAAAGGTCTTGCGACTTAACCTTGTCAGGTCCGCGTATTAGATCGGTTAAGTGTAGGTTACTTAACCTCATCAAATCATCATGTATAATTGGTTAAGTATAAGATGCTTAACCCCATTAAATTATCACGTTAAGTTGGTTGAGTATTGGTTACTTAACCTCATTGAATTACCAAGTTTAAATTGGTTAAGTGTTTAACTTAACCCCATCGAATTACCGTGTTTAGATTAGTTAAGTGTGGATTACTTAACCCCATCTAATTACCGTGGTTAGATTAGTTAAGCCTTAATTACTTAACCCCATCTAATTACCGTGGTTAGATTAGTTAAGCCTTAATTACTTAACCCCATCTAATTACCAAGTCGGATTAGTTAAGTGTAAATTACTTAACCCCATCCCCTAATCATCTTGCATGGTTAAGTGTCATTAAGAAATCAAACCCGATCCCACTTAACCTTATCAAATTATCATGTTGGATTGATTAAGTGTTGGTTAACTTAATCCTCGTCCACTAGTCGTATAAAAATGGTTAAGTGTCATTAGGCAAATCAAATCACTTAACCTACCCAACCTTGTCATGTTTTGTTAAGTATCATTAGCCTAATCAATTTACTTAACCCCTTTATCCATGTCATATTTGGTTAAGAGTCATTAATCAAATTAACTTAACCCTATCATGTGACATTAATTACTTAATGCCCCCCAACCTCTCACATTAGACTTTGTTGTGGTTACTAGTTAAGTCGGTCGGTTCCGGGTAGCTTTACACCACAACTTGGTCTAACCTCGGGTTCAAGCACAACATGACCAACTTCTCACATTGGGTCCTATTGTTTGCAACTACTAGTTAGGCCGGTCGGTTCCGGGTAGTTTTACGTTGCAAACTCAACCCAACCTCGAGTTGGCCACACTTATATTATCTAAGTGTCATGTTCATCATGTTTCCAAAACATGTTACAAGTTTTTCAAGCATTTGGGTAGACCTAACTTAATAGGTAAATTCCGAAGCTTATGTTTTTATGCATACTTACATGTCAACTTCCATGTTATATTTCAAGCCATGTTTTCAAGTTGTATTTTCATGTCATTAGAAATTACCCATAACATAACCCAACGCTTTTAAACTCGCATATACGTTCGCAACAACGTAATGGATTAAAAGAAGAGACTTGGCAAAGGAATGACAAAAATGGGTATTAAGCCACAAGTTAATCATGGTGGCAAATGAGGCACAAATGTGTTCATTAGCTTGCATGTTACATTCTCAAGCCTCAAAAAGATGCATAAACCCAAACTTGGCACATAAGCGAATCATGGTGACAAAAGACATGGAATGATTGCTAGAAACTCGCATATATCATCATATAAGGATTATGACTTCATATGCAAGTTGACATAATGATTATGAAGGTTCTCATGTTGCATAATTCAACATTTCAACATAAAGGTTGTAGCTTTTAGTTCATAAAATCAAGATAATGACTTCATAAACTTGCATGACATGGTAGCATAAATCATACTCAATGACCAAACCCGAATTTGCAACATGAACATTTAACTTCATGGTTAATATCTAAGAGTAGGGAAGGGCTTACATTGCTATGAAGGCCTAAATCGATTAAACTAAAGCTTGTGATGAAGCCTATGCATGCCATCACCTAAAAACCCAAAGATGGATGCTCCAAATCAACAAAAACACCATCTTTATGAACAAAGATCAAAGCTTTTGCCTTGGAATCAACTTGAGAAGCTCTCATACTAACATAGGGACTCTCTAATACTCTCATGATCAAGAAACCTCTCATAGGAATGAAGTGGAGGCTAGGATAGTTGAGTGGAGGCCATGAGAGTAGAAATTTGGCCATAGTTTAGTTACATGAGTGAATAATGAGGGTTTAGGGGTAGGTTTAGGGTCTTTTTATAGAGATTAGGATAGTTTTAGGCCCTTAGATTAACCCTAGGACCAACCTGAACCGTCAGATTTCAAACCAGGCCCAAAAACCTAGCCAAGATAGAAAATAGGTGCACCAGGCCAGAATCAGCCGACAGGGCAAGTCGACTTGCCTGTCGACTTGCAAGTCGACAGCCATGTCGACTTGTTTGGGTGGGAATTTTCCCGCCTGGACCCATCTCTGCATGTTTCGAAACTCAAATTTCCCGAAAACTTCTTTGGGCCTTAACCGGGTCATACGGACTCCGATTTACAAAATTTCGGACTCTATTTCGCGTATTTTTCCGAGACGAACGCAATGGCATAGCCCGTTTTACTTGATTCAGAATTTAAAATTAAATTCTGCCTTGATTCTCGTTTTAACATGTTATCGAAATACGAGTTGTTACATAATATCTTCCAAATCTTCTGCAAATGGAAATATTGTATCATGAATTCTAACACTCCACTTTGATACTATATTTCCGTAAAAGCATACCAACTCCATCTACATCCTCTTACTCAAAGCATCTTCTCGGACAAGATACCATAGTTACTTCCCCCAACGAGCTTCGGCATAGCCATTACCCATTGCACTTTGTCAACAAACTCTAGCAATGCCACCGCCTGCCTACAAAGTGTTCAAAGTACCCCCTTCAAGTAAGAACTATCAATCTTCACCATGAAAACAAACGTCTCCATGAACCATCTCACCTCTCCCCACACCGTGCTACCGTGTGGCACCTAACATTTCGATAAGCGATGCCAGCTCGAGCAATGCCCGAACTTAGCAGTCTGTAAAGACTTATACATATCCATTGCTTTCTCCTTTGATCTCTGACCAACTTCAGACAATCCCTTCTTTCTCTTATCAAGCACATTCTTTTGACAAAATCCCACCTTGTTGATGTTTTTCCCTTTGATCATATTCTGCCTATGCAGAAACTCAAAGTCCCTTCTCATATGCCTAGCTTTGACATCTTTTTCATGAGAACTGTAGACTCCAACCTTTGATTCTTCAAGTACAGTGCTTCCACTCAGGAGATACAAATTATGAAACATATCTCCCTTCATCACTACGAATGCATCCTTAGAAACCATTAGACTGTCCTTATCAATAGTCACCTCACATCCTTTGGATGCCAACTGCCCAAGAGATATCATTGACTTCCGAAGACCTCGAACATAACAAACAACTGTCAAGGTGTGTATTACCCCTTCATACTTGTGTATCTGCAAAATACTTTCGCCCATGACTCTACAACTTGCATCATTTCCCATAAGAATTAATTTCCCTCGTTTTCTTTTAAAAGAACTCAAATAATTTTTATTAGGTGTCATATGAAAAGACGCCCCTGTATCTAGCACCCAATGGTCTAAAACATATGATACTACCGCTGTCAACAAGTCATCAGACAAAAATTCCTCCACCGTAGCTGATGAATTTCTAGATTTAATCTTTTTCTTCGAGTCCAGAAAATCTCTCTTCTATTGGCCAGGTTTCTTGCAAATGTAGCACTTCCCATCTCTTGACTTTATTTTCTTCTTCTTCTCCCCTATCTCCATACCAGCTAATAGGGCTTCCGTACTACTTCCTCCTCTACCTTCACTCGTACCAGCTAATAGGGCTTCCGTACTACTTCCTCCTCTACCTTCACTTAACCACATAATCTTGGTTAGTGACTTCTTTAAATAGTGTTTCTCCAGCTTGGTCCAAATGTCCTTAGTAGTGGTCTCACCGCTTATCTCTGAAATTACATTTTCTCCCATTGCTAATTGTAAAGTAGTAAATACCCATCGTTCCATCTCCTTCCTTTCCGCGTCTGAAATCATATCCGTCAACTCCTCAGGAGCAATTAAATACCACAAGATGAACATTATTCCTCATCAGAACAGCTTTCATCCTCCATTTCCATTTCTCGAAGCCTTTATCCTCATTCCATCATTCTATTGCTAACTTAGCTCCTACTACCATATGTCCCTTTGACATACGCCTTGATACAATTGCTGAATTCTCCTTATCTCCTGCCATAATGCATAACACCCTTTCTCACTCAACCTAGTAGCTCCGATACCAATTGTTGGGGAAAAATGAATAGGAATGGATGATGGTGAGGCAAAACAAATAACATATAGTCACCAGAAAACAATCACATATCAAGCAATAAAAGAAAGAACACAAGAGATTTATACTAGTTCCACGAACATCTTGTTAGTGTACATCCACTTGGGGAGAGGAGATTTTATTACTTTTCTACAAAAGAAAATTTACGAGACTGATAATGGAGATGAAGAAGAAGAAAATACAACTTTGAGATGCACCTCACAATTCGAGATGTTCCATACATTTACCTAATCCCTATCCTTATATAAGGATTAATATTTGAGTTTGAAGTAATTGATTTATGGATATAATAATTCTCCTGGTAGGCTTCCTTGTTTAACCAACCAATTAGAGAATTAATTCCTTACTTCACTATCCCAAAAAAAAAACTTCGTCATATCCTTCCACTTATGTAGGTAATTTATTGCCTATCCCCTTTTACAAAAAAGGTAACAAATTTTCTGATATCTTCCAAATCGTCTGCAAATGGAAATATTATATTACCCAAATTAACAATATTTCCCAAATCTCCTCTTAATGGAAATATTGTATCACCATAAATAATATCTTCCAAATCTTCTGCAAATGGAAATAATGTATCAAGAATTCTAACATCGGCACATAAGCCCTAGTCGGTTGGCACAACATTCCTGATCGGTCAAGACCATAAGTCAAGGGCGGACGGTACTTATCATATATAGAAAATGGATCGGTTCCAATATGCACGCCACGTGGACCATTTCTTTTTAATATGCATGAAGTTCTCAACTTGAATGGATAGTTTGGAAGCATGCAATTATGGGGTCGGTCACGTATTATATAAGGGTCACGTGTTAATCCCTTCTTGCACATAATACCGGTTATGCATTCTTCGCCATGTGGTCAATCACAAACTTTGCTTGTATAGCAATATGGATCAGTTGGGCAAAAATTACCATGAAAGCATGTGAAGCATTTGTTAAAAATATGATTAACGATTTGTATACTGATCAGTATTGAAAAGGATCGACCATTTAGAAAGCCTACACGTTGCCTACTTAGCGGTTGATCACGTGTTACATACAAACAGGAGCAACAGCATGGCTCTTTTACAATGGTTAATATGAAGCTTGTGGAAAATTGAACACGTATACGGGTCAGCAGCAAAAGTAATTAATGCCTGAGGTATAAATTGATACGATGGCACAATGGCTAATATTGTTCCCATATTTTGGATTATATGGCAATGTGAAATACACGTGGTACGTGAAAAAGGAAATAATGTTTAGCATTAACGGATAAGAGTGGCAATGTTGTAGTTTATTCGGTCGGTATCAAAATAATACACATGACAGAACCGATCAGTAGTTGTTTACATGGATACGTAACTACAATAATGTGGACCAATCGGTAGACAAATAAAATGGCCGATCGATGGTATTAATTCATGGTCGATCAGTAACCCAAAGTCAGTTGTGTACAGCTGTACCAGTGGAAGTTTCATAAATACTTATAAAGGCCGATCAGTACCCTGCGCACCATAATTTCCGCTTTGCCACTACCTTCAAACGACGCCTATAAATAACCCACTTCTCAACCATTCAAGCGGCCGATTTCTACTACCATGAAGTGTTGTCTAAGTGATTGCTCCACCATTTCAGAGCTCTCTAACCACCATTAATGGCTTCTTAAGCTCCAACCATCTTCCTCTAACAATCTGAAGATCAAATCATCTCTTTCCTCCATTTGAGATCACTTTAAGCTCGACACAAGTTCTATAATCTCCATTCATCCTCTCTAAAGCCTAGATCTAACGCCAAATCACCGAGGAATCCATGAAGATCGTCTAATTGTTGAAGTGAATGAAGGTCTACACATCCATCGTCACAAATCAAGAGATCTCATCTGTTCCTCCGTGAATTCAAGCGAATCAAAGGCAAAAAAGAGAGAAGAGAGAGAAATGTCATGAAAAATGCGAAATCAATGTGCTGTGTACATTGTAAATCAGAAAGTGATAATGAAAAGTCTCTCCATAGTGGATGTAGGTCTAAATTGACCGAACCACTTTAAAAACTTTGTTTTCACCATTATTTTCATTTTTTTGTGTTTGTGGCTCCATAATATTGAATCATACCATTTGGTGAAGCACTTTTAAAAGTACATTTGGTGTTGAGATCATTTTTGGTTTCAACATTTGGCACCCACCATGGGGCCACATGCACTCTCAAAAGGTTGCTAACAACGAAACCGACAACATAGGAACAATATTAACCATTAGAGAAACCGACAACGTTGCTAACAATAAGCTACACCTCAATTAATCGCCTAGGAGTTGGCCAAAATTCTATAAGTGGAGCTGGTGCAACAAGAGGCAAATTGGATGTGGTAGTTGCTAACATGAACCAACGAATGGATGCTCCTACTATGGCCATGATGGAGAAACTTGACGCCATCCTCAACACTCGCCCCAATCTTGCCCCTTAAAAAGTCCAAATCAACATTGAGGAGAAAGAAGACTCATCTGCTTCTGACCAGAATCTCAACAATGATATGGAAGATGTCGAAGATTGGATGAATAGCAAGGATAAAGCTAATGCTGAAAACATCAAAGACTCAAAGCCGAAAGCTAGAAGTCATTCCGGTCAAAATACTCGGAAGGTTATTAGTCCCGCACAAGTGGCATCTCCTAGATCTTTGAACCATTACGTATTGCCAAGGCAAACGCTCGGTAAAGAGATCGACGTTGACCCCGTGGATTGTCATAACACTAAAGAGTACATCTCGGATATGATAGAGCAAATCATGAAAAGGAATCAATCTCCTAATGATGATGAAAAGGAATGGGATTTATCTCCAAGAAGAACACCGTTCACCGAAAGAGTCCTTGAAGCAGAGTGCCCGAAGAAGTTCACTCCTCCCACTTTGCCTCCTTACAACGGCCTTGTTGATCCTAACTACTTCCTATTCATATATGAATGGCCTATGAATGCGGCAAAGGCGACAGACGAGATGAGATGCCTATACTGTCCACTTTACTTGGAAGGTACCATGTCATTATGGTTCACGAAACTACCGCCTAATTCTGTAGATCGATTCTACGACCTGACCATAGTGTTCAAGGAGCAGTTCCGCCTGTATGGTACAAAAGCCAAGGATGCCATAAAATTCTCATCAACGAAGTAGAATCCAGGGGAATCCGTTAATGCTTTTTTCAATCGATTCAATGTTGCCTTCTCCGAAGTGAGGTATCCAAAGCCTCGCATAATCCTCATGTCTCTAATCGGCGCAATAGATGAGAATAGCGAATTTGGTAGATGGATTAAAATGAAAGAGCCAAACACGCTAGACAAATTCTAAAAAAGCAGAGGAGTATATGAAAATCGACAATAATCATGTGCCTCTTCATATTATTGATGGTAACCAACTTCTTGAAGCTTCCAAAGATGTCGCTAGTCAATACAATCAAAAGAATCTTGGGAGTGGTCAAAAGAGGGAAAGTGGCGGAAGGGATGCCCGGAACAGCAAGAAGTCCCGTTTATTCAAGAATTTTGAATTAACCCCATTGACAGAAACTCCAGAGAACAACTTTTCAGCGACTAAAGACACTGAAAATTATCCAACACCAAAACTTCAGAAAGTAAGTGACGATCAAGCGAAATATAGGAAGTTCTACAGGTTCCACAACCAGCCAAGTCACAACACCAACGAGTGTAGACATTTGAAATCATTAATCGAAGAGCTGATTAGAAAGAACCGCCTGCAACAGTATATGAAAGATCATTAAGCTGCAAATCCTTCTACAACTCCCCAGGGGCAAGAGGAATCATATAGGCACGTCGGTCCACCCAAAAAAGGTTCTGCTCAAGACAATGCAAGGCCGATTATCAATTGATAACCGCTAGCAGTGCTCTAATATCTACGGCTCAGAATAAGTGATAATAATCGCCACTATCTTACTTCATGCTTTACTTACTGCTATATTCAGAATTCTTGTAACTAATTTTGTAATATCTTATGAACATTGTACTGAACATGAGCTTTAAAGCATATCTGCATGAATAAATTTCTTACTTGCCAAAATTTTGCCAAATCAAAATGTGCTTAAAAGATGATTTCATATTGCAGGTCATCTGTCAAGCGCTTGTTCCTTTAAAAGTTTGACGAAACATAGCGACCCCAACAACACTAGTCCAAGCGCCAAAAGCTGTAAATATCAACATGCACATATGCAAAGATAGAAAAGCACTGCCTTAGAAAGTGAATAGGAAGTGTCCCAAAGATTCAAACAGCGAACAAACACCACGACAAGCAAACGAGAAGGTTAAAATTGGGGCATTCCGCCAAGTAAGGAATTCAAAGCCCCAATTCCTAAACTGACATAGCACGATAAGTCAAGCGTCCAATAAAGGAATTGGTGCCAGCCCCGTGAGACAACATAACAGCCGTCCAATTAACTCACGTAGTGTCTGAGTATCTCAGATGCGATGGGTGTTGGACATCAACCAATTAACTCGCGTAGTGTCTGAATATGCCATATGCGACGGGAATTGGACATTAACCAATTAACTCGCGTAGTGTCTGAATATGCCACATGCGACGGGTGTTGGACATTAACCAATTAACTTGTGTAGTGTCTCAATATCTCAGATGAGATAGGTATTGGACATTAACCAATTAACTTGTGTAGTGTCTGAATATCTCAGATGCGACGGGTGTTGGATATTAACCAATTAACTCGTGTAGTGCCTGAATATCTCAGATGCGATAGGTGTTGGACATTAACCAATAATTTGCGTAGTGTCTGAATATCTCAGATGCGATGGGTGTTGGACATTAACCAATTAACTCGCGTAGTGTCTGAATATGCTATATGCGACAGGTATTGGACATTAGACAATTAACTCGCGTAGTGTTTGAATATCTTAGATGCGACGGGTGTTGGACATTAACGAATTAACTCGTGTAGTGTCTGAATATCTCAGATGCGATGGGTTTTGGACATCAACCAATTAACTCGCGTAATGTCTGAATATGCCAGATGCGACGGGTGTTGGAAATTAACCGATTAACTCGCGTAGTGCCTCAATATCTTAGATGTGGCGGGTATTGGACATTAACCAATTAACTTGCCAGTGTCTGATTATCTCAGATGCGATGGGTGTTGGACATTAACCAATTAACTTGCGTAGTGTCTGAATATCTCAGATGCAACAGGTGTTGGACATTAACCAATTAATTCACGTAGTGTCTGATTATGCCAGATGCGACGGGTGTTGGACATTAACCAATTAACTCACGTAGTGTCTGAATATCTCAGATGCGACGGATGTTGGATATAACCAATTAGCTCGCGAAGCGTCTGAATATCCCAGATGCGACAAGTGTTGGACATTAACCAATTAACTCACGTAGTGTCTTAATATTTCATATATGACGGGTGTTGGACATTAACCAAATTAACTTGCATAGTGTTTGAATATTCCAGATGTGACAAGTGTTGGATTTTAGCCTAATCAGGGGCACAAAATTTAAAGTCCTTCCCAAGTGGGGGGCACAACAAACAAAAATCCTTTTCTTAGAAAGGGCAACATCTCCATAGCAGGGATCAACGATACTCAGTGAAGTCCACGATGTCGACTCAGTCGGTAGAAGAAGACGAACATTGGATTATAATTGACCTCTCTGTAGTAGGGGCATCCAATGCTGTCTCCAATGTCATAATTGATCGACGAAGCATACAAATATTAAGAGATAAAAGCCTTTCTCGCAATTAGGACTAATAACGACCTCCTAGGTAGGGGCACAGATGTCAAAGACTTCACTAGAAAGAAGCGGGAAATAAGTCATGAGTACGTATTTCCAGAGTATGAAATTTTGTACCCAATTATATAAGTTAATGAAATAGCAGCGCTTTAAAATCCACAATCGAATCAAGTCTACTAGTTGATCTTGAGCGTCAACGTGAATTCGAATTAGAATGCCATGTCTGTACATATAATATTCGACAAATTATACATTGCTGAATAAAACAATTCGGTGTACACACTTCATTCAATTCAGAATAAAATTCGTCGTAATTAAAAAAATTAATCAATTAATCTGTTGTCTATGTGGGCAGTCGATAACAAAATATTAGCCCAAAACCGTGCAACGTTTTTGTTGATGCAAAACAGGTTGCAGCAGTAAAAAAGGCACGACCGTCATGCGCTTCAGAAAATGTGTTCTGCTTCAGTAAAATCCAATAGCTAATCAAGATCGTAAAACAAGTAATTTAGTGTGAATTGGACACAACCGTTTCAATAAAAATTGAGTGCGACTAATCCATCAAAATTCTACTTGTTTCACGTACTCGAGCCCGAGTTAAAACTGGGACATTCACGCACCAGCGCGGCACTGCCGACAACAAATTCTGAACTCAAAGCTAAAGCATCTATTAGTGCAACAAAATTGTGCAGCAAAGCATTTGGAAAATGGAATAGAGTTCGAGTCATCATCGACCAACTTGAATCAGAATGAAAATTCCATATGCGAATCAAACAAACAAAGATGCATCAACAACAACGTTCATTCCGAAGCCCGTACTTTTCACGAGCAAAAAATACAAGCTTCGAGGGGAAAATGTTAACTCTGTTATAAACACGGTTTAGAAATTGATACGTCAACTATCTACTGAGGCGGTCGGTCGCGCGTTATGAGAATCAGGACGGCCGTACACCATTCTGATCGATCAGACACATTACGCACGCCGGTAGGATAGGCAGCTCTGAAAGCTGCTTGATCGGTCCATTCACTTACTTGGTCAGTCTCTTAAAAGCAAAAATGTGGTGACCATTATATAATACATGGCTGCTCACACGTAAACTACGAAATGCACGTGATCTATAAAAGTAACAGGCAATGCCACATCAGCATGAGTCAAGTCCAGGCAACAATGAAAACATTAGTAGTCCAATAATGTTCCAAGTCATAAAATGCATAGCATGTTATAGAAATGGAATTATTTATGAACACATCAGCAGTGCCTGAACGTAACTATGTGGATAAATGAAGAACATATGTAATCGGCACATAAGCCCTGGTCGGTTGGCACAAAATCCCTGATCGGTCGAGACAATATGTCAAGGGCGATCGATACTGTTCATATATAGAAAATGGATGGGTTCCAATATGCATGCCACGTGGACCATTTCTATTTAATACGCATGAAGAGCTCAACATGAATGGATAGTTTGGAAGCATGCAACTATGGGGTCGGTCACATATTATATATGGGTCACACATTGATTCCTTCTTGCACATAATATCGGTCATGCATTCTTCACCACGTGGTCAATCACAAAATTTGCTTGTATAGCAATATGGATTAGTTGGAACAAAATTACCATGAAGGCATGTGAAGCATTTGTTAAAAATATGATTAATGATTTGTATACCCATCGGTATTTAAAAGGATCGGCCATCTTAAAAAGCCTACACATTGCCTACTTAGCGGTTGATCACGTGTTACATACAAACAGGAGCAACAACATGGCTATTTTACAATGGTTAATATGAAGCTTGTGGAAAATGGAACACGTACACGAGTCAACAGTAAAAGTAATTAATGCGTGAGGTATAAATTGATACGATGGCACAATGGTTAAAACTATTCGCATATTTTGGATTGTACAGCAACGTGAAATACATGTGATGCGTGAAAAAGGAAATAAAGTTTAGCACTAACAGACAAGAATGGAAAGTTTTCAATCCAAAATAAACAACTTCTTCCAGATCTCAATTCTACGGATGATTTTCCAGATCTTACATCAAGAGATCGAGAGCTAAGCTCTAAGCAGGGGCGGATTTAGAGGGGTCTAGTGGGGTCAGTGTACCCTACTAGACTTTTGTATTGTATGTAATTATTGCTAAGGTTTTGCAGTAAAGATCGGTGGGTGAAAACCAAAATTCTGCAGTCATTTTGTATAATGTTGTGGTTAATGGATATGTTTAGCAAGGAAGACTGAAAGAAGCGGGGGAGGTTTATGAGAATATGGTATATAGTGGGTATCGTCCTGATATTTATACGTATAATATTATTATTCGTGGGTTATGTGCTAAAAAGAGATTTAAATCTGCTATGCTATTACTGGAAGAGAGGGAAGTTATGGCAACTCAGCTTTTATGAACCTACAGTCAAAGACAACGTAAAGCTGGCGGTTATCAATGAAGAATTGACAACTAAAGCTAAAGAAAGATGGATTAATTTGATAATCTTTTATGTCTTCGGAGGTAAACCTTATTACAATTTTTTAAAAATTTATATAGACCGTAGTTGGAACATTAAAGGAAAATATTAGTTGTACTCAAGGGAAAACAGTTTTTTCATACTTGCTAATCCATAAAAAAACCATATGCACATTGAATGGAGAGTATCAGGGCCAGTCGTGCGAAAGGTTATCCGAAGCACTTGAATGGCTCACACCGGGTGGAATGCAACCACATAAAACAAGGCCCAAATGTCAAACCCAAGACAAGTCAGGTCCGCCATCATGACCAAAGAAGATGGCACGAAATGATTATATGGAATGCGACTCAATAGAGGGAAGGATCGAATGTCCAGCGAAATCGTTTCGTCCAACAGGAACGCTCGATCTAACATTAAAGTTCGGTCGCGCATATCAGGATAGAAATCTGGGACGCATATATATCTGAACAACTGCTCATAGATGACAATCGCTCGATACTCAGAACAGAAGCCTACTGATCGGTCATACACCAGTCTTTGGAAAAGTGCATGTGAATCTTAGAGTCGCACCCCCAGTCGGTCATAACACTGTCACTCGCTCACCAAATCAAACATAACCGTGTTAAGGTGTTATGGCCGACTTGTTCCTTCGTTTCGCCATCAAGCAAGTCTCCCATTCAACAAAAGCAGGGGCGACCTCATAGCATAGCCATAAAGTCAAACAACGCCATACAAAGGCAGCAAGAGGACGAGTGCCCTTAGACCAAGAAGGATGGTCGCGCAAGGAACAAAGGAGAATATACTCCAGACCCGCACTCCGCTCTTACAAAAACTCCCCGAAACATTCCCTATCGCAGGGACGCCCGCTCCTGTGGACCCTCTCAGCTATTCAAGACACTCGCTCCAACGAGTCGTCCGCACATGATTTTGGATATAGCCACAAGCAGATGGCTACAGCTAGCCAATGGCATGGTCGTAATTAACAGAATGAACGATCCACAGTCTGGATAAACGAATTCCAGATTATTTACCAAGGAAAGTTCACTTATAAATACACTATGGCGACCAACATGAAGAGGGAGAGCTTCGGAAACCACAAAGTGCTGCTGAATTTCATCCTCAACTACAGATCCGGCCATGGCGTCAAGTACAATCTTATGATGAAGGAAGACGAAAACATCCTCCTTTTCAATCATTCATCCATCCTTCTTCTCCTCAAATTCTACTACTCTCTTGTATAATTCCTTAGATTGAAATATATAAACGAGGGTATATTGAGTGGATATAGAGATGTATGAAAAGAGGGAGTTGATGTACTTTGTAATTCTCATTATAAGACAGGAAATCACCTTCATAGTGGACGTAGGCCTCGTTAACGGCTGAACTACTCTAAATCTCGTCTCTACTTTACTTTTCTTGCATTTTTCACTTTTTATTGCTGATTAAACACGGTTCCATTTATTTCTTACCGAATTGGTGAAGTACAGCTTAGTACCTTGAGTGTTTAGACCATTTTTGGTGTAAACATTTTGGCGCCCACCGTGGAGCCATGTTTTGCTTTTGTCATTTCAGAACTGACGAGATTTTCTGAGAGGCACTGTGCTTACAATCATGAGCATGCTGAGGAGAATTACCAATGAAGGCAACAACCCCAACGACGGCATCAACATTGTCACGCTGCTAAATAGCGACTCCGAGGAAGGGGAGCTACTAGAAATTAAAGGAACTGTAACCAGGGAAAAATTGGAGGAGGCGATGACAGGATTAACGAGTCAAATAACTATTACAAGCAATGCAATGATGAAGAAGCTCGAATCGATACTAGCCACTCAAGCTGCTACCGCAAAAGCCGCTCTAAGCGCCACTTGTTCCTCGCTGACTCGAACGAATCGCGAGTCAGAAACAGAGCTCCCCGCTTCAAACTCAAGACAACAGGATTCCACCCCGAGAGTTGCACGTCGCACCAATCCGAACTACGAAAGGGGCAAAGCACATGTGCGCGATTACTCCGGTGATGCAATCATGGAGCGGGATGACAGTCCTACTGTCATCAGGATGTCCCGGCCGAAAGAAATCCTAAATTTCTTATCCTCGGTCCATGAAGACACATCTAGATCGAGGGTTGATAGTAAAAAAAAGTGGTCAACCCATGGATCCAACCAATGGACGAAGTTCATCTTGGGAATGGCGCAAGCAATTATGGAGGAAAGCCTAAAGAGGAAAGATGACCAGAGAGAATGGGAATCCTTCCGAGCTAAAACCCCACTTACCAAGAGGATTAAGAAAACTGTATACCAACAAAGATTCGAACCTCCATCATTGCAGCCCTATGATGGGACAAGCGGCCCTAGTGTATTTCTGTGTAAATATGACCAGTACATGAATGGAGCATGCACTACTAACGAAATCAAATGCTTATATTTTCCAACTTATCTAGAAGGAGTGACTTATATTTGGTTCACAAAGCTGCCATCACAGTCTGTGGATGATTTCGTGACCTTGGCTAGGCTATTCAATGAGCAATTCAGATCCCAGGCGTTTGAAACTCAGGATGCTATGGGTCTAAGCAGACTACGACAAAGACCAGGAGAGCCCCCCAAAGATTTTCTCACTCGCTTTGATATGGCATTGGATAAAGTCAAGAATCTTGAACCCGGCCTAGTCTTAATGGCTCTTAAAGGGAGCATATGTAAGGAAACCAAGTTAGGACGTGGATCAAGAAAAAGAAACCAAGTACACTGGAACGATTACTTAGCAAAGCCGAAAAATATACAAATACTGAAGAAAGAAATGCACAGGCAGAAAAGAATGGAAAGGTGCAAAGCAACTCAGATAATCGAAAAAGGAGCAACGAAGAAGTAGACGATCGAGCAAGAAAGAAGCTACTCTTTTTCAAGAACTCCGAATTCACACCCCTTAACGATTCCGTGGGAAATATCTTCATGGCAACTAAAAGCACCGAGAGATATCCGGTTTTGAAACAAAGTCACGTCAAAAATACCGCCATGAAGTTAGGAAAATTTTGCCAATTCCACAACAGCCAGGACACGACACCGATGGATGCAGGCACTTGAAGTCAGTAATCGAGGGGCTAATCAAGAAGGGCCGATTACATCAGTATGTACAAAATCATAAGGATTATCCAGACTCCTCTTAAACAAGGGGCAGCACACCTTAAAAGGGAAAGGGATCAAACCAATCCAAGGAGGATGCTCATCAGAGGGATGAGCTGCTGATATCTCAATAATGGAGCATTAAACTAAAGCTCTCATTACTTTACCTCGTTCCCCTGATTTTATCTAGTTGTTAAAACTTTTTTAACTTGCTTTATTATTCACTATGTCTGTGTTAAGCAATGGTTTACTTACCCAAAAAACAGTGCGCATCAGAAAGTAATTACGTGCCTACTTGAATAACATACTTGTTGGTCCATGCTAAAAGGAGAATAATCTCTTGGAATGTAGGTATACCTAAAGCAATCCGCCATACACAGCGGGGCTGTAATGAAAAATCCCAGGGCACACACTAAAAGAAGCAGTCTGGGAATCACATACATCAAGCAAGATCAAACAGGAGGAATAGACTCATCGCCTCAGAAGGAACAAGCTGTTCTGAGACAAACAGTAAGACGAAGGAATGCACCTCTCATTATGGAGTATGATGAATGCTTGGCCAAAACTCGTTCAAAGGACTGCTACCAGACCTCATTGAAAATACATAAATATCATCAAATCTGTCCCTCGGATTAAATTGCTAAGCCCACCGAAGAAGCACCTTCTTAGGTGACCTTCCTAGGTGCTGGACACAAGTTTTCCAACTTGAGAAAAAAACTCAGTGAGGTAAACCAATGTCTATGTCCTAAGGTAAGGAAAAAAGTCGGAAAAACCGACATGTCCCAAAATGGAAAAAGTCCCATGGTTAAAATTGCTAAGCCCACCGAAGAAGCACCTTCTTAGTTGGCCTTCCTAGGTGCTGGACACAAGTTTTCCAACTTGAAAAAAAAACACAATGAAGAAAAACCAATGTCTGTGTCCTAAGGTAAGGCAAAAATTCGGAAAAACCAACATGTCCCGAAACGGAAAAAATTGCCAATCACGGGGGGGGCTTGTTAGGTGAAGGGCACGAAGTTTATCTCTTCTGGGTCAAGGCTCGATGAGATAAATTAGTGTCCGCTCCATGGGATGAAGCATAAAATGGGGAAGGATTAAACATGCTGGAAGGACCAGCACAAAAACAGAAACCCTAACAAAAAGGAGGTGGCCATTCTAGTTCTTTGTTGTTAACCAAGTCAAACAAAGCCAAGGATGGATTACAACAGCAGAAATCCTAGCCGAAATGGGGTATCAGAAATCCTAGCCATAAGGGGGTATCCATTATAGAACCTATTTGAATAACTAAAACAATCAAATAGGGCCTAAAATGGATCAAAAATCTTTAATCCAAGACCTCCTCGGGGACACGTATTCAAAACCAGCCTCCGAAGGGCTCAGATCACCATTCAGTCAGGCGCGGGGTTGAATACTAATAAATAAAAGATACCAAACGCGCTTATAATAATACAACTACATAACAGCCTTTGATAAGCGAGAAACCTAAAAGGATAACTAAATCCTAACCATAATAATAACAATAGACAATCGGGCACAACCGAACGATTAATAAAGCGCTCGGACGAATGTGTGAATTAGAAAACAAAGGTACAGCGTGCGACGCACCCGCGCGTAAGCAAACCTTAAAAGTCATAAATTAAAAGCGTACAAGAATAGGCGAGGCTGGCTCCCGCATACACAAGCCAGACTAAAAAGTACTATTCAAAATCAAAACCAAAGTAACTGAACAGGTGAAGCATTGGCAGACCACAATACTTAGATGAGGTAAGAAATGATGCTCTCCCTAGACTCCAAGGACTCGACAAGTTTGCACCTATCTTCTTCCAAAGCATGAAGTCGCTTAAGATTCTATCTATTTGACTGCTGAAGATCATCGACCAAGGAGTGCCAACCGCCCATTTTCTCCACAATGTAGTCTCTGAATGTTGTGATGAGGCCTTCAACCAGATGCGGACGTGATTCCAACTGATTGAATTCAGCCAATATGATGTCCTTCATGGCATCCATCTTTCCTGCGATAATCCATCTGTCAAATGGGTCTATGTACACACCAGAATGCGAGCTAGCTGGACACTAAGCCACAAAGTCCTCAGCGAGTTCAAGATGGCAAGGGTTGGGAATAGGAAGAGGCTCCGGTACGGCTGTAGGATCTAACGTGATGGATGAATAGACCATACGACTAACGGCGGTCTGAATATCTGAGTCAGAGAGTCCATTCAGCAAACAAAGACTGTGAGTACCATTCGCACTCGAGATCTCCTTACCTCGGGGAGTCTTTTTGCTACCAGCCCTCCTCGCCAACTTCTTCCTAAGCTTCTTAGACACGAGAAATTCCATCCTCGGGCGACCTGCTTCAAAAAAGGATCAGTATGGACACAAACAACAACCATGAAAAGGGGAACAACCTAGTCAGGTTCAAGCATAGACAAAAATATTTCAACTGAAGAAGCCTGGGGCATTTCACCAAACAATTTATAAACAAATACCAAGCATCGATGTTCCAAAGAAAACCACCGGATGGTTCATGTTCTTCAAAGAAAGTACAGAACATATATCCGCGCTGTACAAAAATCTTACCTAGAAAAATCATGGTACCTCGGACAAGATTGCTCAAGATAGACAGATGCTACTACAAATAAAAGGTAAAGCTCTGGAATGAGAAAGCCAAAACCCTTCGAAGGAAAATCAAGGCAGAAATATCAAACATAAATTACCTGATTAAACTCTCGAGGGAGCGCCGATGTAACTGAAGAATTTTTTTGAAATATATAAAAGTGAAATGAAGCAAGTTAAAGGTAAATAAGGAAGACTAAAACGACATTCATCCAGAGAATTCTTGCCACGTCAGCCTAGTGCCTGACTACACAAAAGTGTCTCATCAAGTCCCAGCTGGCATCCCGAAATTCAGCAATTCGCACAATAATCAAAAAGATACATCAGGCCTCTCACTCACAGGAAAAGACAATACCAATCAACGACAATGAAGTAATCCTAATCTTGGGCACGACCGAGCCCTCGGCAAGTCAGGATAATCCTACCAAACAATGCGTGATCAAATATATCGAAGCCAGTAATTTCTTACTAAAAAGAAATCATGGACTTCGAGGGGCAAGTGTTAATCCCTAAAAAATCCATACGCACATTGAATGGAGAGTATCAGGGCCGGTCGTGCGAAAGGTTATCCGAAGCACTTGAATGGCTCACACCGGGTGGAATGCAACCGCATAAAACAAGACCCAAATGTCAAACCCAAGACAAATCAGGTCCGCCATCATGACCAAAGATGATGGCACGAAATGATTATAAGGAATGCGACTAAATAAAGGAAAGGATCGAATGTCCCGCGAAATCGTTTCGTCCAACAGGAACGCTCGATCTAACATTAAAGTTCGATCGCGCATATCAGGACAGAAGTTTAGGATGCATATATATCTGAACAACTACTCATAGATGAAAATCGCTCGATACTCAGAACAGAAGCCTACAGGTTGGTCATACACCAGTCTTTGGAAAAAGCGCATGTGCATCTTAGGGTCGCACCCCCAGTCGGTCATAACACTGTCACTCGCTCACCAAATCAAACATAACCGTGTTAAGGTGTTATGGCCGACTTGTTCCTTCATTTCGCTATCAAGCAAGTCGCCCATTCAACATAAGCAGGATCGACCTCATAACATAGACACAAAGTCAAACAGCGCCATACAAAGGCAACAAGAGTACGAGCGCCCTTGGACCAAGAAGGATGGTCGTGCAAGGAACAAAGAAGAATCAACTCCAGACCCGCACTCCGCTCTTACAAAAACTCCCCGAAACATTCCCTATCGCAGGGACGCCCGCTCCTGTGGACTCGCTCAGCTATTCAAGACACTCGCTCCAACGAGTCGTCCGCACATGATTTTGGATATAGCCACAAGCAGATGGCTACAGCTAGCCAATGGCATGGTCGTAATTAACAGAATGAATGATCCACAGTCTGGATAAACGGATTCCAGATCATTTACCAAGGAAAGTTCACCTATAAATACACCATGGCTACCAACATAAAAAGGGAGAGCTTCGGAAACCAGAAGTGCTGCTAAATTTCATCCTCAACTACAGATCCGGCCATGGCATCAAGTACAATCTTATGATGAAGGAAGACGAAAACATCCTTCTTCTCAATCATTCATCCATCCTTCTTCTCTTCAAATTACACTACTCTCTTATATAATTCCTTAGATTGAAATATATAAATGAGGTTATATTGAGTTGATATAGAGATGTATGAAAAGAGGGAGTTGATGAACTTTGTATTTCTCATTATAAGACAGGAAATCACCTTCATAGTGGACGTAGGCCTTGTTAATGGCTGAACCACTCTAAATATCGTCTCTACTTTACTTTTCTTGCATCTTTCACTTTTTATTGCTGATTAAACACAGTTCCATTTATTTCTTACCGAATTGGTGAAGTACAGCTTAGTACCTTGGGTGTTCAGACCATTTTTGGTGTAAACAATACTCAAATGTGACGATCCTGCAGACTACAAAAGAGTTTTAGAAATGGGACCATATTATTATAACAAGCGTTTAATTATATGAAAAAATGACAGCCTGGTTTAAAATTTACTCGAGAAGTTCTGCATTCTTACCCATTTGGATACGTTTGCCAGATTTGGACTTAGACTTTTGGTCGATCGAGGCAATTAGTAGAATTGCATCTACTTTAGGTAACCCGTTAAAATTGGATAATTTTACAGAGAATATAGCTCGAGTTTCACATGCTAGGATTTTGGTAGAGATAAAATTTGATTTTAACTTTCCTAGTGCAATTGCTATTCAACGTAGTAATAGCGAGGTCATATGGCAGAAAGTTGTTTATGAATGGGTTCCTCAAATATGCTCTAATTGTAAAGTATTTGGATATTTAAGTGAAGTGTGCAATGCTAATAAGGTCTGGATTCCTAAAGTGGATGGCATTTGTGTGAATAATAGTAATATGGATTTAGATGATAATTTGGATAGTCATGATAAGCACATGAATGGGACTATAGGGGAAGTTAGCATGTCTCATAAAATTACTGCAGTAAATATTGAAGAGGATAGCAATGAGAAACATCTAAAACTAGGTAATGTATTAGCTATGCAGGAAGATCAAAATCGTTCACATGCTGATTTGGTCTTAGTTCAGGAAAGAGATAGTGGTAAGAATTATCATCTAACTGAGAAATTAGATGTTAATAAGTACAGGAAAGATATTTGTGAGCAATCTATTGAGCACGTTGAAAAAATAGGAAATATGAAGTGAACAAACATGCTACGGAATACAACAAGAATCCTGTGACGGCCCGCCCCGCACCAACTGACATTTACTCCAAAAGTGCACCGTACACCTATCCAGTTAGCACGGGACGGTCGCCAGGAGAAAAAGAAAGAAGAGAATGGGCTAATCAAGGAACCTGTAGAATGTCTCACAGCGCATAGAAAAAATATAATAATAACATATTTGACATAAAACAGGAGAGACAGTGCATAAGCTAAAAACCGGAACTGAACATCATAGCAGCGGAAATCCAAAATATAGCTTATTACAACTTTTCAAACTGTCTCAAAGCAAAAGCAAGATAAAGGAGGTACACTACTAATGCCCAAGTAGCGACCACCAACGACACAGGGAGAATATCTATATATATCATACGTGGAAGCCTCTTGCTCGCCTCCGAATCAGCTACTCGCGCATCACCAGCTAACCATAACCTGTCTCTAGTCTGCTCGTGTGAGCACCCAGAGTAATAAGAAGAGACATAAAACTCTGGGTTAGACATAAAGCCTGGTATGAGCGATAAGCATCTAAATAAAATAATAACAGGTATAATCCAATCATACCTGAACCTGGACCTAAAACCAAAGAGTTAGCACTACATACTGTACAACACTCTAAGGTACCATTTCAAGTGGTGTAAAGATAACGGAGGTGGGGTGTGCATGTCATAGTGATGTCAAACAATCAAACATAGCAAGCATCCTCACATCTCTCACTCAGTGCGTAAAGCATACGATACCCACTACCTTAGTCCTCTAATCCTTTGGGCCATGATGGAATCCAATCCCGTGTAACTATCACTACAAGCCCACTATCCATCTCTCAATGGTGAACCAAAGTTATGAATACCGACAACCCCTTTGCACACGTCCCGCAGCAAAGCCCAATCATGAAGTGAACTCATTGGTTCCCATATGGATCCTGAGCTCTAACTTCCATTTGGACTACCTTTGCATCTCGGGTTATTGGTCATCACCGAATCGGTTCGGTCTTACTCTTCCAGTCCAAGTTTCTTGGTTCGGATCGGTCTTCAGCTCTCCATCACCAACACGGTTCGGTTCGGCCTAGTTCGGATCGCCCACACCCCCGCGGATCGAGTCGTGTTCTTCCAGCTCGTGGCTCCTCCTCCTGGTTCGGATCGGCGTCACCACTTCGGGTCGGGTCGGGTTACTTCATCCGGGTCGGGTCGTCGCGCCCTGGTACCCATCGACTCGTGAGCTTCCCCATCCTCCTCTGGTTCGGATCGTGAATACCCATTGGTTCGGGTCGTGCTTCTACTACCGGATCGTGCCACCTAGCTAAGTCGTGACTTGCTCCTTCAGACGAATCGTGGCGCCCATGCTGGAACGGATCGTGGAGATGACTCGCGATCGGGTCGGAGAAAATGGTGCGGATCGTGGGACCTGTTGCGATCTGATCCGGTTCTGCGCGGTTTCCTGCACTTTGTCCAGCGAGTTGTTTACGCCATTCGACGGCGTTTTCGACCATTCTAACTATTCTAAACAATCACAAGTCATACCAAACAGTTATAGCAACATGTATGGACATCCACAAACAACAAAACAACAATCATGGCATGTAAAATGGATCAAACATACCCAAAAACCCATATTTTCCCCTTAAGCATGTTCAAGCAAAACTGATGATAGGATTAACAAAACTTAACCAAATTAACCAAATTTACTAACAGAGGTCTAAAACAATATTTCTGAATTTCTGAACATTTTTCCAGATTTTTAACATGCATAAATTCGCTAATTATCACTAATCACCACTTAATTCCTCAAATTCCGGGATTTGCAAAATTAGTCGAAATTAACCCAAATTCATATCAGAGGCATAAAATGGTGTTTTAGAATTTTAGGAATTTTTCTAGATTTTTCTGAGCCATAATTTCGCTAATCTTCGCTAATTACCATAATTAGCCGTAATTAGTGAAAAACAATGCAAATCACTCACCTTTGCCACAAAGTAAACTATAGATCTGAAACAATCTCTGATTTGGATCCAATCCCTATGTGTTCCAGCAGCTCTCTTGCTAATTTGGTGAAGATCTTCTTTGATTTGATGTAGATTAGGCCAAAACGTGATTAGAAAGTGATTAGAGACGATTTGGGATGAAATTAGAAGGTGGAGGCCATTACTAGGGTTTCAAGGAGGAAAGTGGCGGCTCAAAACTGAAATGAAAATGATTCTCTAACTCATTTCAGCCTCCCCATAACCCTAATCCCGAAATGGGTTATGGGCCTATTCACTAATCACCCTATTTGGCCCGGTTAAGCAGTTTTTCACCTTCAAAACCTTATTTCAGCCATATCTCCCAACGGTAAGTCCGTTTGGCTAATGTAACCACTCTACGGAAAGAGAAACCATCATTCGAATCCAATGGAAGTGGTTTAAGGTCAAAATTCCTTTCTAGTCAAAAGTTATGGCCAAAACAGTACCAACTAGGGGCAAAACGATCATTTAAAAATCGACAAAAATCATGAACATGGGAAATGACTCTAATGGTTGTTTCCCAAAGTTACATGACCAAACGACTTCACATGAGAAAGAAATAAATATTCTACGATCCTTCGATGCGTAGAAAGCGGGTTGTTACATTCTCCCCCCCCCCCCCCCCTTAAGAAATTTCGCCCCCGAAATTCCCTAACCAGAACACACAAAGGGTCCCGCATGCCTATCAACCATAAAACAACAATCAACATGCAAAACAAGTCTATCCTAGCATGCGGTTTACTAACAAGGGAAGGAACTATCACTACCAAAACCTTACTAGGCAAAGAGTTCTGGATACTTCTTCCTTATATCCTCCTCTGTTTCCCAAGTACAGTCTTTTTCATTCTCACCCCACTGGACTTTGACTAGTTTCACCGCCTTCCTTCGAAGCTGCTTCGTATCGTTCCCAACGATACGCGTAGACTTGCGGTTCTCAACCGACTCGGGTTCAACCTCGCTATCATCCAACTGATCTGGTGAAATAGCCACATTAGGGTCTTGCACAACTTCCTTAACTGGGAAACATGAAATACGTTGTGAACTCCCGCCGTCTTGTCAGGTAGCTCTACTTCATACGCCAAATTCTCAACTTGCTCGAGGACTGGGAATGGGCCAACAAATCTTGGTGCTAACCTACCTCTCCAACCAATCCGAATCACATTCTCTATGGAGAGATCTCGACGAACACCAAGTCATTAACGAAGAATTCCAAATCTCTTTGTTTCTTACCGAGATAAGCCTTCTGCCTATCTTTATCCCTTCCCAGTAGTAGATCTGCTCTATGTCTCAATACATCTTGTTACCACTGGGATGTATAGTCAATTTCGAGTGATGATATGCTCTAAGCACTTCACCTCTTAGTTCATCTACGTTGGGTACAACTAGTCCCTTATTCTTTCGAAGCCACCCTTCTCGATCAAATCCTTATTTGATCATTCTCTTTCCATCGATACCCATCTCTACCCTAGAGATGGTTTCCAATAGATTAGGATCGTCCTTCTAACTGGAACCAATCCACTCAATCAAAATCGATCTAATCGTCAAGCTTACTAGTGTTTCTGAATCCAATTCACTCTTGGGCCTGAAATCATATCATGTGATATACTCCAGTTGCTTCCATCCTAGAAACAAAACCCCTAAACTAGCATGTTTCCTACTCAATGCAACTATTACCGCACCCAAATCATTTACTATGATCACTCTGCCCCATGGAGTCATGGCGACTCCACTGCACTGATCCATAGCCACTAGTCCTTTGCTATGTCCACTCTGCCCCATGAAGTCATAACAACTCCACTGCACTGGCTCATAGCCTTACTAATCCTTTACTATGTCCACTTTGCCCCTCGAGTCATGACGACTCTACTGCACTAGCTCATAGTCCTACTACAATTACTTTGTTCCCCATCGCTGGAACCCTACAGGTGATAGTCTACTCAAGAGAAGAAAGATAGGAACAAACATAGCAACCATAACATCCATCAAACAAATCCTATCTATCACCTGCTAAAGTCATAAACACATCGACACCTACATGATTGGTCTAACCAATCCCAATATGTCGATTCTAATATGTATGGTCCAACCAACATCAATAACTAATGGAAGCCCAACCCCCATACATACACCGATGCCTACTTGACTGGTCCAACCAATCCCAGGCCAATGGAAGCCCCGCCTCCCTACTAACTATCGTACGTCCAACGCACGTTTATCCTCCAAGGATAATTAAACTAATGGAAGCCCAGCCTCCAATCGGACTACCGTACGTCCAACGTACGTTTATCCTCCAAGGATAACTAGATCACGTCCAACGGATCCAAGTTAACGGGCGTCCCCAGATACCCCTGCTTTTAGTCCTCCTAAAATACTTGAGTCCAACCCAAGTCTATCCATTATCTTGCTGCCCTCTCGAGTCCAACTCGAGCTGAATCCAATTCCTTGCAGCCTTCTCGAGTCCAACTCGAGTCAATCTATAACTCAGACTCAGTCTTGAGTACCGACAAACTCTAGTCCAACGTGAGTCGTCTCCCTATTCGTTGCATCTCCAAGATCAATGAACACCCATTTTCTTTTACGAGTTCAAGTCCAACTTGAATCGCCCTAATCTTCGTTGTAACTTCCATGATCAACGAACACATCCTATTCCTTCAAAGTTCTACTATCCAATAGAGAACATCAACATAGGGTCCTAAACAATCCATTACTTTGCATCTTTCTCGAGTCCCACTCGAGCAATCTCATAACCCTATCGAGTCTAACTCTGGGCAGTCTATACCATTGAACAGTCTCATCATGTTCCGTCTGCCCATCACTCCTCGAGTAAACCAAGATATCATCCAATGAAAAATCACAGCAACTATTTACCCCTCACGCAAACCATCCTAGTCGAAGTCGACATTCCCCAAACACAAGCCCCAAAGGCCTAAACCAATATCAGACAAGCACCCAAGGAACATCTCCTCCGAGTTCAGACAATCCACATGAGGTGATACCAGCAAAACAATCTAGAACTGGAGTACCCATTTGCCTCCCAGAGACAACTAGAACTTATTACAACGATAACCTCTTAGCTTCCTTAACTCCTGTTACTATCGCCATCACTAGGTAGGTACCTAATACCACCCTATTCCTTGGGAGTAAATCGACTCCCCAAAATAATGCTAAACCCAGTAAAGCCCAAAACAAAGCAATCACAAGGAAACATACATCCATGACTCGATAAGACCACATTACAACAAATCATGTCAAAACTAGTCGAACCACCAATCGGGTTCGTCACTACTAAAGGTCTATCGACTAACTCAGGTTTGTCAAACAAAACCCGATCAAAACATCTTAAATAGAAAGCATACCTCGAATAACGACACCTTTTTCCTTCTGTGCCGCAGTTGGGGCATTCGACGAAGAAGGAACAGCATTGATAGCATACGCTTTCACAATCTGCTTCTCCCTAGGAGGTTGTGGGCAATCATCCTTGTGATGTCCCGCCTGGCCGCAGTTAAAGCACTTCCTTTCCCCAGGCTTTTCTTGACAATCTCTGGCATAATGGCCCTTCTTGCCACAACTAAAGCATTCGCCATCTTTCTTATTTTTCTTATCCTGACC
The DNA here is from genome assembly GCA_030737875.1 of Allium sativum. Lineage (NCBI taxonomy): Eukaryota > Viridiplantae > Streptophyta > Magnoliopsida > Asparagales > Amaryllidaceae > Allium > Allium sativum. Next base: position 16,845,708 of record CM060917.1, read on the forward strand.
ATCCTTGGTCGGGTTCTGCTTCCTCTTGCTCTGAGAATTCTTCTTGCCTTCACCGCCTGCTTGCGGCTTTGGCTCCTCTGCAGATGCAATAGCAACTTCGGTCTTCGACTTAGGGAAAAGGCTCTATGACCTTAATGCCTTTCCTACAATAGACTCGAACGTCTCATCGATATGGTTTATAAGTCTTCCCCCCAAGTACCCATCCAAGCCAGTTATGAACTTCTTGTTCTTTTTTTCGACTGTATCGATAAGGGACCATCCATATTTCGATAAAGTGTCGAATTCAGCGATATACTCCGAGACTGCTCTACCGTTCTGCTTAAGCTCCAAGAACTTCCTGAACAGTTCTGATTTATGAGCAGCTGGAATAAACTTATCACAAAAGCGAGTCTTAAACTGATTCCAAGTAACTTGATCTTCTGGAGTAGCTATTCTAATGGCATTCCACCAATTCATCGCTCGCCCTTGCAGCTGACGAGACGCTAGCCTTCTCTTCATCGCATCCTCAAGACCCAAGTCGCCGAAGATACGATCACAGCTATCCAACCAATCCTGAACATCTGTGGCCGACTCCGTTCCGTGGAACGGCTTCCCACCAAGGTTAGTGTAATCCTTGCACAACTTGTCAAAATCGACCCTAGCGCCTGCACTACTGGACTACCACCATTTTTGGGATTGGGAACTGCCCCTTGCACTTCTCTAAGCATGTCTCTCATGAGGTTAGTAAACATCGCCCTCATGTCAGCGGCATTCCCATGGTTGGTCCCTCTACCAGCACCCCTCGTGTCTCGGCTCATCGTCAATCTGAAAAAGGGAAACGATTAACGACCCCATAGTGGTGCTAGTGCAGTGCGACTTCATTCTTACACTACTAATAGTATATATATATACATAGCTTTTGAAACCAAAGTAATCACAAATACGCGCTCTCATATACGTACTATCTCTCCCTAGTGTCTTTCCCTAGGTTAACTACGCAACCTAGAGCTCTGATACCAAGTGTGACGGCCCGCCCCGCACCAACTGACATTTACTCCAAAAGTGTGCCGTACACCTATCCAGTTAGCACGGGACGGTCGCCAGGAGAAAAAGAAAGAAGAGAATGGGCTAATCAAGGAACCTGTAGAATGTCTCACAGCGCATAGAACAAAATATAATAATAACATATTTGACATAAAACAGGAGAGACAGTGCATAAGCTAAAAACCGGAACTGAACATCATAGCAGCGGAAATCCAAAATATAGCTTATTACAACTTTTCAAACTGTCTCAAAGCAAAAGCAAGATAAAGGAGGTACACTACTAATGCCCAAGTAGCGACCACCAACGACACAGGGAGAATATCTATATATATCATACGTGGAAGCCTCCTGCTCGCCTCCGAATCAGCTACTCGCGCATCACCAGCTAACCATAACCTGTCTCTAGTCTGCTCGTGTGAGCACCCAGAGTAATAAGAAGAGACATAAAACTCTGGGTCAGACATAAAGCCTGGTATGAGCGACAAGCATCTAAACAAAATAATAACAGGTATAATCCAATCATACCTGAACCTGGACCTGCAACCAAAGAGTTAGCACTACATACTGTACAACACTCTAAGGTACCATTTCAAGTGGTGTAAAGATAACGGGGGTGGGGTGTGCATGTCATAGTGATGTCAAACAATCAAACATAGCAAGCATCCTCACATCTCTCACTCAGTGCGTAAAGCATACGATACCCACTACCTTGGTCCTCTAATCCTTTGGGCCATGACGGAATCCAATCCCGTGTAACTATCACTACAAGCCCACTATCCATCTCTCAATGGTGAACCAAAGTTATGAATACCGACAACCCTTTGCACACGTCCCGCAGCAAAGCCCAATCATGAAGTGAACTCATTGGTTCCCATCTGGATCCTGAGCTCTAACTTCCATTTGGACTACCTTTGCATCTCGGGTTATTGGTCATCACCGAATCGGTTCGGTCTTACTCTTCCAGTCCAAGTTTCTTGGTTCGGATCGGTCTTCAGCTCTCCATCACCAACACGGTTCGGTTCGGCCTAGTTCGGATCGCCCACACCCCCTGCGGATCGAGTCGTGTTCTTCTAGCTCGTGGCTCCTCCTCCTGGTTCGGATCGGCGTCACCACTTCGGGTCGGGTCGGGTTACTTCATCCGGGTCGGGTCGTCGCGCCCTGGTACCCATCGACTCGTGAGCTTCCCCATCCTCCTCTGGTTCGGATCGTGAATACCCATTGGTTCGGGTCGTGCTTCTACTACCGGATCGTGCCACCTAGCTAAGTCATGATTTGCTCCTTCAGACGGATCGTGGCGCCCATGCTGGAACGGATCGTGGAGATGACTCGCGATCGGATAAAATGGTGCGGATCGTGGGACCTGTTGCGATCCGATCCGGTTCTGCGCGGTTTCCTGCACTTTGTCCAGCGATTTGTTTACGCCATTCGACGGCGTTTTCGACCATTCTAACTATTCTAAACAATCACAAGTCATACCAAACAGTTATAGCAACATGTATGGACATCCACAAACAGCAAAACAACAATCATGGCATGTAAAATGGATCAAACATACCCAAAAACCCATATTTTCCCCTTAAGCATGTTCAAGCAAAACTGATGATAGGATTAACAAAACTTAACCAAATTAACCAAATTTTCTAACAGAGGTCTATAACAATATTTCTGAATTTCTGAACATTTTTCCAGATTTTTAACATGCATAAATTCGCTAATTATCACTAATCACCCCTTAATTCCCCAAATTCCGGGATTTGCAAAATTAGTCGAAATTAACCCAAATTCATATCAGAGGCATAAAATGGTGTTTTAGAATTTTAGGAATTTTTCTAGATTTTTCTGAGCCATAATTTCGCTAATCTTCGCTAATTACCATAATTAGCCGTAATTAGTGAAAAACAATGCAAATCACTCACCTTTGCCACAAAGTAAACTATAGATCTAAAACAATCTCTGATTTGGATCCAATCCCTATGTGTTCCAGCAGCTCTCTTGCTAATTTGGTGAAGATCTTCTTTGATTTGATGTAGATTAGGCCAAAACTTGATTAGAAAGTGATTAGAGACGATTTGGGATGAAATTAGAAGGTGAAGGCCATTACTAGGGTTTCAAGGAGGAAAGTGGCGGCTCAAAACTGAAATGAAAATGATTCTCTAACTCATTTCAGCCTCCCCATAACCCTAATCCCGAAATGGGTTATGGGCCTATTCACTAATCACCCTATTTGGCCCGGTTAAGCAGTTTTTCACCTTCAAAACCTTATTTCAGTCATATCTTCCAAACGGTAAGTCCGTTTGGCTAATGTAACCAATCTACGGAAAGAGAAACCATCATTCGAATCCAATGGAAGTGGTTTCAGATCAAAATTCCTTTCCTGTCAAAAGTTATGGCCAAAACAGTACCAACTAGGGGTAAAACGGTCATTTAAAAATCGACAAAAAGCATGAACATGGGAAATGACTCTAATGGTTGTTTCCCAAAGTTACATGACCAAACGACTTCACATGAGAAAGAAATAAATATTCTACGATCCTTCGATGCGTAGAATGCGGGTTGTTACAAATCCCAGAATAGATGTTGATTAATATGAGAAAAACTTTGGCAACTGTAGTGACTTTATAAATGGTGATGATTCTGCTAATAGAGATTTTCCAATGAGTGAATCTGACAGCTCGTATTGTTCTTATAGTTCTACGAACAGTTTCAAAAAGAGGAGAACTAAAATTAAACCTAGTAATTACAAAATGGGTAACAAGTTTGAAATTGATGAACCCTTGGTAGAAGATAATCCAGACTAGATTAAGCTTATGCAGCAAATACAAGCTCGATCCAAAACAAGAAAAGCTAAAGGAGGAGGAGATCCAGGTGGAGTAGCTAATGGAGGAGTATCTAAGAAATGATTGTCTGTTGCTGTGTTTTGAGCTTGTTTTACTATCTTTTTGATGGTGTAAGATGTTCAGTATTTCTGCTATGTACAGTTTGGGGCTTTTTGCTGAAGATCAGGATATAAGTTTGATGTGGTTTTTCTTTGCAAGGTATGTTGGGCGAGGTGGATCTTTTCCTAGAGCTGTGTTGATGATTCACTTGTCTTTAATGCTAGATTTTGAGGTAGTTTATGCTGGGACGTTGGGCTTGAGTATTTATGTTGGCTTTTATGTATTATGTTTCCTTTTATGTCGGCCTAGTCTGTTATGAAATGTCTTTTAATCTGTTTGAGAGGGCTATAGGTACTGTTGTATAGTAATCGTTGGTTGTATGTTTTTATTTTGTTAAGTCTGCTCAAACTCCTATGTACTCTCTTTTGTTGTAATTAATTACCCATTCCTTCAAAAAAAATACATGACAGAATCGATCGGTAGTTGTTTACATGGATATGTAACCGCAATAATGTGGACCAATCGGTAGACAAATAAAATGGTCGATCGGCGGTCTTAATTCATGGTCGATCGGTGTAGGTCGATCGGTACCCCATGGACAACTATGTACAGCTGTATCAGTGGTAGTTTCATAAATACTGGTAAAGGCCAATCGGTACCCTGCACACCATAATTTCAGCTTTGCCACTACCTCCAAACGACACCTATAAATACCCCACTTCTCAACCATTCAAGGGACCGATTTCTACCGCCCATGAAGTGATGTCCAAGTGATTGCACCACCATTTTAGAGCTCTCCAACCACCATTAATGGCGTCTTAAGCTTCATCCATCTTCCTTGTACAATATGAAGATCAAATCAACTCCTTCCTCCATCGGAGATCACTTCAAGCTCGACACAAGTTCTCCAATCTCTGTTCATTCTTTCTAAAGCCTAGATCTAACGCCAAGTCACCGCGGAATCCATGAAGATCGTCTAATTGTTGAAGTGAACGAAGATCTACACATTCATCATCAAAATCAAGAGATCTCATCCGTTCCTCCGTGAATTCAAGCAAATCAAAGGCAAAAAAGAGAGAAGAGAGAGGAATGTCGTGAAAAAGGTGAAATCAATGAGCTATCTACTTTGTAAATCAAAAAGTGAAAATGAAAAGTCTCTCCATAGTGGACGTAGGTCTAAATTGACTGAACTACTCTAAAAATTCCGTATTCTCCATTATTTTCATTTTATTTTGTGTTTGTGGCTCCATAATATTGAATCATACCATTTGGCGAAGTGCTTCTAAAAGTACCTTTGGTGTTGAGACAATTTTTGATATCAACCGTATGTGATATTAACAATAAAAGTAGTCATGTATAAATGTGTGTTGCTCAAACATCGCATAGAAAATAGTTGAAATAACAATAAAAATTAGTCAAAAAGGGTTAGTAATGAAGCAACAATAAATTGTTTATATTAATCATGATCAAAAAATAAGAGTTAAAGCATATAATTTTTCGCTATTTTTGGTGCCTACTTATAGAACTATGCTCCTGTTCTCCATGCTCATAACAACATGCATGCCTCTCTTGTGCTTCATTGCAGTAATTTCCCTGATACGCAAGCTTGGCATCATCAAGCTCAAGCCTTTTTGATACGCACTCATGCTACTGAGGTTCAGTTTTACCCCGCAAAAGCTCATGTTGTTAACACATTTGTCTCAATGCCTATTGCATCCCAACCGCCTAATCCAACTCTTCTCCTTTTCTCATGTTGATCCTTCAACCTCAAAGGCTCCCTTCACTATTGTTGATTCCCTTAATATATCTTTCAAGATGTGGATGCATAAAACCATTGTTGCATAAATAACCATTGCTACTCATTGCTGTATAAATAATAGAATCGGTATAATTTAATATAACTATTATATTATTCTAGCAATTTCAAGTCATGGTTTTAATGTAAAACAATTAGATTCATTAAATCAATACAATTTCATCTTATTTCAAGACATGGTAATAACACAGAAGTAATTGCAATGGTTATATTAAAACAATAAAATAATTTTAAAGACGTCCAAGTTACGCATTCATTTAATACTTGGAATATCATTATAAGCAAGACTTCATATAGGTTTTGACAAAGGCCAATTAAATGACAGCATACACGTAGCAGAGGCAAAATTTAAGGGAAATACAGTAAAAATATTAATCATAGTGCACAAAATCATATGTTATGCCCAAGAAGTTATTAAATTTTCGAAAAAACTTACATATCAAATACAATATTAACATCCATAGCAAAAAACACAAAACAGGTGAAGTACAAAACATCCGTAATATATATTATTTGTTTTACTGCAGTCCAAAAGACATTAAAAAAAATTAAGCACAATATACAAACTAATAATTTAAACATAAACATAATTTTAGTTAGCAAAGAAAGGTTAAAAAAATCACATTTCCATGAGTTAATTATGTTAAATATATTTGTTCATATAAATTGAAAAGCAATTTTGCTTTTGTGTTTTACGTCAAATGTCTTAAAATAAATATATAGCTGATGTTAGATTAAAAGATTTTTCATATTCTATGCATGTATCATGTTTGTCGAACTGCTGTAAATTAAGTCAATTGGACAAATATCCAAAAAAGTTAACCTATGTGAGAATATAAATTCTTTGACTCTTCTTCAAATATAAATCAACAGCTGGAAAATAAAATGAAACTTAAAAGATGACAAAATACCGGCCAAGGATGATTTTATAATAATTACTAAAGAATGAGTGATTCTGATAGATAGAACGAAATTTTAGTCACCGTTACCTTTATTACCATTTTCCACCGTAAGTAGTAAGTGGTAAGTAGTAAATATTTTCAATTAAAATTAAAGTAAGATGTTAATATAATACATAATGACAATGGCATAAATGGTAAGAATGATAGGAGCAAACTAATACAGAGTGGAAATGTGATATTTTAAAGGTTTTTTGTTGCCTTCAAAACTTTAAATTTCCAATGATATATCACTCTTTTATTAACTATTGAATCGTACATCCTTAAATTGGATATTTAAAATACATGAAATTCAACTAAGTAGATATATTATTCAGTTCACTATGCCGCAACGAAAATCCAAGGTGTTGCCAGCTAAAATGTTGCCACGGCTATGCTATTTTTTGTCTATTGCAACGCACGCTTCAATGTGTTAGCATAGACACCAACATGATGTTGGAGTAGCCCTAGATATATTCTAAATAAAAAAGTACACCTTAGCGTTCCGCACCATTAGTTAAAATAAAATCTTAGTTGTCGATCTACAACATCAATCCACACCTCACATATTTCTATTACCGCTTTTATTTTCATTCCCTCCGCTTTCTGATCTGGTGTTCAGACGTCGTTCAAATCCCTAATTTTCATTCCCAAATCGGATTTAATGGCCTTTGAATGATCGATATTAACCAGCACCACTCCACAACTTGTATCACCGAAGCGCGCTTCTCTCTTTGACACAGCTCTGAGCAATACCAACCTGAGGTGCCATGGTCCGAGCCACGCACCTCGACTCAGAGGAATTCGACAGTTCTTTGCGTATTTAATGTCCTCGACTCTGAGCAAGAAAATATCTATGTCCTCCATCTGCTATTGAATCCATTGTGGACTGAAATAAGTGTAATTTCTAGATCTTCCATTAATTTTGTTACTATGTTTGGCTTCGATTTTCCGATAATTTTGTTACCATGTATGTTTGGGTAGGAGCTGGAAGGTGGTCGTTGTGTTTCTTCAGATCTAGTAAATGTTTTAAGACAATATATAGATGATCTTTTCTTCCATCCATTTACCATTACTAATTTATCATATTTTAGTAAATGTTTTAAGACAGTTTATAGATCTCTAAAGCAGGCAGTTCGGAAAACTTATTTGAACTATGACCTCGACAAAAAGTATGTGGATATTATTATAATTATTTAGACAAATTACCACCATTGTCTGGCTTTAGTTTAGAATTTAGAGCTATTAAATCCTAATTATGAGAGCTCATTCTAGGAACATTTTCCTGTGCGATTGTAGAGAGGTAAGACACCTGCTACAGTACTAATATATAAGCAGAATTTTTACTTGTAATATAAGGGTAGAAATAAGGAATTTTAGTGTACATGGATTCAGTGTAAAGTAATAAGTTGACTTACCTTTGGTGAATTGAAATTCAATTTTTCCAGCAAACTAAATTTATTTTATGCTAGGAAAGACATGCATAATATGAGTTGATAAAAAAAGCATATATGTAAACTCTCGATATTGGTCTAGTAAATCTGATAAATTAGCCTACCCGATGCTATATCAAAACCTTGGCCTTCTCCCAGTAATATATTCTTCACTGGCACCCTTACATTTTCAAAATGTACTTCTGCATGTCCATGAGGTGCATCATCAAAGCCGAATACCATCAATGGTCTAATAACTTTAACACTTGGAGTATTTATGTCTACCAATATCATTGACTGTTGCTTATGCTTGGCAGCACTAAAATCGGTTTTCCCTTGGAAAAGTTGGTATATTGTTCTGTTTTGTAATTTTTGAAGAGGCTATGAAACCTTATAATCTTTGAAATGTGCAGGAATCCTATATATCAGATACCTTTGGGATTAACATGGAGGATTTAACCATAAGCAACATTGCAGAAATTTTGGTGATATCTTCTGTGACAAGTTGTATGGACTAGAATGTGCAAAGTGAAAGTAGAGGTATAATATATTATTGGATTGACTACAGAAAACATGAATGCTTGTGAACCATTCAGGAATTCATAGACACAAGCTATAAACATGACTGGCCCTTGGTGTACCGATTTAGTATTCCAGATTTTTCACTTGGTTGCCCCTTGGTTGTATTTGGAAGATACGAAGGCAAGTTCCCAGATACGGAAAAAGCTAGAGGTTTCCTTGCTGACATGAGCGATGTTTTACTATCCGTGATTTTTTTTAAAATCGTATGTATTGCTTGAGATACTAGAGTATACAATGTCTATTATTTTTTTGGGTGTTCTGGTCGATGTTTTATAAGATGTTTATTCTTTGCAGGTAGTCGATAAACATCAAATTGATCTGCTTACTGCTCAAGCATGGTTTACAGAGAGCAAGCAACTCGAGGAAAAGGTAAGCTAGTTGTTTATCACTAGCATGTCCATGTTTATAAGTTGTGTACACATTAAGGGTGAGCAATATTCGGTTAGAACTGAATTAACCGACCGAACCAGTTTATTCCGGTCGGTTCGGTACGGTTTGGTTTTGAAACTAAATCGATTTGAATTCGATTTGTAAAATAATTTTCTTTGGTTTTCGGTTTAACCGAATTAACCAAACTTTTATTGTATTATCTAATTTAATGTTATTGTAGATCTTTAAATAATTGATTTAGTAATAGAATATAAGGGTACTTGTTAAAAGTAAGTAAAATTTTATTGTAAACATAAAATATAGTGAATACAATCCCTCTAAGCATAAATATAAGTTTGACTTTGAAAGAATTGATCATCTGAATAATAATATATCCTTTAAGTTCGGTCAAATCGATTATCGACCGAATTAACCGAAATTATTTCGGTTCGGTTCGGTTCGATATCGAAAATTTTCAGTTTCAATTCGGTTTGAAACATTTTAACTCAAAACCAACTGAACCGTCCAAACGCTCAACCCTAGTACACATATAAATCCCAACATTGTTGTGGGTGTTAAACGATAAATTTGTTGAGATCATGTTTATAACTTGTGTATACATATAACCAGCGACATTATTATGGGTGCTAAATGATTAATTTGTTGAGATGATGTTCTCAGAGACTAACAAAAATCTTAGACTTATAATGTTGGTTAGATTATCAATGTGATGCATTTAAACTTGTTTGTCAATGTGATGCGCCATGTTCACTGTTCGTCGCTTTCCTATGAATCAGAAAAGCGCGAATTTTAAATTAAATTACTGCAAGCACACAGGTGTGTAGCATACAGGTCGAACACAGGGAGGTAGATTAAAATCAAATTATTTATTTAATCTCTTGGGCGAGTTAGACGATTTTCGAGGTTGGTTTTTGAAAATAATAAAAATTGAAACGGTGATCCGATTCAGAACAAATCTAATTGAACCGACGATCAAATCACATTTATCAATTGGAAATTAAAATGCAAAACAGAAATAAAATGCAAAAAGTAAAATTGCAGGAAAAGAAGAACAACAAAAAGTAAATTAGGACTGTCGTTGAAACTAATCAATCGACTAATCACTAACAAAAAATGTAAAATACAATTGGTGCTCTTCCAAAACTAATTATGAAGACAACACCGATTGCTAAGAAAAAGAAAAATGCAGAAATAACAAAAAGAAAGAACTTTTATTAATGGAGAAGAGAATACAGAATAGGGATAGGATGCTGGCTACAATGACATTACAAGGGTATTTATAGGGGATAACCAAACCCTGACCCTAATTACAAATGGGCCTAGCCATTACATCACTAATTAGTTTACAATGAGAGTCTCAAATGGGCCTTAGTTAAATCTGTTAAATTTTTGGCCTTTCGTCTTTTCCTCTTGGTTCTTTGACAAGCCTGAGATGTGCATGGCCTTTTTATCAATCTTTTTCTTGTCCAACAGCAACTAGATGTGAGATCTTCATCTACAATTCTTCAAAATGTAAATATATAGCAATCTGATATCTATTTATCTACTTTTCTGGTTGCATGCGGGCTGGGTTGGAATATCTGTAAAAGTGACAAAACAATACCCAAGTAATATTTATTTATATACAAAAGATAAGATATAAGAGCATAAAATAAACACATTTCTATGTCAATCAAATACCCCCACACGTATCTTTTACTCGTCCTCGAATAAAACAAGAAATGAAAAACTAAACTAGATAGGTCACACTTTCGTAGGAAACACGATCGCATTGAGCGTATGCAACAAGCCGTTAAACCTCTAGGTGTCCCTAGTAGGAAGAGTGGTGTCTCGTGAGGGTTTTCAGCGGATACTACCCACAAAATCCAAATGCAGTATGATATGGCTTTAATGTAACTGCATGAATGCAATGGACTTATGCAATTGAAAACAAAAATTGAAAACACGACTTATTTCAGGAAAGTGGTATAACAAATTAAATTAACAATTTCTAATCAGTTGATTTTATTTTAGATACCTCAACTTGTCACAAATTTTCAATATAAATCAATTTTCAAATGTTAAATTCCAGTTTGGCCAGTTAGTTCGGTCGATAACATAGTGCAGCAATGAAATAGATTCTTAGTTTGCTTGGCATAGTTTGCAAAGTGGTATTATTATTTTCTCATGTATGGCTAGTCAAATCAATAAGGTCAAGAAGTGTTTGGGCATCATCGCTTATTCTTTATTCTATAAAATTTTAAAATTTATGATTAAGTACATACACCTAACTTAGAAGACCAAGGTATACCACCCATACACTGCCTTGTGGACTGACGGAGAGTTGGGACAGAGCTTGGCGGATTGTGCAGACCGACGCTGACTTTGCTAACAACATGTCGGTAATCCTTAGGTTTCCAATCTCATAAAATGAGACAAAGATATTCCGACGCTGACTTTGTCAACAACATGTCGGATAGAGCTTGGCGGGTTTGCACACCAACGCGAGATATACAAGCAATGTTGGATACCCTTGGAATACTATTATTATTATTGAAAATATAAGCACAAAAGAGAGTTCCGCGAATTCAACTTAACACAACTTAGTTTTAAAGATTTGACAAGCCATTATAAGTATTTTAAGTCCTCCACTTATTTAAACAAAGTCTACAATATAGAATAGATTTCATGGCCATCACCTTAGAATCTCCCTATGTACCGGTTACACTATTATCCCTCAAAATTAAACTTTTCATTATATTTCTTATTCGATCTAAGTTGAGAGAAAAAAATACTATCAACTGGCTAAAAATTGTAAACTTATTTTGTTGTATCAATTGAAAATGAGTCGTATTTTCCAAAAAAAAATATATTTATGGTATGTACGTACAATCTAGAATGCATGATGGTCCTATCTAAATGCATGAAAAATGAAAAGGAAGAAAAATAAAGAAAAAACGAAAATGAGTGAAATACAGACTCCCCCCCCCCACACTAGAACTAAACAGTGTCCACACTGTGAACGTTTCCTAAATTTGAAAGATCATACCCAAAGGTGAATGAGATGCAAAATTATTTGTAGAATGAAATGCAATCTAACTATATGTAAGAATGGATCATATGTACAATGATATATGTGTTTGCGGTGCACGCGATGCAAAGAATACCACCATCTTTTTCCCCCACACTTGGTTCTAGCCCTATGAGTCCCATTCCCACTATGTCTAGGCATGTTTTCTAACAAGCAAGAGTTTTTGAAAACCATCTCATCTTTATACCTTGATTTATAGTCTAGTAAATGAATGTTCAGGGTCGTCCTAACATGAAGTTTTTCAACAAAGCTAACATTCCAAAAATAGTTCATGTGTTCAACAAATTTGTCAGTGTAATTTTTCAAAAATTTGTGATCGTATGTATACTCAGTTGCAATCGTGAAATTTAAACTTTGAGTGTTGTTCAAGACTATGTGATCACATTTCTCATCATTAATTGACAACGTATTTTCGACACTAACAATTTCAAATTCGTTTGAAATTTTTTCAAAGTTAAAATTTTCGAACTCACGATGTGAATCTACTTCTTCCTCATTTGGCAACTCATCCTCGTACAATCCAAAGAATTCTTGTTCGTCCAAATCCATTTCCACTTCTGAGTTTTTGAAAAATTCAACATTTTCATTTTGTTCAATTTCAAAATTTTCAGGTTTCTCGTAGTTTGAAAGAGAAAGATCAAAATCCAAGCTTAAATCTTTTTTCTGAAAAAAGTTGAAGTCCAAATCATTTGTTGAATTTTGAACAACTTCATTTAGATTATTATTCTCAATTTCCAAAATCGTTATTTGAAAATTTTCAATGTCAGTAGAAATTGGATTATTTTCTGATTCAAGGCTTGTTTGAATTTGATTTTCTTGCTCTCGTTGTTCTTTATAAGATGCCATTAAACAAAGAAGTTCATCCATCTTTTTATTTAGCCTTTCTACCCTCTCATCAAAATGACATTCTTCAGAATCGTTGATTTGAGAGCTCTCGTTTTGGATTTCTTGATTCTCACAATTGTTTGAATTTTCAGAAAGATGATAATGATGTTGGAAATTAATTTGATTTTGAAAATTAGGTTCGTAACCAAAACTGTGAAAATTCGAGGGAAAATTGCAATCTTGGTTATTTTCAAGATGTTGATATGGGCTATAATTTTAAAAATTTTGGTTTTCAACCCCATATTGATGTTGATCAAAGCTATCTTGGGTTTCAAAGCTATTTTGATGTTGATGTGGCCCATAATCGAAATTGTTGAAATTTGAATTGAAGTTGTCATTTCGATCATAACTTTGAAAATGTTGGTCTTTTTGAAAATTTTGAAAATTGTTGACATTTGGCTCGCGAAATTTTGGAAAATCTTGCCTCATGAGTTCTAATTCAAAATCATATTCTTCAAGAGGACGTCTACTCCGATTATTATCCCACATTTCTCTCAATGATATTTTTGAATCAGACATTTTAAAGAAATCACGACAAAACAGAAATTATTCTCACTTCAAAATAGTATAAAATACTAAGTTGTGCTCTATTGATTAACTGACTCAATTAGAAGGGGGAAGAGGGTCTTATGGTCGTTCACGTATAGTATAAATACTAAGGGATACAACCAATGTTTTACGGGTAGTATGCAACCTCTTTTGCTAATAGTTCAATAAATTGAACTACTATATATCCACGATCCAATTATACGAGACAGTCAACTTCACAAAACACCACTTTTCAATTATATTATTTTGCAAATCAAATCAAGCTTAATAATTGAAAAACGACGAGAGTGATGATTCTAATTATGGAAATTCTTTCCTCACAAACATATTCAGAAATATCAGTCACAGAACAGTCACAGAATAATAACAGAAATCTAAAATATTTTACAAGCAAGCCGCTGCCCCTGCAGAAGATGTTTACAAGAAATTTCTATATTTTTCTAAGCAGCTGCAGAACCTATAGAGTTAAGAAATTTTACAGTGGTGTGTGGTCGTCCGTGCAGAAAATTTTGAGTAGTGCTCACATTTCAAATTCCACTGTTTGCAATTTGGTTGACCTTTGAATTTCTTTGTTTGTCGCTCGAATTTTGTTCCTTCGATTTGCTTGCTTGAACTCCTTCACTTTTGCCTTTGATTTTTTTTTTGAAAAGAAAATAAAATAAAAAAACACAGACACAAAGAGAAAAAATATTAAAAACTAAATTGGGAAAAAAGAAAAAAAAAACTAAACTGGCAAACCGACTAGACAAATATATATATATATATATATATATATATATAAAACAAAACAAAACTCGACGAAAAAAAATCTCAAAGAAGCTAGGAAAACTGGACTCACAAAAACTAACTCCACTACACTAGGCTAGCGCACAAACCAAAATGCAACCAGACTTTCCAATTTTACTCGCATCTAAAAAATATATATATATACTGCCACGCACTCAACAGGTAAATGACCACCCTTTTTTATATATTGCGCCAAGCCAATCAAGCAATCGAGCTGAAAAGGAAGTCAGAACAATCGAACCCAAAGATAAAAACAAATCATGCTCCCCTTTGTATTATAAGGAAACAAATCAACCCTTTTTTCTGAAAAGAAAAAAAAACAAACGCCCTAAAAAAAAGGAAAAGAAGCGCCGCCCCTTAAATATTGTTTTCCAGAACAAATCGTTCCCAACAAAATTGGAAACAAATCTATTTAAACAAACGCTGATAACACGCCTCCTTTAAACTTCCCAAATTAACAATGCAAGGCCGAAATCAACGAGGAGCGTGCCTTCTTTCTCTGTTTTTCTTTTTGGAAATCGATTTGGGAAATTTGAACGTATAAAAGCTCGAATCGGAATTGGGTGCAGAATTGACGGGCGTAAGTGATTAGGCTGTGAAGTGGGATTATGGTGGAGATGAGGGACTGCGGTTTTTTTTGTTTTTCCGGTCGAAGTTTATTGGATTGAATTGATTTAGTTTTATTGCTGCTTCGGGTTTGGGTATTGCGATGGGGTTCAGTGAATCGGGTTTGGGGGGTTCTTCGACGGTTGTGATTTGTGAGTGGTATGGAGATGGTGATTAGCGTGGTCGGGATAATTTGTGAGTATGGGAGTAGCGGTGTTAAGCGTGCGATAATGGATGGAATTCCAAACTTGTTTGCTGCTATGGTTTTGCGATGGAGTATTTGTTGTGAATGCGAAGGGTTGGTGGGATTTTTGGTTATGATCTGCTGTTGAAGGAGTTGTGGTTATGATGAAGATGGTGACATGGTGAGAAGTACTGTGGGGGATGTTATGAAGGATCTGGACGTTGTGGGCTTGTGGTAGATGGATTAACGGTTTTGGAAGGTGCGATTTGCGATGGGTGGAATGTGATGGTTTTAGGAACGTGGAGCAAGTGGGATTTGGAGCGAGCGCTGATCGGTGAAGAGGTTTGTGAAGAAGTTTGGGAGATGATGGTACGAGGACAGTGTGAAATTGGTGTGATGGTTCGTGAATTTCGGTTGAAGGGGAGCGGTGTTGTTTGTTTATGATGGTCTTTTCTTTGCAGGAAGTTGACGAGATCAGGGGATTACGTGAAGGTGATGGACTGTGGTATGAACGTGGGTTCAAGTGGATGTTTGAGGGATCGATGGATGGGGTTGAATCCGAGATGATGGTGGACGGATGATTTACGTGATTATCAAAGTGGATCCGGAGTTGGCCAAGGGGTGTTGAAAGTTGGAGGATGGTAATGGATGCTCGGTTTGGATGTTGAAGGTGGGTTTGAATTGTGTTGCGTCTGGTTTGTATAGGGTGAAGGGTGTGTGTAGGAGGAAAGAAAAAGAAATAGGAAAGGAATCAAAGCATGGGAAAAAAGGAAAATAATGCAATTTTTTTTGTTGGAAAGAATTTGTATACAGTAGGAAAGAAAGATTAGGTAGAAGAAACAAAAAGAGGAAACAAAACAAGAGAGGGAAAGCAAATAAATTTTGGGTTTTTTTTTTGTTTTTGTAGAAGAAGAAGAAAGATGGATTATGTACTGAAAAGAGGAAAGAAAATGAAAAGGAAAGAAACTAAAGGAAATTTGGCAATTCTTTCTTTTTTCTTGCTTAGTTCATGACAGAATCAATGTAATTGATACGTCACCCCACTAATCGAGATTCTTTTTATATATATACAAGAAAATAAAACGAAAATAAAATAAAAACTAACACGAATCAGAAATTAAACAAATAACAAATTTTAATCGTTACCTCCCCGGCAACGGCGCCAAAAACTTGTTCGTCGCTTTCCTATGAATCAGAAAAGCGCGAATTTTAAATTAAATTACTGCAAGCGCACAAGTGTGTAGCATACAGGTCGAACACAGGGAGGTAGATTAAAATCAAATTATTTATTTAATCTCTTGGGCGAGTTAGACGATTTTCGAGGTTGGTTTTTGAAAAGAATAAAAATTGAAACTGTGATCCGATTCAGAACAAATCTAATTGAACCGACGATCAAATCACATTTATCAGTTGGAAATTAAAATGCAAAACAGAAATAAAATGCAAAAAGTAAAATTGCAGGAAAAGAAGAACAACAAAAAGTAAATTAGGACTGTCGTTGAAACTAATCAATCGACTAATCACTAACAAAAAATGTAAAATACAATTGGTGCTCTTCCAAAACTAATTATGAAGACAACATCGATTGCTAAGAAAAAGAAAAATGCAGAAATAACAAAAAGAAAGAACTTTTATTAATGGAGAAGAGAATACAGAATAGGGATAGGATGCTGGCTACAATGACATTACAAGGGTATTTATAGGGGATAACCAAACCCTAACCCTAATTACAAATGGGCCTAGCCATTACATCACTAATTAGTTTACAATGAGAGTCTCAAATGGGCCTTAGTTAAATCTGTTAAATTTTTGGCCTTTCTTCTTTTCCTCTTGGTTCTTTGACAAGCCTGAGATGTGCATGGCCTTTTTATCAATCTTTTTCTTGTCCAACAGCAACTAGATGTGAGATCTTCATCTACAATTCTTCAAAATGTAAATATATAGCAATCTGATATCCATTTATCTACTTTTCTGGTTGCATGCGGGCTGGGTTGGAATATCTGTAAAAGTGACAAAACAATACCCAAGTAATATTTATTTATATACAAAAGATAAGATATAAGAGCATAAAATAAACACATTTCTATGTCAATCATTCACAGGTTGCAAGGATATAACTATAACATTTGGAAGTGATTTTTTTGATAGCATGAGTGATACTCTATTCAAAACTGCAATGAAACTCATGCCTTGTTCAGGTAACAATGGTTCTCCTTTGTAGGTCAATTTGAATATAATATTTAATATAATTTTTTTACCCAAGGTAGAGCAACTTACAGTCATAGCCAGGTTAATATTGCAAGGTATTGAATGTCTACGCGATGCGATTTGAAACACCCCACCTCCGTTAGGGTCACTCTCAAAGGGAATGCCCTAATTTTGGTGGAGGTTTATAAGTATAAGTCACAGATATACAAGACAGATATAAGAACACATATTTGTAAACAGCGGAAAAACAACAACTCTTATTTCATAAAAGCAAATACGTGCTACAACAACATCACCATAATTGTCTTACATCTTTTCCAAAAACATAACATAACACTTCCATAATCTGTCTTGATTACATTATTTAAAGAAGCATAAATAAAACATAGATAAACTGCAAAAGCCCCATAGTGGTTGTCCAAAGCCATAGTTCAAAACGAAAAGGTCCAAGCAATACATTTCTCCTCTTCAAGCTGGATGTTAAGGCTGGTCAAGCTGCTGTGTTCCCTCCCTGTGGACCTGGGGGGGGAACGGAAGAAAAGAAGACGAAAGAAAAGTAGAGTCAGACATAAAGCTTGAGTAAGTCAAGGACTATTCTGTCTATGAATAAAGAACTGTGTATGATAAGTATAAACAAGAAGTGGGAAAGCACTATAAACTTGGTTAAGTTGTCTAGGGTCGAATATACTATCGTACCCCATGTTAATCTCTGAACCCATATAAACTAGTTTCCAACTGGCACCCCATAATCAGGGTGAAGTGATCCATTCTATGATGATCGGCTCCTACTCGCATAGTTACATGTGTCTTACGGCCCCCGATGTTGTAATTACCTATGCTGGTCCCACCATGGGGTGTATCAAGTCCCATGGTGGCGGCCCGACACAATCCTAGAATGCACAGGTATGCTACTGGTGTCCAGTGCCTTATTTTTCTGTGCCGGAGTGTGTGCACGCCCGCACCCCGTTAGAACCTACACTGCTACACCACCGCCGTCTGTTTGACCTCTTACAATCAGCCCAGTAATCGTGCCCCACCCTGCCTAGTTTCAGGGTATCACGATACACCTTCTAGGGTTACTGCTGAAAAGGGTCCCCTGTTACTAGGTTTTCTATCTCTAGCCAACATGCTAAGTTGGTTAAGTGTTTTCTAACCTAACCCCCACCAGTCCGTTTAGTTTAGCATGTTCCATTTTGATTAAGTCTTTAGTTCACTTAATCCTAACAGTCCTGACTCAGCCTTAATTGTCTTATTAAAGCCTTGACCTCTCACATTAGACAGGTATTGTTGTGGCTGCCTGTTGCCGGTTGGTTCCGGGCAGTCTTACGCCACAACTCAGTCTAACCTCGGGTCCTTATTGGGCTCCATGTTTAACCTCCCACATTGGATAGGTATTGTTGTGACTACTGGACAGGCGGGCGGTTCCGGGCAGGTTTACATCACAACTCAATCCAACCTCGGGTTAAACACATCGTATGTTCTATATTTACATATTTTGTCTTTCTTCTTTATTTTCTTATATGTAAATATTTGCGGCCCATTATTAAGTTAATGGTGTAAAGGTTACACCAATCATGGGCCCAACCCATACTTGAATTTGGGCCCTTCTACTTTATATTTTCATTTATTAATTAAGTTGACCCAACGCTATTTTCCCCCGTTTAATACGTTCGTTTATCATAATATATGTTGGGCTTAGGCTTTTAAGCCCAACTTAGCCATGATAAAAAGGGGAGGCTTAAAGCGTGATTACATACACAAAAAGGGGAATGTGAACGCATGAACTTGCAACATAACGTTGGAACTACAAAACAGAAACTGGTGTACTTGCATAGTAGCATAAGTGACATGAATCAAAGCATGTAAACTTGTAGTTAAGTTAAGAATCTAAATTGGATATCATTATTGACACATAGTCTTAACTACAACATAAACCTATATTTTTATTCAGGCATAATGTCAAACATAAGCAAATCATGTTCATAAGATTACTACATGTTTACAAAGGTGCTTACTTTTGTTACTAACACAAAAGTATAGTTCAACTTAATCATGGTTTTAAATCTATTCACATAACCATGGCATAAATATTTCTAACATGAAATCATGATTTTTACTTTAGTCATGCAAACTTGCAAAAGGAATTTTTGAATCTAACCTAGCTATGTACCACATATGTCATCATATAATTCTTGTTAACAATATAGACCTAACATGGATTTCAATTATGCAAAATATCAATCATAGCCTAGTCATATTCATAAGTTTGCAAATAGGTTTTCTAGTACAAAAGCATAGATCATGGTGCCAAAATTTCAACATAGTTTCATATGAACTATAATAACCCAAATTTGTTCCAATTACGTACAAAATGATTTTTGTACAAAAATATACATTATGATGGCATAGTAGCAAAACCCCAAACTTGCATGAATTTCAATTAATCAACTACATACATGTAGCTTCAACATGGATTACATAATTTGCGAATATCCAAACGTATACTTGCATAAAACTACCGCAAACATGTAGTTTTTTTATAATGAATAACATAATTCGAGAATATCCAAACGTATACAATATTCCAAATCGATAAGAATCATAGTAACGCACAAATATGAATTATTTATCACCACAATCAAGTATACAAACCAACACAGTTATTTGTTCATACCAAAATAATACTCTACTTACAATCGTGTGACGAATTCTCCAATTTAGGAATTTGGAGATGCGATTCCTTGTTGATTTGATTTGATTAAGTTGCTTTATGCTTTAGAATTTGCCTCCTAATCCTCTCTCCAATTGGTGGCTACTCTTAGTCGTTCCTCAGCAACATGATGGCCTTGTTCTTATTTTTGAATGAATAGATTAGGTTGAGTCTAGGGTCATTTTTATAGGGTTTATGAACTGATTAGGAACATCGATGTTGCTTGGATTGATCGTAGCCATTCATTCGAAAGAGAGACCAATTAGAGCCTGCCACCTAGCCCTAATGACAAAGCAGACTTCTGAAAATCGACCAACATAGAATAGGCCAGCCAGGTTGGGCTGGGTTCGACCTGGCTCTGGACCAGGTCGACAGCCCTGTCGACAACCCTGTCGACCTGGCAAGACCAGGTCGACAGCCCAGTCGACCTGGGTGCATTAGGCGGGACTTTTCCCGCCCTGGCCAATTGGGCCCGATTTTGGAATTTAAACTTGTTTTTCTGAGCTGTTTTATTCTGTTCGAATTTTAAACTTAATTCAGAAACTTCCGAAGGCCATATCTTCTACATACGGACTCCGTTTTTCGAAAACTCAGACTCTATTTCGCGTATTTTTCCGAGACGAACGCAATGGCGTATCCCGTTTCCCTTAGTTCTTTGATTTGAAATCAATTATACTTTAATTTGTGAATTTCACAGTTATAGAATTAGCGGGGTGTTACATTCTCCCCCACTTAAAAGGATTTCGTCCCCGAAATCTTCAAGTTAGGAGGAATGTATATCCTAACATCCAATCATCCATCTACTCATCCATCAAACACGAGCA
This sequence comes from Allium sativum, assembly GCA_030737875.1. Lineage (NCBI taxonomy): Eukaryota > Viridiplantae > Streptophyta > Magnoliopsida > Asparagales > Amaryllidaceae > Allium > Allium sativum. The sequence goes on from CM060917.1 coordinate 16,866,588, forward strand.
TCCATTGTCCTTAAAAGACTTCTAATGCTTCATGATCATATGCGAAGTGTGTGTGTACATGTACTTATCTAATGCAAAATCAGGCGGTCTATTGATTCAGTTGACCTCCTTAATGCGAATTATGTAAGTGCCATGAATCCATTATGTATGCAAATTTTCCTATTCTTGATTCTACATGAGTGCACAATCATTCAATACAAATGCAACATCCATATGACAACATATTAGAGTTCAACCATATACGAATGCAAACATATATGCATATGCAATATGAAGTGACTGAGCCGATCTAAAACCTAGATTGTGTGTGTATATGCAACCACGAGCAACCACTAGCAATCACTTGCAACCACTTGCAACCATCATCCATAACATGTTTCAATTACATGTTTCCATCCAAAGGGTTTCTACCTAAAAGATAAGGTCGAGGAAATATACCTAAAAAGATAGATAAAAGCGCAACTTAAGGAAAAGGAAAGATCAAGGATGTACCCTCGAACAGAAAAGGGTAGGCAGTGCGTATTCTAGCTTCAGTTTCCCAAGTCGCGTCTCCCTCGGCGTCGCTCCACTGAACTTTGACGAGCTTGACTTCACGGTTGCGTAGCTTCTTCACTTCCGTTCCTAATATGCGGGTTGGAACTTTTCTTATGGTTGCTTCGCGTTCCACTTCGGCCTCTTCGAGGATATTTGGCTCTACCACCTCTGCTGACTCATGTAGACATTTTCGGAGATGTGAAACGTGAAAAACGTTGTGGACTCTAGCCAACTTCTCGGGTAGCTCTAATCTATAGGCTATTTTCCCAATTTTCTCGATGATAGGGAATGGCCCTACGAACCTTGGTGCCAGTTTTCCTGTGGTTCCAAAACGAACAACGTTCCTTAGCGGTGATACCTTGAGAAAAACTCTGTCTCCAACCTCAAATTCAAGGTCGGTCCTTCTCTTGTCGGCATAGGATTTTTGTCTGTCTTGGGCCGTCTTCATCCTTATTCGTATTAAGTCTACTTTCTCTGAAGTCTCTCGGATCATATCCGGTCCAAGTATGAGCTTATCAGTAGACTCCCACCAACAAGTGGGCGATCGGCATGGTCTTCCATATAAAGCTTCGAAGGGCGCCATTCCGATGGTTGCTTGATAGCTGTTGTTGTAGGCAAATTCCACCAAAGGAAGGTGGTCTTCCCATGTCCCTCCGAAGTCAAGGACGCATAGTCTTAAAAGGTCTTCCAAAACTCTGTTCACTCTCTCTGTTTGGCCGTCGGTTTGGGGATGATAGGCTGTGCTCAAGCATAACTGCGTTCCTACGGCTTCTTGCAGACTCCGCCAAAATTCGCTGGTGAAGATGGGGTCTCGGTCACTAACAATGCTAGATGGTATTCCATGGAGTCGAACGATTTCCTTGAGGTAAAGTGATGCCAGGGATGAGGCAGTTCTCTTACTTTTGACAGGTAAAAAATGGGCACTTTTAGTAAGCCTATCCACTATTACCCAAATGCTAGTGTTGCCTCTCCTAGACCTAGGCAGCCCATCGATGAAGTCCATTGAGATGCTATCCCATTTCCACTGCGGGACCTCCAGAGGATGTAGTAGTCCGCCAGGCTTTTTCTGTTCCGCCTTAACCTGTTGGCACACCATACACTTAGAAACGAACTCTGCCACGTCTTTTTCATGCCGTTCCAGAAGAAAGTCCTTTTTATATCTTTGTACATTTTATCTCCGCCTGGGTGTATCGTCATCTTGGAGTGATGTGCTTCCTCGAGAACCTTCTTTATTAAATCTTTTGTCTGTGGGACGCATAGTCTTCCGTCTCGCCTTAGCAAACCCTTATCGTCGATGGAGTATCTGTTGAGGTGACTTGAAGTCTCACCCCTAATTAGCCTATCAATTGTTTCCACAAGCTGAGGGTCTTCGCGTTGTGCTGTCCCTACTGAATCCACTAAAGTTGGGCGCACTTCGAGAGATGCTAGCAAGCCTGGTACGAAATCGGAGGAAGGCCTAAAGTCGAAGCTGGCTATAAACTCTAGGCTTTGTCTTTCAACAAACAACGGGCTTAGGGTCAATTTCTTTCGGCTCAACGCGTCTGCCACTACGTTGCCTTTGCCCGGAGTGTAGGAGATTTCGAAATCGTACGAGGCAAGAAACTCCATCCATCTTTGTTGCCTCAAGTTAAGATCCTTCTGCGAGAAAAGATATTTCAACGATTTATGGTCAGTGTAAAGTTCGAACTTCTCACCTAGGAGATAGTGTCGCCAAGACTTGAGTGCAAAGACGATGGCGGCTAACTCAAGATCGTGGGTTGGGTAGTTCTTTTCGTGCACTTTCAACTGCCTCCCACCATAAGCTACTACCCTTCCTTCTTGCATTAAGACGGCGCCTAGCCCTGTCCCACATGCATCCGTATAAACAGTGAACATCTTGCTCCCATCTGGCAGCGTCAAAACTGGGGCTGTTGTGAGAGCCCTTTTCAGTCGTTGGAAAGCAAACTCGCAATCCAAGTCCCAATTGAACACTAGATTCTTCTTGGTCAATTTCGTGAGCGGAGCTGAGACTTTCGCAAAATCCCTTATGAATTTTCGATAGAAACCTGCTAGTCCTAGAAAGCTTCGGACCTCAGTTGCATTCCTTGGTGTCTTCCAATCCTGTACCGCCACTACCTTAGCAGGGTCCACTGCTAACCCTTGTTTGGATACTATGTGCCCAAGGAACCTCACCTCTTCTCTCCAAAAGTGGCATTTGGAGAATTTGGCTTTTAGTTGATGGACTCGCAAAGTTTCCATGATTGCCCTTAAGTGCTGAGCATGTTCCTCTTCACTTTTTGAGAAGATAAGGATATCATCTACGAAGACCACTACGAATTTGTTGAGGAAATCTCTGAATACCCTACTCATCAGGTCCACGAAGTAAGAAGCTGCATTTGTCAAGCCGAAAGGCATGACAAGCCATTCAAAGAAGCCGTCTGGGGTTCTGAATGCCGTTTTATCGATGCTATCCTCAGCCACCCTTAGCTGATGAAAACCGGTTGCTAAATCGAGTTGGGAGAAAACAGACGCTCCTACAAGCTGGTCAAACAAATCGTCAATTCTAGGGAGCGGGTGCCTATTCTTTTTCGTTAGCTTGTTGAGCTCCCTATAGTCAACACATAGACGGAGTGAACCATCCGCCTTTGTAGCGAACACCACCGGAGCGCCCCATTCTGAAATGCTTCTCCTAATGAACCCCTTTTCTAGAAGCTCTTTAATCTGTTTACTGAGCTCTTTCCTTTCCCGTGGAGCCATGTGTCTAACGGGTAACGCAACGGGCTTTGCATTATCTACAAGATATATGCGGAAGTCTATTTCCCGCTTCGGAGGCAAGCCCTTCACCTCTTCGAAGACATCCGGATATTCCCGGACCACTTTAACTAATTGCAAATTTTCAACAGAGGCATCTAGCGATTCAAGGTAACTAAGCATAACCGCGTATGAGGGATTACAAGAAATTTCCAAAGTATTACCGAGCTGGGTTAGGAGCCTAACAACCCTTTTCTCACAATCAAGGATGGCCCCATTACTGGATAGCCAATCCATACCCAAAATCAAACCATAACCCGAAAAGCCCAAAACAAAGGCACTACATTGAAATTCTACACTTAGAATAGAAATTTTCAATCCCAAACAGATCATAGACAAATGAGTTGGGCCCCCAATTGGGTTTGAAACAATTAAGGGGTCCTCTACCATACTAGTTTTTAGGTGCAGAGATTCTACTAAAGCAGACAAGATAAAGGAGTGTGATGCGCCAGAATCAAATAAAGTGCGAATGGGGTGATCATAAAGATAAACTACACTTTCTACAGAAGTATTTATACCTCGCTGTTGCAGAGGTGGCGCTTCCATCACATGAACCTGTGCCCCTGGGGTGGATCCAGCCCTCTGCCCCTGTCCTCGTTTCTTTGGCAGTCCTTAGCCCTGTGGCCTGTCTCACCGCAAGAAAAGCACCCACCATTCTCCTTGGCCTTCTTTTTTCGGCAGTCCTTAACTAAGTGCCCCACTTTGCCACAGAAATTGCACTTCCTCTTCTCTTTGTTGCCTTTCCCGCCCTTCTTAAAGTCTGTCTTCTTAGGCTGCAAACCCTCTTTCTTCCCTTGAGAGCTTTCTGCCTTTGTCTCCTTCTTGCCCTTATCCTCTTCATTCAGCAATGCCATTTGCACCAATCTTTCATACGTGGCTCCCATGGGTATATGGGTCATGGCCAAACTGTGTAATGGCTCATTCAACCCTTTGACGAAACGGAGAGCCTTCTTGTGCGGGGTGTTGACTAGGTCAAGCCCAAACCTAGCCAGCTCATCGAACTGATTCACATACTCTCTGACTGTCTTGTCCCCTTGCTTAAGAAATAAGAATTTTTCCAACTGCAAACTTCTTTCCGCATCTGAGAGAAATTTAGTCTCAAACCTTGCCCTAAAGTCCTCCCATGTCTCCACTGGTCTTTCTGCATTAGTGACTTCCCACCAGTAGGAGGCCTCGCCCTTTAATAGCCATACTGCCAGTTGTACTTTTTGTCTATCTTCTACCTCAAAGATGATGAATAGGTCCTCCGTTTCTTTCAGCCAATTTCTAGCTGCCACGAAGGACTCAGTTCCATGGAAATCCTTTCCTCCCATAGCTTTAAAATCTTTACATATCTTAGCAAAAGTGTTTCCCCGAGGAGGAGGTGGAGGAAAAGGTGCCGCTGCAGCTGGATGATTTCCGGCAGCTGGGGGAGGAGGAATGGTAGGACCTGGCTGAGTGGCTCTTGCTTCTAAGAACCGTCTAAACCAACCAGGTATTGGCACCCCTTCTGGCAAGTTAAGTTCTTCGGACATGCTGAAACAAAAAGGATAGATTCAAAACGAAGGATAAGAGATAATACCTATGGCTTTGGGGGGACTTTGCCTTTTTAAAATAAAATAATATTTTTCTTTTAAAAATGCTTCTTTAAATTTCCTTTTTGAAAATAAATTTTTAGAACTTTTTATCTTATCTGGTAAACCTATGCTCTGATACCAAGTGAAACACCCCACCTCCGTTAGGGTCACTCTCAAAGGGAATGCCCTAATTTTGGTGGAGGTTTATAAGTATAAGTCACAGATATACAAGACAGATATAAGAATACATATTTGTAAACAGTGGAAAAACAACAACTCTTATTTCATAAAAGCAAATACGTGCTACAACAACATCACCATAATTGTCTTACATCTTTTCCAAAAACATAACATAACACTTCCATAATCTGTCTTGATTACATTATTTAAAGAAGCATAAATAAAACATAGATAAACTGCAAAAGCCCCATAGTGGTTGTCCAAAGCCATAGTTCAAAACGAAAAGGGTCCAAGCAATACATTTCTCCTCTTCAAGCTGGATGTTAAGGCTGGTCAAGCTGCTGTGTTCCCTCCCTGTGGACCTGGGGGGGAAACGGAAGAAAAGAAGACGAAAGAAAAGTAGAGTCAGACATAAAGCCTGAGTAAGTCTAGGACTATTCTGTCTATGAATAAAGAACTGTGTATGATAAGTATAAACAAGAAGTGGGAAAGCACTATAAACTTGGTTAAGTTGTCTAGGGTCGAATATACTATCGTACCCCATGTTAATCTCTGAACCCATATAAACTAGTTTCCAACTGGCACCCCATAATCAGGGTGAAGTGATCCATTCTATGATGATCGGCTCCTACTCGCATAGTTACATGTGTCTTACGGCCCCCGATGTTGTAGTTACCTATGCTGGTCCCACCATGGGGTGTATCAAGTCCCATGGTGGCGGCCCGACACAATCCTAGAATGCACAGGTATGCTACTGGTGTCCAGTGCCTTATTTTTCTGTGCCGGAGTGTGTGCACGCCCGCACCCCGTTAGAACCTACACTGCTACACCACCGCCGTCTGTTTGACCTCTTACAATCAGCCCAGTAATCGTGCCCCACCCTGCCTAGTTTCAGGGTATCATGATACACCTTCTAGGGTTACTGCTGAAAAGGGTCCCCGTTACTAGGTTTTCTATCTCTAGCCAACATGCTAAGTTGGTTAAGTGTTTTCTAACCTAACCCCCACCAGTCCGTTTAGTTTAGCATGTTCCATTTTGATTAAGTCTTTAGTTCACTTAATCCTAACAATCCTGACTCAGCCTTAATTGTCTTATTAAAGCCTTGACCTCTCACATTAGACAGGTATTGTTGTGGCTGCCTGTTGCCGGTTGGTTCCGGGCAGTCTTACGCCACAACTCAGTCTAACCTCGGGTCCTTATTGGGCTCCATGTTTAACCTCCCACATTGGATAGGTATTGTTGTGACTACTGGACAGGCGGGCGGTTCCGGGCAGGTTTACATCACAACTCAATCCAACCTCGGGTTAAACACATCGTATGTTCTATATTTACATATTTTGTCTTTCTTCTTTATTTTCTTATATGTAAATATTTGCGGCCCATTATTAAGTTAATGGTGTAAAGGTTACACCAATCATGGGTCCAACCCATACTTGAATTTGGGCCCTTCTACTTTATATTTTCATTTATTAATTAAGTTGACCCAACGCTATTTTCCCCCGTTTAATACGTTCGTTTATCATAATATATGTTGGGCTTAGGCTTTTAAGCCCAACTTAGCCATGAGAAAAAGGGGAGGCTTAAAGCGTGATTACATACACAAAAAGGGGAATGTGAACGCATGAACTTGCAACATAACGTTGGAACTACAAAACAGAAACTGGTGTACTTGCATAGTAGCATAAGTGACATGAATCAAAGCATGTAAACTTGTAGTTAAGTTAAGAATCTAAATTGGATATCATTATTGACACATAGTCTTAACTACAACATAAACCTATATTTTTATTCAGGCATAATGTCAAACATAAGCAAATCATGTTCATAAGATTACTACATGTTTACAAAGGTGCTTACTTTTGTTACTAACACAAAAGTATAGTTCAACTTAATCATGGTTTTAAATCTATTCACATAACCATGGCATAAATATTTCTAACATGAAATCATGATTTTTACTTTAGTCATGCAAACTTGCAAAAGGGATTTTTGAATCTAACCTAGCTATGTACCACATATGTCATCATATAATTCTTGTTAACAATATAGACCTAACATGGATTTCAATTATGCAAAATATCAATCATAGCCTAGTCATATTCATAAGTTTGCAAATAGGTTTTCTAGTACAAAAGCATAGATCATGGTGCCAAAATTTCAACATAGTTTCATATGAACTATAATAACCCAAATTTGTTCCAATTACGTACAAAATGATTTTTGTACAAAAATATACATTATGATGGCATAGTAGCAAAACCCCAAACTTGCATGAATTTCAATTAATCAACTACATACATGTAGCTTCAACATGGATTACATAATTTGCGAATATTCCAAACGTATACTTGCATAAAACTACCGCAAACATGTAGTTTTTTTATAATGAATAACATAATTCGAGAATATCCAAATGTATACAATATTCCAAATCGATAAGAATCATAGTAACGCACAAATATGAATTATTTATCACCACAATCAAGTATACAAACCAACACAGTTATTTGTTCATACCAAAATAATACTCTACTTACAATTGTGTGACGAATTCTCCAATTTAGGAATTTGGAGATGCGATTCCTTGTTGATTTGATTTGATTAAGTTGCTTTATGCTTTAGAATTTGCCTCCTAATCCTCTCTCCAATTGGTGGCTACTCTTAGTCGTTCCTCAGCAACATGATGGCCTTGTTCTTATTTTTGAATGAATAGATTAGGTTGAGTCTAGGGTCATTTTTATAGGGTTTATGAACTGATTAGGACCATCGATGTTGCTTGGATTGATCGTAGCCATTCATTCGAAAGAGAGACCAATTAGAGCCTGCCACCTAGCCCTAATGACAAAGCAGACTTCTGAAAATCGACCAACATAGAATAGGCCAGCCAGGTTGGGCTGGGTTCGACCTGGCTCTGGACCAGGTCGACAGCCCTGTCGACAGCCCTTTCGACCTGGCTAGACCAGGTCGACAGCCCAGTCGACCTGGGTGCATTAGGCGGGACTTTTCCCGCCCTGGCCAATTGGGCCCGATTTTGGAATTTAAACTTGTTTTTCTGAGCTGTTTTATTCTGTTCGAATTTTAAACTTAATTCAGAAACTTCCGAAGGCCATATCTTCTTCATACGGACTCGGTTTTTCGAAAACTCGGACTCTATTTCGCGTATTTTTCCGAGACGAACGCAATGGCGTATCCCGTTTCCCTTAGTTCTTTGATTTGAAATCAATTATACTTTAATTTGTGAATTTCACAGTTATAGAATTAGCGGGGTGTTACACGATTGCTGCTAGAATTGAAGCTCGAGATGGTTTTCTTGCTAGTGCAGATGATATATACTTAACAGATGGGGCTAGTCCTGCTGTATTCACTTGAACTGAACTTTTTCCTTTTTTTCATTTTAGTGTACAAGAATTGTTCATGTTGCTTGTGTTATTTCAGGTATTTTCTACAATGAATTCAGCTATTTTTTGTAATGAAATTACTAATTCATAAATAGTGTAGACTTGAATTATTTTTCTCTTAATGTGAGTAATTATGTTTGTTGTTTGTGAAATAGCGGTTATAATTATAATATTATGAAATTTTTGATTAATAACAGTTGAGGCATAATTGTTTTTGCAGTTGTAAAACAAATTTTAACAACTGCTAGAAACAGTTGTAAAAAAGGTTGATTTTATTATGTTTGCCAGCTGTACTAGACATATTACAACTGTTTTTGGCAATTGTGAAAGGGTATTTTTTTGTTATAGTGGTACCTATGGCAACTCCTGTACCGATGTTGTCATAGGATCGCAAAGGTGTTGCCTTTGACTCTAGGCAACTCGGCAAAATGCAACACCGGGAAAGTGTTGCCATAGATCATTTTTGGCATATGGAAACACTTTTTGGCACTTCCTGCATCACTTCTCCGGTGTTGCAGTATGCAATCTATGGCGTAGTGATTTAGGAAACATTTAATCAATTTGAAAAGATTTAGATGTTATTGTATTTGGAAATAAATATATTAAAAACCAAGAAAACATTTTGATTCAACTTATAGAGACAATTAAATATACATATGTATATACACACACACATATATACACACACACACACAAATTAAAAAATAGTATATATGCTTCCATAATTTTTAGAAAATATACTTTTGAATTAACACCTAAAAAGTAATAATAAAAACTGCATATTTAGTCTAATCCAAAAGATAGAAAGAACAATCATATGAATATCTAATGGATCTTTATAGAAGTGACAAGTACAAAATTTGTAATATAATACGAATACACAATGCAACATAACCTTAAACTACAATATATATATATGTGTGTGTGTGTGTGTGTGAGATTAGTTTAATATGTAGTATGTCCAATGAGTCAGGTTTCATTTTTGATAATTTTACACATTATAGACGATGACTGTTATTGTTCATCAAAAACTTAATAATATTATCAGAGTTGTTAGGTAGACAACCATTGTCCAATCTACATAAAATTTGATTATACAAAAGTATATAATTCTATAGTATAAAATTGTTGGAATACTAATTTAATTAATAATCAAACCAAATCCAAGCCTTATTCACCGGTTAAATTATAATAAATATGATAAGATTGTTTTCCCTTTGTTAATTAGCTTCCATGTTGGTATAAAACTAATGAGAATTGTTGGGCGATATGATCTGGCAAAGAATATTATGTTATATTACACCAGGCAAACTTTTAATAAACAAAATGGAAAATTATCTGAAACTTTTGGCGAAGCTTGCGGTCATCAAAATTATTTAGGGCAACGCAGATCTTATGGATGATATCATGCCGCAGACGAATTTAGGAAATAAAATTATAGTTGTAAGGAAAAACAAATTGAGATTGGAAACATGGAGACATCAGAGAAAAAATGGTAAACAATGACTAGCTTGTAATATTTGTTTACACTCTACCTTACTGGCAGCACATAAAAAAGAAAAGAAAAAGTGGACAAAAAAAAATGATACATGTACATTAGCAAATAAGTGTGTAATTGGAAGTTTCCAATTAGGAAAAAAAACATAGATTTGATTATTCAGGCAAGAAATAAATTAAACTTTTTTAGCACCTGTAACATTATAATCCAAGCTAAAACTTGAAATGATATATGCTAATATTAAACAGTGGAAATTATGTTTGAGTGACAATCTGCAAAACCGCATTAGTTTCTAGGATACCTATTCTAAGAGCATCTCCAACTAATCCGAAGTGTGGATTTTCGAATTCCGATAATCTACACTCCGGAAAAGGGGGAAACCCAACAGTTTTTAGTCCACGCGGTTGTTGAACAAACGCGTGGGCATACGCAGTTGTTCAACAGGCGCGTGGATTTTTTAAAAACCGGCTCCACCATAAAAAAAGCGCGCGCCTGTTGAACAAACGCGTAGAGCCTATGCGTTTGTTCAACAACCGCGTGGATATTTCCGCCTATACCAGGCGCAAATGGCCATTTTTCCCATTTGTAAATTTCGAATTTCCTCCTTTTAATTTTTTTTTATTGGTTTCTACGACGAAATACCGCCACGTCAAGTTAAGTCTGGTAGACGGGTCAGCCATCCTCCGACAGATCCTACTGTCGGACCAGTCCACGCCCCACCTAATGCCACGGTGACTGCCGAGAGCCTTAGAGTATTGCACGATCTGCCTGCGACATTTGTACACCGAGTGCATGTTGCTGTTGCGACACCTCAGGTATAATTTTATAACTCTGTTACGTACAACATTCTTAATATACACGTATGCTGTTTAATATTATATGTTTACAACAAATTTACATACGTTTAGGTTCGACATATTGCTATGCGAGGTAGTTGGTCACGTAGTACGTCACTTTTTCAGCAGTTACCCGAGCCTATAGTAGTTAGACTTTTAGATTCACCACTTGGCTCCTTTTTAGAGTTACCTAGATTTGCTCATGTTGACCGATGCCTTGAGGAGGCTATTAGTGAGCGATGGTGGCCTACTACACACACATTTCACTTCCCTGATTTTGAGTTAGGGCTTACTCCTTTGGATTTTTACGTCCTCACAGGCATCGAGGTTGGTCGTCCAGGTCGTCACCCCATTCCCTTTGATGTATCATTTGAGGAGTTTGATAGCTATTCAGAGCAGTTACCAGGTTTAGAGCCTCATTCCGTTTCTTTATGAGCCGTTACCTTACCTTTTCTGTATAGCTATGTCACTGCACATCATGGCACTCAGGCTATGCACACTCCCGTTATCAGGGCCTTTTTATTACACCTTTTTGGTTCCGCGTTTTTTAGCAACAACATGGGGACTATTAGACTTGGTTATTTGGCTAGCCTTGTAGACATAGAGAAGCTACATTCGTTTGACTGGGGTACGGCGATATTAGGCTATTTGTATGTGGCTTTGGATCTCTACGCCGTGCAGCGCTGCAAGCAGCTGTACGGTTTCTGGTATATTCTCCTATTTTGGTTTTACGAGTACATGGCGGTTATGCACCCACGACTTACTGATGAGGCCATCAGTACACGTTACATATACTTTCCGAGATTACGATGATGGGGTCCTGCTATGCATCTAGCTCGTTCTGCACAGGGTGTGCATAACGAGCTTATGGAGACACGCACGCAGATTGATTTGAGAGAGCGGGGTGGCATTATTCGACGTCCATGGCAGACATATATAGATTTTATGGCTCCTCAGCAGGACCACCCCTCATTTTCCATTCCAGTCTTTCGAGGCGTAGGGTATGCTTCCAGGTGCCTACATGCCCTTTCATTTGGTATTTGGGGGAGCGGTGTTGGCTACAGCTATACGGGTTAGAGCGCATTCCTTCTGATCCACTCCCATGGGATCAGATGTTCGGGGATATACAGGTAGGATCATCATATATTGCGGATATGAGGGCTGCAGGCTGGGTGGACGGTGAGCCTTTTACAGTGCCCGGAGATTTTGATGCCTATTGGGCTCGAGTAGCGCCACGTGCTTATGCTTTACCAGACTATATTCGGGGTTTGAACTCCGACCATATCGGGCCATCTTCAGTAGCAGGCAGATTCCCGGTGCATCCCCCTACCTTTGCGCCTGTATCGTCTCAGTTCACTCAGAGTGGTGCGTTGGACCCTCCGCCACACATTTTTAGGGCGTACGACGTACAGGGTCAGATTGTAGAGATTCTGTTGCATTATCCAGATGTTGACCCTCCCGGAGTACCGTCAGCCGGTTTGTATCATCCACATCAGGTACGTAAGAGTTATACAGTAATACTCGTATACGACTGCATTATAAAAACTCAAATTATGTAACACAAGTTGTCTCATTAACAGTACTCGCTATATATGGACCACGATAGACGGATATTGGCTGCTTTTGAGCGTATGACGTTGGAGTACACACAGTTGATGTACCAGAGTTTACACGGAGCTTTGGCCCAGCAGCAGGCTCAGTACGAGGCCTAGATTGCTTCCCTACAGACTCAGTTACAGCAGCAGGGTACTGGTGATGGATCACATACAGATGATGCTTTTGATGACGTTAATGATGACAGTTCTGATGGGGCAGGTAGCGATGCTATGCCTATTGACTGATGGTTCATGTAGCGTCACGGTTGTATGTTTTTGTTATTGCTGACATGTTTTGTATTACATGTGTTGGTGATGATGACATGGTTGTATTACATGTGTTGTTGGTGATGATGACATGGTTGTATGTTTTTGTTATTGCTGACATGTTTTTAAAATGGATTTTGAAATGGAGTTTGAAAAGGAGTTTAAAATGGATTTTGAAATGGATTTTGAAATGGAATTTGAAATGTAAAATGGATTTTAAAATGGATTTTGAAATGGAGCTTGAAATGGAGTTAAAAATTTGAAATGTAGTTTGAAATGTAAACAGGAGTTTGAAATGGAGTTTGAAATGGGGTTTGAAATGTAAAAAGGAGTTTGAAATGGGGTTTGAAATGTAAAATGGAGTTTGAAATGGAGTTTGAAATTTGAAATGGAGTTTGAAATTTGAAATGGAGTTTGAAATTTGAAATGGATTTTGAAATGGAGTTTAAAATGGATTTTGAAATGGATTTTGAAATGTAAAATGGATTTTGAAATGTAAAATGGATTTTGAAATGTAAAATGGATTTTGAAATGGAGTTTAAAATGAATTTTGAAAAGGAGTTTGAAATGGATTTTGAAATGGGGTTTGAAATGTAAAATGGAGTTTGAAATGGAGTTTGAAATTTGAAATGGAGTTTGAAATTTGAAACTCCTTTTTGAATTACAAACTCCATTTCAAACTCCTTTTAAAATTTCAAACTCCATTTCCGATTTCAAACTTCCTTTTAAATTTCAAATTCCATTTCAAACTCAATTTTAAATTTCAAACTCCTTTTAGAATTTCAAACTCCATTTCAAACTCCTTTTTAAATTTCAAACTCCATTTCAAACTCCATTTTAAATTTCAAACTACATTTCAAATTTCAAACTCCATTTTAAATTTCAAACTACATTTCAAACACCAAACAAAATTTCAAATACCATTTCAAAATTCAAACTCCATTTCAAACTCCATTCTAAAATTCAAACTACATTCCTACGCTACATAAACAAAATGCAACTAACACCAAACTAGCACATACAAAGCCAATTAAAGTTTACATCCAAGTTAGCTACATAAACTACATTCCTTCTCTTCTTCGCCTTAGTATCTCAAATCTTCGATACTCCGTATACTCGCGTTGCACATCATCCATTTGCGAAATATCTGTAAACATGACTGCATCTTCCTCCTTTCGTCGTTTTGTCTCAACAAGTTGATGAATTGCCTCAAGCTTTTCTTGCTGGTGAATGTTTCTGCTCTGGAGTGCGCTCATAAACATATCGTTAGACTCCTTTAATAGTTTTCTGATTTCGCCATCATTCCCTCCTGCCACTTGTTTTTTCTTTGCTGCCTTGGATCCTTCGGGCCTCTCATATCGTTCAGCATCTTCTTCTAAACCCATAGTTGCACTGTCCTGCGAATCTCTGGGACTACAACTGTCTCCAAATCTTGTAGATTTCCCACGACTACAGCTTGATTGGACGTCTTGGACTGATTTCTGAAGTGAAGATTTCCATTTCACATGATTAACCAGTAGGTCATACACATGCATGAACTGGTAGAAATGAGGTCCTTTTTTACTATCTGGTTTATATATTTGTTTGAATAACTTGTTTGCGGCAATTCTCTGCATCAATAATATGAAGCTTTTACTACAACGTTAGGATTTAAAGTGAAAAAAACAAAGTAAACAATTATTACCATATGAGTATCACTTCCAAATCCGCTTGGGTTACTCTGCTTCAGCTTGAACATCTGCGAATCAAAACATTGAGTTTGACGATGAATTTTACAATAACGTCCTTTGATGGAAGCTACACTTCTATTCTGATCCATGTTCTTCCTATTGTATGCATTAGTGATTCTACCCCAAAATGTTTCACCACTTTGATCGGCACCACGCACAGGATCTAGCGAAAGTGAGCAGTATATGTAGCAAAGATCGTAGTCTTCTTTACCATTCCAACTTGAAGTAGTTAGCATTCCACCAAATGGTTGACTTTGATCCAGTATATCGAAAGTTTCAAACTCAATTCTTGCGGCGTCGACATCAAATTCAGTAGCCATTTTTGTAGTAAGTTTGAATGTGGTAGAAGAAGAGTTGATGTGGAGGAAAGTAGTAGATGGGTTGTGTATTTGTAGTGTTTGAAATCAAGCCGTTGCAAATTAAAGTCGTTGACTCCACGCGTCTGTTCAACAGGCGCGCGCAAAATATATCCGTTGATACCCACGCGGTTGTTTAACAAGCGCGTGTGTTTGCGCGTTTGTTGAACAAACGCGTGTGTTTGCGCGTTTGTTTAACAAGCGCGTGTGTTTGCGCGTTTGTTGAACAACCGCGTGGACAATTTGGAGATTCCGGAACTCAGCACCCAGATTTCCGAACTGATTGGATAATCCAACCACTGTTGGACCTGTTTTTGAGTATGGATTTCCAAAATTTGGATATCCAATACTTTGTTGGAGATGCTCTAATAATTAAGTTTGCAGGATGATAAAACATACTTGCTTTTAATCTAGTACCTCAATCCACGTATTAATTAATTTGAAGGACAAATCATAAAATTAATCTCTCCTTAATTTCCCTTTCTTCTTTACAACTCTTGCGTCCAGTTTTCGATCAATGGTTAACCAACTCTATCAGATCGACAGTCCACGGTATCTTCTCATCTTCGTGTTGAGTTCGTCATTCAATCTTTGATAAAAACTTCTCCATCGGTATACTACTTTCGAACTCAATGGGATCTGCTCAAACTTCCACAAAATCGAATCCCTAAATGTTCAAATTCAAGGAATTCGTTCAAATTTCAGAAACATCAGTTTCAAAATTGGTTATAATTCAAATTCCGAGTATGTTGATTAGCTTTTGTTGGCGTTCTGCTGCAAAATCGGTTATAACACAAAATTAGGTAAGACTCTTCTATCGCTGTGTTATCGAATTTAAACCTAAAGGAATTTACCTAGATTTCAACGATTTTGATTCATAGCCATCATTATACAGCAGTATATATCCTTGACTCAATCCAATTGTTTTTAAATTCCCAAATATGCTAACTTGAAATCTCAAATTTCATGTTGTATTACCATGCCATATACTGTGTTTCATTTTTAAAATCTGTTAGTTATGAATTCTTGTATGCGTTTGTTTTATGTTTTGATTTATAGTTTCAGACTTTCAGTAGTGCATGCATTTTGCTCTATTAAGGATGTAGCAACAGAGATCTTAGTCTATTCTATGAGTTGTTTTTTTGCAAATATCCTGTAAAACAGCTATCCTAAGGGGCTTGCTCCTGCTTTTTCTGGGATGTATAGATAAAAGGTTCTTTTTTTGGGAAGGAATTGGTAATAGTCTTAGATGTTGTATAGCTTGCGTGTTGCCATGCAGAGCCTTGGATTTGATAAGAATGGTTCATTTAAGTGGGCAAGTAAATGTTTATAGTTGCCAAGTGTACACCAAGGGGATACAGAATGCGAATCCAGGTCATGTTTTGAGCAAACCCTGTTCGCATGGCTTTTCCAGTAAGATCGTGGTTGTGTCTTCCAGTGCGGAGTTGAAGTGTGGTAGCATTTACTTCTTGATTCCGAATTCGCCTTTGCCTGAGAAGAAATATAATAATGTAAAAAGAGAGAGTCCTAAGGTGGCGTAGGAGGTAGAAAGAAGAAAGAGCAAGGTTTCGCTGTGGAGGCCTAATCTTCACAACATATATGGAAGATTGGTTTATTGAGAAGGTCTTTGTTTTTCATCTTCTTTTTTCTTGAATCTTTAATGTTGTTTTTTTTTTGGGTTAAAGATATCTTTTACGTACATAGACTGTATTCCATAAATGTAAATTTGGTTCTTTGGTTAAGAAACTGAACTGGATTTATGGAACTTGCTCACCACTTTACAGCAATAATTGAACATTTGAATCAATATCAAATAGTTGGTAAGTTAATTACAATATCCTACAAAACGACTATCCTAAGACCAAAAGGTGTTGAATGCTCAGGTGTCCATGAGGTGAAGCTATGGCAGTGGAGGAGACGACATTGACTGTTATAGGAAGGCGGAGTCAGTCTGACCGTGGGGTTTGATGGCGAACTAAGGGAGGTGGTGGTGCTGAGGCGTTGGCACCGTGAGAAAGGTCAGGTTCAGGTATTATCAACGTTGACGAAACTTTATTGTTTTAGAATTTCGAATATATCGATAATTGACAATCGAAAAAAATGCATAATAATTTGATAATGATTGAAAATCAAATCCTAATAACACCATTAGGGTTCCCACCTCATTGGTTTTGATTTGACTGATTACAGGATAACGAGATTTGGTACAAGGAGGAAATGTAGTTGTGGAAAGTGAAAGTTCCTAACAAGTTAGCAAAGTATTTGTTCATTTTTTTCAAATTCTGTTAGTTAGGACTATAGTGTTTTTTTTTTTTGAATTATATGTATATAATGTATGAGATAATGCAACATATTGATCATCCGTATATCGTTCTATTTTGATACTGCGGGTTGGGCAGAAGCAGACGTTGAAGATGTTTATGCATAATTATTTTGTAATCAGCAACAGGTATGATGTCTATTATTTTAACCAATTAATATTGTTTTTAAATTTATCACTTCAAAAATAATGTGAGCTGTGAAACCATGTCCATTCATCCATTTTTAGCTAGGTGAAATAACTAAATAAGATGCTCCATCTTTTAAACTTGAAAGGTTTTAACACACTCATGTCAAAAAGTGGTAAATGCATAAAACGACATTTTATAATTAAAGATTCACATAGTTAACATATCAGACTATCACATCTTGAAATTAAATGCTTGGATTTTATGAATTCTAAACTTCATTACAATATCCAATAAGAGAAAATGGTATTTATTGATTCAAACATGAATTCAAAAATCGGGTTTATTATGTATAGACATATTATAGCTGCAGATCGTCAAGTATATCAGAAATGCAAAACTCAGTTGCAGGGACAAGTTGCGGTGCTCATTTCAAAGAGAAGGCTGATAAACAAAAACTGGGGATGGAGTAGCAAGACCAAGATTT
Source organism: Allium sativum (assembly GCA_030737875.1). Classification (NCBI taxonomy): domain Eukaryota; kingdom Viridiplantae; phylum Streptophyta; class Magnoliopsida; order Asparagales; family Amaryllidaceae; genus Allium; species Allium sativum. The sequence continues at coordinate 16,884,262 of CM060917.1, forward strand.
TAATTAATTTTTGATTTTTGCGAAATTGCCGAAACTCCAAAGCAGAATCTTCGAAGTATACTGCATCCCAACATTGGCTTTTCCACCGAAGACAACATAGAAAATGATAGGTGTCTTATTGTAGTAAGAAAACAACCTGAAATAAAGCCTAGTTGGCCATTACTAAAGAAAGAAATAAGTGCAAACATGGAAATGGCAAAAGGAATCAAAGCTCGAAAAATGTCAGTGGTTCAGTGGGTCATGAACTTACCGGATCGTTCATCGTTGTCCGTTAAATCCCCCACTTCAGATTTAATTAACAAGTTGGAAATCTTTCTCAGTAAAAATTCCTCCACTTGCAAATGGTTTCAGTACGAGGAGTTACAGCTTGCTAGCAACTACTTTTCGAAAGGTCTTTTTCTACAAATTTCGATTTTGGCATGTTTTCTAAAATCCTTTTTTGTTATAATAGTTTCTGTGATATTTTGAACAGAATATTTGATTGGAGAAGGTGGCAATAGTCGAGTTTACCAATTAAGGATGTCTTGCGAATGGAGATAAAATTGCTGTCAAGCTATCAAAGTTATCGAATGAGACTTCAAAAGATTTTCTTTTGGAAGCTGATATAATTACTAAATTGCAACGTGAACGTATTGTTCCTTTGTTGGGAATTTGTGTTGAATGCAGTACGTTTCTTTCGATTTATGGTTATTTCTCCAAAGGAAGTTTAGAGGAAAATCTACATGGTAAAAGTTCTAAATATTGTTTTTTCATCATCACAAATACCTAAAATTTTCAAGGCTAAATATATTTGTTTAATTTGGAAAAATTACAGGAAATTAAATCAAAACTCCATTAGCCTGGGATAAAAGATTTAAAATCGCAGTTGGTGTAGCCGAAGCATTGAATTATTTGCATATGGGTTAATCTGAATCAGTTGTGCACAGAGATGTTAAATCTTCAAATATCCTTCTTACTGACAAATTTGAACCACATGTAAAATTACATTCTAATCAATTACCAGATTTGTTTTTCCAAATTACCTCATACATATTAAATGAGGAATTTTACATGTGTGTAGTTGGCTGATTTTGGACTGGCTATATGGGCATTAAAGAATTCTTTGTCTGAGACTCAAAGTGAAATTGTAGGGACTTTTTGGTATGTCATTTTGTTGATTTTATCATTATATTAACATGCATTTGGCCTGCTATCTAATTGATAGTATATTTTTAACTTTTTGTTAGATATCTTGCGCCTGAATATTTCATGTATGGTAAAGTCAGCAGTAAGATCGACGTCTATGCATATGGTGTTGTTTTGCTTGAATTATTGACTGGTAGAAAACCAATTTCAGATGACAATCCTAAAGGCCAAAAGAGCTTAGTTATGTGGGTAAGATGTATCTTTCAATGCTAATTATACTTCTTGATATTGTAAGTCTGAATAGCGTTAATTTTGTGCATGTTGTTAATGTCAGGCCATACCAAGACTAGAAAGAGGAGATCTGAGTGATTGTTTGGATCCAAATATTAATGGGGTTTTCGAAGAGAAGAAAGTAAGAAGAATGATAAAGGTATCATCTTTGTGCATTACACGTACGACGCGACTTAGAACGCAAATGAGTCAGGTACTCAGCCTTTTAAAAGGGGAAGAGGAGGAGGTGGTTCGGACTTGGCTAAACTCAAAATCAATCATGGAATGCCAAGATGAAGAAGCATATCCTAGCTTGAGCATCGGGTCACATTTGGGACTAGCATTGCTTGATGTTGAAGAAGACGATGCTTCTGAAATTAGCTTCGAACAAAACCAGCTGAACTCTTTAGATGATTACCTGATAGAGAGATGGAGCAGATCTTCAAGTTTTGATTAGCTGCATCTACAGTGTGCAAATGGACTGTGTATGTACTTATAATGCACACAGTTCATGTTTCTTTTTTCCTTTTCCTTTTGAATTGAATATTGAATACTGAATTTTGAACTGAGCCGATGATGCTACCTTGTCAAGGGAGTGCATATTGTGAAACAAGAAAAATGAATTAAAAGTGAGGTGACACAGGTCTTGGTAATTTGTGTGTTACTTTAAATATTTGGAAGGCTTTGAACTGAAATTTGGTTTATATGAAGTAAAAATGGAGTAGTTTGATTCAATAGTGGAGGCTGGCATTATTGCAAGCTTTATGTAGATTGGTGGGTTTTTTTCCAGATATTATCTTCTTATTATACGATTATTATTATTATCCATGATGGTGACATGATGAGTTTATCATCAATTTCAACTGGTCATCGAGTCTAAAGTCGCAGGTTCTGTGAAAATATGCTTTGATATTATATATGGTCTGAAGCAGGTCAAGAAATGTTTTGAAGTCGTCGTAGAAATAGCATGGAACGAAACAAGTGTTTTGGACTATTATGGAGATGTGGGGGCTAGTAAGCCGTCACCTCTCTACCAGCTTTAAATCTCCAAACTGACCAATGTTAATGACCAAGTCTGATGTTGATGTTGCCAACTTAAATGAGTTCATTGGTAAAGGCATTCCGGTTTTAAAATGAAAGCCTTTTCCCTTTCCTAAAATTGCTAAAGACTATATAATAATTAAAAAAAGTTGTCTTCTATGACAGGCTAAATCATTGTTTTGACCATTCTGCTTGTTTTTTACTTTCTTTTTAGTTAAACCCTTCGATAGTCTTTTTTATCGAGTAACTTTTCTTTTTTCATTTATCACGTTCTCCACTACGATGTGACACCCTAACTCGAGTTCAAAGTAGATTCCCTCCCTCATTGAATCAACAATGCTAACTAAACCATGTCATCTAAGTAATCATCATGCCATGGGAAAACATATGCATATGTTTACATGAAAACTTTGATACAAACAGCAACAAAAATTAGTGGAGGAAAAATAAATAAATAAAATAAAATAAACTGAAAATGAGGTAAATAAGAACGCACATATAACAGATCAATACTAAGAGATCAACGATGATCCTTCAGTTACAAGAAAAGTACACCATTCCCAATGTTCAAAAGGGACTGTTCCCAAAAGATCATGGCAACTTACCGATGTCCAAAAATCGATACTAATTCATACCGTTTGGATCAATAACATATCTTGCGGATTAGTGTGAATTTGTAAGATAAGCTACAAGGTCTTTTTTTAATCTTCGGAGGTTGCTTAGTAAACGTGTATCTCCATCAACAAAACATAATTGTATTTATATCAACTCTTAGGTGAGTATCTATCTTGCTTTAACAAGATATGTTTTGAATCAAGAACGAAAAAATTGACATAATTATACGTTGGATAATTAATGGTCAACAATCATAGAAACTTATTGTTGTCGACTGGAACGTTGTTTATATGTCGTTCAGCTTCATCTAGAATCTCATTATAAGAATGCTTTCAACAGAATCGAAGCAGTGAGTCATTTCAAAGTCAAACGACGTTCAAATTAAAGACTAGCCATTGATTTATCTGAATTGTGTAGTCAGTGACCATTTTAATTTCTGATCTCTTTGGATTGTCATTTTGATCCTCGATCCTTCCATATCGTTACTTAAATACAAAATCTCTTTGGACCCTTAGTTTATTATATCGTCATTTTGAAACCATCATATCGTTAATTAAATCCTCAAACTCTATGGATCATTAGTTAAATCCTCATCCTCTTTATATCGTTACTTAACTTCGTATAATGAATATTTTACGTGTCATAGGTAACCGATGCCAAAACCGAGTCCATAACTGAGCCTATAACCGAGACCCTTCACATAACCGAGTCCATAACTAAACCTATAATCGAGCTCATAATTTATAATTTATAATTTGTAATTTACATTTTATACTTTATATTGTATGACCATTTTAATTTCCGATCTCTTTGGATTGTCATTTTGATCCTTGATCCTTCCATATCGTTACTTAAATACAAAATCTCTTTGGACCGTAAGTTTATTATATCGTCATTTTGAAACCTTCTTATCGTTAATTAAATCCTCAAACTCTATGGACCATTAGTTAAATCCTCATCCTCTTTATGTCGTTACTTAACTTCGTATAATGAATATTTTACGTGTCATAGGTAACTGATGCCATAACCGAGTCCATAACTGAGCCTATAACCGAGGCCCTTCACATAACCGAGTCCATAACTAAACCTATAATCGAGCTCATAATTTATAATTTGTAATTTATATTTTATACTTTATACTTTATATTGTATGACTATTTTAATTTCTGATCTCTTTGGATTGTCATTTTGTTCCTCGATTCTTCCATATCGTTACTTAAATACAAAATCTCTTTGGACCGTTAGTTTATTATATCGTCATTTTGAAACCCTCATATTGTTAATTAAATCCTCAAACTCTATGGATCATTAGTTAAATCTTCATCCTCTTTATATCGTTACTTAACTTCGTATAATGAATATTTTGTGTGTCATAGGTACCTGCTCGGTTAACTAATTCCTACTGGGTGCAGAATCGTTGCTGGAGTACCCGATTAGGCCTTGTGTGCGGAAGTCTTTTACGTGTCCTAGGTACCCGATTAGGCCTTGCATGCGGATCTCTTTTGCGTTTCACGGGTACCTGCTCGGTTAAATAATTCATACTGGGTTCAAAATCGTTGCTGGAATACACGATTAGGCCTTGCGCATGGAAGTCTTTTACATGTCATAGGTACCCGATTAAGCCATGCGTGCGGATGTCTTTTGCATGTCACGAGTAGTCGCTCGGTTAACTAATTCCTACTGGTTGTAGAATCGAGCCCATAATCGATCACATAATCGAGACCCTTGACATAACCGAGTCCATAACCGAGCCCATAACCGAGACCCTTTCTGAGCCCATAATGGAGACCCTTCTAGGGGTGAGCATTATTTGGTTAAACCAAATAAACCAACCAAACCAATTTATTTTGGTCGGTTTGGTTTGGTTTTGAAACTACATCGGTTTGTAATCGGTTTGGAAAATTTTTTAATTTGGTTATCGGTTTAACCAAATTAACTGAACTTATATTATATTTTCAAAATTATCGATGTTATAATAAATATTTTAGGTTAGATTAGTTATCCAAACAAATTTTAATCATCATGTATATGTCAAAATTACTTTTAACATGCATACGAATCATGAATAATAATACTCTAATCATATATTTATGATTTATTTCAAACTATAGTTAATATTACAAACATAAGATCTAAATTATTTTTTAGTTCGGTTAAATCGGATAACCAACCGAACCAACCAAATTTAATTCAGTCGGTTTGGTTTGGTTTTCATTTTTATCGTTTTAATTTGGTTTAACAATTTTCATCATTGGATAAACAAAACCAACCAAACACTCACCACTAGACCCTTCACATAACCGACTACATAACTGAGTCCGTAATTGAGCTCATAACCGATGTCTTAACTGAGTCCATAACTGAGCCCATAACCGAGACCCTTCACATAACCGAGTCCATAACCGAGCCCATAAGCGAGCTCATAATCGAGTTCATAACCGAGCCAATAACCGAGACCCTAATTGAGCTCATAATTGAGGTCTTAACCAAACTTATAATCAAGCTCATAAATTATATTTTTTATTTTATACTTTATATTTTATACTTTATGCTTTATTCTTTAAACATTATATTTTATACTTTATATTTTATATTTTATACTTTATATTTTATATTTTATACTTTATAATTGTAGCCCGTAACCGAGACCATAAACATGTTCATAATTGTATCGTAATCAAGACCATAACTGAGCCAAAACTAAACACATAACTTATCCTATAACCAAGCCCATAACCGAGCTCTTATACAAGCTTGTAATTGAATTTATAACTGAGCTCTTAATCGAAGTTATGATCTAGCTTGTAACCGAAATTAGTTATTAATATTTTATTAATATTTTATAATTTATAATTTAGCATTTATTACATAAATTAGGTAATAACTGAGCTTATAACCACAGTCATGGTTGAGGTCATAACCAAACCTTTAACCTAATCCATAACCGAACTCATAACTAATCGCTTAACCGAACCCATAACCAATCACATAACTTAGACACTTCACCATACCGAGTCCATAACCGAGCCCATAACCGAGACCCTAACTGAGCCCATAATCGTGACCCTTCATATAACCGATCACATAACCGAATCCATAGTTGAGCCCATAACCGAGACACTTCATATAATCGAGTCCATAAACGAGCTCATACCCGAGCCAATAACCAAAACCCTAACTGAGCCAATTGGAGCATAATTTCCAGTTTAAATTATTTATGATGTTTAGCCAAATGAGAAGCGTGCAATAAATAATTATCATATATAATACGATAGTCTGTAATACCTATTAGGCAATACTTATGCTAATTCAATAAATATTTACTTATTAGGCACTGGAAATTATGCTCCAGTACCTCTCTGTGAATCATAGGTACGCGATTAGCCCTTGCGTGCGTAAGTGTTTTACGTGTCACCGGTACTCGCTCGTTTAACTAATTCCTACTGGGTGCAGAATCGTTGATGGAGCATCTGATTAGGCCTTGCGTGCGGAAGTCTTTTACGTGTCATAGGTACCCGATTAGGCCTTGCGTGCGTAAGTCTTTTACGTGTCACCGGTACCCGCTCGGTCAACAAATTCCTACTTGGTGCAGGATCATTGATGGAGCACCCGATTAGGCCTTGCGTCTGGAAGTCTTTTACGTGTCATAGGTACCCGATTAGGCCTTGCATGCGTAAGTCTTTTACGTGTCACCGGTACCCTCTTGGTTAACTAATTCCTACTGGGCGTAGAATCGTTGATGGAGTACCCGATTAGGCCTTTTGTGCGGAAGTCTTTTACGTGTCATAGGTACCCGATTAGGATTTGCGTGCGGAAGTCTTTTACGTGTCGTAGTTAACTAATTCCTACAAGGCTATAACCAAGTCCATAACCGGGGCCTTAAATAAGCTTATAATTGAATTTATAACTGAGCTCTTAATCAAAGTTTTGATCTAGCTTGTAACCAAAATTATTTATTTATATTTTATTAATATTTTATATTTTAGCATTTTTTACATAAATTAGGTAATAACTGAGCTTATAACCACAGTCATGGTTAAGATCACAACAAAACCTTTAACCTAACCCTTAACCGAACTCATAACCAATCACATAACCGAGCCGATAACCAATCAGATAATTGAGACCCTTCACATAATCAAGCTCATAACCTAGCTCATAACCATTACCCTAATTGAGCCTATAGTCAAGACCCTTCACATAACCAACCACATAACCGAGCCATAATCGAGTCTATAACTGAGCCAATAATCGAGACTGATCACACAACCGAGTGCATAACCAAGCTTATTAGCGAGCTCATAAGCGAGTCTATAACCGGGCCAATAACCGAGACCGATCACATAACCGAGCCCATAACCGAATCCGTAATTGAGCCCATAACCGAGACCCTTCATATAATTGAGTCTATAACCTAGCCCATAATCGAGCCAATAAGCAAAACCCTAACTGAGCTCAAAATTGAGGTCATAACCAAACCTCTAATCAAGCTCATAATTTATATTTTATACTTTATACTTTGTATTTTATGCTTTATACTTTATATTATATAATTTGTAATATATTATTTATATTTATATTTTTTATTCTCTAATTTAGCTTATATTCCATAACCAAGATCTAAACCTAGTCCATAATCACGGTCAAAACTATGGTCATAACCAAACCTTAAAAGTAGGTCATAACCGAGACTGTAGTCGAACCCACAACCGATCACATGTCCATAACCAAGGCCATAACCGAGTCCATAACTGAGCCCATAACTGAGCCCATAATCGAGACCCTTCACATAACCGAGTCCATAACCAAGCCCATAACCAAGATCTAAACCTAGCCCATAATTGAACCCATAATCACGGTCAAAACTATGGTCATAACAAAACCTTTAAAGTAGGTCATAATCGAGACCATAATCGAACCCATAACCGATCACATGTCCGTAAACGAGGCCATAATCGAGTCCATAACTGAGCTAATAACCGAGACCCTTCACATAACCGAGTCCATAACCGAGAACATAAATGAATCCATAATTAAGCCCATAACCGAGATCCTTCATATAACCGATTTCATAAACGAGCCAATAACCAAAACCTTGACTGAGCTCATAATTTAGGTCTTAACCAAACCTCTAATCAAGCTCATAATTTATATTTTATACTTTATACTTTTTATTTTATACTTTATACTTTGTATTTTATACTTTATGTTTTATATTTTATACTTGATATTTTATACTTTGTACTTTATATTATATAATTTGTAATATTACTTTATATTTTTTATTTAAAAATTAATATTTTTTATTTTTTTATTTTCTAATTTCTAATTTCTATTTTAGACTAGGTCGTAACCGAACCCATAACCGATCACATGCACATAACTGAGGCCATAACTGAGCCCACAACCGAGACCCTTCACATAACAAGGTCCATAACCGAGCTCATAAGCGAGCTTATAATCGATCCCATAACCGATTCAATAACCGAGACCCTTCACATAACCGATCACATAACCGAGTCCATAACCGAGCCCATAACTGAATCCGCAATTGAGCCCATAACCGAGACCCTACATATAACCGAGTCCATAACTAAGCCCATAACCGAACAAATAACCAAAACCCTAATTGAGCTCATAATTTAGGTCTTAACCTAACCCACAACCAATCACATGTCCATAACTGAGGCCATTACCGAGTACATAACTGAGCCTATAACTGAGACCCTTCACATAACTGAGTCCCTAACCAAACCTATAATCGAGCTCATAATTTATAATTTACATTTTTTAATTTATGTTTTATGCTTTATACTTTATACTTTATATTTATTTTTTATAATTTATAATTTATACTTTATATCTTTTATTTTATACTTTATGTTCTATACTTTATACTTTATATTTTATACTTTATATTTGTAATATTACTTTATATTTTATATTTAATAATTAATATTTTATATTTTGTTTTTATTTTCTAATTTATATTTTGTATTAGGTCTTAACCAAATTTTTAAACTACGTCATAACCGAGACCGTAACCGAGCCCATAACCGATCACATGCCCATAACCGAGGCCATAACCGAGTCCATAACTGAGACTATAACCGAGACCCTTCACATAACCAAGTCCATAAGCGAGCTCATAAGCAAGCTCATATTTGATATTTTATATTTTATATTTTATGCTTTATACTTTATAGTTTATACTTTATATTTTATAGTTTATAATTTATATTGTATACTTATATTTTATACTTTATATTTTACATTTTATACTTTATAATTTATAATTTATTGTTTATATTTTATACTTTATACTTTATATTTTATATTTTATATTTTAAACTTTATATTTTATGTTTTATACTTTATACTGTATATTTTATAATTTTTATTTTATATTTTATACTTTATATTTTATATTTTATACTTTATATTTTATACTTTATAATTTATGTTTTATACTTTACACTTTATATTCTATACTTTATATTTTATACTTTATAATTTATGTTTTATACTTTATACTTTATGTTTTATACTTTATACTTTATATTTTATACTTTATATTTTGTACTTTATACTTTATGTTTTATACTTTATATTTTATATTGTATACTTTATATTTATACTTTATAATTTATGTTTTATACTTTACACTTTGTACTTTATATTTTATATCTTTTATTTTATGCTTTATACATTATGTTTTATACTTTATACTTTATATTTTATATTTTATACTTTATTTTTTATACTTTATACTTTGTACTTTATATTATATAATTTGTAATATATACTTCATATTTTTTATTTAATAATTTGTTTTCTATTTTAGCTTATATTCCATAATCGATGGAAAAACCAAGCCCATAACCAAGATCTAAACCTAGCCCATAACTGAACCCATAATCACGGTCATAACATTGGTCATAACCAAAACTTTAACCTAGGTCATAACTGAGACCGTAATCGAACCCATAACCGATTACATGTCCATAATCGAGACCATAACCGAACTCATAACCGAATCACATGTCCGTAACTTGGGCCATAACCGAGCTCAAAACTGAGCCCATAACTGAGACCCTTCACATAACCAACTCCATAACCAAGCTCGTAAGTGAGCTCATAATCGTTTCTATATCCGAGCCAATAACCGAGACCCTTCACATAACTGATCACATAACCGAGTCCATAACCGAGCCCATAAACGAATCCATAACTGAGCCCATATCCAAGACCCTTCATATAACCGAGTCCATAACCGAGCCAATAACCAAAACCTAACTGAGCTCATAATTGAGGTCTTAACCAAACCTCTAATTAAGCTCATAATTTATATTTTATACTACTTTGTATACTTTATACTTTATATTTTATACTTTATAATTTATATTTTATACTTTGTACTTTATATTATATAATTTGTAATGTTACTTCATATTTTATATTTAATAATTAATATTTTATATTTTTTTATATTTTATGTTTTATTTTCTAATTTATATTTTATACTAGGTCAAAACCAAACCTTTAAACTAGGTCATAACCGAACCCATAACAGATCACATGTCCGTAACCGAGGCAATAAACGTGTAACAGCCCGGAAAATGCGAGCCAATTTAAAATTTTTATTTTGGCGAATTTAGAGAATTTTGAATATTTAAAATGATTTATTTTAAATAATAACGACGAGAAATTTATTTTTAATAGAATTAGAAGTATATAATTATTCAAATCGTCGTTAGAATATAAATATTTATTTTAAATTATAAAAGGAATTGAAAATGGCGCGGTAGTTCGATAATTCGATTTCAAATTTCAATTGAACATACCGGGTGCAAAATAAACCGGATTTTAGCGAAACCAAAAATATTAGAATCTATTTGAGAATATCTTTCCAACGAATCCAAAAAAACAAGATTTCGTAGCAGGAGTCAAAAGTTATGTCCAGTTGAAAATTCAGAATAGTCGCTATGGAATTTCGACCCTTAAAATAGCCATTTTGCAAACGACCTCAGATTTCGACGAAACCAATTTTGTTCGATCCGTGATGTCAAGTTATTGCTAGGTTTCAAATTTCGTAATTTTTCGAATCAATATGTGAGCGTGGCAAAGGAAAACGCGTTTGACCAGTTTTAGTTGAATTTAATCGACTGGAAAATGGTCATTTTTCAAACGGTCTCAGAATTCGATGAAATTAGGTTTGTTAGGACCGTATTGTCAATAAGATACTAGAAAATAGTTTTCTGGGATTTTTAGAGTCAGTATGTGGCCCTGGTAATTTGAAATGTACGTTTAAATTAAATATATATTGATTTATATTTTAATTTAAGTGAAAACCTATCGAAACAGCCAAATTGTCTTACGATACATATCCCATTGTGTTCGGAATAGGGGTATTTAGCTAGGGGCGACACTTGTTGGGTTCGATTTGAAGTTCATACTGAAAAGCAAGTATTTTTGAAATAAAATAATATTAAATTATATTATAAAACCCTAGAAAACAACCCTAACCCTTATCATTACAGCAGCCGCCATCGATTGAAATTAAAGGCCATAATCGCTCAGAAATTCAAACGAAAAAATCTCTCAATCCACTCAATTAAATCTGATTCTTCTTGAACGAAATGGAAGAGCTTTCCTTCCTCGTCAGATCCATACCCATATGGAGAGTTATCATAGAGGAATAGACTCGATTTTTGGGCTCGAAGTCGTTCGCTTCGAGGCGGGTTTCTGGGCTATCGGTGGGTCCGAGTTCGTCGCGCCTCAGGGCGTTGGGAGGTGGCTCGATGGCGCCGCGTGTGGAGCGGGTTGATTGGAGTCCGGAGAACGGAAATCGAGGTGGCGGCGGTCTTTTTTGGTGAGGTCGAGCGTGTTGAGCGGCCTGGAGGGTTTAGTTAATTAGGGTAATCAAAAGTTATTTAATTTACTTAATTAACTAATAAAGCAATTAATGTTTAAACACGTGTAACTTATTCATACGAGATCAGAATTCAGTAAAACAACTTGCTTTGGACTCGGGTCGAAGAGCACTTCAACATGGAACTGACCAGAACTGAAACCGAGCAGATCAGAATTTCAGGGAAATTCGAATCCGAACAGAAATTCAGAAATTCAGATAAAAACTGGTGGAGTGGAACCCTCAGTGAGAACTTCTCACTTTAAATTTTCTTTTCTAGTTAAAAATATATACTAGGATGCAGACGGTGTTTAGTAGCACCCGACACCCGTCGTCCACAGACCATGGACGGCTTGTATGCTTGTTTGATTGATTTTGATGTGTAGTTGATTGTGTGATGTGAAATGAAATAAAATATTTATATAGTTAAAAATATTTTATAGTTGAAAATATAATTTTTAACATGAATGTGAACAAATAAATATAAACAAATAGAACGATTTGTTTATATACACACGTTTGACTGATATTGATTGGGACGATAAATTTTACACATCACACAACTGCACAATTAAAATCTGTGTTTGATTGTTTGAAAACCCCACACGGGTAATGGGATGATATATGACATACGCTAGTCCCAATAATTAACTGTATGTCGATCGATTGATTGACTAGCTGTTATAAGCATTAAATATTTATATTTGATGCTTATACAATGTAGATCGCACTCTGGATGATGGTTGATTATTTATCATTGTTATTTTATACATGTGTTGTAGAAAATCCATATAATTAACATTATATGGTAATTGATTGGGCCTCATTCCAGTTTTGAAATAGAATATTTGAAAGAGAAATATTTGAAATAGAAATATTTGAAAATAGAAATATATGAAGCCGTGTTGATTAGATTTACGCCATTTTGACGTGAACGATATTTATATCGATTTTATTCATTTTATAGTGAACATCGAAAGTGATTTCAAAATCTGATATTTTGAAATTAATTGAAATTCGAATTAAATTGAAATGAATTGAAATTCGAATTAAATTGAAATAAATTGAAATTCGAATTAAATTGAAAAGAATTGAAATTCGAATTAGATTGAAATAGAATTGTAATCGTTTTGAATTGAATTTAAAACGTATTGAAAGTGAACTGAAATCGATTCAAATTGAAACCGATTTGAATTGAAATCGAGTTGAAATGAATTTAAAACGAATTTATATTAGGAAGATTCAATTTTGATTTGAATTTGAGATGGAAGTTGAAATAGTTTTGAAAACGAATTTAAAACGATTTATAAAATTCGTTTCGAAAGGAAATCAACGAAGTATATATTATATATATTATATATATAATATAATGGTCTGAATAGAATGCGCCGCGCCGCGGTATTTCGCGAATTTCGACCATTGACTTCGAATGGATATTGCGGGAGATCCGACTGTCAGATTCTCCTAAAACCGGAATCGTTGGGTTCGTATCGAAATGAGCTTTCTAACGAATATTAGAGATTTGAAATCTAACGGTTGGATTTGGAATTATGTCCAAATCAAATTTGAAAAAGGTCACTGTAAGTGCAGTTCGATGGCCGTTGATGGAAATCGACTGTACGGGCCCTGATAAAATTATTAAAAATATCCATAATTTGTGCAAAATCATAAAAAATGATTTGGGAAGAATTAGGATGAAAAACTCCATATTTGAAAAGATAAAAATAGATTTTTATCGAAATGAACTAGTTTTGAACTAGAATTATAATTCTCTTTATTTTTAAATAAATAAATTGGATTTGAAATGGTTTTGAAAATAACCAGAATTTCCAATAATTATATTGGAATGGATTTGAATCGAAATTGTCTTCGAAATATTTCGATGTTGGATTTCATGATGATACAGATATTGTTATGGGAATTTGAAAGATATATATGTAAATCGTTATTTCCAATACGATATTTGTTGGTCGTAGAATTTGATATTGAATATAAGCCGGTATATTTTCTATTCAGAGCCTTGTATTTAATATCAAATGTGATTTGGGTTTTCATGAACGGTGTCTTTATTAACACTGTTCTTGAACCCAATGGAGAAAAAGATTAAATCTTTTTATTTAGATTTAATGAAGTGTACCAATTAAATGATATTTAATTGGAATTGAATTGGTATTGATTTTTGGGTTTATCGTGAACAGTGTTTTAAATAACACTTGTTCTTTAACCCGATAATTAATGGAATGTGATTTTGGGTTGTCGTGAACGGCATCTTCAATAATACTGTTCTTAGACCCAAAGGAGTTAAGAAAATCAGAAACTAACCGGAGATTAGTTAAGTTTAATGGTTACTGAGATATTGATCTGATGTTGGTTTCGGCCTTCAGGGTTAATACTTAGGGAATTGCTCACTTGCTATTTTACGGTTAGGGACTGATTGAAATGTGATGTGATTTTGGGGTTTATCGTGAACCGTGTTTTAAATGACACTGATTCTTTAACCTAGTTAAATATTAAAACTAAGTGGAGTTTTAATGAATCTTTAATTAGATTGAAAAGATCGAGAATGGAGTATCACCAGTTTTGCTCCAGGCGATAGTTAAATCTTTAATTAGATTTGAACGTGAAATGGTAATTGAATTTACCGATAACACCGTGGTGTTAGATATGAAGTATTACCAGTTTTACTTCATGGGATGAATAGGTTGGGATTGGGAAATTAAAACAAATGATTACTTTGGTAAGGTTTGTTAATCCCGACTAGTTTGAATTGATATTCAAAAGAAGATTAAAGAATAAATTTAAAAGAATTTATCTTTGATAAAATTAATGTGAAACTTTTCCTAAGAATGTGAAATTTAGAAACTAACTTTAGGTTGGCTAAGAAGAATTATTTCCTGGGTATTGATCTGATGTTGGTTTCGGCCTTCGGGGTTAATATTTAGGGAATTATTCTCTTGTTAATTTACGGTTAGTGACGGATGAATTGGAATGAGGCGTATGTTGTGTTTGTGTAACACTTGTTTATTATATACGCGAGTTATTCGGGAAGACCGGGTTTATCCCATTCTGAATAACTGATACGACGATAAGTCGAAGATGAAGACGGTGGTTGAAGACCGGAGGTCTTCACGTCGTTTGGATAATTACTAATGATCTTGATTGGGCCGTACACCCAAGAGGATGGAATCAGTTGGTGATTGTCCAAACGTACTTGGAGATCGATGGATATGCGGGGTATTAGGTGCCTCCGGTTTCGTTCAGACCCAGAACAAACTTGTAAATGGACTGTGTGTCTGACATTGGATTTCAGTCTGTGTGATTGATTTCTATTAAATATATGTCTGTTTGGTGGCGGAGAATTTGTTCTCTTGCTTAACGCCCTTCTCTGAGACGTACGAGCTCAGGGGTTATATATTGATGGATATCCATCGCATGGAGTGAATTGCCTGTGTGGCATTCCTAAGTGGCAATTGATCAAGGCATCTATTGAAAAGCAAAGTCTTGTGGTTGATGATCAAAGCAAGGCCTTTGTGGCATAGCTTTGTGTAACGTTTACTTCGCGAGTTTCACACCCGGTATGAACCAGAAACGGGAGACGGACCTCAAGGAGGACATGCGTTTTCTTCTAGTTAGAAGTGGCGTCAGTGGTTTTACACACCCTGACGAGTTTGACTTATGTGGTTGTTGGTTTGCGAGGCGCCTCGGAAATATCGGTGACTATGTGAAGCCGATGGAGTCATTCGTTGGCTCATTTACGCCCCATAGGGCGGGGAGACGTATTGTTCAGGCATAATAATCCACTCCGTGTGGACTGGCCCTGACGATCCAAAGGGCAATTGCGGCTGTTCCTGAGACTCGGACTAGACAGTCTCGAATCGGTGAGGACAATCCCTAGCCTCGGTTCATGCCATAAATGATAACCCAACTTCCAATACGACATTTTGCGGTTTTGATTTTATACCTATATATGGCGACATAGTGGTATGGGACATTCATGTCGCCTATGATTGATATTTATGATTGTATATAAAATCAGAAACTAACTGAAAACGAGCTAAGATGGGTGGTTTCCTAGGTATTAGTCTGATGTTGGTTTCTGCCTTCGGGGTTAATACTTAGGGAATCGTTCTCTTACTAATATACAGTTGGAGTCTGATTAAAAATTTAAAACATGAAATTTAGCGTACCAAGCATTCTTTGGCTATTATAAGGTAAAACCCTATCCCCCGGCTTGCGTTGCATTGTGTGATAGGACCTGGGTCTTATAATAGCTTCATTCATCTTTATTAAGCATTGTGTTGTTGTTATGTGCACTGGTATTCTTGGGAGGAAACCCGTTCCGTGTTATACGGCGTGGTCCCTTGATTTACCTAACTTTAAAATAAAGATTAATAACTATTTTAGTTCTCACACCAGTCACATGACTGACCTGGAGTTTATTGTTCTAACCTAAACTTTGGGTGCCCTTATTTTGACATGGGTAGCTAGTAGTTTTGGTTTTGCAGATTTATATTCACAGGAACCTGATTTACACTGGAACGATACTCAGAAAGCTTTGTATCCGCGTATTACTTCTAGCTGTGTATTGTATTATTTTCCGCTGCTATGTAATTTATTGTAATCTCTGATATTTTACGAACTGTAATATATATTTATACTCTGTATATTCTTGTAATCTGATGGAATAGTTGTAATATACAATAAAATGTTCTTCTGTCTGCGTTCTTTTGTGGCTTGTCCTCGACTAAATCCGGGCTTTCCTCATCGGGGAAGTTCGGGTCGTTTCAGCTGGTATCAGAGCTTTGGTTTACAAAGCTCAGAGAACAAGACACGTTAGAACCATACGAAAGAATTCATCAGAAATTGGATAAGTAATATCCAACGGGAATGACTCGTTAGAGATGGGATCAGTAGTATCCTAGAACGAGTGTGAAGAGTATATTTTTAAAGTGAAAACAAATTTTGGTTTGAAAATTTAAATCAATTATTCGTATTTGATTATTTATTTGTATTGATTTGGACAGTCCAGTATATAAAGATTTTGCGTATACGTTTGATCCGCGGGTATTCGAAGTTTTAATATAATGGATAGATATAGAATCACACTCTAGTCGCCCGGAGATGGTTCTGATGATCGCTATAGTGCGTACATCATCAGAGTTTATATTCGAGTTTCGAAAGTGGGATTTCTATATGATTCCTATTGACTGGTGTGAGAACCAAAATTAGCTAAGGCTTATTGTTGTGATTTGGCATCAAAAATGTGATTTTTGGCTATATATCAAAATTATAAATTTGAAAAGCTAATCAACTAATTGATTGATGGTTGTGTTGTTGATTATTGGTTGATTAATTAAAATTTGTGACCTATAGCCAAATTGAACGAAACAGTGAATTGTATTGAAAATTAGTCGCATTTGCATGCATAGTACATGTATATCTATTGAACAGGCATGGCAAGGAGGCTAGAGCAGAGAATAAAATTGTTTGCCTGACAAATAGGTACATGTTTACAATAATTTACTGTTTTGTTTGGGTGATGATGATTTTGTGAGCCGATT
The DNA here is from genome assembly GCA_030737875.1 of Allium sativum. Classification (NCBI taxonomy): domain Eukaryota; kingdom Viridiplantae; phylum Streptophyta; class Magnoliopsida; order Asparagales; family Amaryllidaceae; genus Allium; species Allium sativum. Next base: position 16,901,785 of record CM060917.1, read on the forward strand.
GGCTAGCCGCTTGGCTTTTTCTTTTTCTTTTGGATTGAAGAAGGCCATGGGAGGCTATATGAAATATCCCAAAGTCCCCGGTGCAGGGGAGGTTATGGCGAAATTTTTCGAAAATTTAAGGTGTTAGCCAAATCTTTGAAAATTTTGAAAAGTTCTTAGAAACTGAAAAGTTGAAGAACTTAAGTCGTAGAGAAAACAATGGAAGTTGAGTTGATTAGTAAAACAACTTTCGGCTTCGTTCCTTTTTGTGGACGAAAAGTTTTAAGTGGGGGAGGTTGTAACAACCCGGAAAATGCGAGCCAATTTAAAATTTTTATTTTGGAGAATTTAGCGAATTTTGAATATTTAAAATGATTTATTTTAAATAGTAACGACGAGAAATTTATTTTTAATAGAATTAAAAGTATATATTTATTCGAATCGTCGTTAGAATATAAATATTTATTTTAAATTATAAAAGGAATTGAAAATGGCGCGGTAGTTTGATAATTCGATTTCAAATTTCAATTGAACATACCGGGTGCAAAATAAACCGGATTTTAGCGAAACCAAAAATATTAGAATCTATTTGAGAATATCTTTCCAACGAATCCGAAAAATCAAGATTTCATAACGGGAATCAAAAGTTATGTCCAGTTGAAAATTCAGAATAGTCGCTATGGAATTTCGGCCCTTAAAAATAGCCATTTTGCAAACGACCTCGGATTTTGACGAAACCACTTTTGTTGGATCCGTGATGTCAAGTTATTGCTAGGTTTCAAATTTCGTAATTTTACGAATCAATACGTGAGCGGCAAAGGAAAACGCGTTTGACCAGTTTTAGTTGAATTTAATCGACTGGAAAATGGTCATTTTTCAAACGGTCTCAGAATTCAACGAAATTAGTTTTGTTAGGACCGTAACGTCAATACGATGCTAGAAAATATTTTTCTGGGATTTTTAGAGTCGGTATGTGGCCCTGGTAATTTGAAATGTACGTTTAAATTAAATATATATTGATTTATATTTTAATTTAAGTGAAAACCTATCGAAACAGCCAAATTAGCTTACGATACATATCCCATTTTGTTCGGAATAGGGGTATTTTGCTGGGGCGACACTCGTTGGGTTCGATTTGAAGTTCCTATTGAAAAGCAAGTATTTTTGAAATAAAATAATATTAAATTATATTATAAAACCCTAGAAAACAACCCTAACCCTTATCATTACAGCAGCCGCCATCGATTGAAACTAAAGGCCATAATCGCTTTGAAATTCAAACGAAAAAATCTCTCAATCCACTCGATTAAATCTGATTCTTCTTGAATGAAATGGAAGAGCTATCCTTCCTCGCCAGATCCATACCCATATGGAGAGTTATCATAGAGGAATAGACTCGATTTTTGGGCTCGAAGTCGTTCGCTTCGAGGCGGGTTTCTGGGCTATCGGTGGGTCCGAGTTCGTCGCGCCTCAGGGCGTTGGGAGGTGGCTCGATGGCGCCGCGTGTGGAGGGGGTTGATCGGAGTCCGATGAACGGAAATCGAGGTGGCAGCGGTCTTTTTCTGGTGAGATCGAGCGTGTTGATCGGCCTAGAGGGTTTAGTTAATTAGGGTAATCAAAAGTTAATTAATTTATTTAATTATCTAATAAAGCAATTAATGTTTAAACACATGTAACTTATTCATACGAGATCGGAATTCAGTAAAACAACTTTCGTTGGACTCGGGTCGAAGAGCACTTCAACATGGAACTGACCAGAACTGAAACCGAGCAAATCAGAATTTCAAGAAAATTCGAACCCGAACAGAAATTCAGATAAAAACCGGCGGAGTGGAACCCTCAGTGAGAACTTCTCACTTTAAATTTTCTTTTCTTGTTAAAAATATATACTAGGATGCAGACGGTGTTTAGTAGCACCCGACACCCGTCGTCCACAGACCATGGACGGCTTGTATGCTTGTTTGTTTGATTTTGATGTGTAGTTGATTGTGTGATGTGATTTGAAATGAAATAAAATATTTATATAGTTAAAAATATTTTATAGTTGAAAATATAATTTTTAACATGAATGTGAATAAATAAATATAAACAAATAGGGCGATTTGTTTATATACACACGTTTGACTGATATTGATTGGGATGGTAAATTTTACACATCGCCCAACTGCACAAATAAAATCTGTGTTTGATTGTTTGAAAACCCCACACGGGTATTGGGATGATATATGACATACGCTAGTCCCAATAATTAGCTGTATGTCGATCGATTGATTGACAAGTTGTTATAAGCGTTAAATAATTATATTTGATGCTTATACAGTGTAGAACGCACTCTGGATGATAGTTGATTATTTATCGTTGTTATTTTATTCACGTGTTGTAGAAAATCCATATAATTAACATTATATGGTAATTGATTGGGCCTCATTCCAGTTTTGAAATAGAATATTTGAAAAAGAAATAATTGAAATAGAAATATTTGAAAATAGAAATATATGAAGCCGTGTTGATTAGATTTACGGCATTTTGACGTGAACGATATTTATAACGATTTTATTCGTTTTATAATGAACATCGAAAGTGATTTCAAAATCTGATATTTTGAAATTAATTGAAATTCGAATTAAATTGAAATGAATTGAAATTCGAATTAAATTGAAATAAATTGAAATTCGAATTAAATTGAAAAGAATTGAATCTCGAATTAGATTGAAATAGTTTTGAATTGAATTTAAAACGTATTGAAAGTGAACTGAAATCGATTCAAATTGAAATCGATTTGAATTGAAATGGATTTGAATTGAAATGTAGTTGAAATGAATTTAAAACGAATTTATATTAGGAAGATTCAATTTTGATTTGAATTTGAGATGGAAGTTGAAATCGTTTTGAAAACGAATATAAAACGATTTATAAAATTCGTTTCGAAAGGAAATCGACGAAGTATATATAATATAATGGCCTGAATAGAACGCGCCGCGCCGCGGCGGTTTGCGAATTTCGACCATTGACTTCGAATGGATATTGCGGGAGATCCGACCGTCGGATTCTCCTAAAACCGGAACCATTGGGTTCGTATCGAAAAGATCTCTCCAACGAATGTTAGAGATTTGAAATCTAACGGACGGATTTGGAATTATGTCCAAATCAAATTTGAAAAAGGTCGCTGTAAGTGTAGTTCGATGGCCGTTGATGGAAATCGACTGTACAGGCCCTGATAAAATTATTAAAAATATCCATAATTTGTGTAAAATCATAAGAAATGATTTGGGAAGAATTTGGATGAAAAAATCCATATTTGAAAAGATAAAAATAGATTTTTATCGAAATGAACTTGTTTTGAACTAGAATTATAATTCTATTTATTTTTAAATAAATAAATTGGATTTGAAATGGTTTTGAAAATAACCAGAATTTCCAATAATTATATTGGAATGGATTTGAATCGAAATTGTCTTCGGAATATTTCGATGTTAGATTTCGTGATGATACAATGGGAATTTGAAGATATATGTGTATATCGTTATTTCCAATACGATATTTGTTGGTCGTAGAATTTGAAATTGAATATAAGCCGGTATATTTTCTATTCAGAGCCTTGTATTTAATATCAAATGTGACTTGGGTTTGTCATGAATGGTGTCTTTATTAACACTGTTCTTGAACCCAGTTGAGAAAAAGATTAAATCTTTTTATTTCGACTTAATGAAGTGTACCAATTAAATGATATTTAATTGGAATTGAATTGGTATTGATTTTTGGGTTTATCGTGAACAGTGTTTTAAATAACACTTGTTCTTTAACCCGATAATTAATGGAATGTAATTTTGAGTTGTCGTGAACGGTATCTTCAATAATACTGTTCTTAGACCCAAAGGAGTTAAGAAAATCAGAAACTAATTGGAGATTAGTTAAGTTGAATGGTTGCTGAGGTATTGATCTGATGTTGGTTTCGGCCTTCGGGGTTAATATTTAGGGAATTGCTCACTTGCTATTTTACGGTTAGGGACTGATTGAAATGTGATGTGATTTTGGGGTTTATCGTGAACCGTGTTTTAAATGACACTGATTCTTTAGCCCAGTTAAATATTAAAACTAAGTGGAGTTTTAATGAATCTTTAATTAGATTGAAAAGATCGAGAATGGAGTATCACCAGTTTTGCTCCAGGCGATAGTTAATTCTTTAATAAGATTTGAACGTGAAATGGTAATTGAACTTACCGATAACACCGTGGTGTTAGATATAAAGTATTACCAGTTTTACTTCATGGGATGAATATGTTGGGATTGGGAAATTAAAACAAAGGATTACTTCGGTAAGGTTCGTTAATCCCGACTAGTTTGAATTGATATTCAAAAGAAGATTAAAGAATAAATTTAAAAGAATTTATCTTTGATAAAATTAATGTGAACCTTTCCCTAAGAAGGTGAAATTTAGAAACTAACTGTAGGTTGGCTAAGAGGAATGATTTCCTGGGTATTGATCTGATGTTGGTTTCGGCCTTCGGGGTTAATATTTGGGGAATTATTCTCTTGTTCATTTACGGGTTTGTGACTGATGAATTGGAATGAGGCATATGTTGTGTTTGTGTAACACTTGTTTATTATATACGCGAGTTATTCAGAAAGACCGGGTTTATCCCATTCTGAATAACTGATACGACGATAAGTCGAAGATGAAGACGGTGGTTGAAGACCAGAGGTCTTCACGTCGTTTGGATAATTACTGATGATCTTGATTGGGCCGTACACCCAAGAGGATGGAATCAGTTGGTGATCGTCCAGACGTACTTGGTGATCGATGGATATGCGGGGTACTAGGTGCCTCCGGTTTCGTTCAAACCCCGAACGAACTTGTAAATGGACTGTGTGTCTGACATTGGATTTCAGTCTGTGTGATTGATTTCTATTAAATATATATTTGTTTGGCGGCGGAGAATTTGTTCTCTTGCTTAACGCCCTTCTCTGAGACGTACGAGCTCAGGGGTTATATATTGATGGATATCCATCGCATGGAGTAAATTGCCTGTGTGGCATGCCTAAGTGGTAATTGATCAAGGCTTCTGTTGAAAAGCAAAGTCTTGCGGTTGATGATCAAAGCAAGGCCTTTGTGGCATAGCTTTGTGTAACGTTTACTTCGCGAATTTCACACCCGGTATGAACCAGAAACGGGAGATGGACCTCAGGGAGGACATGCGTTTTCTTCTAGTTAGAAGTGGCGTCAGTGGTTTTACACGCCCTGACGAGTTTGACTTATGTGGTTGTTGGTTTGCGAGGCACCTCGGATATATCCGTGACTATATGAAGCCAATGGAGTCATTCGTTGGCTCATTTACGCCCCACAGGGCAGGGAGACGTATTGTTTAGGCATAATAATCCACTCCATGTGGACCGGTCCTGACGATCCAAGGGGTAGTTGCGGCTGTTCCTGAGACTCGGACTAGACAGTCTCGAATTGGTGAGGACGATCCCTAGCCTCGGTTCATGCCATAAATGATAACCCAACTTCCAATACGACATTTTGCGGTTTTGATTGTATACCTATATATGGCGAATTGTGGTATGGGACATTCATGCCGCCTATGATTGATATTTGTGATTGTATATAAAATCAGAAACTAACTGAAAACGAGCTAAGATGGGTGGTTTCCTGGTTATTAGTCTGATGTTGGTTTCGGCCTACGGGGTTAATACTTAGGGAATCGTTTTCTTACTAATTTACAGTTGGAGTGTGATTAAAAATTTAAAACATGAAATTTAGCGTATCAAGCATTCTTTGGCTATTATAAGGTAAAACCCTATCCCCCGGCTTGCATTGCATTGTGTGATAGGATCTGGGTCTTATAATAGCTTCATTTTTCTTTATTTAGCATTGCGCTATTGTTATATGCACTGGTATTCTTGGGAGGAAACCCGTTCCGTGTTATACGGCGTGGTCCCTTGATTTACCTAACTTTAAAATAAAGATTAATAACTATTTTAGTTCTCATACCAGTCACATGACTGACCTGGAGTTTATTGTTTTAACCTAAACTCTGGGTGCCCTTATTTTGACACGGGCAGCTAGTAGTTTTGGTTTTGTAGGTTTATATTCACAGGATCCTGATTTACAGCTGGAACGATACTCGGAATGCTTTGTATCCGCGTATTACTTCTAATTGCGTATTGTATTATTTTCCGCTGCTATGTAATTTATTGTAATCTCTGATATTTTATGAACTGTAATATTTATTTATACTCTATATATTCTTGTAATCTGATGGAATTATTGTAATATGCAATGAAATGTTCTTCTGTTTGCGTTCTTTTGTGGCTTGTCCTCGACTCAATCCGAGCCTTCCTCACCGGGGAAGTTCGGGCCGTTTCAAACCGAGTCCATAACTGAGCCTATAATTTATATTTTATATTATATATTATATACTTTATATTTTATATTTATTTTTTATAATTCATAATTCATAATTCATAATTTATATTTTATATTTTATACTTTATATTTTATACTTTATATTTTATGCTTTATATTTTATGTTTTATACTTTATGTTTTATTTTATATTTGAAATCTAGGCATAATTAACTATTATAATTTATTAGTTAATTATTTGTTTTTAATAGATAATATGTGCCAACAATTTGCAAAAACGTGTCTATAATTTATAGTTTATAATTAATATTTTATATATTTTATATATTTTTATATTTTTGTTTTCTAATTTAGCTTGTATTCCATAACCGATGGAATAACCGATCCCAAAACCAAGATCTAAACCTAGCCCACAACCTAGCCCATAACCACAGTCATAATTGTGGTCATAACCAAACCTTTAAATTTGCTCATAATCGAGCCAAAACTAAACCCACAACTTATCCTATAACCAAGTCCATAACCTGGCTCTTAAATTTTAATTAATTTTATAATTGAGCTCTTAATCGAGGCTTGTATTTTAAATTAGTTATTTATATTTTATTCATATTTCGTAGTTTATGTTTTATATTTTCTAATTTTGCTTTTGTATTATATATTTTATACTTTATATTTTTATACTTTATATTTTATATTTTATACTTTATACTTTATAGTTTATACTTTATACTTTATATTTTATACTTTATACTTTATATTTTATATTTTATATTTTATATTTTTTTTATATTTTCTAATTTCTAATTTAGCTTATATTCCAAAGTCTATGGAATAACCGATCCCATAACCAAGAACTAAACCTAGCCCATGACCTGGCTCTTAAATTGTAATTGAATTTATAATTGAGCTCCTAATCGAGGTTATGATCTAGCTTGTATCTTAAATTAGTTATTTATACTTTATTCATATTTTGTATTTTATTTTTATAATTTATATTTTATATTTTCTAATTTAGCTTTTATAATTTATATTTTATATTTTATATTTTATACTTTATAATTTATATTTTATAATTTATATTTTATATTTTATACTTTATACTTTATATTTTATACTTTATAATTTATAGTTTATATTTTATAATCAATATTTTTTTATTTATTATTTTCTAATTTAGCTTGTATTCAATAACCGGTGGAATAACTGAGCCCATAACCAAGATCTAAACCTAGCGCATAACCGAGCCCATAACCACGGTCATAATTGTGGTCGTAACCAAACCTTTATACTAGCTCATAACCGAGACCATAACCAAGCCAAAACTAAACCCATAACTTATCCTATAACTGAGCCCATAACCTGGCTCTTAAATTGTAATTGAATTTATAGTTGAGCTCTTAATCGAGGTTATGATCTAGCTTGTATCTTAAATTAGTTATTTATAAAAAAATTCATATTTTGTATTTTATATTTCATAATCATACAATCCCTATGGATTATATTAGGTTATGTAGTCCAATTCATTACCGTGTCCATTTATGGTTTATAATGGGCTAGACCTCCTACAATAGGCCTACGACTTGTGGATGTTGGATATGCCGGTCGGTCCAGGAAGTCTTATTCCACAAGTTGGGCTTAACCTCGTGTCTTAGCCTGATTCGTATTTGCGCACTTAGACATCACACATTAGGTTCAACATTAGTAGTCGCTGGATATGCCGGTCCGGTCCGGCAGACTTCCGCCACTAATGCAACCAAACCTCGTGTCATAAGTACAATTACAGTTCCTAATTGTAATTACTAAACAATCCATTTTTAATTAATTAATCAATTAATTAAACCTTTCCCTTTTATTGGTATTAATGCCCACTCCAATAATTTGAATTATGTGTCCAAAATGTTCATATTCAAATTATGCCAATATTAACCCTTTTTCCCCGTTCCCTAACTCGCGCACTCATAAATTGGTGGCATGCCTAGGCTAGACAATAGCCTAGTCATAAACGATAATAGGGAAAATAACAAAGTGATCATTTAACATAACTTGGCATAAACATAAACTAGCATGGTGGCAAGGTGAACATACATACTATCATGGACATGTAATTAACATCATAACAAGGTGACCATACATACTATTGGACATGCAATTAACATCATAACAAGGTGAACATACATACTGTCATGGGCATGTAATTAACATCATAACAAGGTGAACATATAAGTATAGATCTAATTGGTAAAAGTAGATCTAATCACATATATAGATTTAGATCTACGTAGCATGTCCACCTGATTTAGATCTATTAGATAAGATAAGATCTAACACAAACAAAGATTTATATCTACATAGAATGTCCACATGATTTAGAACTAATAGATAAGATTAGACCTAACACAAATAAAGATTTAGATCTACATAGAATGTCCACATGATTTAGATCTAATAGATAAGATTAGATCTAACATAAATAAAGATTTAAATCTACATAGAATGTCTACATGATTTAGATCTAATAGATAAGATTAGATCTAACATAAATAAAGATTTAAATCTACATAAATCTACATGATTTACATAAATGATTAAATCTATCCAATGATATAGCTGTCCAAATTACAAATTTATATTAACCACAATGTATTTACAAACCAAGATCCACAATAATAACATAGTAGAATAATCACAATTGATTTGGATCTAGAGAAATAGATCTATCATGACATAGTAGAATAATCACAATTGAATTGGATCTAAAGAAGTAGATCTATCATGACATAACAGAATAATCACAATTTAATTGGATCTAAAGAAGTAGATCTATCATGACATTGCATAAGATATGATAATAACATAGATTCATCGTTTTCACATATCCAATCACTGTCTTTCATAATTTACTTTTATTTATTTAAACCTAAAAATAACCAACTCACTGTGATTGGATTGCTAAGATGATAGAAAAGAAGCTGGTGTTGAATCTATGCTTGAATCTCAGAATTTGATTTGCAAAACTGATGATTGTTTAAAGAAAACGGATCCGTCTTAGTTCGCACTCTGGCAGAGTTGGGCCTTCATTGTTTCTTTGTTAAGAAAAAAAAGGAATTGAGGTGATCTTTTAGCTGCTAGGTTCCAGAAATCGAATGCCACCTCAGTCCTAAAGGGAATAGGGCTATGGGTCGCCACCCACTTGAAAAAGGCCCAAATACCCAAAAACTATTCTAGGCGCACTTGACGGGGGCGCCAGTGCAAAAATACATTGGCGCATTGTAACGACCCGGGGAAAAGGTCGACGCTTGAGCCTTTGACAACAATACATAAACCCGTATCGCTTGCCAAAAACCCAAGTATCGAACCCTCAGATTGTCATGAGAAAGAATTTAGAGGGTGAGAAAAGAAAGAAAGAATATTAGAATAGAAGAAAGAAGAAGAACATATCAGAATCTCACAGCAGAACGAATAAAATATAATATCTAATCCTTTATACAAAAGAACTGTATAAAACATACCAATCATCAGAGTACAACATATCAATCACAGAGGAAAAATAACTCTATATTACAAGTGGTGAAGCCTCCTGCTTCTAGCTCCTGAAACTCCAAGCGGAAACCTAACCTGGAACATACTCGGTCTGACCCGAGCACATTTGATTTAAAACAAAATACACCGGGTCAGTCTGGAATACTATCAGTGATAAATTCACATAACACACACTTTGTTTAACTTTGGAAAATCCTTTCTGAAATCAAAAGTAATAGTAAGACCAGTCCACATATAAACACGGACGGTTTTTACCTTACTATAACCCAAACCATTTTTTTGAAAATCATAACTTATTCTGATATTATCATAATGTCTAGATACAAATAAATAACAATCTAGAGGAACGCTTGCACCTCACGCTCCCCATATATAGTATACAAACCAAAACCGCGGGCGCTTATTGGATATTGGATTCCAACCTTGACAAGGTATGGGACCACCTGCCGATAGTGTATGTCTGAGGCGGATACACTGGGTTCAACAAGAACGTCTTGCAACCCGGCCCTCACATGACCGACCACTCATTTCGCTTGAGTGTATCGAATGTATATCACCGACGGTTGGGATCAGCAACCGCCTGCCCGAAAAGGGACAACATCGAACACAGATTAAGAAGCAAATGGAATTTCTCTAGATAGGTGATCATACACCCTAATGGGAGCGACCCACACAGCCATGCTGCCTGCCCGATTTTTGTCATTTCCCGGTTGATGAGGCTTGAGGCTAGAACTTAACTTTAAAACATCTGGTCATCATTCACTTTGAATGCCACATCGTCAGATCTGCCAGATCACACTTGATTGACGTCCACAAAAATACTCTAGTTTATTTGGCTAGAGAATAACCATTTCTCTGCCATCAACTATGGTACGTTTGGAGAAATCAACTCATGTAATTCCTTTGGAAATACTCTGTCAGACATTCATCCATACAAGTCATCCAGGAACAGGGCGAACCAAAGGCATCCTCCTACCACATCCTTATAGGAATCACCCTAAGGATCAGTAGCGAGTAGTCCTTGCAACCCGTGGATTTCAACCACGATAGAATCACAAACCGAATAACTCTGGTTATAAGCCAGAGAGATTCGACAAGTAGTCCTTCCGCTTATGAAGATCCACGGTCTTCACTTGCTCCGTCTTCAAATCGACGTCTTCACGTATTTGTTGGTCGGAATGGTTTTCGAATATAAATTTGATCCCGGTCTTTCTGTACCAACAACCGTATTGGTCTGGTTTGATAGTCGGTGTTTTAACTATCAAAATCAATAGTGCGAACACAATGAGTTTGCTGATTCGGTACTTGGCATTACCTGGCCTTTTAAAAATATATTTGATAAATCGAATGTCGACTTTATAATATTCGACTTAACCCTAACTTGACCCTAGATCGCAGCGATCACAATGGTTACGCCTGATTCCCTCAGGAAACATCCGACCGCAGTAGGCCATCTGCAGCCCTGCAAATTACGCTAGCAGACGTACGCAATGTTAACTTCCTGTGTAACTATATTTGACTAACTCTGCCTAAAATACGATATTCGATCAACTCTAATTGAATAACAAATCTTCAATATAATTTTGAAATCAATATTCCTATTTCTTTTGAAACTAATAAAGCAATATTACTTAATTTCCCAAGACCCTGCATTAGAGTTCGATATTCCTCGTATAGAGTAAAACCAATTTCAACGCCTTCACTCGCTCCAGACTAATACCATTCCTCGATAATAGTGAAGCCAATCAAGTTGGGGTATTTTAGTTACCTCTCAGACCTTGATCGACAGCGTTCTTATCTCAGAATAATATCAGTTCGTCACTTAACCACTGATATTCAAATCTCGTTTACCACTTTGATTCCAAATCTAGTTTTATAACCCATTTCTTATATTTGAAATACCTTGTTCAAAAATCTTCTTACTTAATTCCTGTAATTAAGTAAATATTCGCTCAACACACAACTTTCCACTTAAATCATTATTCCACTTATAACCTTTTGGGTCTATATAAAAATCCCATGCCAAAATAATATATTTCCATCTATTTGGCATTCTTATACCAAACTTTATCCTGGATTAAAAATCCGCTTTCCACTTCCTTTCCAATAAGATCTTTTTACTTGGATTTTATGCCGACATTGATTTACCAAGATTAACACAACCCGATGGTATGCCTTTTCCTCACATTTGATTTTCTGACATTCCATTTAAATTATCGCTTTGGTTTAAAACCCTTTTTAAATCTCGCTTGTTCCAAATTATTTATACTATTTCATTTACCACTTATCCTAGACTTCTTTCAAAACCATTAACACATTTCAATCCCTTACTACTCTATTTACCCTTTACCTTGAAATTCTATTTTTGAGTTCACTACACTGAATTAAGCGATTAAGTAAACCCTTATTTAAACCTTTATATTCCCTAACCATCCCATTTTAAAATCACGTCTTGGGACTTGGGTTATTTCTTTATAAAACTCTTATTTCAATATCATTAAAACGATTTCTTTTTAAAAGCTCGATTTAAAATATTTATTCAAAAATTTCTAATTTAATCACTCGTATAAAATAGCTAAAAAGCTTCATTTCAGTTATAAAATAATTTATAACTTTAAAACTGCGTCGATTCACCGAACGGTCGAACGACGTCTAAACAACATGTTTAGGCCATTCACTGCCGATTACCAAATCAACACTGTCGATTGATTTTAAACTCAACACAGGTGAATATTTATTCAACCATCAACATACAGACAGGTTTTGGTGTTAGTCAGGGTGAACAATTCTTATATATGCACAACAAACAAAAATACAGTTTAATTGAGGAATCCGGTCGGATCCCTCCAACCTGTCCTTCCCTGCATCACAGATATTAGTTGATAAAAATATATGAATTAAATAAATGACAGAGTATAAATAACTGCAACCAATCAAACCATAACAACCAATTTGCATCCATCACATCCAATCAACCAATTTATACTATAAATGGTGATTTATATTTTTCTATGGATCTACCACATCACAAGACTCCAGAAGGTGTGAGAATTAACTCACCAGTGTTTATTCTGGTTGACGGTTGTTGCGTTTGTTGCATCTAATTTGAGTCAGACGTTCGAAATTAGCTGAATTTTCAACAGTGTTAGATTGACTCCTAGTCAGTGCCATCGAATAGTTCTCGTCCCTGCGTTCCCAAGGATCCAGTTTCGTCAGATTCCGTTCACGTATGAGAAAGTTATTGCTGTTTTAAGTTTATATAATTATACGAAATTTAAAACTAAATTAATTATAATTTAATTAAATTCTTAACTACCTGGTCAACCCACTTTGCCACGTCAGCACTCCAATTTGGTTTCACGCGTTTTCCCATCTTTTGCAAAGAAGGACCCGATGATCCTTATCTTCTTCAACCATTTGAAAAGCACGGCACCAACCCTCCTCCACCACCACCAACGTGGGCCACCCGGCTGACCATCTACCCGCCCACTCCTCCGCCGCCATGCCCAGCATCGACGCCCCAAACGCCAGAACCCAATTCCTCTCCGACCACCGGATTTTTAAACTTGCCCCAAATCAGTTCATCACTGAACTGCGACCGCCACCGTCCCCTTCAGGCGTCGCCACCACACTGTTGTGACTGCCACACCTTCCTCTTTCATCGACCTTCAGCCACCTCCTCCCCCGATGCTTCCTCTCGCCAGAATCTCACCAAAACCGACCCTCACTTTTGAAAATAAACCCAAACCAAGCTTCTTCGTTCATCTCTTGATTCCCGACCACCCCGACCACCATCGGTCACACCACCGCCAAAATCTCCGCCTGGTTCTCCTCTACAAAAGCCCTAAGGTCTCGGCCTCCCAAATCAACCCAATCCCTCGAATTTGGAACAAAAACGAAAACAGTTTTTGACAGTTCTTCGCGATTTCCGGCCACCTCAGGTGACCGTTCCACCCCGGATTTTTACAGAAGCTAGCCACTGACCTGATCTACAACTTTCCTTTGGGAAACCCCAGCAAATTCCTTACTGATTGTGAGAAATAATTTAAAATGTAAACGGGGGTTTTATTGCAAAATTTCCAACAAAAATGAAGAATGGGTTGTATTTCTGGTTTGAGGGTGGACGGGTATATATAGCGGGGGATATTATTTATTTATTGTTGATTTGACGAGCGACGCTGACTAACGATTTTAATTTCGTACCTATTGCTATTTTTTTCGTTGTTTATTCGCTGCTGCGCTCACATACAAACCCCATTCGAGACGCGACTAGACGGCATAGTATATTTTGACGATACGGTCCTAACGAAACTTTTTTCGTCAAATTCCATGTTCGGTTGCTCAAATAGCTCGTAGTGGGCTCGTATAAGGCATGTGACGAGGCACGCAAGGAATGCCAGGGTGGATTCACCGTTTGCACCACTTGTAACGACCTGCCATTTTGACCGTGCCGAATCAACAAAACATGTCAACTCGAATCGTCCAAAACAACAGATTGTCATTAGCTTCTGAGGTAAATAGAATAAATCACAGAATCACATATCACAGACACAGATACAGAGCAAAATAATATCTCACAGCAGAAAATTTAGAATACAATAGTAGTTTATGAAGCTTTTACATCAGAGTTTACATAAATAATTCAGCGGAAGACTAATACAGTAAATGAAAGATAACTACAAAAACAGAAATGACAAGCATAGTTAGAACTGGATCAACTGAACAGGTAGATATAGATGAGCAAAAATCCAACATAAGCTCCAACTCCAAGAGTGAATCTCGAAACTGTAATACTCGATCTGACCCGAGCAATAATGCAAAACAAAACAACTCGGATCAGGACTAACATTCTCATGGAAGTAAATCAACTCAAATGAAATGTTCGATGAAATACAATCAGTAACTTAGAGGATGTTTGGGATCACCATCCTCTAAGGATCCGTCAAACTAATACTATATAGTATAATACGCTATATACAATAGTGTCCATCAGTAAAGTAAAAATATCAAAATAGCGTAAGCGGAATTACCATGATTACCCTTACACCGTTTATATATTCCCATAGTATATACAGTACCGTAATTCCTCCGTAAACTGGAGGTTGATCAGAGGGCACTCCATATAAAACGGTACAAAACAAAATCGTAGTGGGCTCGTATAAGGCATGTGACGAGGCACGCAAGGAATGCCAGGGTGGATTCACCGTTTGCAGAGCCGGACTGGTGGTAACGCATAGTAGCAACTACCGCCCACCTCGATACACACTCCCATAATCAAAAGGGCCCAAATCGAATCTCAACAGTAATAGAATAATATCGAAGAAGTGTGCTCGATAAGAGGTATGACCTCAATTGGTCCGTGCGTAGCTCCTGTTTTAGCCACATCAAGCTGACTCAAGGTAGTCAGGGTCTCGTAATTAATATGAAATACAAAATAGAGTCGTTCGCCAAATCATCCCCTTCATTCTGGAACTCCACCGCGTACACAGTTGTCAAAGTGGTTTTCGGTATTGGCAGAGAGTATGACAATAGCCGATCCCGGTCTCTTTAACAACCAATCGTTTACATCTTTCACACCGTGGTCATTATTTTATAAATCACTTTATAAAATAGTTTATACAAATTCTCTTATTCGAATTTGAATTTAAAATTAAATATCTAACTTCGAATATATTAAATTTTGAAACAACCCATTTAGTCGATTAATGAAATTCGACACTTAGGTTCAAATTTGCTTTTATATAATTTAAAATGAAATATTAAACTTCAATATAAACCAAATCGTCTTATAACTATAATTCAAGTTATATAGTTCAAAACTATTACTTCTACATTTCAAATCAAAATCTTATATTCCATTTAACCAAATTATGATTTAAAACCATTCTTATACATTGATTTAACAAATTCTTAATTCAAACCAAACAATATAAAATCAATTCCGCAAATAACATCTATATATTCCAATTCATAATTAATCACTTAAAATTGAATTTAATTCTTATCGACTATAAATTTAAAATAAATCAATTTACCCAATTCACATTCATTTCTTATCAAGGTTCATAATTTAAACCAAATCAAATTCAATTTCTTAAATTTACCAATTCAAGTTCATCTCTACAAAATTCGTATCGATTTCAATTCATAACTTAATATGAGTTCATTTGTTATTCAAATATCGTTATATAGATTTACATCTTTAAACTTCGAATTTAAATCGCGAAATATAAACTATCCATCTTGACTTTATTAAAGTTTATATATATATAAGAAAATTAACTTTGAAAATAGATATGTATATATATATATAAGTTTAAAATAATATAAAAATAGATTTAAAGAAATAGTTATAATAATATAAAAAGGTTAAAATACTTATAGGAATAAATTATATGGTTCAAAATAGATACATTTATAAATAAAATCTTAAATAAACATTTAAATCCCTATTTACAGATAAAATCATTTTAAAACACATAATTTAAAATATACAAAGTAATTTAAATTTAAAAAAATATAAATATAAAAATATAAAGTCTTAAGTAAATATTTTAAAATAAAACCCATTTTACTTCGAAAACATGACCGACGGTGTCCGTATATAGTTTTTACCCTATGGTCAAGTGATACGGATATTTATCATTTCAACCCGCAATTTATAAAATTTCTACGGGTCTATCATTTCAACCCGCGATCCCAAATTCAGTAAAAATCATTCAGGTCTATCATTTCAACCCATAATGATTTTTCCCTATTCTAATGTCCGTTCGGGTATGTATCATTTCAACCCTTAGTGATTTTTCCTAAACTAGGGGTATCAACAATCATAAACAACAATCACAATATATATATCACTAGTGGAATTACGTGTCATATGAACATATCGTGTCATATATAAATGTGCAGATACATTAAATCAAATAATTTTTATCAGCAATCCTATGCATTTCATAAAACAATTCATTATTGATATAACATCCATGAAAAAATGTAAGTCAGGTGTGAGATAAACTCACCTTCTGTGGCGCCGAACGGAGACGACAATTGAATGAACATGGCTATGAGAAGTGATATACACTGTATCAAACCAAGCACGAGGCTCTAGAACTGAACGCCATGGTGAATACCCATTCAAACAGCAACAAACAAGTCGGTTTTTTTTTTTTTTAAAAGTAGGATACAAACTCAAAAACCATCGGTACAAAAGAACTTTAGCAAACAACTGCAAAGAAGCACGACCTGGAAGTGGATCGAACCAGCAGCAAGCTTAAGAAAATTTCTACCTTTATCTTTTCTATGAAGAAGGCAAAATCTAAAGTTTTTTTTTTTTTTCGATAGAAAAGGGAAGCAATCAAGGAACACAAAACAAGAGTGATGCAAACAAATGGCACATAGGAAAGCTCATGGAATATGTCATGTTGCGGCATTTCTTCTATTCCTTTCCTCTATGTGAGTCATGTTACCTACAGGAAGTTTTGTGGCTCTATTTTTTTTTTAATTTCGAACGCTGCTTTTGGGGAAGAAATAGAAAATGCCAGATCTTAAAAAAACAAAGGGAAGTGGGGAGAGCAGGTCGGAGCGAGTTAATGGAGGCGGGGAAGCTTCAAGTGCGGAGGGAAGAAGCTTGTTCGACGCAGGGCTTGGATGGTGGAGTAGCGATAGGGGGTTCATGTCGGAGATGAAGAAAGCGAAGAGCTGGGGAAAGAAGAAAAAGAAAAAAAAAACGGTAGGAGAAGTAGCTGCTATTTTGGGAAGGAATATGACGGAGCAGCTTTCCCTTTTTCTACTTTCTTTTTTTTTTTTTTTTTTTTTTTTTTTTTTTTTAATGCTCTGACAGATGAAGAAGAAGAAACGAGATGTGAAGGTTGTTGCGTTAAATAAAGGGATGGTACACACGGAAGGCCATTTGACCGCTTTCTCCGCTAAATGGAACGCTTCTTTAGGCAACCGATAATGGGTAACACACGTATATTTTTCAAGTTTTGAAAGTAAAGTAAACGTTGCTTTGGAATTGAAATGGTCAAGAACGCATGCATGGGAATGAGTTAGAAATGCATGGCTTTTTAACGTGTACAAAGCTTTAGGAATTTAGAAAGAGAAATGGAAACAACGTGCATGCCTTTTGTAATATACAAATATAAGTGCCAACCAAAACTTGCATGCATGGTTCATTCATGTTGAAATGAAAGTGCCCAACCTAAGCAAAAAATGAAAATAATGCACCATAGTAAAGTTACCGAATGGGTTTGCAGATCCAAATTGGATAGAAGAGCATGTAGAATCGTAAAAGGGACACATCGAACTCAAATGTCATTGTTTCAAAAATGAACTGCGCAAGCCTTTTCGCAGTTTCAGCGCGAACCGAGCACCGAAACTGACAAATAAATATATTTTGGTAATCAGCTCGACGAGACGGACACAACGGTGTATAATTTGCAGTGTCAGGATGCTCCGTTCAAAAGCTCGTTACGGACCCCTTTGACGTAAAAATGCGGACGGAAAACGGAGGTCAAAACGTCCGATTTTCGCGAAACGAATTTCGCCGTCGGATTTGTGACAACGAATAGAATATTTTTCGTGTTTGTCCGAACTGGTTTTGGAGAAATTTTAAAATCGTTAAAATTTGAACTGATATGCGCAATTTTGCACTGAAAATTGCGCGACCGACAACAGTCAAATTTTCCGATGAAATTTTTACAGTTGCTACATCTCACTGTACGTATTACAAATTTCGAGTTCCCATATGAAAAACCATGGAATAATTTCAAAATAAAATTTTGATTTAAATCGGATTTTTAAATCGTTAAAAATTACCGGTTGTTACAATCTCCCCTACTCAAAACTTTTCGTCCCCGAAAAGGAACGAGGTTGCGAAATAGTAATTAAATAATTAATATATTTAAACCAATGGTTCATATTTATCCCTATACATATATAATTTTAAATATATATATAAATCAAAAGATAAAATATTTTCAAACATTTCAAGTATTCACTCGACGTTACGATTGGCTATATATATTTATCCCACTTTCGAAACCCGAAAACAGATATCGATGATGCCGCGGTCATCACCAGAATCATTTTCAAGCGACTAGGGTGTGACTCTATATCTATTTAACACACGTAGGATTTAACATATACGTTGATCAGACGTATATCCAAATCACTCGGTATTCGATAGGCCAATTTTAGCGTCAAATAAGTACTCAAACATCTTTTTATATTTAAATAGAATATATACCACACTCTAAATCATATATTGTAAATAATATATTTCAAATCATTAAAATTTCAAGTAGGGAAAATGTATCTCTCTCCCACTCATTTATTTGTTAAAATTCAACTACAATTCTTAATAAATATACAACAATATTATTATTAAATCAAATATATAACAAAATCATTCTATACTATATCTAAATATTTTCAAATTCATGTTATCAATATTTAAACTTATAACACTTAATTAATTCTATAAGTTAACATATGAATACATTACACATAAAATCTTTACAAACCATTGGTATTACCAAATTATTTACAAATATCAAATTAAATATTACATTAAGAAGATCTTATATAATAATATCTTTCAAAATATAAATTTCAAACCAAAATTTAATAAAGACAGACTGGCTAGAAGACTTATACTCTTCTTCTACTTCTTACCTTGAAATGGACAAGTATAAATTATAGAATTCGAGGTAAAAGCAGAAAGAACAAAAGAGCCTAATCAAAGAGGATCTATGAAGGAAGATAGATTCAAATGGAAAGGAAACTCAGAAGAAGATTTAAATATTAAACAGAATTTTATATTCGAAATATTTATTTAAAAACATTTTAAAACCATTTTGAAAACTATTTTTACTTTAAAAATACGCTCTCTCAAGAAGGATTCTGCAACTGATTCCACTCATTCTAGGGTATCACTACCCTATCTCTAATGAGCTTTTACCCCATAGGCTAAAGCTTTGAAAAACCAAAGCTCTGATACCACTTGTAACGACCTGCCATTTTGACCGTGCCGAATCAACAAAACATGTCAACTCGAATCGTCCAAAACAACAGATTGTCATTAGCTTCTGAGGTAAATAGAATAAATCACAGAATCACATATCACAGACACAGATACAGAGCAAAATAATATCTCACAGCAGAAAATTTAGAATACAATAGTAGTTTATGAAGCTTTTACATCAGAGTTTACATAAATAATTCAGCGGAAGACTAATACAGTAAATGAAAGATAACTACAAAAACAGAAATGACAAGCATAGTTAGAACTGGATCAACTGAACAGGTAGATATAGATGAGCAAAAATCCAACATAAGCTCCAACTCCAAGAGTGAATCTCGAAACTGTAATACTCGATCTGACCCGAGCAATAATGCAAAACAAAACAACTCGGATCAGGACTAACATTCTCATGGAAGTAAATCAACTCAAATGAAATGTTCGATGAAATACAATCAGTAACTTAGAGGATGTTTGGGATCACCATCCTCTAAGGATCCGTCAAACTAATACTATATAGTATAATACGCTATATACAATAGTGTCCATCAGTAAAGTAAAAATATCAAAATAGCGTAAGCGGAATTACCATGATTACCCTTACACCGTTTATATATTCCCATAGTATATACAGTACCGTAATTCCTCCGTAAACTGGAGGTTGATCAGAGGGCACTCCATATAAAACGGTACAAAACAAAATCGTAGTGGGCTCGTATAAGGCATGTGACGAGGCACGCAAGGAATGCCAGGGTGGATTCACCGTTTGCAGAGCCGGACTGGTGGTAACGCATAGTAGCAACTACCGCCCACCTCGATACACACTCCCATAATCAAAAGGGCCCAAATCGAATCTCAACAGTAATAGAATAATATCGAAGAAGTGTGCTCGATAAGAGGTATGACCTCAATTGGTCCGTGCGTAGCTCCTGTTTTAGCCACATCAAGCTGACTCAAGGTAGTCAGGGTCTCGTAATTAATATGAAATACAAAATAGAGTCGTTCGCCAAATCATCCCCTTCATTCTGGAACTCCACCGCGTACACAGTTGTCAAAGTGGTTTTCGGTATTGGCAGAGAGTATGACAATAGCCGATCCCGGTCTCTTTAACAACCAATCGTTTACATCTTTCACACCGTGGTCATTATTTTATAAATCACTTTATAAAATAGTTTATACAAATTCTCTTATTCGAATTTGAATTTAAAATTAAATATCTAACTTCGAATATATTAAATTTTGAAACAACCCATTTAGTCGATTAATGAAATTCGACACTTAGGTTCAAATTTGCTTTTATATAATTTAAAATGAAATATTAAACTTCAATATAAACCAAATCGTCTTATAACTATAATTCAAGTTATATAGTTCAAAACTATTACTTCTACATTTCAAATCAAAATCTTATATTCCATTTAACCAAATTATGATTTAAAACCATTCTTATACATTGATTTAACAAATTCTTAATTCAAACCAAACAATATAAAATCAATTCCGCAAATAACATCTATATATTCCAATTCATAATTAATCACTTAAAATTGAATTTAATTCTTATCGACTATAAATTTAAAATAAATCAATTTACCCAATTCACATTCATTTCTTATCAAGGTTCATAATTTAAACCAAATCAAATTCAATTTCTTAAATTTACCAATTCAAGTTCATCTCTACAAAATTCGTATCGATTTCAATTCATAACTTAATATGAGTTCATTTGTTATTCAAATATCGTTATATAGATTTACATCTTTAAACTTCGAATTTAAATCGCGAAATATAAACTATCCATCTTGACTTTATTAAAGTTTATATATATATAAGAAAATTAACTTTGAAAATAGATATGTATATATATATATATAAGTTTAAAATAATATAAAAATAGATTTAAAGAAATAGTTATAATAATATAAAAAGGTTAAAATACTTATAGGAATAAATTATATGGTTCAAAATAGATACATTTATAAATAAAATCTTAAATAAACATTTAAATCCCTATTTACAGATAAAATCATTTTAAAACACATAATTTAAAATATACAAAGTAATTTAAATTTAAAAAAATATAAATATAAAAATATAAAGTCTTAAGTAAATATTTTAAAATAAAACCCATTTTACTTCGAAAACATGACCGACGGTGTCCGTATATAGTTTTTACCCTATGGTCAAGTGATACGGATATTTATCATTTCAACCCGCAATTTATAAAATTTCTACGGGTCTATCATTTCAACCCGCGATCCCAAATTCAGTAAAAATCATTCAGGTCTATCATTTCAACCCATAATGATTTTTCCCTATTCTAATGTCCGTTCGGGTATGTATCATTTCAACCCTTAGTGATTTTTCCTAAACTAGGGGTATCAACAATCATAAACAACAATCACAATATATATATCACTAGTGGAATTACGTGTCATATGAACATATCGTGTCATATATAAATGTGCAGATACATTAAATCAAATAATTTTTATCAGCAATCCTATGCATTTCATAAAACAATTCATTATTGATATAACATCCATGAAAAAATGTAAGTCAGGTGTGAGATAAACTCACCTTCTGTGGCGCCGAACGGAGACGACAATTGAATGAACATGGCTATGAGAAGTGATATACACTGTATCAAACCAAGCACGAGGCTCTAGAACTGAACGCCATGGTGAATACCCATTCAAACAGCAACAAACAAGTCGGTTTTTTTTTTTTTTAAAAGTAGGATACAAACTCAAAAACCATCGGTACAAAAGAACTTTAGCAAACAACTGCAAAGAAGCACGACCTGGAAGTGGATCGAACCAGCAGCAAGCTTAAGAAAATTTCTACCTTTATCTTTTCTATGAAGAAGGCAAAATCTAAAGTTTTTTTTTTTCGATAGAAAAGGGAAGCAATCAAGGAACACAAAACAAGAGTGATGCAAACAAATGGCACATAGGAAAGCTCATGGAATATGTCATGTTGCGGCATTTCTTCTATTCCTTTCCTCTATGTGAGTCATGTTACCTACAGGAAGTTTTGTGGCTCTATTTTTTTTTTAATTTCGAACGCTGCTTTTGGGGAAGAAATAGAAAATGCCAGATCTTAAAAAAACAAAGGGAAGTGGGGAGAGCAGGTCGGAGCGAGTTAATGGAGGCGGGGAAGCTTCAAGTGCGGAGGGAGGAAGCTTGTTCGACGCAGGGCTTGGATGGTGGAGTAGCGATAGGGGGTTCATGTCGGAGATGAAGAAAGCGAAGAGCTGGGGAAAGAAGAAAAAGAAAAAAAAAACGGTAGGAGAAGTAGCTGCTATTTTGGGAAGGAATATGACGGAGCAGCTTTCCCTTTTTCTACTTTCTTTTTTTTTTTTTTTTTTTTTTTTTTTTTTTTAATGCTCTGACAGATGAAGAAGAAGAAACGAGATGTGAAGGTTGTTGCGTTAAATAAAGGGATGGTACACACGGAAGGCCATTTGACCGCTTTCTCCGCTAAATGGAACGCTTCTTTAGGCAACCGATAATGGGTAACACACGTATATTTTTCAAGTTTTGAAAGTAAAGTAAACGTTGCTTTGGAATTGAAATGGTCAAGAACGCATGCATGGGAATGAGTTAGAAATGCATGGCTTTTTAACGTGTACAAAGCTTTAGGAATTTAGAAAGAGAAATGGAAACAACGTGCATGCCTTTTGTAATATACAAATATAAGTGCCAACCAAAACTTGCATGCATGGTTCATTCATGTTGAAATGAAAGTGCCCAACCTAAGCAAAAAATGAAAATAATGCACCATAGTAAAGTTACCGAATGGGTTTGCAGATCCAAATTGGATAGAAGAGCATGTAGAATCGTAAAAGGGACACATCGAACTCAAATGTCATTGTTTCAAAAATGAACTGCGCAAGCCTTTTCGCAGTTTCAGCGCGAACCGAGCACCGAAACTGACAAATAAATATATTTTGGTAATCAGCTCGACGAGACGGACACAACGGTGTATAATTTGCAGTGTCAGGATGCTCCGTTCAAAAGCTCGTTACGGACCCCTTTGACGTAAAAATGCGGACGGAAAACGGAGGTCAAAACGTCCGATTTTCGCGAAACGAATTTCGCCGTCGGATTTGTGACAACGAATAGAATATTTTTCGTGTTTGTCCGAACTGGTTTTGGAGAAATTTTAAAATCGTTAAAATTTGAACTGATATGCGCAATTTTGCACTGAAAATTGCGCGACCGACAACAGTCAAATTTTCCGATGAAATTTTTACAGTTGCTACATCTCACTGTACGTATTACAAATTTCGAGTTCCCATATGAAAAACCATGGAATAATTTCAAAATAAAATTTTGATTTAAATCGGATTTTTAAATCGTTAAAAATTACCGGTTGTTACAGTTTGTAGACGTCCAAATTGATCGATTTATTTTACATTTTATTTTGCCACACTCACAGAATAACACCGATTGACGCGCCGTTTGAAAATCTAGCAATAATTTACTGTTACGGTCCCAACAAAATTTGTTTCGTCGAAAACAGAGGTCGTTTGAAGAAAGTCCCTTTTATAATTGGCCAATTCAAATAAAATAAACCAATTTTAAAATACCTCAATATAATATTATTAAAATATTAAAATTAGCCATACACGACCAGGATATCATATATTACCCAGATAAAATATCCCGGGTTGAGTTTGAAGCCAAATTGATATTAAAAATAATTAAAAAACCCTTTATTTAATATAAATAACGATATAATATATAAAGGAATTCTACAACGACTTTTTCAAAATTTGATTTGGACGTAAAATAAAATCTACATGACGAAAACTCGATTTTTCTCTGCCATTGGAAAGATATCGTCAAACCGGTCCCGACATTTCTTGTTTCGAGGAAATCCGACTTATTTTGAACCCGGTACGACCAATTGAAGTTCAAAACGCCAAATCACGAACTACCGCTCCGCTGCAGCTCGTTATTTAATTAAATTATAAACCATATCGCTCAACCGTCGTTAAATAAACGAAATCATCATTGTAAATTTGATATAACCAATATTTTACCAATTTAAACTGCCCGATCACAATATATGGCAAATTCTATATTTTCCCAAATATTCTGGAAATTAAAATATTATTTTATTATTTATTTAAATAATATATCCCAAATAAAATCGTTAAATTCAATTATTTAAATTTAAACCAATATTTCAAATAAGTAAAATAACTAAAATATCCCAAATAAATAGGCAGAAAATATGGGTCGTTACACGCACTTGTCAAGTGTGCCAGTTCATTTGCCTTCATCGTAAAACTTTAACCGTCCATAACTTCTTCATACGTTATCCATTTTACGCAAACTAGGTGTCTATCTTGACCAGAATTTCGAGATGGACGCAATGACGTAATCCGTTTCCCTTATGAATATTAAATTAATTATTCTTTAATTCACCCACTTTAATATTGTTAAAATTTCGGGGTGTTACACTATTGCTATAATGCCATGTTTAGATTTGGCATATAGTGCCAACTATCATGACTAAAATACTAACATTCTTGTGTTTTGAAGTTAAGGCTGACGGGACCAATTTTTTAGTTATTAGCTCGTCTAATTTAAGCAATTTTAATGCTTAAAACATGTGACACATATTGTGTTATGCCGTCAAACAATTTTCTCTTAATTTTAAAACGAAAAAGGAAAAAAATGACAAAACCAACTCGTACCGATTAAAAGATTTAACGCCACAGTTAAAAGTGTGAAACGAAGAAAACTATATCCAAATACGTAAGAGCAGAAGAATATAACCGAATCATAGCTTACCATTTTGAAAATAAATTAACTTCATTTGATAACACTCTATGCGGCTTTCGGGTTTGTTTTATATACGCTTATATATATTGGCAAATCAGATCTAATCCGTTCTTTGTCTTTGGTTTGAGATGAAGTAAATATAATAAAGTAAATAGAACAAAGTCGAAGGCTATGAAAGTTAATTAGGTGAAATACATAATGTAGCTATAAAACAATCCTAAAATAAGTAAAGAATTAGTCTAGACCTGGGTTTTTGTGAAAGATATGTTAAGAACAAAAAAAATAAAGGTTGTCCATTTATGTCCTAAGGTAACAACTTTCGTCTGATAATTTAAAAACAAAAAATAAAGTTGTCTTCTTAAATGTGCGAGTGTCATGGACAGTAGTACATTTTTGTCAGTAAATATGAGCTTGAACTAATAGATATAGCAATAATAGAGGTAAATGATGAAATACATAGTTAGTTTTGTTTGCATTCTTATTTTCTTTATCATGATGATCCATTGTAAAGTAATAAAGATCATTCACATAATTAAATAAAAAAAAGAAGAAATGAATAACGCAGTATTTTATGATGCTAAAAAATAGAAGTTGAACTTTTATCTCCAATTTATATATAGCATAATTCGTATAAAATAAATGCAGACAATTAATGGAAATACTTTAAACAACAATAGTCTAAAATATTACGTCATCATTTGTAATTCTTATTCAAGCTTTAACAACGAATGAAAAAAAGATGAACGCATAATAGAAAAAAATTACTGAAAGCAAATGACAAACAAAATCAAGAAAAAAGGTGTTTTTTAAGCCTTGAAATTAAACAGAAAGAAAAATGAAATAGTTGCCATAGGTGAACAAAAAGGTATGCGTATAATGACAGTTTAGAAGCAAACGGTTGAAAAATTAACATATTTAAGTAGGCCCTAGAAAATAAACAAGTAAAAAAAAATTCACCATAAATTAAATATCAAAACAACATCAATACAAAACCTTAGTATTGAACATTAGTTTGATACCCAAAATGTTACATTACATATTGGTATATCCAAATAATTACGTATAGTTTAATATGAAATGATTGGAAGGAAAAAAATGTTCTTGTAAATAATATAATATAATGTAAACTTCAAATGGATATGAAATGTAAAACTGCTCTAATACTTTCAATTATAATTACATGACATTCTCAGGAAAGTAGTAATAATGTTAAACAAAAATTAAACATATGCATATGAACAAAGAGGATGCAGCTAGCTTGGCTTAACGTGCATATTCCTGTAAAATTATAAAGCTGGACTATTTAGTAGACTGTTATTGAACTTTTTGGTATGTTGACAATTGATGCAACTAATACTAATAATTAATACCAAGAATTGGTTACATGATTTTTTGTCCTGCAAAATTATATGGATGATACGATTCTTTTAACATTTATCAAAAGCTAATCAAATGATCTTACGACAGTTATCGCTGTAGCGAAAACTACAAACTTGATTCAGAATTGAATTCAATCCAAAAAATGGAATAGAATAGGCTTTTCATTCCAAAAACAACTAATAAATATTACTGTGTATTAACCAACGTTGGACGGCTGACAAATTTGGAATAATTTTGTATACCCGAAAAATTTGCTACACCATCAGTTGTGCAGAATAATGTTTTCATACTTACTGCAGTTTACTGTTTAACACTCACTAATGCGGTATACATAGATGTCATTATTAAGCATAAATTTTCAAAAATTGTCTGATCAGTCACACTCCTAAAATTTATCCTTTGATAAGTATATTGTAATGTAACACATAGATCCAGAGGCATAGAAGTAACTTTCAAATCCAATCTAATTTTTCAGAACGAGAAATATATGGATGCTTACACAAATTAACTTATACCTGAATGTATATATAATTATCAAAGTTCTTGTTTAAGATTCAATCTAGTACGAAGGAACCAAGCATCCTGTGTTAGTTTGAGATTCATCCGGGTAGTTTGAGATTCATCTGGGTAAATTTGCTAATTTGTACAAAATATCCATGTATAAAACTGATTTTCACTCATATTCTTTCAAAAGAAAGAATTCCAAATATGTAATAACTAAACAGCTCCTAATGCATAGGAATTAAAAAACATTTACCATACAATAAAGAAAAAATGACAGTTCACCAATATCTATTATTCACAAATGTAAAATAGTTTGTTTTAATTTAAAGGGAAAGAATTAGGTAAATTGCCTTTCGCCGTTAGCATGGGAAAATATTATTAGAATAAACTTTCATGCGTTATTCAATCAAAGAGCAATGATTTATTCTCTATCTAGAGAAAGCATAAAAAGTTACGTAGCTCCTATGCAAAATCTATTTATTACATGTTGAATAACAAGAACAATCACTTTTTTTTTTGAAAATCAGTAAAATAAGATAACACTAATGCACAAATTCTTTATTTTGCAAGTAAAAAGTAAATCGGGTAGCTTTTACTAAAATGGGGAGAAACAATACCTTAATTGAACGAATCTTGTACATATTCAGTCGAGATGGTAGAAGGCGACAGTCGGAGTGTCGGCGAAGTTTCAAAGAGAGAAGAAGGTTTGTGGTGGAAATCTTTGGTGGATATTTTAAATGTGAAGTTTATGCTTCGAACTC
Source organism: Allium sativum (assembly GCA_030737875.1). Classification (NCBI taxonomy): domain Eukaryota; kingdom Viridiplantae; phylum Streptophyta; class Magnoliopsida; order Asparagales; family Amaryllidaceae; genus Allium; species Allium sativum. Next base: position 16,930,134 of record CM060917.1, read on the forward strand.
CAAACGAAACCAACAGCTTTCGCCCTTAACCAAATACCCCCATTTCGGACATAATGGGATATGATTCATAAGCTGATTCGATTGTTTTAATCAGTTTTTATAAAAATTAAAATTTAACATTAAATATTGAATTTGAACATACGCTTTAATTTGCCACGACCACACACTGACCTCAAAAATTACGAAATTTGAAATCTAGCAATAATTTAATATTTCAGATCCAAAAAAATTGGTTTCATCGAAAATGAAGGTTGTTTGCAAAATATCCATTTTTAAGGGCTATGTAATATTACAAAAATATTATTAAATTCCAAAATTTATTCAAATTAAAAATAAACTAATTATTATTGTATATATCTAAATGAAAGATCATATGACTGTAAAATAAACATACTTGAGTTTTTCAACTCGATACCAAGATTTCTAGTCAAACGGTGTTCAATTTACATGAAAATCCTCTTATTTAATTTAGTAAATCATTATTATTTATAAACGATTTCATAGCGACTATTTGGAATTTTAATTTGGACATAACTTATAATTTATTACATGAAATCTTAATTTGCTATATTCTTAGAAAGATATTATTCAAAATATTCTAATGTTTCTTGTTTTAGTGAAATCCGACTTATATTGCATTCGGTACATTCAATTGAAGTTCGAAAGTAAATTTTCAAACTAACGTGACGTTACGAGCTCGTTTTAGTTAAACTTTAAATGTATATGTTCAAACTTCCCTTTCAAATAATTTTTAAGTCGTTAATTATTAAAATAAATCATTTTAAATTTCTAAAATCCATTGAAATCAATTAAAAATCAAATTTTAAATTGATGGAAAATACGGGTTGTTACATTCTCTGCCACTTAAAAACTTTTCATCTTCGAAAAGGAACGAAACTGAAGGTCGTTTACTTAGCCAATTCAACCTTTTTTCTAACTCAATTTCTTTAGCATTTAAGTTTTTAAGAACTTTCTGATTCCTCGAAATTTTGCTAACGCCTTAAATTTTTGAAAAATTTCACTATAACCTCCTTTGTAATGGTCTATCGATACACCTTCAACTAGCCTCTACGGGCCCTCATCAATCAAAAGAAAATCCAAAACCCAAGCGGCTCATAAAATCATCAAACCCAATTAATACAATAAATATGTATCTTTTTGTTGGTCATGTAATTTTATTCCCTTTCTTAACCTTCATGCAACAACCTGTCCGACACACACACACACACACACACACACACACACACATATATATATATATCCAATTCAAACTGATTTTCTATTGGATTTGATTTGGCTTAATTTACCTTTCATTTTCATATTGATTTTATCAGTCCAATATTTTATTAGTTAAACTAATTATCCCATGTCACAACCAGCAATCAATTGGCTAATTAGCTTTCCAAATTTATATCTTTTATATACTCAAAAATATATTTTCAAGGACAAATCACAAACATTAAACTCTAACTAAGTTTTTGGTTCTCACACAAGTCAATTGGAATCATATAGACATCACATCTTCGAAACTCAAAAATAAACATTGATGCTACTATAGTAATCATTAGAATCATCCCGGAAAACAAGAGTGTGATTCTATATCTACCCAGTATATTTGAGACTTCGTATACGCGTTTACAAGGCGTATATGCAAAATCTTCTTATACTCGATAGTCCAAATTCAAAATAAAATAGAATACTCAAATACTTATTATAAGATATAATTTTCATAACAAAATTTGTTTTATAAATAATACCCTTCAAACCCATTCTAGGGTATTACTAACCCTATCTCTAACGAGTCATTCTTATAGGATATTACTAATCATATCTCTGATAAATTCTCTCATCTAGTTCTAATGTGTCTTGTTCTCGAGCTTTGCAAACCAAAGCTCTGATACCATCTGTAACGACCCGAACTCCTCCGTCGGCCTAAACCGAACAAGAAGACGGGTTGCTTTGAGAAGACGATGCATCAGAACACAGAACAAGAGAATATTTTTTTGATATCACTACAATTTTCATCAGAGTACGAATAAGTAATATACAAATGAAAAATATCAGAGATTAATAAATTACAAAACATCAGAACTTTGAATACATAAATATAATGTGCAGCAGAAAATCATCAACTAATACAACTGAAGGAAATACATGGATCCAATGCATTCCATAGCAATGCTCCAGCTGTACTCCAGGATCCTGTGTAAAGAAATATCTTTGAAAACCCAGACTACTAGCTGCCTGTGTGGAAAATATAGGCACCCAAAGTTTAGATGGGAAACAACAAACTCCGAGTCAATCATGGGACTGGTGTTGTAACACCCCGAAAATTTTATAACTGTGAAATTAACAAATTAAAGTATAATTAATTTGAAATCAAAGAACCAAGGGAAACGGGATACGCCATTGCGTTCGTCTCGGAAAAATACGCGAAATAGAGTCCGAGTTTTCGAAAAACGGAGTCCGTATGAAGAAGATATGGCCTTCGGAAGTTTTGAATCAAATTTAAAATTCAAACAGAATAAAATAATTAAAAATCGGGCCCAATGGGCCAGGGCGGATAAACACCCGCCTAGGCCACCCAGGTCGACTGGGCTGTCGACCTGGGCTACCCATGTCGACAGGGCTGTCGACAGCCCTGTCGACAGGGGTGTCGACCTGGTCGAGCCCAGTCAACCTGGCTGGCCAGGTCTGTGTTTGGCCGATTTTCTGTGGTCTGCTTTGTCACTAGGGCTAGGTGGCAAGTTTTAACTGGTCTCTCTATCGAATGAATGGCTATGATCAATCCAAGCAACATCAATGGTCCTAATCAGTTCCTAACCTCTATATAAACAACCCTAGACTAAACCCTAATCTATTCATTCAAAATTAAGAACATAGCCGCCATGTTGCTGAGGAACGACTAAGAGTAGCCGCCAACTAGAGAGAGGATTAGGAGGAAAATTCTAAAGCTTAAAGAGACCTAAATCAAATCAATTCAACAAAGGAATTTGCGTCTTCAATCCCTAAACTAGAAAATTCATCAAACCATTGTAAGTAGAGTATTACTTTGGTATGAATAAACAATTGTGTTAATTTGTATGCTTGAATTGTGGCAATAAAGTTATTCATATTTGTGCGTTCTTATCAATTTGAAATATTATATACGTTTGGATATTTATGGATTATGTTATAAAGAACTACATGCGGTAGTTCTATGCAAGTATACGTTTGGAATATTTCGCAAATTATGTAATCCATGTTGAAGCTACATGTATGTAGTTGATTTAAATTTATGCAAGTTTGGGGTTTTTGCTTCTATGCCACCATAATGTATATTTTTGTGCATAAATCATTTTGTAAGTAATTGGAACAAGTTTGGTTATTATAATCCATAGGAAATTATGTTGAGAATTTGGCATCATGTATTAAGCCATGCTTTTGTACTAGAAAACCTATTTGCAAACTTATGAATATGGCTAGGCTATGAATGATATTTGGCATAATTGAAATCCATAATTAAGTCTATCTTGTTTACAAGAATTATATGATGACATATGTGGTACATGGCTAGGTTAGGTTCATGCTAGAAGTATTTATGCCATGCTTATGTTTGACATTATGCTATGTTCATGCTAGAAGTATTTATGCCATGCTTATGTTTGACATTATGCTATGTTCATGCTAGAAGTATTTATGCCATGCTTATGTTTGACATTATGCCATGCTTATGCTAGAAATATTTATGCCATGCTTATATTTGACATTATGCCTAAATAAAAATATAGGTTCATGTGACAATAATGATATCTCAATTACAAGTTCACATGCTTTGATTCATGTCACCTATGTTACCACTATGGAAGTACACCAGTTTCTATTTTGTATTTCCAACGTCGTATTGCAAGTTCATGCGCTCACCTTCCCCTCTTTGTGTATGTAATCACGCCATAAGCCTCCCCTTTTCGCATGGCTAAATTGGGCTTTAAAAGGCTAAGCCCAATATATATATATAAACGGACGTGTAAAACGGGGGAAAACAACGTTGGGTTAAAATTACTAATGAATGAAAATATAAAATAAAAGGGCCCAAATTCAAGTATGGGTTGGGCCCATGATTGGTGTAACCTTTACACCATTAACTTAATAATGGGCCGCAAATATTTACATATAAGAAATAAAGAGGAATGACAAAATATGTAAATGTAGAACATACGATGTGTTTAACCCGAGGTTGGATTGAGTTGTGATGTAAACCTGCCCGGAACCGCCCGGCTGTCCAGTAGTCACAACAATACCTATCCAATGTGGGAGGTTAAACATGGAGCCCAGCAAGGACCCGAGGTTAGACTGAGTTGTGGCGTAAGACTGCCCGGAACCAACCGGCAACAGGCAGCCACAACAATACCTGTCTAATGTGAGAGGTCAGGGCCTTAATAAGACAATTAAGGCTGAGTTAGGATTGATAGGATTAAGTGAACTAAAGACTTAATCAAAATGGAACATGCTAAACAAAACGGACTGGTGGGGGTTAGGTTAGGAAACACTTAACCAACTTAGCATGTTGGCTAGAGATAGAAAACCTAGTAACGGGGGACCCTTTTCAGCAGTAACCCTAGAAGGTGTATCAGGATACCCTGAAACTAGGCAGGGTGGGGCACGATTACTGGGCTGATTGTAAGAGGTCAAAGCGACGGCGGTGGTGTAGCAGTGTAGGTTCTAACGGAGTGCGGGCGTGCACACACTCCGGCGCAGAAAAATAAGGCACTGGACACCAGTAGCATACCTGTGCACTCTAAGGTTGTGTCGGGTTGCCACTATGGGACTTGATACACCCCATGGTGGGACCAGCATAGGTAACTACAACATCGGGGGCCGTAAGACACATGTAACTATGCGAGTAGGAGCCGATCATCATAGAATGGATCACATCACCCTGATTATGGGGTGCAAATTGGAAACTAGTATATGGGTTCAGAGATCAACATGGGGTACGATAGTATATTCGACCCTAGACAACTTAACCAAGTTTATAGTACATGCCCACTTCTTGTTTATACTCATCATACCCAGTTCTTTATTCATAGACAAAATAGTACTAGACTTACTCAGGCTTTATGTCTGACTCTACTTTTCTTTCGTCTTCTTTCTTCCGTTTCCCCCCCCCCCAGGTCCTCAGGGAGGGAACACAGCAGCTTGACCAACCTCAACATCCAGCTTGAAGAAGAGAGATGTATTGCTTGGACTTTCCTGTTTTGAACTATGGCTTTGGACAATCCACTATGGGGCTTTTGCAGTTTATCTATGTTTTATTTATGCTTCTTTAATTATTGTACTCAAGACAGATTATGAAAGTGTTATGTTATGTTTTTGGAAAGGATGTTGTTGTAACACGTATTTGACTTTATGAAATAAAGTTTGTTGTTCTTCCGCTGTTTACAAATATGTGTTCTTATATCTGTCTTGTATATCCGTGACTTGTACTTATAAACCTCCACCAAAATTAGGGCATTCCCTTTGAGAGTGACCCTAACGGAGGTGGGGTGTTTCACTTGGTATCAGAGCATAGGTTTACCAGATAAGATAAAAAGTTTTGAAAAATTATTTACAAAAAGAAATTTAAAGAAGCATTTTTAAAAGAAAAATATTATTTTATTCTAAAAGGCAAAGTCCACTCCCCAAAGCCATAGGTATTATCTCTTATCCTTCGTTTTGAATCTATCCTTTTTGTTTCAGCATGTCCCAAGAACTTAACTTGCCGGAAGGGGTGCCAATACCTGGTTGGTTTAGGCGGTTCTTAGAAGCAAGAGCCACTCAGCCAGGTCCTACCGTTCCTCCTCCCCCAGCTGAAGGAAATCATCCAGCTGCAGCGGCACCTTTTCCTCCACCTCCTCCGCGGGGAAACACGTTTGCTAAGATATGTAAAGATTTTAAAGCTATGGGAGGAAGGGATTTCTATGGAACTGAGTCCTTCGTAGCAGCTAGAAATTGGCTGAAAGAAACGGAGGACCTATTCATCATCTTTGAGGTAGAGGATAGACAAAAAGTACAGTTGGCAGTGTGGCTATTGAAGGGTGAGGCTTCCTATTGGTGGGAAGTCACTAATGCTGAAAGACCAGTGGAGACATGGGAGGACTTTAGGGCAAGGTTCGAGACCAAATTTCTCTCAGATGCGGAAAGAAGTTTGCAGTTGGAAAAATTCTTATTTCTTAAGCAAGGAGACAAGACAGTCAGAGAGTATGTGAATCAGTTCGATGAGCTGGCTAGGTTTGGGCTTGACCTAGTCAACACCCCGCACAAGAAGGCTCTCCGTTTCGTCAAAGGGTTGAATGAGCCATTACACAGTTTGGCCATGACCCATATACCCATGGGAGCCACGTATGAAAGATTGGTGCAAATGGCATTGCTGAACGAAGAGGATAAGAGCAAGAAGGAGACGAAGGCAGAAAGCTCTCAAGGGAAGAAAGAGGGTTTGCAGCCCAAGAAGACAGACTTTAAGAAGGGCGGGAAAGGCAACAAGGAGAAGAGGAAGTGCAATTTCTGTGGCAAAGTGGGGCACTTAGTAAAGGACTGCCAGAAAAAGAAGGCCAAGGAGAATGGTGGGTGCTTTTCTTGCGGTGAGACAGGCCACAGGGCTAAGGACTGCCCAAAGAAACGAGGACAGGGGCAGAGGGCTGGATCCACCCCAGGGGCACAGGTTCATGTGCTAGAAGCGCCACCTCTGCAGCAGCGAGGTATAAATACTTCTGTAGAAAGTGTAGTTTATCTTTATGATCACCCCGTTCGCACTTTATTTGATTCTGGCGCATCACACTCCTTTATCTCGTCTGCTTTAGTAGAATCTCTGCACCTAAAAACTAGTATGGTAGAGGACCCCTTAATTGTTTCAAACCCAATTGGGGGCCCTGCTCATTTGTCTATGATCTGTGTGGGATTGAAAATTTCTATTCTAGGTGTAGAATTTCAATGTAGTGCCTTTGTTTTGGGCTTTTCGGGTTATGGTTTGATTTTGGGTATGGATTGGCTATCCAGTAATGGGGCCATCCTTGATTGTGAGAAAAGGGTTGTTAGGCTCCTAACCCAGCTCGGTAATACTTTGGAAATTTCTTGTAATCCCTCGTATGCGGTTATGCTTAGTTATCTTGAATCGCTAGATGCCTCTGTTGAAAATCTGCAATCAGTTAGAGTGGTCCGGGAATATCCGGATGTCTTCGAAGAGGTGAAGGGCTTGCCTCCGAAGCGGGAAATAGACTTCCGCATATATCTTGTAGATAATGCAAAGCCCGTTGCGTTGCCCGTTAGACACATGGCTCCACGAGAAAGGAAAGAGCTCAGTAAACAGATTAAAGAGCTTCTAGAGAAGGGGTTCATTAGGAGAAGCATTTCAGAATGGGGCGCTCCAGTGGTGTTCGCTACAAAGGCGGATGGTTCACTCCGTCTATGTGTTGACTATAGGGAGCTCAACAAGCTAACGAAAAAGAATAGGCACCCTCTCCCTAGAATTGACGATTTGTTTGACCAGCTTGTAGGAGCGTCTGTTTTCTCCCAACTCGATTTAGCAACCGGTTTTCATCAGCTAAGGGTGGCTGAAGATAGCATCGATAAAACGGCGTTCAGAACCCCAGACGGCTTCTTTGAATGGCTTGTCATGCCTTTCGGCTTGACAAATGCACCTGCGTACTTCGTGGACCTGATGAGTAGGGTATTTAGAGATTTCCTCAACAAATTCGTAGTGGTCTTCGTAGATGATATCCTTATCTTCTCAAAGAGTGAAGAGGAACATGCTCAGCACTTAAGGGCAATCATGGAAACTTTGCGAGTCCATCAACTAAAAGCCAAGTTCTCCAAATGCCACTTTTGGAGGGAAGAGGTGAGGTTCCTTGGGCACATAGTATCCAAACAAGGGTTAGCAGTGGACCCTGCTAAGGTAGTGGCGGTACAGGATTGGAAGACACCAAGGAATGCAACTGAGGTCCGAAGCTTTCTAGGACTAGCAGGTTTCTATCGAAAGTTTATAAGGGATTTTGCGAAAATCTCAGCTCCGCTCACGAAATTGACTAAGAAGAATCTAGTATTCAATTGGGACTTGGATTGCGAGTTCGCTTTCCAACGACTGAAGAGGGCTCTCACAACAGCCCCAGTTTTGACGCTGCCGGATGGGAGCAAGATGTTCACTGTTTATACGGATGCATGTGGGACAGGGCTAGGCGCCGTCTTAATGCAAGAAGGAAGGGTAGTAGCTTATGGCGGGAGGCAGTTGAAAGTGCACGAAAAGAACTACCCAACCCACGATCTTGAGTTAGCCGCCATCGTCTTTGCACTCAAGTCTTGGCGACACTATCTCCTAGGTGAGAAGTTCGAACTTTACACTGACCATAAATCGTTGAAATATCTTTTCTCGCAGAAAGATCTTAACTTGAGGCAACAAAGATGGATGGAGTTTCTTGCCTCGTACGATTTCGAAATCTCCTACACTCCGGGCAAAGGCAACGTAGTGGCAGACGCGTTGAGCCGAAAGAAATTGACCTTAAGCCCGTTGTTTGTTGAAAGACAAAGCCTAGAGTTTATAGCCAGTTTCGACTTTAGGCCTTCCTCCGATTTCGTACCAGGCTTGCTTGCATCTCTCGAAGTGCGCCCGACTATAGTGGATTCAGTAGGGACAGCACAACGCGAAGACCCTCAGCTTGTGAAAATAATTGATAGGCTAATTAGGGGTGAGACTTCAAGTCACCTCAACAGATACTCCATCGACGATAAGGGTTTGCTAAGGCGAGACGGAAGGCTATGCGTCCCACAGACAAAAGATTTAGTAAAGAAGGTTCTCGAGGAAGCACATCACTCCAAGATGACGATACACCCAGGCGGAGATAAAATGTACAAAGACATAAAAAGGACTTTCTTCTGGAACGGCATGAAAAAGGACGTGGCAGAGTTCGTTTCTAAGTGTATGGTGTGCCAACAGGTTAAGGCGGAACAGAAAAAGCCTGGCGGACTGCTACATCCTCTGGAGGTCCCGCAGTGGAAGTGGGATAGCATCTCAATGGACTTCATCGATGGGCTGCCTAGGTCTAGGAGAGGCAACACTAGCATTTGGGTAATAGTGGATAGGCTTACTAAAAGCGCCCACTTTTTACCTGTCAAAAGTAAAAGAACTGCCTCATCCCTAGCATCACTTTACCTCAAGGAAATCGTTCGACTCCATGGAATACCATCTAGCATCGTTAGTGACCGAGACCCCATCTTCACCAGCGAGTTTTGGCGGAGTCTGCAAGAAGCAGTAGGAACGCAGTTATGCTTGAGCACAGCCTACCATCCCCAAACCGATGGCCAAACGGGAGAGTGAACAGAGTTTTGGAAGACCTTTTAAGACTATGCGTCCTTGATTTCGGAGGGACATGGGAAGACCACCTTCCTTTGGTGGAATTTGCCTACAACAACAGCTATCAAGCAACCATCGGAATGGCGCCCTTCGAAGCTTTATATGGAAGACCGTGCCGATCGCCCACTTGTTGGTGGGAGTCTACTGATAAGCTCATACTTGGACCAGATATGATCCGAGAGACTTCAGAGAAAGTAGACTTAATACGAAGAAGGATGAAGACGGCCCAAGACAGACAAAAGTCCTACGCCGACAAGAGGAGAACCGACCTTGAATTTGAGGTTGGAGACAGAGTTTTTCTCAAGGTATCACCGCTAAGAAACGTTGTTCGTTTTGGAACCACAGGAAAGCTAGCGCCAAGATTCGTAGGGCCATTCCCTATCATCGAGAAGATTGGGAAAATGGCCTATAGATTAGAGCTACCCGAGAAGTTGGCCGGAGTCCACAACGTTTTTCACGTTTCACATCTCCGAAAATGTCTACATGAGTCTGCTGAAGTGGTAGAGCCAAGTATCCTCGAAGAGGCCGAAGTGGAGCGCGAAGCAACCATAAGAAAAGTTCCAACCCGCATATTAGGAACGGAAGTGAAGAAGCTACGCAACCGTGAAGTCAAGCTCGTCAAAGTTCAGTGGAGCGACGCCGAGGGAGACGCGACTTGGGAAACTGAAGCTAGAGTCCGTACTGCCTACCCTTTTCTGTTCGAGGGTACATCCTTGATCTTTCTTTTCCTTAAGTTGCGCTTTTATCTATCTTTTTAGGTATATTTCCTCGACCTTATCTTTTAGGTAAAAAACCCTTTTGATGGAAACATGTAATTGAAACATGTTATGGATGATGGTTGCAAGTGGTTGCAAGTGATTGCTAGTGGTTGCTCGTGGTTGCATATACACACACAATCTAGGTTTTAGATCGGCTCAGTCACTTCATATTGCATATGCATATATGTTTGCATTCGTATGTGGTTGAACTTTAATGTGTTGTCATGTGGATGCTGCATTTGTACTGAATGATTGTGCACTCATGTAGAATCAAGAATAGGAAAGTTTGCATACATAATGGATTCATGGCACTTACATAATTCGCATTAAGGAGGTCAACTGAATCAGTAGACCGCCTGATTTTGCATTAGATAAGTACATGTACACACACACTTCGCATATGATCATGAAGCATTAGAAGTCTTTTAAGGACAATGGATGCTCGTGTTTGATGGATGAGTAGATGGATGATTGGATGTTAGGATATACATTCCTCCTAGCTTGAAGATTTCGGGGACGAAATCCTTTTAAGTGGGGGAGAATGTAACACCCCGAAAATTTTATAACTGTGAAATTAACAAATTAAAGTATAATTAATTTGAAATCAAAGAACCAAGGGAAACGGGATACGCCATTGCGTTCGTCTCGGAAAAATACGCGAAATAGAGTCCGAGTTTTCGAAAAACGGAGTCCGTATGAAGAAGATATGGCCTTCGGAAGTTTTGAATCAAATTTAAAATTCAAACAGAATAAAATAATTAAAAATCGGGCCCAATGGGCCAGGGCGGATAAACACCCGCCTAGGCCACCCAGGTCGACTGGGCTGTCGACCTGGGCTACCCATGTCGACAGGGCTGTCGACAGCCCTGTCGACAGGGGTGTCGACCTGGTCGAGCCCAGTCAACCTGGCTGGCCAGGTCTGTGTTTGGCCGATTTTCTGTGGTCTGCTTTGTCACTAGGGCTAGGTGGCAAGTTTTAACTGGTCTCTCTATCGAATGAATGGCTATGATCAATCCAAGCAACATCAATGGTCCTAATCAGTTCCTAACCTCTATATAAACAACCCTAGACTAAACCCTAATCTATTCATTCAAAATTAAGAACATAGCCGCCATGTTGCTGAGGAACGACTAAGAGTAGCCGCCAACTAGAGAGAGGATTAGGAGGAAAATTCTAAAGCTTAAAGAGACCTAAATCAAATCAATTCAACAAAGGAATTTGCGTCTTCAATCCCTAAACTAGAAAATTCATCAAACCATTGTAAGTAGAGTATTACTTTGGTATGAATAAACAATTGTGTTAATTTGTATGCTTGAATTGTGGCAATAAAGTTATTCATATTTGTGCGTTCTTATCAATTTGAAATATTATATACGTTTGGATATTTATGGATTATGTTATAAAGAACTACATGCGGTAGTTCTATGCAAGTATACGTTTGGAATATTTCGCAAATTATGTAATCCATGTTGAAGCTACATGTATGTAGTTGATTTAAATTTATGCAAGTTTGGGGTTTTTGCTTCTATGCCACCATAATGTATATTTTTGTGCATAAATCATTTTGTAAGTAATTGGAACAAGTTTGGTTATTATAATCCATAGGAAATTATGTTGAGAATTTGGCATCATGTATTAAGCCATGCTTTTGTACTAGAAAACCTATTTGCAAACTTATGAATATGGCTAGGCTATGAATGATATTTGGCATAATTGAAATCCATAATTAAGTCTATCTTGTTTACAAGAATTATATGATGACATATGTGGTACATGGCTAGGTTAGGTTCATGCTAGAAGTATTTATGCCATGCTTATGTTTGACATTATGCTATGTTCATGCTAGAAGTATTTATGCCATGCTTATGTTTGACATTATGCTATGTTCATGCTAGAAGTATTTATGCCATGCTTATGTTTGACATTATGCCATGCTTATGCTAGAAATATTTATGCCATGCTTATATTTGACATTATGCCTAAATAAAAATATAGGTTCATGTGACAATAATGATATCTCAATTACAAGTTCACATGCTTTGATTCATGTCACCTATGTTACCACTATGCAAGTACACCAGTTTCTATTTTGTATTTCCAACGTCGTATTGCAAGTTCATGCGCTCACCTTCCCCTCTTTGTGTATGTAATCACGCCATAAGCCTCCCCTTTTCGCATGGCTAAATTGGGCTTTAAAAGGCTAAGCCCAATATATATATATAAACGGACGTGTAAAACGGGGGAAAACAACGTTGGGTTAAAATTACTAATGAATGAAAATATAAAATAAAAGGGCCCAAATTCAAGTATGGGTTGGGCCCATGATTGGTGTAACCTTTACACCATTAACTTAATAATGGGCCGCAAATATTTACATATAAGAAATAAAGAGGAATGACAAAATATGTAAATGTAGAACATACGATGTGTTTAACCCGAGGTTGGATTGAGTTGTGATGTAAACCTGCCCGGAACCGCCCGGCTGTCCAGTAGTCACAACAATACCTATCCAATGTGGGAGGTTAAACATGGAGCCCAGCAAGGACCCGAGGTTAGACTGAGTTGTGGCGTAAGACTGCCCGGAACCAACCGGCAACAGGCAGCCACAACAATACCTGTCTAATGTGAGAGGTCAGGGCCTTAATAAGACAATTAAGGCTGAGTTAGGATTGATAGGATTAAGTGAACTAAAGACTTAATCAAAATGGAACATGCTAAACAAAACGGACTGGTGGGGGTTAGGTTAGGAAACACTTAACCAACTTAGCATGTTGGCTAGAGATAGAAAACCTAGTAACGGGGGACCCTTTTCAGCAGTAACCCTAGAAGGTGTATCAGGATACCCTGAAACTAGGCAGGGTGGGGCACGATTACTGGGCTGATTGTAAGAGGTCAAAGCGACGGCGGTGGTGTAGCAGTGTAGGTTCTAACGGAGTGCGGGCGTGCACACACTCCGGCGCAGAAAAATAAGGCACTGGACACCAGTAGCATACCTGTGCACTCTAAGGTTGTGTCGGGTTGCCACTATGGGACTTGATACACCCCATGGTGGGACCAGCATAGGTAACTACAACATCGGGGGCCGTAAGACACATGTAACTATGCGAGTAGGAGCCGATCATCATAGAATGGATCACATCACCCTGATTATGGGGTGCAAATTGGAAACTAGTATATGGGTTCAGAGATCAACATGGGGTACGATAGTATATTCGACCCTAGACAACTTAACCAAGTTTATAGTACATGCCCACTTCTTGTTTATACTCATCATACCCAGTTCTTTATTCATAGACAAAATAGTACTAGACTTACTCAGGCTTTATGTCTGACTCTACTTTTCTTTCGTCTTCTTTCTTCCGTTCCCCCCCCCCCCCCAGGTCCTCAGGGAGGGAACACAACAGCTTGACCAACCTCAACATCCAGCTTGAAGAAGAGAGATGTATTGCTTGGACTTTCCTGTTTTGAACTATGGCTTTGGACAATCCACTATGGGGCTTTTGCAGTTTATCTATGTTTTATTTATGCTTCTTTAATTATTGTACTCAAGACAGATTATGAAAGTGTTATGTTATGTTTTTGGAAAGGATGTTGTTGTAACACGTATTTGACTTTATGAAATAAAGTTTGTTGTTCTTCCGCTGTTTACAAATATGTGTTCTTATATCTGTCTTGTATATCCGTGACTTGTACTTATAAACCTCCACCAAAATTAGGGCATTCCCTTTGAGAGTGACCCTAACGGAGGTGGGGTGTTTCAGGTGTGAGAACTAAAACAGTTATTACCTTTATTTTAAAGTTGGGTAAATCACGAGACAACGCCGTATGATACCAAACAAGTTTACTCCACATGAATACTTGTGCATAAACAACAATGTAATGCTAAAAGAAAAAATGAAGCTATTATAGGACTCAGGTCCCATCACACAATGCAAGCACAAGCCGGAGGATAGAATTTTACCTTATAATAGCTAAGCATGCTTGATACGTAAAATTTATGTTTTATTACCATTATAAGTGCATAGTGCAGAAATCAATTTCAAAAATAAATGTATCAATCATAGATGGCATAAATGTCCTATACCACTATGCTGCCATATATGTTTACAGCTAAAACCGTAAAATTGCATATTGAAAATTGGGTTTCCAATTTCCATCATGAACCTAGGCAAACAATCTTCCTTATCTGATTCAAGACACTCTAACACATGCCTCAGCACCCAGACTCTAGTGAGCCCTTGATGCGGCAGAGTCGGCCAGCCGTCGCTGATTAGGGTTACTCTTGAATAATACATTCCCCGTTCCTATTGGACCTAAAATATGGTCTGTCAACCGACCTTGGTCTGTATCTCGACCTTCTTGGCCTTGTGCGGCCATATCCGAGTACCTCACTTTCCATCATCAATATAAGTAAATTTTCTGGGCTCTATACCATGAAATTACTTCTAGCTAGAAGGAAACACATGTCATTTCTCTATGGTCTTTCAACTTGTTTTTGGTTCACACTGGGTGTGAGGCTCGCGAATTAACGCTACACACAAATTTATGCTATATCAAAGCGGTGCTTTGATCATCAACCACAAATGCTGTGCTTTTCAACAAAAGCTTTTGATCTATGCATCTCAACATGCCACATTATCAAATTATACCATACCATTGATTTCTACCAGTATATAACTTCTAAGCTCGTACGCCTCAGAGAAGGGTGTTAAGAAAAAGAATAGATTCTCCACCACCAAACAAATATATTTAGCAGAGATCAACGAGTACAATACAAAATACAATGTCAGACGTACTATCCATTGCAAGTCCATTCTGGGTCTGAATGAAACCGGAGGCCCTCTATTCCTCATCTCATAAGTCCAATACAGGAGAGTTCCCTCGCATATCCGGTCGATCTCCAAGTACATCTGCACGACCACCACTTATTACCTCGTCTTGGGTGTACAGCCCAATCAAGACATCAGTAATCATCCTAAGAATGTGAAGATCTCTGGTCTTCAACCGCCATCTTTGTATCTTCAACTTTCAATCGTTGTAACAGTTATTCAGAATGGGTTAAACCCGGTCTGTAATAACCCTGAATTTTGGAACCAATTTAAAATTTGAATTTAAACTATTTTAATGAATTTTGAAATAGAAAATGTTGATTTTTACTCGATAAAATATGAGAAACTTTTTAAAATTAGTTTTATTATTTTATTTGACTTAAAATAGTGTCAATAATTTTATTAATCAATTCATAAGCTTTTAATTTGAAATTCGATATTTCAAAGCTATATCGCTTATAAAAGGACCATTGTTGAGACAGTCTCAAAATCCGACGAAATCACTTTTATTCAATCTAGAATGCCGAAACATGTCAGTATTTAAAGTTTTAAGTCTAATGGAGTTCGTACGTAGAAAAAACATACGTTGAAAATTCAGTCAGTATTCAGTTTAAGCTAGAAATAAGGCCATTTTTTCAACGGTCTCCAAACTCGACTAGACCAGGTTCCTTGGAACCGTAGTTCCATAACATAGCGAGATTTCAATTTTCTTAATTTTTAGAGTTAACGAGTGGCCGTGAGACTAGAACGAAGTTTGGACGGTGTAATTAATACGCCGTCAAAATACATCAATAAATTTAATTATCGAATTCACCTTTTCATCTATTTAAAGATTTATTGAAACTCTAGTTCAGTTTTAATCTCAAAAATTATTATTCAATGATTATTCAACTTTAGGAAACTAATCCTGTCTTTAACTGGGTTAAAGAACTAATGTCATTTGAAACATTGTTCAAGATAAACCCCAAAATCATATTCCATCAAAATGGAATCTTCTTAGAAATCAGATCAGTTGTAATCAATGTGAATTTCCATATCAGGCTAATAATATAAATGGAATAACGGCTAAGCCTTTTAAATTCCATAAATAGTAATGGTCTTCCTTCATAGAAGCTCATTTCGATTATTAATAAATCGAATTCCACTCAATTCCAATTTAATGATTATATTGGAAAACTTTACTTTTGAAATTTTCATTAAATCTTAGTTAAAAGATTTCTAAATTACAAATCATACTTTCTCTGTTAATTGGGTTTTAAGAACTAATGTTGTTTAAAACATCGTTCACAGTCAACCCAAAATCAACTACCATTTCATTCCAATTATGTTTATTAATTGGAAAATCTCATTAAATCTTAATTAAAAGATTTATTCTTTTCTCTAATGGGTTTAAGAATAGTGTTAATAAAGACATCATTCACGACAAACCCAAAATCCAATTTGATATTGAATACAATGCTTTGAATAGAATTCATATCGAATTATATCCAATATCAAATTCTGAAAAAATTAACAGATATCGTATGGGGAATAACAATATCTGTATCTTCCAAACTCCCATAACAATATACGTATAATCACGGAATCCAATATAGAAACATCCCGAAGACTATTTCCATTCAAATCCATTCCAATCTATATATTGGAAATTTCTGCTTATATCAAAACCATTCCTTTTCCTTTCATTTCTTTATAAGAGTTGATAAACAACTTATTCTGATAAAAATATCTTTTATCTTTATAAATTTGGAATATTCCATCCAAAAACCATTTGAAATCATTTATTACGATTTTACATAATTTTTCTCTATTTTTAATCGTTTTAAAATAGGCCCTTTCATTTAAACGATGTTTCAGGTCATTTAGCTGCATTGGCGCTTTTTTATTCCAACTTGAAATAAACATTTCAGAAAATCTAACCGTTGGATTTTAAATCTCTTATTATCATTCGAAAGCTCTTTTCGATACGAACCCATAGGTTTCAGTTTCAGAAGAATCCGACGGTCGGATCTACCGTTATGTCAAATTGAAATTAATGGTCGAATTCGCGAATGGACGTTGCGCATTCTATTCAGGCCACTGAAATATATATTATATATTTCATCGATTTCCATTCAAAACGTATTTTATAAACGTTTATAAATTCATCTGAAAACGATTCCAACTTCCATTTCAATTTTAAATCAAAATTAAACAATCCTTATCATTATAATATTAAAATGATAATATTTTCAAAATGTCTTATTTTGAAATCCATTTCTTTTCCATATTCATTATAACATGAATAAAATTGATATAAAAATCATTTGAGTTGAAGTGGCATATATCTACCTAACTCGGCTTTATATATTTTAATATTCTTATATCCATCCAAAATCGGACATCAAAACCATATTTTACCTCTTTGCTGGATATTATTCGAAAATGTTTGTTATCTCCAATTGGAATGAGACCCAACCAATTACCATATAATTTTAGTTATATGGATTTCAAACATCGCATGTATTCATCAATAATGATAAATAATCATTAAACATCCAAGTAACAACCAGAGTGTATTCTACAATCATATAAGCATCAAATAATTCAATAACGCTTATAACGGTTTGTCAATCAATCGATCGACATATAACTAATCACAAGGGAGATGTGTGTTAAGAATATCATCCCAAGACCCGTGTGGGGTTTCAACCAACAAATACTGATTATTATTTGTGCACTTGGGTGATGTGCAAAAATTATTGTCCCAATCGATATCACTTAAATGAGCGAACATAAACAAGTCGTCCAACTTGTAAATGGATGTGTAATCCTATTTCAACTACCATAAATATGTATAATTTTATTTCTAACATATTTCAGAAAATTTGCCATTATAACGACTCTATTTGTAGAACCGAAATAATGTCTACCATTATCCCTCTCCTGATATTGGCTTGGGCCATACATAACAATTTCAATCATCATCCATCAACACACATCCAAATAATTCCATAAATCAACAAATCATCCATGGTTTCAAATAATAGTGACAGGAGCTACTAAGCACCATTTACAACCTATGATGTAATAACATAACAAAAATAGTTTAGTGAGAAAGAGTTCTCACGTTGGTTTCCACTCCATCAGTCTTTATTTTTGACGGTTCGGATCCAAATTTGGCCCAAATTCTAACTTGCTCCAAATTTGACAAAATTGGTGCCCGTTGGAAGGTCTCAACTCCACGATCGCAGCGGACCCAGTTTCGTGCGATTCCGAGCTTGTATGCAAAAGAAATGGAGTTACGAAGTTTAAAAACATTAAATAATTAATTTAAATTTAAAATTCAAATTTACCCCAAAATATTTCCAGACCGTCGTTCCCTTCCACTGGATGCTCATTGCCGACGATTTGAGCCACCGCCGGCCGACCTGACCACCCCAGCTTCTTCCCCCATCGACCATGCCTCCAAGTTGACCGCCGTTAGCCCTGCAACGCCTCCAGTGATCTCAAATCTCGGTTTCCCCCTTTTTGCCATCGATCCAATTTCTGGCCACCAGAGCCACGGTCGCCGTCCCCTTCAATCGACGCCTCATGCCATGCCGCACCACTTTGCTTTAGACCCCTTCACCTGATTCAATCAACGTTGGCCGGAATCCGACCAAATGTATTTTGAGCTTCGCCGGAATTGTGCTCACCGATCAACTCTAAATTCCGGCAACTACGATCACTTTCAGGCAAAACACTTCAAAGCAAAGTTGTTCATCTATCTCTCCTCTACAACTTCCCTTTCGACACCATCACCTAAACACTCGATTGTTTGGCCGAAATTTGCCAAAATCTGAAACTGGATTTTTGACTTCAAACTCAAATCCCGGCCAATCCGTACGACGATAGGTCATGGAATTTTTGTGATAGGTAGACGTCATAATGCTCTACAGCTTTCATGTATTAAGTTTTGGCTAATTGTTTACGGTTTGGAAGATATAAATTATTTTGTGAAAGTGGACTTATTTGCAAAATTTCTTTAAGGGAAAATGTTGGCTGCCATTATATGGAAGAGGAATGAATTTAAGTTAATCGAAAAGCGGATTATATAGTGTAAAGTTGGAAAAATCAGATTTTATCAGTTCATGTTGTATTTGTTCGACATTTATCGATGCCCAGAGCACGTACGAACTCCAATGGCGATGAAAATTGACATACAGCTATATCTTGACGATACAGTCCCATAGAAACTGGTTTCGTCGAATTCTGAATCACTTTGCTCAAAAAGCTCTGGTTGGGGCTTAAATGGCTGATCGGTTCACAATTTATTGTGCACGGCCGCATACTAACTCCAGAAATTGCGAATTTTGGAATCTAGCAATAATATAATATTCTGGATCCATAGAAAGTGGTTTTGTTGAATTCGAAGTTCGTTTGCAAAATTTTACTTTTTAAGGGCTAGGTTTGGCTAACCCCAAAGGCCAATCAGAATGCCCCAATTCCGAATCTCAGAATATATCAAAGTTTATACTTTTCGAAGTCAAAAACAACATTTTGAACTCAGTGGAAGTGGTTTCGAGTCCAAATTCATCTGTATGCAAAATGTGACTTTTTGGGCTATATATATATACATACATACATACATACATATATATATATATATATATATAAACTCCATAGCGCTAATTTGAAATTTTGTTTCGGACATAACATACAATTTATAAAGTGAAATCTCAATTTCTTACACTCGTTAGAAAGATGTAGTTAATTCGATCCTAGCGTTTCTTGTTTCGTCAAATTCTGACTTATAATGAATTTTGTATATTCAATTGAAATCCAAAATAGAATTTTCAAACTACCACGCCATTTCAGGCCCGTAATATAATTAATATAAATTTATACGTTCTAACTTCATTTTAAATAAATTTTTAGTCGTTTTTATTTAAAATAAACCATTTTAAGTATTCAAAATCCATTAAAATAGCTTAAATTAATTTTTTAAATTGGTTCTGAAATTCTGGGTCGTTACAAGAAGATTACAACTGAGGAAAATATTAGAAAAAAATTGCCATATATCAACATGAAGCAAATCATGGTTGGCCAAATGCTGAAATAGCTTGACAAGTTATTATTAATATTAAAAAAATAGTGAGATCCATCCGTTGATAGAAATATAATAATTTTTTCATGCATTGACTTAATAATTTAATAATAATAATTGACACTTACATGCAAAGGAATGCTATTGACTTTCCATTGTTATTGTAGTTACGAAACATAATAATTTGTATTAAAATGAGCAAATAAATTGTCAAATTTTTTAACTTGCAAGACCCAAATACGTAACATAAATATGCATTATAAAAACCACATAAGGAAATCAATACATATAATGAAAAATCATTTTTCTACTGGTATCCAAGGAAGTATCCTGTATGAATGTAAATTAGCACAAATATATAAATCAATGTGCACAAGCTATCACAAACACATGGACAAAGATAATGGAAAATAAACCAACGTGCATACACAACACCTAGAAAGTTTATAACAACAACAAAGATAAGAAGATAAATAGTGGCCTAAGCCCATAAGTAAAAAAAAAGTTTGAATACACTTGCCCATCAATACCGCCAATGGAAAAGAAGCTAAACAAACAATAACTGTAGGAAACCCATATTTATCCCCTGCTATTTTCTTATTACATTGTGAAGCAATTCGCAAATAAAGGGGGAAATAAACATATGTGAGAGTCAAAATAAGGAGACATGTTTTAATAGCAATACCTCACAACGTAGACGTTAAAACGAATGGTAATGTAGGTAGTGGCTCCACTGTATCCCAGTCCTTCCTTAATGCTGGAAAAAGAAAGACTATTAGTTATGTAGAACCCACGACTTCCCTAATCATTAAGTCGCATAGAAATCTGACTAATACAAAAAAGCAAACATCAATTTGCACTTATTCATTTTACAGTGAAGAAAGTAAATTCAAACCAACGGTAAAGAAAGCAAATTTGGATCAATGTTGTGGAAGGCTGAGGACGAAAATAATAAACATTTAAATATTTGAAAGCTCATTTTTGAAAAACAAATTTACCTCAACCTTTGCTAAAATTATACTGGTTAAACATAGAAAGGAAAAACATCGTTGTGTACTTAGTCAAAAGCAAGCAAATATAGGATTTGGTAGAGTTTTGCGACAAAAGATCAAAATCCATAATTCAGAGTTATATTTTACTTGATATAAGGTAACATAAGATTATAATATATTATATTTTGAAGAAATAACAACCTACTGTGTACTAAAATTTTAAACTTTTGCACACATCCTCCAAAGCAATGTTAAAACAATGATAAATCTAGCTCAAAACACGAACTACCATTTTCATTTATACATAGATTATCATACACATGTACGAATTATAGTGAAACTGTGTATATTATTATCATCCAAATATTAACATATGTTTGAACAAATAGCCAAAAGACAATGTAAGAAATAAAATATATAGAAATTGCACTAAATCTTTTCTTATGAATTTCAGTATGTAGTAATACCTTACTGAGAGCTCACAACAACTGTAGAATGACTAATGAGAATGAGTTTCTTACTATGAGTTACCTTGATTTGCAATCAAATCAAAAAATCGGAGCTAGCCGAACAACATCCGAAAGCTAAAGCATACACGAAGATAATATTGGTAGAAATCAACAAAGATTAGTTGTAGCGGACTATTTGGGTGAAGAAGAGAAGATTAACGGAGAAGTAGATACTGTTAGATTTGGTGGCTTAGGTAGCATTTCATCCACATGGCGTAGAAGATAATGAAAAGGAGGAAAGATAAAAGGGGATAGTGATTGAATGGAGTTTTTCTATAGTGGTTGGAGAAGGAAGAGAAAGAGGTAGGTCTTTTTTTCGTATTCGGTGAGAATGGGGAAGAACATGGATGAAGGAAAGTGGAAGTTTTTTTGGGGATCAGGTGAAAGTTTGTGTGTGAAGCGAAAGACAACCGTTCGGTCTGCATAGGTACACATCGTAGCATCTTTATTTATTAAAGCAAATGGAACCGAAAGGACTTGAAATGAACAGTGTGCATTCATACAATATAATATATAATACATAAATAGATTTTAAACTTTAGGATGCATAGAAATCTAGAAAAGAAAAGAGACGATATTGTGAGAAAATCAAGTGGAAGTGAAAGAAATAGAAACTGATAAATATACAAATTGAATTTTTGCAGGAGATAATGAAAAGGAGGAAAGATAAAGGGGATGGTGGTTGAATGGAGGTTTCCTATAGTGGTTGGAAAAGGTAGAGAAAGAGGTAGTTTTTTTTCCGTATCCGGTGAGAATAGGGAAGAACATGACGAAGGAAAGTGGAAGTTTTTTTAGGGAGCGAGTGAAAGTTTGTGTGTGAAGCGAAAGGCAACCGTTCGGTTTGCATAGGTACACATGGTAGAATCTTGATTTATTGAAGCAAATGGAACCGAAAGGACTTGAAATGAATAGTGTGCTTTAATACAATATAATATATAATATATAAATAGATTTTAAAATTTAGGATGCATAGAAATATGGAAAAGAAAAGAGACGATATTGTGAGAAAATTAAGTGGAAGTGAAAGAATTAAAAAATGACAAATATACAAATTGATTTTTTTTTAAAATGTATAATACTAAGATAATCTTCAAAACGTTAATGAGTCCATTAGAATCCCTTTTAAAAAAAACTTATAGTTATGAAGATCATCTACAAAAATTAATAAGTCCATTAGAATTTTTTTAAGAAACAACGATGGTGAGCAAAAAGTAATGATAAATTTATGACAAATGAAATGCCGCGGGACATTGCAATACGTGTGCTTTTTGATAAATTGGAACCGAAAGGTCTCCATAGGAACATTGTACTTTCATATAAACTTAAAAACATTTGAAAATTGACTTTTTTTACATGTGTATAGATATAATAGAGTGAAGTAGATACATGTGATTAGCGAAAATTAGATTGTATAGAAGGTAAAAACATTTGAATATTACGTATGTGACTTTTTAAAACTAATATAGAAAATTAATTAAACTTAAAAGCATTAAAATTAATTTTGTCGAACAGTATACCAGATGTAGTAGTAATAAAAATGATAAAGAAGAGTGCAATTGATAGTAACATTAGTACGTATGTGAAAAGACTTTAGGTCAGTTACTTTTTAACACTAATTAAGGAAGTTTTTAAATAATGAATGTCTGAAAGTGGTGGAAGTTACTTGCTACAGTAAATCAAAAGATCCATATGTATAAGCTCACATCAAGTGGGTACTGAAGAGATAAGGGCGGTTACTCTACTGTATGGCGAGGATTGAAACAGTGTACACTTGTCGATTTGTGAATTTTTTGGAGAATCTGGATCTGAAAGGTCTTCGGAGAAAGATTGTGCTTTCATATAATACTATAGATAGATTTGCCAAATCATTATTTCGCTGCATATAATTAATACTTCAATTTTATTGTTTGTATCGCCTGAGCATACACAGATGTATCTGTTATAGAATACTTTTTTCTATGATACAATATAGCCATCTATGAATTATTTATTTTAAAAATAATAAGAAATTTTTACAAGTAATTTTCTAATTATTATTTTTCACTTACTTGGTTTAAATTTTACTTTTAATCTATTTTCATGTATAGTGCTTTCATGTTTATCCAAAAATATTTTTTTCGCAATTACATATGTTATATTTTAATGTCATCTTACGTCATATTTTCTAATATATTAGATTTGCATGAATATTTGAATTAAATAGTAAAATGCATTGGTTATTCCAATTTTTTTATTTACATAATGTGTCTCTATGTATTAATTCTCATGTCATATTATGCTACATGTATTAGAATATATGTTTGCCTCAATGCTATTATAATATATCCCAAATTTAATGTGACGACCCGAACTCCCCGACCGGCCTAGACCGAGCAGGAAGGCGGATTGCTTTGAGAACATGACTCATCGGAACACAAACACTAGAACGTTTCATTGCTATTACAACAATTTACATCAGAGTATAAGAATGTTAGAGTACGAATAAATATTACACCGCAAAATTACAATATTAGAGATTAATAATTTACATAGCAACGGACATAAAATGTATAAATACAATGCGTAGCGGAAAATACATCAACTAACACAACTAAAAGAAATACATGGATACAAAGGTTTTCAAATATCGCTTCAACTGTAAACCAGGATCCTGTTAAAATAGAAATCTGCAAAACCAAAACTACTAGCTGCCCGTGTGGAAAATATGGGCACCCAGAGTTTAGGCGAAAATAATAAACTCCAGGTCAGTCATGGGACTGGTGTGAGAACTTAAAACAGTTATTAGCTTTATTTTTAAAGTTGGGTAAATCAAGGGACCACGTCGTATAACACAGAATGGGTTTACTCCCAAGAATACCATAAAACAAACAGCGCAATGCTAGAAGGAAAACTGAAGCCATTATAAAACTCAGGTCCCATCATATAATGCAAACACAAACCAAATGATAGTGTTTTACTTTATAATGGCCAAACATGCTTGGTACGCGAAATTTATCTTTTATGATTACTATAAGTGAAGAAATTTACTTTAAATATAAATGTATCAATCATAGACGGCATAGGTACCATATATTATGTCGCCATACATAGGTTTACAACTGAAACCGAAAAGTCGCATATTGGAAATTGGATTTCCATCATGAGTCGATGCAAGGGATCATTCCTCACTGGTTTCGAGACACTCTAGTAAATGCCTTTGGATCACACCTACGGGCAACCCTGGGACGCGGTAGGGTCAGTCCACACTTACTTTAGTGGATTGGTTAATCCTAAACACACGTTTCCCTATCCTATCGGACCTATCTCTGAGCCATTAGAGACTCAATATCCGAGGCGCCTCATTCCATCATCCACATATGTAAAAATGTCTTGCCTCCATACCAAGACACCACTTCTATCTAGAAAGAAACGCCATGTCCTCCCTACGTCCCTCATCCCGTTTTTGACTCATACCGAGGTGTGAGGCTCGTGAATTAACGTTATACACAAAGTTGTGCTAATTAAAGCCATGCTTTGATCATCAACTACAAGACTCTACTTTTCAATAAAAGCCTTGATCAGCATGCCACATGGTCAATCCATACCATACCATTGATCATTTACCAATATATAACCTCTAAGCTCGTACGTATCAGAGAAGGATGTTAATCAAGAGAATAAATTCTCTGCCACCAAACAAATACATATAATTAGAAAAGATCAAATAATATAGCACAAAGTACAATTTCAGACACACAATCCATTTACAAGTCCGTTCTGGGTCTGAACGAAACCAGAGGCACCATATTCCTCGTTCCATATGTCAAATACAGGAGAGAAGTCCTCGCATATACGAACAATCAACAAGTACGTCTGGACCACTACCACTGTAACCCCTTCGAGGCAGCAACTCCAATCAAGGGCATCACTAGCAATCCATTTGATGTGAAGATTGTCGGTCTTGCGTCGTCTTCAATATCTTCGACTTTTAGTCGTTGTAATAGCTATTCAGAATGGGTTAAACTTGGTCTTTTTGAATAACTCGCGTACATTTATAATCATGTGATAAATAAAGATAACACACACACATCTCATTCTAATGCAAAATATTCTTTTATCAAAATATTCATATCCTTTGGGAAAAGTTCCCATTGATTTTATCAAAGATAAATTCTTTTAAATTTATTATTTAATCTTCCTTTGGATATCATTTCAAAAAAATTAAATATCTTTTAACAACTCAAACCAATTTAAGGTTAATAAAGTTTGTAGGGATTGTCGAGCCTTACCAAAGTAATCTTTTAATTTATTTTCCCAATCCCAACCTATTCATCCATGGAGAAAACTGGTGGTACTCCATATCTAACACCCATTGTGTTATCAGTAAATTTAATTACCATTTAACGTTCAAATCTAGTTAAAGATTCAAGTATCACATGAAGTAAAACTGGTGGTACTCCATTTCGAACATTTCTCGAATTTGATATTTAATTATTTCATTCACATTTCAATCTAATTAAAGATTTATTAAAACTCCATTTAGTTTTAATCTCAAAAATCATTACTTAATGATTTCTCAAATTTAGGAAAATTAATCCTGTCTTTAGTGGGTTAAAGAATGAATGTCATTTAAGACACAGTTCACGATAAACCCAAAATCATTTTCCATCTATTATGGAACCTTCACGGAAATCATTTCAATCGTATCGATATAAATTTCCGTGTTAGTCTAATACTATATAAATGGAATAACGGCAAGGACTTTTAAATTCCATAAATAGTAACGGTCTTCCTTCATAGAAGAACATTTCGATTATTATTAAATCGAAATCCATTCAATTCCAATTTAATGTACTAAATTGGAAAACTTAACTTTGAAAATTTTCCATTAAATCTTAGTTAAAAGATTTATAAATCCCAAATCATAATTTCATTGTTAATTGGGTTAAAGAACTAATGTCGTTTAAAACACAATTCACAATAAACCCAAAATTAATTTCCATTTAATTCCAATTATATTTATTAATTGTAAAATCTCATTGAATCTTAATTAAAAGATTTATTCTTTTCTCAACTGGGTTTAAAAACAGTATTATTGAAGATACCGTTCACGAAAAACCCAAAATCCAACTTGATATTAAACACAAGGCTTTGAATAGAAATCATATCGGCTTATATTCATTATCAAATTCTAAAACCAACAGATATCGTATTGGGAATAACGATATCTATATCTTCCAAATTCCTCAACGATATCCGTATAATCACGGAATCCAATAACGAAATATTTGAAGATTATTTCTATTTAAATTCATTCCAATATCGAAATATCCGAAGATTATTTCTATTCAAATTCATTCCAATATTGAAATATCCAAAGATTATTTCGATTCAAATTCATTCCAATTTAAATATTGGAAATTTCTGGTTATATTAAAACCATTTCTAATTCTTTCAATTCTTTATAAAAGTTGATAAACAACTTATTCTGATAAAAATATCTATTATCTTTATAAACTTGGAATATTTCATCCAAACCATTTCAAATCATTATTTATGATTTACCATAGTTTTTCCCTATTTTTATTCATTTAAAATAGGCCCTTTCAGTTAAATGACGTTTCAGGTCATTTAGTTGCACTAGCACTGTTTTTATTCAAATTTGAATTTAACATTTCAGAAAATCTAACCGTTAGATTTTAAATCTCTTATATTCATTTGAATAATCTTTTTGATACAAACCCAATGGTTCTGGTTTCAAGAGAATCCGATGGTCGGATCTCCCGTTACGTCCATTCGAAGTTAATGGTTGAAATTCGCGAACGGTCGCTGCGTGACGCGTTATATTCAAGCCATTTAAATATATATAATATATATCATCGATTTTCATTCAAAACCTATTTTCTAAAAACGTTAATAAATTCGTTTTAAAATGATTTCAAATTATAATTAAATTTAAATTAAACCTCTTATATTCTTATAATTTCAGAATGATAATATTTTCAAAATGTTAGTTTTGAAATTCAGTCTTACTCAATATTCATTTTAGAAATGAATAAAATCAATATAAAATCCGTTCAAGTCAAAATTTCGTTTTCTACTTAACTCGGCTTTATATTTTTATATTTTCATGTCCATCCGAAATCGGACATCAAAATCAACTTTCGATTTTCATTGAATATTATATTGCAAAAATATTCCTGTTTATATTACGGATTGGAATTAAATCTCAACCAATATCCATATAAATAAATTTATATGGATTACATACATTATAAACATCCAACGATAGTTGCGAACAACTGTCAACATCCAGAATGACGTCCAGTGTGCATTTTATTTTTATATAAGCTTCAGATGATTTTCTGACGCTTATTCTGTCTTGTTAATAACATACGAGCTACATACAAGGGAGACGTGTAAATCAGTATCATCTCAAGACCCGTGTGGGGTTTTCAACCAAGAACAATCAATTTAAATAAATCAACGGTTAATAAATTTAACCAATTCTAATTCGGTTCGAATTATTTTTCTAACTAAACAATTTTCATTGTTCAGTCTATAAATGAATGTTTATGTCCATTTTTCATAGTCACAATCACAATCACAACGCGATACAAGAAATCAACAATATTATCCATGGGTTTGCAATCAATTGCGATGTGAGCTACCAGGCACCGTATACAATTTCATGATAAATAAAACATATAAAAATCTACACTGACAATTTACGTATTTTTTTTTATATAAATACAATAACATGATAAAATATTTGAGTGAGAAGGAGTTATCACTTTGGTTTCCACTCCGTCATTCTTTTAATTGGCGATTTTATTTTTGAACTAAATTAAACGAATGTTTAATTTAGCTCAAAATTTAACTTGCTCCATTTTCGTTCTGGTCAGCTCCATGTTGTAGAGCTCGGTTCCACGAATCCCACACGATTGAGTTTGCAATTTTCTGACGTCATATGCAAATATTATGATATTACAAACTTTTAATTACATAATTAATTAATTAATTAAAAATCTTAGTTACCCTTCCTCCCTTTGTTAATCACTCCCGCAACCGTGAAACCCATCGTCACTTCGCCAAAATCGTCGCCGCACCTCCCCTCGAGCCGCCGGTAGGGCTGTATATCGGACAGGACAGTCCGTTGTCCGGCTCGGTCCGAAGCTATAAGGTGTCTGGTCCGTGTCCGTCCGATTCTCTTATAGGACAGAGCTTGGACACACTAGTTTTCTGTCCGATGATGTTTTTCTATTATATCGGACAGGACAATCCGTTGTCCGGCTCGGTCCGAGACTATATGATGTCCGGTCTGTGTCCGTCCGAATTCTTATAGGACAGAGCTTGGACACACCTCCGTCCGGTCCGGTCTGACCCGTTTACACCCCTAGCCGCCGGAGCCCCATCAGACACCGCCACAACGACCGCCTCTCCTTCTCTCCTCCTGCACCGGCCGATGGCGAACTCGAGGCAACCTCCGGCCAGAAATCGGCTCCAACCGCCGAACCTTCATGCTCGAAAATCGAGCTCCACAAACCCCCAAATAAAATCACCACCGTTGAGATTGTTTATCTCCCTTAGCTCTTCGATTTTCCAGTTATGAGTTTCTTGAATTGTTGAGCGGATTGAGAATTAAAGGCAATCAAATTTTGGAGCACGGTGGCCATTAATTCCTAGGGCCGGTGGATCTGAATAAATGAGGGAGAAAATAGGCTTAATTGATTATATATATATATTTTAATATTGTTTAATTTAGAAAAAGGGTTTTGCATCCGAACTCCAAACGAGACCCAACGACTGTCGCCCTAGCTAGATACCCCATTTCGGACACAATGAGATATGTTTCGTAAGCTAATTCGGCTGTTTTGATTAGTGTTCATCAAAATTAAAATATAAATTAATATGACGTTACATATTGAATTCAACATATATTTTAATTTACCGGGCCGCATACTGACTCCAAAAATTACGAATATTGAAATCCAGTTATGTTTTGACGATACAGTCATAAGAAAATTAATTTCATCGAATTTGAAGACTTTTGAAAAATGTCTTTTTTCTAGCTGATTAAATTTACAAGTGAAATTGAACGTGCCTTTAAATTTTCCACGCTCACATATTAAATTCAAAAATTATGAAATTTGAAACCTAGCAATAATTTGACATTCCGGATCCAACAAAAGTGGTTTCGTCGAATTCGGAGATCGTTGCAAAAAGATTATTTCTAAGGCGTATATAATATTAAAATTATTAATAAAATTCCACAGCACCTATTTCAAATTTTAATCTGGACATAACTTACAATTTATAAAGTTAAATATCAATTTCTTACATTCATTAGAAAGATATAGTTAATATAATCCTAACGTTTCTGGTTTCGTCAAATTCTGATTTATAACGAATCCTATACATTCATTCAAAGTTTAAATCTAAATTTTCAAACTACCACGCCATTTCGAGTTCGATATATATAAATTATAAATTTATAATTTCTAACTTTGTTTTAAATAAAAAAATTAGTCATTAAATTCTACTAAATAAATCATTTTAAATAGTAAAATCCATTAAATCAATTAAAAATAAATTTTAAATTGGTTCCAAAAATACGAGTTGTTACATTTAACTATTAGCATGCAATATCAAGTGGTTACACAAATGTTGAATTGTTATTTAATTGAATTGAACTTGAAACTAATTTTGTGTTCCATCTTTCTTTTTCATGTTTTGGAACACCGTCATCAAAATAAATCATGTCCATATCTAAATTTATATGTTAAACAATGGATTGATGCTCGATGCTTATATTAGAAAAATTAATAAATACGCGCGTTTAGCAGTTAAATGATTAATAAGTTATGGATAAGTGATAATTGATGTTATTTGTTGCAAAAAACCATCATGTTGTATAAGCATCAATTATACTTTATGTGCTTCACGATTATCCAATAGGATTAACAAACAACAATAGTTAATAATATTTTAGGAAAATTTAATCAAAAAATTACATTCCATAAACATGCTATATAACATTCATATAAATCACAAAAAATCTAAATAATACACTACTAAGAA
The DNA here is from genome assembly GCA_030737875.1 of Allium sativum. Classification (NCBI taxonomy): domain Eukaryota; kingdom Viridiplantae; phylum Streptophyta; class Magnoliopsida; order Asparagales; family Amaryllidaceae; genus Allium; species Allium sativum. Next base: position 16,960,711 of record CM060917.1, read on the forward strand.
AATATATGGTGAAACCCGTGTGCGTAACACGGGTTCGCACTAGTCTTATATTAATGACGCATTCTCATTTTTTATATTCTGGAAATTTAATATTATGTTTTTTTGAAATGTGAAAAATCAAAAAACTTTCTAATAGTCATACAATAAATTACGCTTTCATTTCTTTCCATTATTCTCTTTTCCTACGTGTATCTTTTGGTCATCCACTCTAATGCCTATCTATGCAAAGTGTAACATTCATTAGTTAATTAATTTTGAAATGTGAACAACTACATTTCAATTCCCTCACCTCTTCATTATTTCCTTAATACTAGCTATTCTACTCCCTCTGAATCGACGCATTCCTTTTTAATTATGCTTTCCCAAACATTGCATATATTTCTTTTTTCCTCTCTTCTTTCCGTTCCATTTCTATCTCACATAATTTTTCCTCCATCAAATCACGATTTCCTAATAAATTCTTTTTAAGGAAAAGTAAATTACGCATCTTATTCCGTTAAAGTCATAAAGTTTGTTTTCTTTCCCTTTTTTTACTACTTTCCCCAAATTGACTACCTCCTTTTTCTCCACTTTATTTCTTAATTAATAACACAATCATTTCTTTTTCATCACTTTATTAATTTACTTTCCTTCATTCTATTAGTTTATTTACCTTCATTCTATTTTCATGCATCTTATATTAATGACGTATTCTCATTTCTTAAATTCTAGAAATTTAATATTATGTTCTTTTTTAAATGTGAAAAATCACAAAACTTTCTAATAGTCGGACAATAAATTGCGCATTCATTTCTTTCCGTTATCCTCTTTTCTACGTGATTTATTTTTGAATTTTGAATAAGAAATAAATGTTGATTCGACCGACACCTCGTGCCTAGTTAGCCAATTTATTTCCTTCATAACCTACGATATGTGGAGACACCTCTCTCCTCCAAGAAAAATAAAATAAAAAATTATGTAGCCATTTTCTTTCTAAATTCGCGACCACTTCTTCTTCCCAAAATGCCCGTTCTCTCCAAACGATACACACAAGTGTACTTTTACTTCTTTTCTTTTATTTCTCTCTCAAAATATTTCACATTTTCCTTTCATTCCCTTTTCCCTTAAATCACCTCCTTCCCATCCTCCACTTCTCTATATATAAAAAAAAAAGAGATTAAAATGCAAATGAAAGGTTTGATTTCTAGCTTTCACCACCGAATCGAAGAATAACCGTAAGGTGAGTTATCTATGTTTAGTCATAACTGAGAAGATCGTTTGATTAAGACTTGAGAATTTGATTTCGAAAATTTTGAATTTGATTCGTAATATTTTAAAGAAAAAAAATACTAGTAATGTATACAATCTTCTCACGGATTCGGTTCCATTTTCGACAAAAAGTCATGATGCTGCCATCTGTCCACATCTACAATCCAATGCTTTCCTCCTATTTACCTAGAGTCGATACAATTTTCTCCCCACCGTTACGCTAAATTTGTTTCACCCAAATTCGTTCACCTCTCCTTCCACCCTATAATACAGTTGTCTCCAACATCACCCTGCAGCTCAACCCAACTTCGGTTTTACCCAAATCCGTTTCACCCTTTTCCCTTTTGCACCAGCGTCGGGCTCTATTTTCTTCCATCAACACGGGAGCTGAAAGACCTTTCAACTTTGAAACCGTCGACCGACTAGGGTTCCGATGCTGGTACGTGTTTCGTTCTTTTCTGACTCTACCGATCTTATGCTTCTCATTTGCCTGAGGGTGCAGATCAACTATTAGGTTCTGTAAGAAATTGTAATAACTCTTTTATTACTTGCTTTATAGAATGTACAGAGACTGAATTGAATGTCTGAAACAGACGCTATTTACAAATATTTATACAGGATTGATCAAAAAGGCAATGGGCTAGACAGATAGGCCCATGTGTTAATAAATGAAGCATTGCTGAAGCCCATCGGTTTATTTTGATATAGGTCATCTGAGTCTCATATGTTAACGGCCCCCACCTCAAAACAAACTAGGGTTTCTCCTTTATTTCAATGGAGCTGCCAGCTGAAACCCCTAGCTCTCCACGTAATCTCTCAAAATTGCTTCTCGATAGAGTTTTAGTTAAGACGTCTGCCTTTTGGTAGAACGCTGGAATATGATTCACCACTAGTCTTCCTGAACCGGTCCTTTCTCTGACGAAGTGGAGGTCAATCTCCATATGCTTCGTCCTAGAATGCTGAATCGGGTTGATGGATAATGATACGGTGCTTCGATTGTCGCACCAGAGTGTTGGTTTTCTGGAAAAGCTGAACCCTAATTCATTAATTAGGGCTTCAACCCAAATAATCTCCGCCGTGGCTGATGCAATAGCTCGGTATTCCGCTTCGGTGCTCGATCTGGATATGGTGGACTGCTTCTTCGTACACCAGGAGATAGAGTTCGGTCCCATGAACACACAGTAACCAGAGGTTGATTTTCGATCATCTGGGTCGTTTGCCCAATCTGCATTACTGTAAGTATTCATGTTTGTGTCTTTACTTGCTTTAATTACAAGACCATGCATCCACAACTGAGAGATAATACCTGTGGCCTTGTCTGGAGTTCAATGGTGCAGGACCCCATAGGTCCACTGTCACTAATTCAAGAGGTTTACTGTAAACAGTTTCAGATCTATTAAAAGGCAATTTGTGACTCCTGCCAAGTTGGCAGTAGTGCGTGCAAATTTCAGACACAGGTGAGTTTTTGTAATCAGTTTTATTATCTCTTAAAATTTGCCTTACAATGTCATAACTAGGATGCCCTAGTTTACAATGCCATATATCTAAGTCATTTCTGATGCAACTATTGTTGCTACAGCCCAGATTATCTATATTATCATCACTATTAAAATTAATATTAGCATTATAGCACCATGTATTATTATCGGATCACTTTCCTGATGATATGTTGCTGAATTTGTGTAGCCCATTGTCCAAACTACCCTATAATAATATGTCTTTATTTAGAGAGTCTCTAACAAGACAATACTTTGGGTGAAACTCAAAATACACCTTGTTTTCATTGGCGAATTGGGACATACTAATCAGATTTTTCTTGACATTAGGAACTTCAAGTAAATTGTTGAGAAAAATCTTTCTTTTTCCATTAACACAACCTGTCCCAATATGAGATATATTCATAGTTTCACCGTTACAAGTATGAATAACTTGCGTACCTAAGTAGTTTTTGTTTCCCAGATTTAAGTTTTGTAGATTGTTTGTGATGCGGTTGGTCGCTCCAGAGTCTGGAAACCAATCCTCAGCGTTGATATCATCAGTTTTGGTTAAATCAACAAAAGTTTTTATAAATATAATATATCCAACTTCTAATAAAAGCTTTGATGCAATTTTAATATACTGACGTTCATGTTTTTTTCAACTAAACTTTAATATCTATTAGCAGAAATATACTGTTGGTTTAATTTGCATATATTCCTTGCTTTTAAGAAACACTCCAAATTGAACTGTACATGCATTGAAGATAGACACAGTTAATTTACATGTAGGTGCTCCTTACGAAATATGCTTACATGACCAGGTTAAGTAAATTTATTTTCTCATTTTCGCACTCATGTCCAGCTCCAATTCTTTCTATATTTGACTGGAAAAAATAGAAATAATAGATAAAAATATAACATAATATTTTTAAGCTACTTAGTATTAGGTCAGAATGATACCGCACTAAGAAGTTAATAGATTACAGCAGTTACATTTTTGGATTTGATACTGTACCAAGAAGTTAATAGATTAAAACAGTTACATTGCTCGGATTTGATTGGTGTGAATGATACTGCACTAAGAAGTTCCCAGCTTAGACTTCGTTTTTTATACTTTTTTCCGTGTTAGAATGTATAGCTTAATGGATAGCATGCTTTTTCCAAAGAAAAACCAGTATCAGACATATTATTCAGATCTTTCACTTTCTTTAAAAGCAAATGTAGAAATCTAAAGACACATATACATATTATTTGCTCTTTCTATACTTTTTGTATTGACTTGAATGGCCAATATATTTTACTGTAGATTTTTAGCTAGCAATATTTGTACAAAGTTATGGTTGATCAACAGTATATGTTATGGTTGCTATCAAGGATTTTAATTCGAGATTTCTTGAGTTGTTAGGATCATTTTTCTTGTGCTTTGACTAAAAAAACTTATAACAAATCATAATTTTTTACTGTATTACCTGCAAGCCATGTATTGTCAACTAAATTGTCATCGAAATATATTTTGTTACAGCTGATGCATTTTCATTGATATTAACGTGCACGTACTCTTAAAATATGTAAAATACTGATTTAGCTCTTTGCGTCCCTTCTGAATTACTTCCGTTGCCTATTAGTTTTTCAGACTGTTTTGGAGTATGTTTTTTTTTTAAATTCTGTTCTTTTCTCTTATCTATTACATGAAAGCTTAATGTTTTTCGTGTGACCTTTCGGTTTCACTTTTATCAAAAAACAATACGTTGACAGTAGTGTAGTCAAGGCGCTTGCCTAGGCGCCAAAAAGCCCTAGGCGCCAGCCTAGGGGTTTTCTGGCCATCGAAGCGCCAGGCGTGCTCGAGGCGCCGAAGTCCTAAAAAAGCGCGCTCCGGTTAGGTTCTTCTGTAAGATTTTTTTTTCGTTTCTTTGAACAGCAGCTGTTTTCTTTAAACAAGCGTAAGTGCCGTGTTATTTTTTTGTTGAAGAAATGTGTTTTTTTAGGAACAAATGCTTTTTTATTTAACAAATGCAGATTTTTTTAATAAAAAAATGCAGTTTTTTTTTTTTTTTTTGAAGTTTTGAACAAATGCAGATTTTTGTTTTGAACAAATGTTTTTTTTTAAGTTTTAACAAATGCAGTTTTTTTTTTTAAAATAAAATCAGAGCAGTTTTTTTTTTTTTTTAAACAAGTGCAGTGCAGTTTTTTTATAAAACATAAGATGTTTTTTAAACAAATGCAAATTTTTTTTTGGAACAAATGCAGTTTTTTTTGGAAGTTTTGGACAAATGCAGTTTGTTTAATCTCAATATTGCATTTATATACACTTTTTAAAAGCCAAAAATGGAGTTTTATGCCATTTTTTAAGTGCAGTTTTTTCTGCTGTAAAAAAGCAAAAGTCATGCTCAAGGCGCCCGAAGAAGCCCTAGGCACCAAAAAGCGCTAGGCGCCAGCCTGGGGCTTTTTCGCCTTGACTACACTAGTTGACATGTGTCTTGAAACAAAATGTCAACAGCGCCAAAGTGATTTCAGTCGTCTGGAGGTTTCATTTCTTCAACACGCCTTCCACCTTCGTCCATTTTATAAATCTAAACAAAGTCACCTGCCACTATTGTTGCAAAATCGTTCTCAAAACCCTACAATTAGTATGAAATCTTTAATTTGATAAAACTTTCCCCAATTAGTATTCATTATGCGTAGCTTTTCATCCAACCATTTCTTCCGTTTGCTACTGCAAATTTCAGAGTTTGGTGCTATCATGTATCCATTTTCTTGCTATTTCAACTTTCATTGTTTGCTGTTGTTTAGTCCATATAATAGGAAGTCCAAATAAATTTAATGGAATATAATAATTTCATAATTTTTAGATGATATTTTCGTTGTACTATTAATTCTCACAACCATTTCCCAGTTAACTGCACATTTTTTCACGCAAAATTTAATTGTGAATTCTTCTTTGATTCCTTTTGTGTTTTTTGACAAGAATATGTGTCGTATCTTAAATAATAAGCATAAGTCCAGTAGAAGGAAGAGGATGTGGATCATATCTTCATGTAGCATGGACGACTTTCAGTTTTGGGGTAGCTTATAGGTACTATGATTCATTTGACATCTAATGCTCTACCTCTTTTGCTAGGCATCCTGTCCTTATAGTTTGCCAAACTTTATTAGTTATTCAGTAATGTGAAAACCTTATCACTCTAAAAATATAGATCTGAAAGTATCATTTGATCTTAGTTGTATATTGAGAAAGAAGAAGAAAATCTTCCCATGTATAGTTGCCGACTTTGTACTTAACATGTAAATTTCAAGCTGGTATGGTGTTCATGTTCTTTGGGTGCCATCACAAAGAATTCTATTGTCGCCACTTATTTACTAATGCATGTACTGTTTTTTCATTTATCCTTCATATATGGTAGTTCACAAAGTAGGAGTAACGTCGTCATCTTCTTGAAGGATCAAGATAAGTCATCACAACACTTCATGCTTTCATTTCCAATATTACAGTACAAGGTATAACATTTTTTTTGAAGCTTACTTCAGATGTTTGAATTGATGTTATCTTGGGTGTTTGGCATTTTCACGTATTTAGTTGCTAATACATGTATTCTTCATTTACCCTTTCACTTATTGCAGTCCACTTGGATGTAGTTATTAGCAAGGTGATTATCTTCTTGCAGTATCATGATAAGGCACTGTAACACATCATGCCTCCCACTTTCAGTATTACAATACAAGGTAAAACATACGTGCACTTGATGTTCATTTGATTTTTAAATTTTTTTAAACTATAAGATAAACATAAATTCCCAAAACAAGCAACTGTAATATTATAGAATTAAGCGAATTCATATACGTATTGATCTAATATTGGCTGATGGATTCACTTAAATGAAATACATGTTTGCTACTTATTGACTTCATATCTGATATGTGGCTTTTTTTCTTACTAGCTTTCCAAACATATTGCTATCATCAACTTTATTTATTTTTAATTTTCTTTACGAATTTTAAATATAGAGTTTTTTTTCTTATGTAAGCCCATACGGTGTAAATTATATGAGTTTCTAAAGGTCGGTTGTTGATTTTATTTTTGGTTGAATTGGAATAGTGGAAAATCTGTTTCCATATCCTAAACTTTGAAATGGGTCAAATTTAATTATGAACGAATCATCAAAATTTTGAATTTCAATATCCAACTTCAGAATTTAAATTTTCGATCTTAAATTTATTATTCTAAATTAGTCCCAATTTCAAAATCCAAGAATTAGTTTTTCAAATTTAATTTTTAAAATTTTAGTTTAGATTGTAGATTTTCAGTAATAATTGAGTTTTTGAAATTTTAATTTTACATATTAAATTTTTTGATTTGAATATGAAATTTAATTTTTAATTTACTTCTAAAATTGATATTTTCAAAATTTTCATCCTAGATTAAATTCAAATTCATAATTTTCAACTTCTAAAATTTTCATTTTCAAAATTTTGAATTTAATACTGATTGTTTCCCTTTCTGACTAATAATTCGAAAGTTAACAAATGATTTTCTTTTTAAATTTTTTGTAGATGGTTAAAAAGTCGAGGAAAAAGTGAAAGAAATCATAAATTTTCATAGCAGCATCAAATATCCAGACCCTATGGAGCCATCATGTTGGACCAAAAACCGGGTATGTTAGTTTTCATATACCCACATCTATTTTTATTTTTGCATTATTTATAATTTAATGAGTACACATCATTTCCATTCCAAAATAGTTGATTGCTATTTGATTCATTTGATGAGGTTGTATTGACTTTTTCACTTTGTGACTATAGTTCGCTTCTGGGCTCCGACTTTTAAATGCGCTATTATTAACCTTGCAAACGCTGCTGACAATGTTTCATATCCTCGATAATCTGGTGTGTGTGTGTGTTGTGGTGATGCTTTAATCTCCTTGCTGATTTGTTTTTATTTTTACGACCATACATAGTAATATGACCAAAAACCAGGTATGTTGGTTTTCATATACCCACATCTATTTTTATTTTTGCATTATCTATAATTTAATGAGTGCACATCATTTCCATTCCAAAATAGTTGATTGCTGTTTGATTCATTTGATGAGGTTGTATTGACTTTTTCACTTTGTGACTATAGTTCGCTTCTGGGCTCCGACTTTAAATGCGCTATTATTAATCTTGCAAAGCGCTATTATTAACCTTGCAAACGCTGCTGACAATGTTTCATATCCTCGATAATCTGGTGTGTGTGTGTGTTGTGGTGATGCTTTAATCTCCTTGCTGATTTGTTTTTATTTTTACGACCATACATAGTAATATGACCAAAAACCAGGTATGTTGGTTTTCATATACCCACATCTATTTTTATTTTTGCATTATCTATAATTTAATGAGTGCACATCATTTCCATTCCAAAATAGTTGATTGCTGTTTGATTCATTTGATGAGGTTGTATTGACTTTTTCACTTTGTGACTATAGTTCGCTTCTGGGCTCCGACTTTAAATGCGCTATTATTAATCTTGCAAATTGTGCTGATTTTGCAAACCCTGCTGACAATGTTTCATATCCTCGATAATCTGGTGTGTGTGTTGTGGTGATGCTATAATCTCCTTGCTGATTTGTTTTTATTTTTAACGACCAGACATAATATGACCAAAAACGAATTTTGCTGATTTTGCAAACCCTGCTGACAATGTTTCATATCCTCGATAATCTGGTGTGTGTGTGTTGTGGTGATGCTATAATCTCCTTGCTGATTTGTTTTTATTTTTTACGACCAGACATAATATGACCAAAAACCGGGTATGTTAATTTTCATATACCCACATCTATTTTTATTTTTGCATTATTTATAATTTAATGAGTACACATCATTTCCATTCCAAAATAGTTGATTGCTATTTGATTCATTTGATGAGGTTGTATTGACTTTTTCACTTTGTGACTATAGTTCGCTTCTGGGCTCCGACTTCTAAATGCGCTGTTATGAACGTTGCAAATTTTGCTGATTTTGCAAACCCTGCTGACAATGTTTCATATCCTCGATAATATGGTATGTGTGTTGTGGTGATGCTTTAATCTCCTTGCTGATTTGTTTTTATTTTTACGACCAGACATAGTAATGTGCTTTCTTTTGCAGTCGTTGCATACGCTGGAGTTAATTGATCAAGATACGACATAATCTATAAGTATCCGTGTTGTGATGTAATGCATAAGTTGTTTCATGTTTTATTTTATGGATTATATAATGATTTTATGCTTTATGGGTTGTATAGTGATTAGTGTGCCGTATTAGTTTAGTTGTATTTTCTTTATGTTTAGAATCATAATTCTTGAATGTTTCTGCGTTATCTTTTGTCAACTGCAAATAGTGTGTAGAACAAAATCATGATTATACTTTTAATTGAATTTGTGCGTTGTACTGTGTTTTGCTGGGTCTAGGAACAACATTGCCATTTTAAAGACAAATTTAATGTAGATGTTATAACATAAATGGATTGCTACTATGACATATTAGTGCACGTGGTATTTCCGTCACCTGCATATAATAATGGAAGTGAATGTGTATGTAAAAAGGACAAGATCTATTAATTGTAATTGGGAACGCCCGTTGACCAGGGATCCTGATAAAATTGTAGGATGGCATTGTATTTTACGCTTAGCATTGCCTAAAAAGCAAAATTGATAGTGAGGTAGAATAGCTTTATTTAGCATAAAGAAGAAAAAACGATGCTAAGTGATATTTATTTTCTAAATTAAAAGCTTATCTATTCTTGAATCATTTGTTTTCATAATGTAAACTTCTTAGGTAAACACATAAGTAAATCTCTATGTATGTAAGCATGAAATAGATGATTTTCCATAAAGCATCTACTTTGCTACTTCCGTCTACATGATTTTCCATAGGATGTTTATGTCATATTTTGTCTTACCGTGTTGGATAAATTAAAACGGTGTAGATATACACATATCGATATTTAATACCTTTTGTGATCAAGTTTTAAACATTCCTAATGTCCAAGTTTGAAAATTAACTGGTGAAAATTTTGGTTGAAATTTTCATCAAATCATGTTCATATGATTAATTATAAAATTCTTGTTCTAAAATCGATTTTTTTTAGGAATACGGTCTGCGAATACCAGAATATACTACAACATAGGTTGTGAAGTTCATTTTCTCTACAATTTTTTTTTGCAATTCCATGTGTGTAGCACAATTTCCCAATAAGCAATTTTCAACCATTGTTATGCATGTGCACAGCCCACTTTATTCACAGAATCACCATACTTTAGTTAGAAGTACAACAAGCTATTGCTATTATACAAACTTTGATATTTTGTAATAATGAAGAGGCGAGGGAATTGAAATGTAGCTGTTAACATTTCATACACGTAGGAAAAGAGAATTTATTGTATGACTATTAGAAAGTTTTATGATTTTTCACTTTTCGAAAAAAAACGTGATATTCAAAATTCAAAAATTAACCGTGTAGGAAAAGAGAATAACAAAAAGAAATGAATGCGCAATTTATTGTCCGACTATTAGAAAGTTTTGTGATTTTTCACATTTAATGCACAATTCCATTAAAGTCTTAAAGTTTGTTTTCTTTCCCCTTCTTTTACTACTTTCTCCAAATTGGCTACCTCCTTTTTCTCCACTTTATTTCTTCATTAATAACGCAACCATTTTTCCATTACAATATTAATTTACTTTCCTTCATTCTATTAGTTTATTTACCTTCATTCTATTTTCATGCATCTTATAGACGTATTCTCATTTCTTAAATTCTAGAAATTTAATATTATGTTCTTTTTTAAATGTGAAAATCACAAAACTTTCTAATAGTCAGACAATAAATTGTGCATTCATTTCTTTTCGTTATTCTCTTTTCTACGTGATTTATTTTTGAATTTTGAATAAGGAATGTTGATTCGATCGACACCTCGTGCCTAGTTAGCCAATCTATTTCCTTCATAACCTACGATATGTGGAGACCCCAATAAATCACATCTTTCTAAATTAATTTCCTCTTCCTTTTCTCTTCTCTATAATTTTCTTATGCAAGTTTTAGATCACATTCCTCCTCTCCTCCAAGAAAAAAAAAAAAAAAAATTACGCAGCCATTTCCTTTCTAAATTCGCGACCACTTCTTCTTTCCCAAAATGCCCGTTCTCTCCAAACGATACACACAAGTGTACTTCTACTTCGTTTGTTTTATTTCCCTCTCAAAATATTTCACATTTTCCTTTCATTCCCTTTTCCCTTAAATCACCTCCTCCCCATCCTCCACTTCTCTATACAAAAAAAAGATAGATTAAATGCAAATGAAAGGTTTGATTTCTAGCTTTCACCACCGAATCGAAGAATAACCGTTAGGTGAGTTATCTATGTTTAGTCATAACTGAGAAGATCGTTTGATTAAGACTTGAGAATTTGATTTCGAAAATTTTGAAATTGATTCGTAATATTTTAAAGAAAAGAATACTAGTAATGTATACAAATATTTTTGAATAATAATGTTTCAAGTGGTTTTCCCAAAATGTTTTGAAAAAATATATGAATGGAGAACCCATTTTGTTGTTGGAAAATAATTTCGATGATAATGTCTCGTCATTGGAATTCATTCTTGAGTTTCAAAGTGGGCGAGACCACTTTGGTAGCCTTGCTACTTGTTTGACTTAATTGAATGAATTTAATCTCTGAAACATGGTTTGATATACATATATATATATATATATATATATATATATATATATATATATATATATATATATCGAATGATTCAAAGAAAATCAGGAGTTGTTTCTTGAGTTTATTTGAATGATAACCCTATTTATTTGGATAAATCTAATTGTACATCTTGAAGAGATGTTTGGATTCAGACTTTCAATTATTAGATGGAAATATGATTTTTTGGCCTATTTGAATAATTTTTTCCTTTTCTAACGAGTTTTGAATTTTAAGTTAATAACAATCTAAATGTGCTCAAAAAAAAAAAAAAATGTTGGAAGTGAATAAAATATTATAAGTACTAATGTTTTGAAATATGTAAATAAGATCTTTGTTAAAAACATGTATTAAATAAGGCAATGATTTGAAAGGAATATCATATGCATGAATTTCTTGGTTTTCAATATTTCAGATATGTTTGACTTAAAGTGATACTATATGCATGATTTTCTTGGTAGTGGCAAGTGATGTTATTATAAGATTTGGATGGGTAGAACTTAGGCAAACAAGTACCAGTGGAGAACTCATTGTCTTATTTATACATTATTAGTTTTGTGTGTCGAATTTAAGTATTACCGATCAAGTGAATTCAATTATTATTATGAGACAGTTAATTATTAAGTTGTAGTCAGTAATAACAATGCTAAAAAATATAAAACGTGGGGATAGAAAATGTGAGTATAACTTTTCATGTACGTAACCAATGTACCTGTTTTCCAACATTCATACTAAATTTGCAAACATATCTTATAGGGGAAAATGGGGTTAGTTTCACACTTATAATAATTATATCTAGTATTTTTTATATTTTCTTTTACCCACATCAAGAAAAATATATCCATGAATAATGATTAAAAAAACTACGGCTGTAGACCATCATGTATATATTTAAAGCAGAGAAATTATGCAGTTAACAATTTTTTGGTAAAACTCAATATTCAATGCGAATATAGTAGTTGTTTGATTGGATATGATTTCACAATTGGAGCTAAATGAGTGGTTGGTCAAATGAACAAGTTATAAAGTATCTATTAGATTTCTTGTTATATTATTTATTAAGACTGCTTTGGATGGAGCTAAATATTGAAGTGGGGATCCTAATGTCATAATGAGTTATGGATTTTTAAGTGTACTGTCATTATATACTCCATTCAAAGTTATTATTGATAAAATCTTGATATGCATCTAGTATTTTACGTAGGAATGAGTATGCTGGGCAACATTACCCCTTTTAGTTCATGCTTTTGTCCTCAACAATTGATAATTTTTTCCCACTCCAAGCTATATAACTAAACAGATAATAGATCTTACTTTGAAAGATTATAGTGAATAAAAGTTATCGTAGGTGGCAGGTTTTAAGGTAAATTTTAACTCTTTGTCAAGACAATATATCATTTTACCATTTTTAGCTTCAATCTATGTCAACTGCAAAATGTAAGTTTGCTGAATAAGCCATAAATAAATTGAGCGGCACAGTGGGTCAGGTATCTAACATAATACAAAAAAAGTGTAGTAATATTATTTTCACATATAGCTTACATGTCCTTTTTATTGATGGAAACAAACAATTGTATGTGTGCAGTTTCCACTGTTAACATTTATCTATTACAGGATAAATTAAACTAATCTGCCATCGTTTGGATTATCAGCACTACTATTAGATAAGGTATAAATGAATTCACATGATAGTATTGCACTAGAGTTATGAGACCACACAATTGGTGAATACTCCAATGGTGAATGCATAAAATGCAGGGTATTGTTTCAGCATCTTAGGCATGATATGATGTTTCAAATTATAAAAGAGTGAAAATACGACTACTTTTTCCTTTGTCATTGTCTATGTTATCGTTGTATAATTATGCCAACATAATGAAAAAAATACACCATATCTTAGATCTCTTATAGAAGAAAACCATGTGTACAAGATATGTAAGACATTTACAAAAAATCGTGTATTCATTATTGATACATGTTTTACCTGACATGATTAGCTAGTATGAATCTACGTGAAGAATTCTATAAGGGAAATTAATCCCAAAGAATATGGAGTTTCTTGAGATGTAGTCATACCACCTAAAGGACCTACTGATATCAACATTCTATCCAACAGTTGAAATTGGTAGACTGGGTGCATATAGGAAAAGTTGTTCCTTATGAATAAAAGCTTGGTTTTATTTGCTTAGATGATGGTATTTGTTAATGTTCCTTTAAGGTAAATATATGTCACGTGCCACGCTGCGTAGTTAAATACAATTTATTTTATTGATTGCTTGAACTTTACATGCATCGTTATTCTTACATGATAATTGTTGGAAGTAATTATATTTAATAATGTAAAGATTAGTAATTTAGTACTTATCCCATATAACCAATCAAATGATATAGTGTTTCTTATTTCAGTTTTGACTTATAATATCGTTTTACATTATTTATCGTTATTTTTATATGATAATACTTGGAAGTAATCGCATATAATAACGTAAAGAGTAGTAATTTAGTGCTTCTTATCCCATACAACCGATCAAGTGAATCAGTGCTTCTTATTTTAGTTTTGAATACAAGATTATAACATCATTTTGCATTATATATCATTATTTTTGTTGATAATACTTGGAAGTGATTATATTTAATAACATGAAGATTAGTAATTTAGTAATTCTTATCCCATACCACCGATCAAATGAGTCGGTGCTTCTTATTTCAATTTTGACTTTAAAGATTTTAATACCGTTTTGTATTATATATCGTTATTTTTATTTGATAATAGTTGGAAGGGGTTAATTTATTTAATAACTTAAAGATTAGTAATTTAATACTTCTTATCCCATACAACCAATCAAATGAATCAGTGCTCCTTGTAATTTGGTAATTATCTATGCTTGAAATAAAGCATCATATGTCTTACATATATAGAGTGTTGTAAAAGTAATAAACTTGTATCTTACATGTGAAACAAAAGATTAGGTTATAATCTCAATATTCTGCTGATGTCAAGATTTACAAATACAAATTATTACAAGAATCTTTCTCATGTTGTATTGGTACTCCTAAAAAAATCATGTCTATTAGCCAAATGAATCTCCAAAGCTATGTAGTTAAAGCTCCGCTAAAGCTCCGTATAATCCCCCTTATAGCCCGTAGCGCTTTTCAGCCGCTAAGCTATTTCAATTTAGCGCTGTTGAACAATATATCCGTTTTTAGCCTCGCTATTTCCCGCTATATCCACTAAATCAAGGCTGTTTTACATCCTCTTTAACAATATTAGTATATAAAGCTTGATTTCACTAGTTCTTTTTTAAAAAAAATTAATAACATTAAATAAAAGAGCTAATTCTATGGCATAATTTCCAATATATTATAGAACTATATTATAATCATAAAATCTAGTATGTGTAACCATGATATTCAAATTTTGTTATATAACATTAATTAATGTGAGTTTCTTCTAGTGCATATAATGTTAGAATGATAAATAATTTATTTAAAATATTTTGTTTCACCTCTAATGAACCTTTTTGTGCCTCCGCTATATCCTGCTATTTCCCCGCTTTATCCCCGCTACACCTTTTCTACATCTCCATCGCCATGCAACCGCGAAGCGCTTTAACTGCTCAGCTCCAGAGAAACCTCATAGTCAACATTAAGGCCTATGGTACCCGCGTGAAGTAGGAATTTACTGAAGGCTAATTACAAAAAAAAATAAAATAAGTTAAGTGTGATTATTAATAATGATGAGCCAAATTTTAATCAAAAATACTTATCCATGCAGAGTTAGGTATAGAAGATATCGGTGTACTTAGGGAAGATGTATGACAAATATTTTTATTAAAATGATTATTTTGAAAATTTTACTAGAAAATAACTAAAATGTTTAATATATATAATTGACATTGAAGTTTTAACTTTTCATTTCATGAGAAAAGAAATATATTGCTTTTCAATAATTTTGATTCATAAATTTTAGGTAATTTATAAAATTTATTATTTCATAACATATCACCAATACTTTATTGTTTGTTTCCCCTACATACATACATACATATATATATATATATATATATATATATGTGTGAATGTTTCACAAAATACTTATTTCTATGGTAAAACATTGTTATCTACCATTCATTTATTCCAATACCATTAAGCAACTTTTATAAGCTTGCTTTGAATGATTATGTCTCTTTGATCATTTGATCTAAATTGATTTTTAATCAACTGTGATGTAAAGTATTTTTACTATTTACCCATCGTAGTGATATTAATTATCTTTAACTTAGGCTTATTACATGTTATCTTGGTTATTAGGTTTGCATGAATATTCAAAGTAAAGAGTAAAAATTATTTGTTTGTTCAAAAAATTTGTTTACATAATGCAAATATCAATACAACTCTCATTTCATATCATGTTATATGCCGTAGAAAATATGATGTTTCAATGCCGTTGCAATACTTTTTTCTCAAATTTAATTAATATTGTGCAATGTCAAAAGTTTAATATAAACGTTGAAGTGTTGTTTAACTAAACTATATTTAAATCATTTTTTACTTTAAGTATATTTTTTCTATTGTAGATTTTGGAACATTATTATCAAACTATATTATTTGTATTTTTAATTAATATGTTAAATATAGCATAAACCCTAGTTGAACTTTGGCACTTGCATTATAAATCAAATAAATAGGCATGCTTAGTACCTTAAAAATCAACAAGTAAGGAATGCTTTGTGATTATTTAATTAGATTTGAAAATAGTATTTGTCATTAATTTGCAGAAAAATCAAATCAAAATATTACAACCCATGTACTTATTCTTTCGGCTTTATACAACTAAAATATATATTACAAATTCACCATTAAATAAATTATATGGCTGACCTGTGTGCATAGCGCGAGTTCACACTAGTTATTAATAATTGATAAATAGTAATTTTGTAAGCATATTTATGTTGTTACCTTCTTATTTTATAATTCGAATTATCATTGGATATTGTCGGTGTTTGATGACTGCATGATAATATTATTGTGATAGATGAGTGAGATATTATTTTCTACTCTTATTTGATTGCATTAGGGTTGTGATTGCACTAATATGTTAATTGCACCGATTTCAATGTTTATGTTGATTGTATTAAATTACATTGATTGCAATGGTGAATGGATGAAATTGTTGAATAAATGCAACTGTTTAATGTACAAGCGATTATTTGGTTGCAGGAGAAGAGCAGGAAATAAAATTACGTAGGCTTGATCCTCCAAAAGTGGTAAGTTGCAGTCTTTTCCTATGAAATAGCTACCATATCTCTTAGGTTGGGTTGGGTCGTATAAGGTTAGACACGGCCCGAAAGTAGTTGAAACTCTTCTTTTTCTTCTATGTGCAGAATTTATAAAATTGGAAGATGTGAGAGGATGAAGAGAGAAGGAAAAAGGAAGAAGAAGGAAGCTTAATTGGTAAGTTGGATCCATAGTTATTTATTTAAATTCATTTCTTATGCATCATTGTTTATCTAGTTTTATGGATGCTTAATTAAATGGATTATGATGGTTTACTTTTATAAATGGTTTGTTTTAGTCCATCTCGAGCCTTCTTTGTTATTCATTGTTTTTATCACTTTTAAGTATCTTATAGGATTAAGGTCCACTACTTTTAACATCTAAAATTAGATGTAAGCTTATTTGATGATGTTAATAGTTGATTTTGGATTTTTAAAAATAGCTTGTCTCTACACTTGCTACCATGGCCTTACTTTGAACTATATTGAAACCTGGTTCCTTTTTCCTAAGCTCCTCATTCAAATGTCTGCTTTGAATAGTTTCAAGAGAGACAGCTCCATTAGCATTGGAATTTCTCAATGAAACAACCAAAGTTTCCCAAGTTTCTGAAAGCAAACTCATAAATAAAAAAGCTTGTAAATCATCATCAAAATTGACCTTTACATTTACCAATTGATTTTTTGCATCTTGAAATAAATTCAAATGCAATACAATAGACTTTTGTTCATTTAATCTTAGATGCACTAACTTTCAAAACAGAAAAGCCTTAATAGTAGCACTTGTTGACTCATATAAAGATAACAACTTGTACCGCAAATCCTTCGCGGATTCAAAACTAGTACATGATGGAAAACTAAATCATCAAGGTATTGGAAAATATAAACAATCGTCTTCTTATCCTTCTTCTTTCAATTTCCCTCATATACAACGGAGGTTTTTTCCATCTCCATCAATCGGATCATGAAGATCATTGAGATACAGAACATCCACCAGCTTAAGCTTCCAAAAGTCCCATTTTTTCCCATCAAAGATAGCCATTTTTAGAAACGATATCATATTCGACATCAAAAACAATTTTTTTTCAAACCAAAATTATCTATATTTTGCGATGATCTACTTTGATACCAACTGTTATGCCCAAAACGAGTATGCACTACAAGAGGAATAAGGAATTCCAACGGCTAGGGGCTGTTGGTGGCCGTTGAAAAGCTGTTGGAAGCCATTGAAATGTTCGTTGGTATATGGACCAACGGTTTTCAACGAGTTCCAATGCCACCAACGGCTGTTTTCCAACGAGTTCCAACATTTTAAATTGGTCACGTGAATTTCTTGCTGCATCAATAAGCCGTTGGAAAGTGTTGAAAACCGTTGAAATAGAGCTATTGGTAACCGTTGGAAACCGTTGAAATACATGGACCTATAACCGTTGGAAACCGTTGAACGTCGTTGAAAATCTGGGTATTTTTTACAGATCTCAGATCACTCACTTCTAGCCACCCACAATCAAATATTCAACAAAACAACTCAATTTCGAGCATATACATCACAGCCACAATCACATATATACCCAAACATAATATTATACCAAAAATCAAACACAAAACATGCAAAATACATAATATAAACCATTTTTTTACAAAAAAACCTAACATCATCAACACAACATATATATAAATACATCCCAACGTCAAAATAAACAATCATCCAACACCACGTCTAAACCATCATCACCAACACATCATCAACACATACAAACCATTAGAATGTACCAAGCATAATCCTTACCCACTCTCAAAGCGTGTGTATATATATATATATATATATATATATATATATATATACTCCCTTCGTTTCATAATATAAGAAGTTATAAGAAATTTGTATATGTGTGTGTGTGTGTGTGTGTATATATATATATATATATACATACACTCCCTCTGTTTCATAATATAAGAAGTTATAAGAAATTTGTTTTGTTTCAAAATATAAGATGTTTAAGCTTGTTATTCCAATTTTATCTCTATCCATAAAAAATGACATTCACCTGCAAGCAACTTTATGAGTATTTTTATGCAAGAAAAAGTAAAAAATGGTTGATGGGAACAGAAAAAGTAATTGACAACACATGAAAAGAGAAATTAATGTGCAAGAAAAACTAAGTTAAGTAAGGGTTAAAGTGTCATATAAATTTTTTCTTAATTCTTGTGCAAACCTCTAAAACTTCTTATATTATGAACCAGAGGGAGTGTGTGTGTGTGTGTGTGTGTATATATATATATATATATAATATCAAAACAAACTAACCTCAACTCAATCCCCCTTGGAACCACTAGATGAAGGACCCGTACCGTACTGGCTATGAACTTCGCCAAATGCTGGCTAAGCTGCTCCATCTGCTCTTCGCGGTGGGGATCACACTCATTCAACTCTGCGATCTGGGCTCGTAGTTGTACGATCTCCACCTTGTCCTGAGCCCTCTGGTACGACTGCTAAGATGTCCTAACCTGTAAATAATTTTAGTTTTTTAGTATTTCATAATAGCAATTCAAGTCAATTTCAGTTTTTATTATAAATTTTATTTTATGTTACCGCTTGGTTGCCAACACCATAGTGTCTGTTCCGGGTTGGTGGATCCATGACAATCTCAAAAATCATATCTTCATCCTCGATGGTCAACTCGGTCTTCCTAATCCCCTCATGCATTTAGACCCTTTGTTGCTGAAATATACCATGTTAAACAAAATAAAATTGAATATATATATATATGTAAATTAAAACTTAAAGTTAAATCAACTAACTTTTAACAACTTATAACTTATAATCTTTAACTGTGATATATACATACATACATACATACATACATGCATACCAGGTCCTTGCAATGGTGCGGAAACGACTTGGAACCACCACGATATGTAACCGAATTCTTGTTCCTATTTGTCGAATTTCTCGCAGACTTGGTCTATAAACTTAAATAAAACAATGTTTATTCTAATTTATATATTAATCGAGTAGAAAATTTTAAGTTAAATATGCAGTAAATTTACCTGAAACTCCTCATTATTCCACCAAGTATAAAGATCATCCCACACCTTAGAGCTCATCTAATCTGGCTTTTTTCTAGATGATTTTATGCTATTTAGTGTTACTATGTAATTTTTACCCACTTTACTGTTTCGGTGGCACCGAACGAGCGAAATATCTATCTCTTGGACATCCACCGTGCCGTGCATTTTTTTAAAAATAGCATAAATATAAACTGACCAAATAGAAGCACAACTACTTAATGTAATAAATGATATATACCAGAAAATCATGTCAAATAATCTCCTTGACATTGTTTGATATCAATGTCCACTTGGGACAACAAGAAGTCATGTGAACCATGTAAGCATGGTTTGATATCGTCAAGACTATATTAGAGGGCTCTAACTCGAAACCACTGTGTTAAACGAAAAAATTATTATTTAATATTTCATGGCCACTATATATATTTATAATACATTGTACATACATGAAAATTATACTTAAAACTTAATATTTACCCTTGATTGGCTATTGGCTTAAGCCACACCGCAGGACGTGATAGCTCCTACGATGGAGCACCCCCATCGCCACTTACCGGAGGATGTGAAGGAGAAGGAGATCCATAAGCTGTATGTCTTGTGGCTTCATACTTGTTACAGACAATAATATAACATACCATAAAATGGCTATGTAAAACAAACAGTATGACATAACGTAAGAAGTCTATGCGATATAAATAATATGACATGATATAACATAAAATTATAACATTATAACAAACAGTACGACAAACAGTATGAAATAACATAAAATTACCTTTTTTAAATGAGGATTATTGATTAGTCCTTGTCACTTTCGGATTTTGACTCTATTTCATCCTCTATATATGGTTCATCTGTAGTATCAAATGCTTCAATTAATGCATTTGATTCATCGTTTAGAGGTCCAAAATTTGTTTGATCATCGGTTATTATTGTTCCTTTATTTTTCTCGACATCTACTTGATAAGCTTGTTCGTCAGGAATATTCCGTCCTTCAAATGTATACCGTATTGACGTGAACTTGATAAACTGCATTTACTAAATGTTGGGATTTTTCTCTTGAGGTTGGGGTTGGAATAACATACACATGCCCAGTTGTCCATATAAGCACATATACATTGACTGCATTCGCTGCAATTATCAATTTATAGACTGGGATTCAAGATGGTTTTGTAAGATTGTACTTCAAAACAACAAAAACAAAGAGTGGTGCATGTATGTCATTTTTGTGCATAAAAAAAAGGTGGATTATATTCAAATCTTCCGGTCTTTACCATATTTCCTAAAAATAATAAGAGTATAGTGATAAATTAGGAAAATGTAAAGAATCCGCTTCCATTTTCATTTAACCTAAATTACCGATTTCTCCATTTATACTTAATCCTAGATTCTCAATCTCACCGCAAAATCCCTTATACTTTGCGTTTCCAAACTCTCCTCCGTCGTCCATCCCTCCTCCATCTCCCTCTTCCACCAACGTCCTCTGCCTTTATAACTGCGATGACTCCTCCAGCTACTAGCATGGTTGTGAAAGCCTTGACCTTGGACCTTATTGTAAAGGATCCGCGATTTACTAATTAACATCAAATACATAATAATTTATAATTGAAAATAAGTATTGATAATTTATGATTAATAATATTACTATTAAAAATTAATAGTAAGACGTATCGATAGTAAAAGCGAAAGCCTCTGGTTGCTTCCACGATCGAACACTTCGGTTCTTCTGCAGTTTTAATAATTTGGTCAAGATTGAAACTGTTTTGGTAAATTTGTTAGTTATTGTTTACTCTCTTTTCAATTGTTGCTTGCTCGAATCATTTTGGTTCAATTCCCCAGATAGCTGATGATGATTTTTAGGATGTATTCATAGGATTTAAACACCCTCCGACCTCTGATTTCTGGAAAGTAGATTCGGTCCTCTTTCCGAAAATAAGAGATAGTAAATCTTGTATATATATCTGTTTTGGCTTTGTGGATGATGGCAAATTCTATTTCAACCCACAAAATTAGTTAATAGCCCCATTTTATCAAAAAAATACGATGACCAAACTGCCATTTTTCTGTTATAATTTTTTTTCCAGTTTTTTGAACACCTCGTAATTGTATTACGTGGTTTTTTGGTGTACCTCGTAGTATGTCTACGTGGTCCATGAATGAACCATGGAGATCATCTATGTGGTACTTTGATGAACCACGTAGGGCAACTACGAGGTACAGTAAAAAAACCACGTAGTCCCCCTACGTGAAAGGGTACTTTTAGTTTTTTTTTAAAAAAAAAAACGGGGGGCTACTAACTAAATTTGTGGGTTTACCTATTATTTCATGATTTGGGGGGCTACTAACTAAAATGGTGGGCTGAAATAGAATTTGCCGTGGATGATATGCTTTGATAGTTTCAAAGTATTTCGAATTTGTGTAAATTTCCCTTTTCCTGTTCCATGTTTACTTTGTTCGAATACAATTATGGTGGTCATTCCTCACTTTGGAAATTTTGCTAACAATTATTCCACACCTTTAAGTTGAAAGGTATCTTGTTTCTGCTTTTTCTTTGATAATTATGTTTTGAGGAGTTTAGTAATTCTGATACTAGATGGCTTAGCAGTTCAAAGGTTTATTATGCTTGTATTGTTGTTGTGTATTGTGCATGTGCACATTTGTGCGTGTGTCTAAGGGTTTGACCTTATAAGTTTATGCCTGTAGGTGTAGAAAAGTATGTATTTAAGTGTTTGGAGGTGTACGTGACTGAATTCATGTGTGTTTCAATAGTTCAGTTTAAGTGCGAGCGTTGAAATATGTTTGTTTCAGTGTAAAAGAGTGTAGTAGTGTTGTGGGGGTATGTGTGTAGCACCATGTGTAGGTAATGAGCGCGTGCGAACCTTTATCAGACTCTCAAATGCATGGGTCGAAATCTATGCCACATTTACTTAGTATCTGGGTTTTGAAAACAAATTATTGGTTGTTATTTAAAAAAGGAAAAAAACTTTAAAAGGAAAGGAATCTCAATTTATGACCAATTTTTTATTTTGATAATATGATGCAAATGATGCTTATTAGAGCGATTTTTCCGTTGATAATACACGCCCCCAATGAATTAGGTCAAAATGCCCAAATAAATATAGTGCCGTCATTCTGCGAATAAAACAAAAATACAGGCCCCCAATAAATAAGCTCAATGCCCCAATAAATTAGTGTCGTCATTTTGCGCAAAACCTAAAATTCAAGTCAGCGGTCAATCATGAAGAAGAAGACGACAAACTCGTCCAGAGGCTGGGTGAGTTTTTTATTCCAAAGTTTTCGTACGTACAGTAGAAGAATGTTTTTGACTTTTTCTGCACGCAGTAGTTGTTTGCTTTTAGCGACTATTCCGTTGTCTATTTTACAATGTTAGTTTCAATGTTTTTAAGTTCCCCCATGTTGTATGTTAATGGCACATGGTATTAGATGATGGTTATTTCATCTGCAAGCAGTTTTAAACTTTCTATAGTGCACCACACTTTGAAATCTTTCTCGTACGTCCTATGTATTTGTTTACATGCGAATTCATTTATAGAAATTTCTAATAGTTTATTATGGATGCTTTGAAAATGTTTTGAAATATTAAGTTGCAAGTATTACAGCTTGGTGCGTCTTTCATACGTTTAGTATCGGGTTTTACACATTTGGCCTTTATATAGAGTAGGGGTGGGCGCTGGCGGATAACCGAACAGATCGGTTAATATTTTCCGTTAACAGCTTAGTTTGCACGGTTCGGTTGACCGAATTTTGGTTAACTAAGGGTAGCTTTATTCGACCGAACCGAAAATAATTATCCACGGTTAACCGTTCGATTTAGACGGTTAACCTTTTGGTTTAAACGGTTATCTGTTTAGCGATTAACCGTTTAAATTGAACAGTTAATCGTTTAAATTGATCCATGCCTGTGTACCACTGGTCCACTGTGTAACGATCCATCATTGAACCTTTATTCTTGCGACTGATCGATGCGGCTATGTTTGAGCTGATCCATCAATTCTCCAATCCATCACCTTCAAAATGCAGCTGACCCATGTATATGCAAACTTATCAGTATCCAATTATGAATGCCTTTGATCCGATCATTTGTACCAACTCCCGAATATTTGTGCCACAATCCTAGCGACCCGATTCATGATTTGTATTGTTGGTGATCGATATTAGGTAGGACTGGCTTTTTTCCGTATTTCCGCTTTACCGTCAATTTCCTTCTGATTATTTCCAAAATTTGCAATTTCCGTTTTCTTCCTTAAAAATAATTTTGAAAGGAATTCCTTTTGAAAAATATCGGAAAAAGTCGGAAATTTCCTCTAATTTCCACAGAACTTTATTTCCTTCCAAAATACCAGAAAATTTTGAAATTTTGAAAAATCTGAAAATATGAATATTTTGAAAATTTGAAAAATCTGAAAATTTGAAACTTGAAAATTGAATATTTGAAAATATGAAATCTGAAATTTTGAAAATTTAAAATTTGAAATTAGAAAATTTCAAAATTTTGAAAATTCAATATTTGAAAAATTTGAAAAATTTGGAATTTTAAAAATTTGAAATTTTGAAAGTTCGAGAATTCGAAATTTGAATTTTGAAAATTTGAGATTTCAAATTTTGACTTTCGAATTTTTGAACATTTGAAATTTAAAATTTGAGAATTCGAAATTTATAAATTAAAAAGTTTGAAATTTGAAATTTTTAAAATTTTGAAATTTCAAATTTTCAAAATTCTCAAATTGTCAAAAAATTTAAAATTTTCATATTTCAATTTTGAATTTTCGTATTCAAATTTTAAAATTTTAATTTTCATATTTTAAATTTTCAAATTTGAAAATAAACCGAAGTCCTTTTTCTTTTTTTTTGTTTGCCAAATGGGTCTTTACTTTTGAAGTGGTGATTAGTGACTGCGGCGGACCTGGAAGGCGTAGGACCTACGCCTTAGGCACGCCTAGGCGCGCACCTTGACTACAATGGTAGAAAATAGTGAATTTCCGAATTTGAGGCCGTGGCGGTGGTAGGAGGATGGATCGATAAATATGAGGAAGGAGAAAGGAAAACGAAAAGAGCTGTTTGGGAGGTAAAAAAGGCACTATGCATTCGACATCAACATGCCGATTCTCACCATTTCCCCAATGGACCAAATGATGTGTGTGGAATGTTGAGGTTCTAACATGTCCCCAACGGTAACACGGAAAACATTATCTGTGAGCGGTGCCTTAGTGTCTTTGAAGTTTGAAATTCACCTAAGCTAGGAGCCTAAGAGAAACATCTAAGAAGATTGTGTGTTAATTTTAGACTGTTTCAAAGGTTGCCTACACAGGTTATCCTTAAATCACGGTATCCAAAACCATGACTGTGTGAAATATCGCCTAAAAAGAAAGCTTATGCTATCAAACCAAAACTAATATTATTTTGGATCGTTTTTCCGAGATCTATAGTTGCAAATGATTTTTAACTTATTAAACGCAGGTAACTAGGCCGGAAAAAAAAAACCGTAATCGAACTTCTTTTTCTAAGTTTCTGGGCTTTTAAAGGAATGTAACATAGTGAATTGAAATGACTAACTTGGTTCCTGAATATTCAGATAACTTATAGTGTCATTTTAGAATCAAGACTTTAGAAAAAGTAAACACTAATGCACAAATTTAGGTGAGAAAAGAAACTGAGGAACTGAGCTTTATATCTTTTCCTTTTATTTTTGAGATGGTTAAGGACGTAAGAACACAAGGGGATTTCTACTTTCTAGCATAGGAAAAATATTCCAGATCAAGTACCAGGTTATAAACAGCCTTTTGAAGTATACAACATTTTGCGTTCACCTCATATGAACAGGTTCTGAAGTTTTGTAGTGAAAATAAATAATAGAGTGACATAGAAAAGAAGGAAGAGAAGATTTTTTTTGGGGGGGGGGGGGAGGGGGGTGAATTTCATTTCATTTGCATGCACCATTGCATGTATCATTTTGAACTGTGCACATAATTTAAGTGCCCATTGTACTGTTTTTGTGCCTTCTGAAACTTGGCTTTATGCATTATGATATTGAGCTGATCAATCCCTTGTCCAATACCATGCACATTTGTGTTATTCATTGGCCTTTAAGGCCAGGTCGTTTAGCAATATGGATCGCACGCGATTCATGTGTGATGGGTTAGGAGAGATCTACGAATTGTGAGCAACTCTCAACTTTTCTGGACCGCATGTTTCATTACATTCAAGTCGTGGGTTTTTAAACCGGATTAACATTTGCCCCTCGAAGCAAACGTTGTCGAAGAAAAGGGGTGCTTTGAAATGAATGGTTCATACGATTGCTGATGGATCATGATCACCCGCTTTGAATGGATTGGAGCACGTAAATTATGATGGATCGGTCATGTTATCTTTGGTCGTTGAGTTTGCTCTGGCTGTAGTTTGCTAAGCCCGATTCCACGCATGACCTTCGGCTGTAGGTTTGCAAATGACCGATGGGTTGTTGGTCTTCGAGTTAATCATTGGAGCTATTTGAGTCGATCCAACTTGAAAAATGATTGAACAAATCGAACTTGATTCTCCTTGCTAACTGTCCCGAAACAAGAAAATCTTTGCACCAATTCGGGCGATTACCCCCAGTGCTTTCCACATCATTTCTCTCTTAACCAATTTGACAAGTAACATTGGTGAATGACCGGATTTCTATTTGAATATTTCTGAGATTAATATAGTTTAGGGTAATCTCGACATTTGGTAATCAAAACCCTAACATATGGCACTTAAATAGGCAGTGGCTAGGTTATGCTAGGCTGCTACATTCTTTTCTCTAAAATAAAACTAAAGAAGAATAGAAGGCAGCAGCAGAAACATGGGAGTTTGAGCCCGATAAAGATCCGATCTAGGAGCTAAGAAAATGAGGAAAATATAGGTGAGCATTTTTTTTTAAATACTATGGCACTAAGTCCTATTGAAAGGCAGCCTAATCCCTTAAAAAATGATAAACATATTGTTATTAATATTCTTATGCTTAGACCATACCACCATACCTCATTTTAGACCATTTTTTCGGGAGGTTTTAATATTCTTATGCTTAGACTACAAGATAAACATATTGTTCCCTAACACTGCTATATTCCGAAATAGTACATTCATATTTACAGTGATACTCATAATCATATTGTTTTGCAGGGAGCACATGATTATGAGTATCACTGCAAAACAATATGTGCTCCCTGCAAAACAATATGGGCTCATATGTGCTCCCTGCAAAACAATATGATTATGAGTATCACTGTAAATATGAATGTACTATTTCGGAATATAGCAGTGTTAGGGAACAATATGTTTATCTTGTAGTCTAAGCATAAGAATATAGAAGTGTTAGTCATTTCAATTCACTATGTTACATTCCTTTAAAAGCCCAGACACTCAGAAAAAGAAGTTCGATTACGGTTTTTTTTTTCCAGCCTAGTTACCTGCGTTTAATAAGTTAAAAATCCTGTGCAACTATAGATCTCGGAAAAACGATCCAAAATAATATTATTTTTGGTTTGATAGCATAAGCTTTCTTTTTATGCGATATTTCACACTGTCATGGTTTTGGATACCGTGATTTAAGGATAACCTGTGTAAGCAACCTTTGAAACAGTCTAAAATTAACACACAATCTTCTTAGATGTTTCTCCTAGGCTCCTAGCTTAGGTGAATTTCAAACTTCAAAGACACTAAGGCACCGCTCACAGATAATGTTTTCCGTGTTACCGTTGGGGACATGTTAGAACCTCAACATTCCACACACATCATTTGGTCCATTGGGGGAATTGTGAGATTCGGCATGTTGATGTCAAATGCTAAACAAATAACTGTTTAAACCAAACGGTTAACCGTCTAAATCGAACGGTTAACCATGGATAATTATTTTCGGTTCGGTCGAATAAAGCTACCCTTAGTTAACCGAAATTCGGTCAACCGAACCGTGCAAACTAAGCTGTTAACGGAAAATATTAACCGATCTGTTCGGTTATCCGCCAACGCCCACCCCTACTCTATATAATGGCCAAATGTGTAAAAACCTATACTAAACGTATGAAAGACGCACCAAGCTGTAATACTTGCAACATAATATTTCAAAACATTTTCAAAGCATCCATAATAAACTATTCGAAATTTCTACAAATGAATTCGCATGTAAACAAATACATCGGACGTACGAGAAAGATTTCAAAGTGTGGTGCACTATGGAAAGTTTAAAACTGCTTGCAGATGAAATAAACATCATCTAATACCATGCGCCATTAATATACAACATGGGGGAACTTAAAAACATTGAAACTAACATTGTAAAATAGACAACGGAATAGTCGCTAAAAGCAAACAACTGCTGCGTGCAGAAAAAGTCAAAAACATTCTTCTACTGTATGTACGAAAACTTTGGAATAAAAAACTCACCCAGCCTCTGGACGAGTTGGTCGTCTTCTTCTTCATGATTGACCGCTGACTTGAATTTTAGGTTTTGCGCAAAATGACGGCACTAATTTATTGGGGCATTGAGCTTATTTATTGGGGGGCCTGTATTTTTGTTTTATTCGCAGAATGATGACACTATATTTATTGGGGCATTTTGACCTAATTCATTGGGGGCGTGTATTATCAACAGAAAAATCGCTCTAATAAGCATCATTTGCATCATATTATCAAAATAAAAAATTGGTCATAAATTGAGATTCCTTTCCTTTTAAAGTTTTTTCCTTTTTTAAATAACAACCAATGATTTGTTTTCAAAACCCAGATACTAAGTAAATCTGACATAGATTTCGACCCATGCATTTGAGAGTCTGATAAAGGCTCGCACATGCTCATTACCTACACATGGTGCTACACACATACCCCCACAACACTACTACACTCTTTTACACTGAAACAAACATATTTCAACGCTCGCACTTAAACTGAACTATTGAAACACACATGAATTCAGTCACGTACACCTCCAAACACTTAAATACATACTGTTCTACACCTACATGCATAAACTTATAAGGTCATACCCTTAGACACACGCACAAATGTGCACATGCACAATACACAACAACAATACAGGCATAATAAACCTTTGAACTACTAAGCCATCTAGTATCAGAATTACTAAACTCCTCAAAACATAATTATCAAAGAAAAAGCAGATACAAAATACCTTTCAACTTAAAGGTGTGGAATAATTGTTAGCAAAATTTCCAAAGTGAGGAATGACCACCATCATTGTATTCGAACAAAGTAAACATGGAACAGGAAAAGGGAAATTTACACAAATTCGAAATACTTTGAGACTGTCAAAGAATATCATCCACGACAAATTCTATTTCAGCCCACCATTTTAGTTAGTAGCCCCCCAAATCATGAAATAATCGGTAAACCCACAAATTTAGTTAGTAGTCCCCCGTTTTTTTAAAAAAAAAACCTAAAAATACCATTTCACGTAGGGGGACTACGTGGTTTTTTTACTATGCCTCGTAGTTGCCCTATGTGGTTCATCAAAGTACCACATAGATGATCTCCGTGGTTCATTCATGGACCACGTAGACATACTACGAGGTACACCAAAAAAACACGCAGTACAACTTCGAGGTGTTCAAAAAACTGAAGAAAAAAATGTAACTGAAAAATGACAATTTGATCATCGTATTTTTTTTGATAAAATAAGGGGGCTATTAACTAATTTTGTGGGTTGAAATAGAATTTGTCATCATCCTCAAAGCCAAAACAGATATATATACGAGATTTACTATCTCTTATTTTCGGAAAGAGGACCGAATCTACTTTCCAGAAATCAGAGGTCGGAGGGTGTATAAATCCTATGAATACATCCTAAAAATCATCATCAGCTATCTGGGGAATTGAACCAAAATGATTCGAGCAAGCAACAATTGAAAAGAGAGTAAACAATAACTAACAAATTTACCAAAACAGTTTCAATCTTGACCAAATTATTAAAACTGCAGAAGAACCAAAGTGTTCGATCGTGGAAGCAACCCGAGGCTTTCGCTTTTACTATCGATATGTCTTATTATTAATTTTTAATGGTAATATTATTAATCATAAATTATCAATACTTATTTTCAATTATAAATTATTATGTATTTGATGTTAATTAGTAAATCGCAGTTCCTTTACAATAAGGTCCAAGGTCAAGGCTTTCACAACCATGCTAGTAGCTGGAGGAGTCATCGCAGTTATAAAGGCTGAGGATGTTGGTGGAAGAGGGAGATGGAGGAGGGATGGACGACAGAGGAGAGTTTGGAAACACAAAGTATAAGGGATTTTGCGGTGGGATTGAGAATCTAGGATTAAATATAAATGGAGAAATCGGTAATTTAGGTTAAATGAAA
Source organism: Allium sativum (assembly GCA_030737875.1). Classification (NCBI taxonomy): domain Eukaryota; kingdom Viridiplantae; phylum Streptophyta; class Magnoliopsida; order Asparagales; family Amaryllidaceae; genus Allium; species Allium sativum. The sequence continues at coordinate 16,990,855 of CM060917.1, forward strand.
ATGGGAAGCGAATTCTTTTCATTTTCCTAATTTATCACTATACTCTTGTTATTTTTAGGAAATATGGTAAAGACCGGAAGATTTGAATATAATCCACCTTTTTTTTAAGCACAAAAATGACATACATGCACCACTCTTTGTTTTTATTGTTTTGAAGTACAATCTTACGAAACCATCTTGAATCCCAGTCTATAAATTGATAATTGCAGCGAATGCAGTCAATGTATATGTGCTTATATGGACAACTGGGCATGTGTATGTTATTCCAACCCCCACCTCAAGAGAAAAATCCCAACATTTAGTAAATGCAGTTTATCAAGTTTACGTCAATACAGTATACATTTGACGGACGGAATATTCCTGACGAACAAGCTTATCAAGTAGATGTCGAGAAAAATAAAGGAACAAGAAGATTATCAAGAAGATTATCTCGTTGATACACAGAGCTCCAAGAAGCAAGCAGCGGGCACATTGCTCATCAAGAAGATTATCTCGTTCGCCAATCAGAATAACGCTGCAACGATAGTGCTAATTTCTGGGGATGGGGATTTCTTTCCCCTCCTTAACCATCTAAGAAAAAATGGTCTAAAAATTATAACGTTTGTTCCTCCCGAAGAAAGACGATCATACAAGCTGTGCAGTGTAGCGGATCATTGCTTTCAGTGGGAGATGTTATTTACTAGTGATAAATAAGTTGTTTTTTTGTTTTAGAGTCTTATAGTTGTCGAAGTTTGCTGTTTAGTAGCATGTAATTTTGGATCTCCTGCTTTTCAGGTTTCATTTGGGCGTGCTGTTGTGTAAAGGGGTGATTTTCTAGGATAGTTTGTTGTGGGTCTTTTTGTGGTTTTGGAGTAATTTTGAGATAATGCTTTCAACTATGGGCTTGATTGGGTTTGTTTTAGTAATGCTAATTTAGGTATCCGTGGTATGTCTTCCATTGCGGTTTGAGCTGTAGTCTCAAAATCCTTTTCATATCTTCTTATATTTGAAAATATCCCTATGGTTTATAAACCCACTCCCATTCTCTTTACGATTGGGAATATCGTTATATATATTCTTAACCATTAACTATAGATTAAATCACCAGTTTTATATAATCAAAAAGGCCAAACGACACACTTTTATAATATAACTCAAATGGTTTCACTACAATAAAAGCTTATCAATAAACTCTCTAATCTTTGTTTCCCATGATTTATAATTTCCTTTCGAACCCAAAATTACCCTTTTTTTTTACTAACTTTTTTTATTCGATTTGAATTAAATTTCAAATCCTTTTCATACTAATGCATTTCATAACTTTTATTTGTTTATAAAAAAGAAATTCCAATTGTAAAGCAATTGCTTTAGTTACTATTAACTATAAACAAAGTAGTTATCTTTCCGTTTAACTAAAACTAGCATAGTTATTCCATTTTAAAAGATTATTTAAAATACGAATGATTTTTATTAATCATAACTAACTCGATAATCACTTTCTTACCATTACAAACTAATATTATCTCTCAATAATAGTGAAGTCATTCAAGTTGGGGTATTCTAGTTACCTCTCGGACCTTGATCGACAACAGTCTTATCTTAGGATAATACAAATTTGCAATACTCAAATCTGATACATCATTCCCATTTCCATTTAGTATGGTTTTATAAACCATTTTCTTTTATTTGAAAACCCATTTTACATGCCAATTCCAATTACTTTATTAAGTAAACTTTCTAATCTTATATTACCATTCGAATTCAATATGATTTTCATAAACTATGTCTTATTTTGGTAATTACCTTATAATCTCTTTACTTATGTTATTAAACAATTTATTATCCTTTTGCACGAATCCATTTAACCATCCCCTTTGAAGTCCTATTATATTCACCATTTTTCTTCTTAATAAAATCTTGTTGCAATGTCCGCACTTAGCTTAGAAATCACCGTTGCAAACTTTGCCTGTAAACTCGGATTATAATCCTTTTATAATACTCTGATTAGACTTTGATCAAACTTTTAACGCCACTTAATCACTCTTAATTGAATTCCAGTTAAAGTCATCGCTTTAATTATTACACTAAAAATAGTTAGCTTAAATAGAATAATTATCATTTCTAACAGCTTATTAAATAATAATTAACCTTATTAACACTAAACAATTTGATAATTACTGAAAATATAGTCAATCGTAGATTAACTAACTATTAACAACATTTGTTAAGTTTAACAAATACTTGGAAGACCATTGATTAGATTAATTTAAATCAGATTGATCCGATTGCCAATTTATTTTTAAAACAGTCGACTTTGCCAATTGTAAACGTCAGTTAAATCATTAACTGATTTTCATTCCTCATTCCTCTTTAAATTAATTAAATACTTAATTAATTTAAAAATATTACCTAATTTTTTTATAAAAACAATTATTTCATTTTACTAACCCGTAGGTTAGTTCCTGACTTTCCATTTAGAAAATGACATAAGGATATGTCATATAAGACGTTTAATGATCCTTTTTGTAAAACATGATTTAAATATAAATATATTTATAAAATTCCAATTTTAATTCACTTATATAAAATAAATTTATAACTAAATATTATGTCAATTCGCCTGAGGTAGGACGACGTCTTAAAATAGTAGATTTTAGGCCCTCACCGCCAATCACTTAATCAATACTGTCGATCACAACAACAATCACATCCATTAACATTTAGACAGGATTCAGTGTCTTTTGGGGTTCAATTAGTTCATGTGTAAACAATATAAAAATAAACGACATACATGATATTGGAGGAATCCGACCGGATCCCTCCAACCTGTCCATCCCTACATCACGGATTATTATAGCATTTCATGATAGCATAAAAATTTAAATAAATTAACGACAGTAATATAATTAACAACAACCATTAAATCAATCATAAGCAATCAAGGCAGCCAATCAAACAATATATTTTTAATGATATTTTAATTAGGATTAATTGTCAAGAATAATCCGAAGTTTGATGTGTCTTCACGTAATAATACCAAGTTTGGATTCTTTCTGAATAATCCGATGTTTGGGGGGTGTCTTCCCATATTGATCCCTATGACCCCCTGATGTGTTATTTTGGGATCAATATGGGAATACACAAATAAATGGGATTAATATGGGAAGACCCCCCCAAACTTTAGATTATTCAGAAATAATCCAACTTGGGATTATTATGGGAAGACACGTTAAACTTCGGATTATTCTTGACAATTAATCCTTTAAATTATATGGATTTATCACATCATAACAGTCCAGAAAAGTATGAGAGTTAAATCACCATTTTTTTCAGTTGACGATTGTCGCGTTGTTTTATATAATTTCAAACATACGTTTGAAATTATACAAAAATCCAGTAGCTTCTTTTTTCAACCATTTCTGCTTGACAACGTGGTGCTCGTCGCCACGATCCCAATGAACCCTGTTTTGTTGAATTTCGTTTACATAAGAATGAGTTACGCAAATTATAAGTTTATATAATTTAGACGATTATTAAACTAATTAATTATTAATAAATTAACTTATTCCTTTAATAACCTTAACTTAAAACGTTGTCCATGCCAGCCTTGTAACAGTCCATACACGGTTTCTTCAGATCCATCCTCCCAAACCCGATGCTTGCCTTCTTCATCAAAGCACGATCCCTTCCACCAATTATTACCGCTGATTCTGAACTCCAGATCACCGCTGCATATCACCACCCTCTCCGCCAGTCCACGTCACATCGATGCCAGAGTGCTCCACCCCCCAATCGAACTCCAGTCACCAGAAAACGCGATAGAATGTTTTCCGTTCAATCCAGTCTTGCCGCCGCCTCACTCAATTTCAGACAACCGGAACCTCTGCCAAAATGACGACCATTCATCCCCACTTCTGTCCTCTTCAGATGCTTCCTCCTCTCTTGGCCCCTCCGACCTCACAAACCCCAATTCTGATCGCCATCAACTTTGATACCACAAAAATAGATAGCTCCGAACAACCTCGTTTTCCGACCGCTACGGTCCCTTTCAGACCGACTGCCCAACAGAAGAAATGTTTCTCTCCTTCCCCCCCAACAACTTTCCTTCAGACACCATGACCTAAAACTACCTCCAACTGTGCCAAATACTCAAAAAACGAAACAGGAAATACACTGTTTTTGGTCGATTCCGGCGACGTCAAGCCAGAAACCTCCCCATATTTTTACTGGGGTTAGATCTCACCCCCAATCTCCAACTTTGCTTCAGATTCCTCCAGCCGATTCACTCCATATTTAGAGATATAATTTAAAATGTTTTTAGGGACTTTCATGCAAATAAGATGGATGGAAGTGAACTTGCGTTTAGATTTTTTGGTTTTAGGCTGAAGGTAGGTGGTACGTATAAGTGATAATATTAGTATTTTAAGTTGTCGTGACCTGCAATATTTTATTTTGTGCCTATCGCCATTTCTGAACGCTGTTTATACGATCATGTGGTTACATACGAAACCCATTCGCAATGAAAATGGACGTCATGGTATAATTCGACGTTACGGTCCTAATGAATCTTGTTTCGTCTAATTCCGAGTCCGTTTTCTCAAACGATGCTCATTCACGTCCAAATGGTCATTTTATTTATATTTAATTTTTCCACGCTCACAGAATAACTCCAATTGACGCGTAACTTGAAATCTAGCAATAATTTGCTATTGCGGTCTCAATAAAATTTGTTTTATTGAAAATGGAGGTCGTTTGAATAAAATCCCTTTTTAAATGTCCAATTTAGATTAAAATAAATCAATTTGAAAATACCTCAATATAATATTAATAAAATATTATAATCGACCATATATGAGCAGAATTTCATGTACTTTCAATATAAATTGCTCTGGGTTGAGTTCTAAGTCAAAACGATATTAAAAATATTAAAAAGCCCTTTATTTTATATAAATAATCGATATAATATATAAAGGAGTTCCATAGCGCCTTTTTTAAAAATTTGATTTGCACATAAAACAAAATCTACAACATGAAAACTCGATTTTTCTCTTTTGTTAGAAAATTATTATCAATTTGATCCTAACGTTCCTTGTTTCGAAGAAATCTGACTTATTTTGGATCCTGTATGTCCAGTTAATGTTCAAAACATTAAATTACGGACTAACGCGACATTTCAAGTTCGTTTTAATTATATATATAAACTATATGTCGAAACGTCGTTTAATAAACGAAATCGTTAATATAATTCAGTATAAACATATATTAAACCATTTTAAATTGCTCGTTCACATTATATTGCAAATTCAGCATTTCCTGACTGTTTTTGTAAAGGCCCGTAAATCCGTACCAATTTGAGCTAACTAATATATTACACATTCGACTCAAAGTGCACGAAAATACAGATCTTTAATAGAAAGAAATAAGAGGATGAGAAAGATAAGATAGAACTAATAGAATAGAAGAAGAAGAATACAACTGAACAGAATCAGACTAAACACGAAACTCACAGCGGAATGAATAAAATATATTATATAATAAAATCTTGAAATACACATCCGAATTTGCATATACATACCATTATCAAAGTACAATACATCATATCATAGCGGAAATAATATCTAAATACTAATGGTGAAGCCTTCTGCTTTGAGCTCCTCCAAGTGAATCTGTAAAATCCTGAAACACTTGACTGCCCTTACAAAATTGGGCACCCAAGAGTTTAGGGAAAACATAGAAAAATAAACTCTGGGTCAGTCATGGGCCTGGTGTGAGTAAATTCCAACCATACTGTTTAACTTTGAAAATCCTTTTGAAACAAAAAGATAATAGTAAGACCAGCCCACACATAAACATGGACGGTTTTTACCTTACTATAATCCAAAATACTTTGATATCAAATCCAGTGATATTATGATAATGTCTAAACAAATAAATATCCAAGTAGCAGAACGCTTGCATCTCACGCTCCACATATATATAGTATAAAATCATAAACCGCAAGGCTCTTATTGGAGATTGGATTCCAACAAACAAGGTATGGGATCACCTTCCGATCAGTGTACTCTAGAGGGTATACACCTGGGTTCAACAAGAACATCTTGCAATCCGGCCGACACATGACCGACCACTTATTTAGCTTGAGTGTATCGAATATATTGTTACCCACGGTTGTTGGCCATCCAACCGTAATCCGAAGATACAGAAACGAAAAGAAGAACAAATATGAATTTTATTTAGATCGGTGACAATACACCCTGCTTGGGTATGACCCAACTAGCCATGTCGCCCGCCCGATTTCTGTCATTTCCCGGTTGTGAGGCTTGAGGCTACGTCTATCTTTAGAACATCTGATCACCATTCACTTTGAATGCCACATCGTTAAACCCATCAATTCACTAATCGATTTCCAAAAATATCATGGGTACAAAAAAGCTAACAGGAATGAATTCCTCCGCCACCGGACATAACACCTTTAAGAGATCAACCGTACGTGATTTATTAGGTATACTCTGTCAGACACTCGTCCATACAAGTTGTCCTGGGACTGGACAAACAGAAAACACCATTCTTGAACAGAATGACCCTTGCATTTCACTCCGTCTTCAGTTATCTTTAGCATAATCTAATTCGCAGCACCTAGGCCTATACAGAGTAGTTTTCGGATAATATATCCAACCGGTCTCTCCGTATTGACAACGATGGTCAAAACACTTCGATAGTTGGTTATTTAACTATCGAAGTAAAAACAAATATCCATTCTAATGTATAACTAAACATCACACAATCACTGGCCCTTTTTATTTTAACATTAATTTTCCAGTTTCCTATATCTTCCTAGATATTTCCCAAAATCCGTTTAAGCCTTACACTTCTTGGAAAACATTTCCAGTTTTCATTATAACTATTTAATTTGCAGCATTCGCTTTTTAAACAATATTCACTTTAAAATGTGAATATAATCCGTTTATAGAAATCTGAACACCTTTATCAAATTAATCTTCATTTAAGTAATAAATACCCTTATGGCCTCAATCTCATTTACCGAGTTATTCTATAATTTTATCTTCACATTACACTTCATAAACTCTGTTTCTAAGTCACTTCTTGTTAAGTAGATATCACGTTTATAACTTTAATCTTGATTACATATTCTATTATAATTTATTGGTTCAAAACTAAATATTAACTGTCCTATCAGATTATAATTTCTAAAATAACTTATTTTCATAATATTCGACATTGTTGAATTATAATTCCAAATCCTAATGGTTTAGTTCTAATCACATTTCGAATATCGAAATGATGTCATTGTTTTCTGAAACGATTTCCCAATTTCTCTTTCTAAACTCATTCTTATATTTCTTTGGACAAACATTGTTACTTATTACTTTAGAATAAGTGGATTTCAAACCAGTCTGTTTTCATTCCCTAGGGAATAGTGCTATATATAAAGATCACGCTCATGCTTGGTCAACAGCGTTAATTTATCGTTATAGTTCAAAAACTTGCAATACGTTGTAATATCCCCTATATAACTAATCTTGACATCTCTTTTCATTACAAACTGATACCATTCCTTGATAATAATTGAAGCTGTTCAAGTTGGGGTATTTTATTTACCTCTCAGACCTTGATCGACAACGTTCTTACCTTAGAACAGATATAAGTCCGTAACTCTAAACTCCTTATTACTAATAATATCAATTAACCCGTATTTCTTGCTTTATTTTACATATGGTTTTATGATGCCATATCCTTATTTTGAAAGCTCGGTTGCTTATAATTTTTATGTTAAGTATTAATTCTTCGCTTCATCTTCCTTATATAATTATAACTTCTTTACCCCAGTCCATTAACGCTCTTTGTCTTTTGACGTTTCTCTTTTTAGTTGAATCATTTAACCTTATACAGGCAACATCTCATTACAAATTCAATACTATCTTAAATGAATTCCTTTTAAGAAACAATTACTTTAATTACATAATAATTAACTTCATCATTGCTGACGTAAAACAGTTTACTTCATTATTGATTTTGAAAATAGATTAGTTGCCTTAATAAACAATAACTAATTATATTAGTCCATTAATCATTTAAACTTCGTTAAATGAAAAGGTCATTAATAATTATGGAATCCTATTTATTTAAACAATTAATTTCTAAAACCATTATTATTTGATTAATTGAAGATTAATAAATCAAATAATAAATTTCTAACAAAACAGTTGATTTAATCAACTTCAAATCATCAATTAATCTGTTAACTGATTGTAATTACTTCTTACCATTATATTAATAAAATTAATCTAAAAATATTGCTTAATCCTTTTTGTCTTAAAATGATTATCCACATATGACAATTTATAGCTTTACCTAATTAAAAATAATTGCTTATAATTTCCTAATAAAAATCAACTACAAAATGTTTATAATAGAACTTCTATTATAATTTAGGACTTCGCTTTAATTATAAAAATATAATTTTTATAACTTAACTTCGTTGATTTGCCTGACGGCCAATCAACTTCTTAACAAAAAAATGGGTTTATGGTCGACTGTTGCCACTTTCTTAATCGATATCGTCTATTGATTAAATCAAAATAATGTTGAATTTCCATTCGACATCAATATCCACATAGGGTTTCAATGTCATTTGGGTTCAAATAGTGCATATATAAATAATATAAAACAAACAGTACATATAAATATCGAGGAATCCGGTTGGATTCCTCCAACCGGTTTCCTGCATCCACCGATGTTAGTCCATACAATTAATACTAATTCCATACTAGGGAATATTAAAATCGATGGAATCAGTATCCAACCAATAAGGTGTACATATGCAATGATATATCGATTTCAACCAATTTAATTGTAATCTACCTAAATGGCCATCACACAACATTCAACCATTATTTATCACTATTAAAATCTAATTACAATATTTAAAATAGAATAGAGCCAGTGAATTTACTCACCTTTGCACGTTAATCTTTAAATAATGATTTGCGTCAGTTGATTAAAGCAGGCGTTCAATTCTGCCATAATTCCAAACGAGCTCCCGATGGCTCCACACCCGTTCTATTTTGTGGTCTGCGTCCCCTTGATTCCAACATGATCGATTTGATCCAATTCGGTTCACGAACGGACAAGGTACATATATTATAAGTTGACGATTTCAGAATAGCCTTAACTAATTGATTAATTATATTATTAATTCCTTAATTACCGTTTAATTTTTCATCACCGAAATCATCTGTTTTAGTTGCACTAACCATTTCTTCTCTATCTCTTTCGAAACCAGCAGCTTCAGTAACCATACGCCGAATTCTTCCAGCCCTTCCACTCCGATGTCTAACTTCTCCGAAAACGTTCTGAATACCCTATATCTACCAATACCATTATCCACATGCTCATCCTTTCTTTGCATAGTTTAATTAACTTACTAATAGTCTAACCGTATCACTTGTTTAATACGTGACTAACTTCCCAATGCTTCGAACCTGTCTTTCTCCATTGTTGCAACTTCGACTCACTCCAGCTCACACTTCACACATATAAACAACGAGAGTATAAATTATGGCCTTTCCTCAGGACCTTCCTTTCCATTGGTATTTCCAACATACGCGTTATCTTTATTCATCAGTAAAGAAAAATCTCGTCTAAATCCTTCAATTGCCAAACTGCATCTACCTCACCTTCCCAAAACATACGCCTTCAGTTGCCCCTTGGTTGTCAGGCTGCCATCGTTTCCAACAAAAACTCAAATGCCAGAAGAAAAGTGAGACGACCCCAAACCCCGTACTGACGGTGGCAAGGGTTATCCTTGGAATATAACACATAAACAGATAATAGCAGAACAGAAATAAATAAATACACCAAATAATGAACAATAGAATATACTGGATAAAAGTAATCATCAGATTTACACAGTATACAGGATCTTACTTAGTACAAATATAGTTCAGCTATACATAAATGTCAACAGCGGAAAACAAACAAAATATGTACAATAGGAGCTGAACATCATAAAAAGAGATAAATGATAGAATCCATCTTCAGCTCCAGCTATCCAGAAAGAACCAGCTAAACCTGAATACAAGGATGCCCGTGTAGAAAAAGGGGCACCCGAGTTTGAAAGTGAAACAAACTACGAGTCAGTCATGGGACTGGTATGAGAAATCTACTCAACACATATATAATTTGGCTAATCAAAGGACCACGCCACTTTCGTGGAACGGGTTTACTCCATTGGATTGCCAGTGCTTTAAAACAAATCTTACTTTTAAACAACGCAATGCTTTTTATAAAAATGAAGCCATTATAAGACTCAGTTCCCATCACACAATGCAACGCAAACCGGAAGATAGAGTTTTACCTTATAATGGCCTAAATATGATTGATACAAATAAAACAAAAGCATTTGATACTACTACTAGTGTTTATGTGTTTCGAAAACAATTTCAAACCATAACTATCAATCATAGACGACATGAGCGTTCCATGCCACTATGTCGCCAAATATATATACAATCGAAACCGCACAGTCACGTATTTGGAAATTGGATTTCCGTCATGAACCAAGGCAAAAGATAGTCCTTACCGACTTCGAGACTCTCTAGCCCGAGCCTCCGGAACAGCCGCAACTGCCCCATGGAGCGACAGGGCCGGTCCACCGATGTGGATTATAGTGCCTGAACAATACGTTTCCCCACCCTTTGGGGCGTAAATGAGCCAACGAATGACTCCATCGGACCCGGATCATCCGACCAAACAGAGGTGCCTCGCAACAGCAACAACCACATAGGTGAAAAGTATATAAATGTCAGGGCTGGTAGGTCACTGACACCACCCTAGCTGGAAAGAAACGCATGCCCTCCCTGAGGTCCTTCTCCCGTTTCTGGTTCATACCGAGGTGTGAGGCTCGCGAATTCACGTTATACACAAAGCTACGCCACACAGGCGGTGCTTTGATCATCACCACAAGACTTTGCTTTTCAACAGAAGCCTTGATCATTTGCCACTTAGGCATGCCACACTAGCAATTCATGCCATGCGACGGATGTCCATCGATATACAACCTCTGAGCTCGGGCGTCTCAGAGAAGGGCGTTAAGCAAAAGAATAAATTCTCCGCCGCCAAACAGATGTATATTTAATAGAGATCAATCAACACAGAATAAAATCCAATGTCCGACACACAGTCCATTTACAAGTCCGTTCTGGGTCTGAACGAAACCAGAGGCACTAAATACCTCGCAAACTCATCGACCACCACGTACGTCTGGACGATCACCACTCATTATCCATATTTCGGGATGCCTCCTAATCAGGACCTCGGTTACCATCCAAACGAGGTGAAGATCTCCAGTCTTCGACCACCGTCTTTATCTTCGAATTTCAATCGTCGGTCAATTATTTGAAATGAGAATTAACTCGGCCTTTTCAAATAATTCACGTATATTTAGAATTTCAAATCAATTTATTTCAATGGTTAAATTATTCGATAACACCAATTTTGTTCTTTAATGTAATTTTCACACCAAACACATTCAACCATCAAATACCACATAAATCGAGCAAATTCAGTTTATTTCCATTCCATATCCTTTATAATATTTTATAATGATTTATCGCTATTTTTATTTATTTTAAAATAGCCAATTTATACAAAACGACGCTTCGGGCCATAACGCGGCCGTGGCGCTGTTTTTCTTCAGGTTTGATTTACACATATCTTAAAATCTAACAGTTGGATCTTCACAAAATTTACATCATTAGAAAGGTCTTTTCAAAACGAATCCAACGGTTCCAGTTTCGGGAAATTCCGACGGTCGGATCTCCCGGTACAATCGTTTCGAGTTTCGATTTCAAAATACGAACTGCAGCGTCGTTATTCGATTAAATATAATTATATTTATATATATATAAATATAATTGTTTTTGGCGCTGTTTTTCTTCAGATTTGAATTAAACATTCCAGACAATCCAACCGTTGGATTTTTACAAAGTTGGTGCCGTTGGAAAGATATTCCCAAGGCGAACCCAACGGTTGCGATTTCAGGAAAATCCGATGGTCGGATCTCCTGGTATAATCGTTTGAAATCACGGTTTCAAAATACGAACTGCATGGCCACGTTTCGTTTTAATTTTATTTATATTTATATATTTATATAAATATAGTTCATTCAACAATTTCAATGTCGTTTCCACTTCAAATATTTCACTAACGCCTTTTAATTTCGGAAAAATTCGCCATAACCTCCTTTGTACGGGAGGAGCTGGGAAAATTTCCAAATACCCACACGGGCGTCTCATGTCAAAAAGAAAAAGCCAAGCGGCTAGCCAACAGGCTCATAAAATCATCACCCAAACAAACAGTAAATGTGTACCTATTTGTCGGGCACAAAATTTTATTCCTCTTCTCTAGCTCCTTTGCTATAACCTGTTCAATAAATATGCATGTACATATATACAGTTCTTATCGTTTATCATTTTCCATTCAACTTCATATTTGATTCCATTTGGTTTAAAAACACCATTCATTCTAATGTTGCATGTAAAGGCAAAAATCATATCATTAGCTAATTAATCAATATTTCAACTCATATATATATATTTATTTGAACGATTTTCTATTTTCAACACTTCACATTTCAACAAATCATGTATATAATAAAAATGTGATTTTTATTGTAAAACAATTCATTTCAAAACACTATTATTTAATATAGTTTATATAGGTGATAAAAATAGGATTTTTATTATAAAACAATTGCTTTTAAAACGAGATTATTTTACATAGTTTATATAGTTGATAAAAGGTGAGTTTTATTGTAAAACAATTTATTTCAAAATATGAATACCATTCAACACATGAATTTCTAATCAATGAATGAATATCGATTCAACACATGAAGGTTTTCTATAGTTTCTATATATAGATTAAAAATGTGATTTTTATATTTAAAACACGAATACTATTCAACACATGAATTTCTAATCAACGAGTGAATATCGATTCAACACATGAAGGTTTTCTATTCAATGAATAAATATAGTTTCAGTAAATGAAAATAATTCAAACACACGAATATTATTCAAAATTTCGGTAGCATAACGGCAGGGTAGTTAAAACCGGGACCGTCCCTAGTACGGCTCCTCGCTCTACCTTAGACCTCGCGGTTTTTGACAATGGGGATCATGCATCTAGATCGCACGCAGGCGGCATGTATATTTTTATTTCATTTCCACAAACTAATCCTATGTGGTTTCAACCAAATATTTTTCAACCACAAACGGGTATTTTTCAACCACAATCAATCAATATCAACCACAAACAATCCCAAACAACCATTCGCTATCAATCAATTTTCACACCAATCACAATCAATAAATATCGTCCATGGTTTGTGGACTAGGGGCGTATATATATATATATATATATATATATATATATATATATATAGCAATTCACTTCTATTTCCACACATATATAATTTTTACAATGCATACGCAACTTATACATCGAACGTACAACTTATACAACGCTTATACATGAGGTGTACAACGCTTATATAACTCATACATCGACTATATAATTTATACATCGTCGTTTTTCCATATCGTTTATAAATTAGAAATCTCACATTGGGTTCCACTCCACCAAAAATAGCAGAAGGCTCGGAAAAATATGCGGTCTCTTATAAAATGTAGAAGACGTCCACACGATCACGATGTTTCCTGTTTCATCGAATTTCGTTAACACAACAAAAAGATATGATTTTTCAAAGTTTGCAACGGTTTTAAACTGTTAAAATCAGTTTTAAAATTACACAGCCGATACCTTTCAAAAATCTTCAAAACTAGGTTTGAATTTTTCGATCAATCCGTGCAATGGTTCCACGATCGGGTTGCGCAGGGTCGAAGAGCTACGTGAGGCGCACGTGCGCCAGGAAGGGGGCCCACTTCGGTGGCTTCTGGTGACGGCGGCGGCGAAGTGAAGGCGGCGACTTCTCGGCGTCCGTTCTCCCAAAATACACAATGAAAAAATCGAAACTAGGTATGGATTTGAAGATCTCGAGGAGCTCTACAAAATCTTCAACTGGAGGAGGGGCTAATTTTACCTGGCTTGGTCGGAAATTGGATGGGAACGGGAGAAGGGTTTTCGCCGTCGATCGGCTGTTATGGGGAGAGAGAAAAGGATTTTTTTATTTTTTTTATTTGAATTCTGATTGGTCGGTAGATTTTATAAGGGTTTTTCTGACGCGACCACCAATCCAAACCCAACGACTGTCGTCCCCAGCGTGTTACCCCCATTCCGAACACAATGGGATATGTTTCGAAGGCCCATTCGATTGTTTCAGTCAGTTTTCCTTCAAATTAAAATATAAAACATTCAATATTTGATTTGAACGTGCATTTCAATTTGCCAGGGCCACAAACTAATTCAAAAAATTCCAAAAAAATAAATCTAGCTGTGTTTTGACGATACGGTCCCAACAAAACTAGTTTCGTCGAATTCTGAGACCGTTTGCAAAAAGGCCCATTTTTGGTCGATCCAATTTAACTGTAATTGACCAAAACACATTTTCCTTTGCCACGCTCACATACTAGCTTCAAAAATTATGAAATTTGAAACCTAGCAATAACTTCACATCCCGGATCCAACAAAAGTGGTTTCGTCGAATTCCGAGGTCGTTTGCAAAATGGCCAATTTCACGGGCTATATAAAATCCATAGCGACCCTTCTGAAAATTCATTCGGCCATAACTTTTGCTTTCCGCTATGAAAATTCGATTTTTCAGATTTGTTAGAAAGGTATTCACTAACAGATTTAAATATTTTTGGGTTCGCTAAAATCCGTTTTGTTTTGCATCCGGTACAGTCCGACTGAGTTTGAATTCAATTTTTGAAACTGCAGCGCCTTTTCAGGCCTTGTTTATAATTAAAATTAATTATATTCGTTTTCAATTGTCGATTCAAACTCACTTTTCATTGCCATTATTTAAAATATTTATTTTAAATATTTAAAATCCATTATTTTAGCCAATTTAAAAATTTTAAATTGGTTCAGATTTTCTGGGTCGTTACAAAAAGAAGCTCTCATAATATTCTTTTTCCCAGCATGCTACAGTCTTTCCGCTCAACCACAAGGCCGATGTTTTCCTACCCCATTTTGACCAGCCTTTTACCACCAACCACCGCTTTTGTGGCCAGTGGCGGCCCGACCAATCGGTTGCCCAAGCCACAACTTATTTTGGTTGCTCTCCAAAGCTAGTAAGGATTCACTTGTTGGCAAGTAACCTGCAATATTTCAAGCTAACCTGCATATATAGTAAAAATGTAAAATATACCAACTAACCTGTATATTTTGTTTCAAGTATATTATCATAACATATATACAAACATACCTTTCATGCATCGCATATATGGACATACAACAAATATGGCCGCCTTGTTTGTCCCCAAGACAACAATTGAGCAACCTGGTATTTGTTTGATTAAACAAGAAGCAAGTATGAACAAAACATTTGTTGTATCATAGTATAGATTGGTATAACAGTATAAGCTAATACAATATTAAACAAAATAAAAACTATCACGCCTAATATCAATTGAACGACAACAATTGGTTGAAAAAAAGTCACATACCAATTTTTCATACAAATACTGCAACTTTTCAACATGATCATAGAAAGATACTTCACCCTTTTTTTGAAGCAAAGTCTTCAATTAAAGCATCATAATCAAGTTTATCTATAAACGAACTTTCAATTGACATCACTGCCAATCCATTCAATCAAGTTTATCAACACAGCTACACTACAAATTTACACAATTACACTTTCAGTACCATGAAATCACATTTAACAATTCCAGTATGTCACTATGTCAGCAATTCATTACAATTTACAGGCGTAGCAGTAATGTATTATACTGTAAGAAAAAAAAGTGTCTAACCAATTTCAGTGCAGCAGTATTGTACTTAAAAAAGAGAGAAAGAACCGAAAATTACCTAGAATTTTGAATTTGCAGATAGAGAAGGGGAGCGGCTTGGTCGATACTGATGGAGGAGATCGAAGATTAGTATCTGGGAAAACCTAGTTTATTGGATAATACGATGTTTTGTTCTGTAGCTCCTTTTTTTTCAATGCGTGCCTTCTTCTTCTTTGCTGTGTAGGCAGTGGGCTGCAACTGCAAGTTCTCTCTCTCTCTATTTTTTGGTTGCCTTTGCCCAGTGGGCTGCCCCAGTCCGTCGGCTTGCTGGGCTGCCCGTTGGGCCACCACTGTCTGTGGCTACCAGCTTCCATCAGTACCACCATCGTTGACTCCCTCCGTCTTCCCAGCTCCATACCAAATCCCACAAGGTAGAACTCGATCGCCCAAAAAGAATTTAGACATGTAGATAATTCGATTACTGTAACTCGATATCGCCGTAACCAACTCCAAGCCGGTGACCACCAAAACCTGGCAACAGACGCACTTACTATCGCGAACTCCATGAAGACAACATTACCTCCTATCACCTCCTCACATGCCGGAAACAACAACCTTAGTTGATGCATTAAGTTTGAATATCACACCCCAAGAAAAATAGAATCGAAGAGAAGAATCCAGGCAAACCATAAGGAATTAAATTTCGACTTTATCTTTCCATTGAATGAAGTAATTGGTTTCGATTTATATAAGCTATGAACTTCGTCCTTTTCCCTTAAGCTAAATGGAAAACTCCTTCTGCGTGTTATATACGGATGGAGAGACTTCGTTATTAAGGCATAGGGTGATATAGTTTTTAGTGTAGGTGTAAAATTTGTCAAAGTATAGCACGCCTTGAACAGGAATATGCATGGTTTTCTGAAAAAGCATGGGGCATGCGTGATGTTTAGTAGCTTGTACCATTCCTTACTTATTAAGGAACAAACATATATATATATATATATATATATGTATATATATATATATGTGTGTATTTTATTGTTTAAACCCTCCTTCATGTTTTACATTAACTGTGGCCTTGTATGTGTGTGTGTGTATATATATATATATATATACACATAAACAGGCTAGTGCATAGCTGGAAACAAGATGATGTCCATAAGAAATATATACTGTAGGCATTAAAGGGTATGTGACATGATGAATTAAGTTTGGAGGTACAATGGTATAAAAAACGGTGTTACTGCAAGTTATTTGATGAAAATATAATTAGTTGAAAACAAGAGAGGGTAACGTGCGCATGAGCATGCATTTGAAAGGGTTAGTTCATAAGAATTTGCCGACGTAAAATTCTTTTCACCGATGAGTCTCTACGGACAAAAGTAAAAATACCGTTGAGTCCAGTGAGGTGCCACAATCCTAAAAATATAATAATATCGGTAGGTTAACTCATATTGTGAAACCCCAAAATATTGATATAGGGTGCAAAATACCCCAAATAAAAAGTTGCGTATTTAATTAATTAAAAAATACAGTAAAATTCTAAAAATTAAATTATCACTACATCTCAAAAGAATCTTATCCAAATTCGAAATCGATATTTAAATATATTTAAATAACCGTTATGGCTTATAATTAACTCCACAACGAATTTCTGGAAATTTTATTTGAACATAACTTCCCATTTAAAATACGAAATCTTGGTTTTTCACTTCCATTAGAAAAATACAGTTCAGCAGATTCCAACGTTTCTTGTTTCGAAGAAATCCTACTAATAACGGGTCTTGTACAGTCAGTTGAAGTTCAAAACGTTAAATTACAAACTGTCGCGATATTACGGGCTCGATTATATTTAATATATATTTTTATACGTTCAACTTCATTTTAATTATTATATAAATCCATTTATATTATGAATTCAATATTTAGGCTAGTTTAAATATTCAAATACAAACCGATAAAAATACGGGACATTACAATTTTGGAATTAAAATATTATTTATATTAATAACCTATTCAAAATAAAATGGTTATATTCAATTATTTAAATTCAAATCAATATTTTAATTAATAAAATAATTCAAATAATTGGCCAGAAAATACGAGACATTACAATTTTCTTTTGTATAGTATTTGTTTTCGATTGTGCTTATTTGTACTCAGCTCAAACCTGTTTGTACCTCTTTATTATGTAATATAAGTACCCTTTTGTTTCAAAAAAATATATGGGTCGGTAATTTATGAACAATACAAGAATATGAATCAGTTCAGTGTTATATACAGATATATGGATCGGTTCATTTTGTGGCAGGCAAAGAAGGATGACGTGGCTTCATGGTGGACCACACAAACACGTAGCTTTCATGAACCATCCTGGATCAGTTATAAATGCTAAATGATGGATCGTGCAAGTCCAGATGTATCGGCATCATCAGGCGCTAGGAAAATATATGGATGCTGAAAATAAAGTGTTGTTTATATAAAAATGATCAGATCCGAATATGCTAAAAATTTATGAATCGATGTAATAATATACAACATCGGTCGGTGATGCTTCATTCCAATGGGTCGATTCTTTCTGCTCCATGTAAAAGAGAGTGGCGTGGCGATTACAAGGATCGACTGCAATTTTAGTACGGTGGCAATAATGTAGATACAACGGATCAAATTATATAATGGGTCGGCAACTTCATGTAGCAAGATATGGATCCGGCGTGCACTCTAATTCATGGGTCGGATGTAATTTCAACTCAGTGGCAATTGCGTAAATACCATGGGTCGGACATCTGATCCATGGCCTGCGCACACATATTCTCAACTTTGTCACTCCACTCCATGCTCCGCCTAAAAATACCATGCCTTCTCACACATTAAGAAGACCGAATTCTCTCCTCCCCTCCCCAAGGATGCCATTTTCATTTCTCAACATTGATCAAACGTCTCAAACTCCATTGAAGCTACATCAAGCTCAACTCTAAGATCTCCATCAACTTCTTCATCGAGAAATTATCGAAGATCATCGCCATTCACGATTATCGAATACCAACTTCAACGATCGTCGATTCTAGCAAGATTTCGAGCCTTTTCGAGAAGAATAAAGAGATTATAGAAGAGAAAAGGAGAATTATTGTAAAAAAGATATAAAATGTATAAGATGAGAATGATCATGTACCTTGTAATGATGAAGATCATAATGAAATCATCGATTAAAGTGGATGTAGGCCAAAACCGAGGCCGAACCACTATAAATCGCTCTCTATTTTGTCATTTTTTGCACGCTTATGCTCTTAACCTTACTTTTCATAAATCTAAAGTGTTAATACACCTCTTTGGATGTCAGCATCCATTTTGGTTGTTAACATTTTTGGCGCCCACCATGAGGCTCAAACCCACGACCACATTCTTGGGGTGATAGAATGGGTACAGATGTTTGTGGCACGACATCACTTAATTGTTATTTATATTATAAATTAGTGGTTTCATCTTTCTTGTCGAACAATATAAACATATTGAAGCCCCCCTTTTCACAGCAAAATAATATGAAAATTTGGAATATCTCAAATCTCTACTAGACAACAAAATAATCCATTAAAATTTCATCATGTTTGAGAAAGATTACTTTATATTCTTTCTTTTTTTGCAAAGCCAGCGGGGTTGAATGAACCCTACCATTTATTTATGTAGAACAGCTTTTTGCCCAAGCAGCCATACGTCAAGATTTTGGTTAGCAACGCGCTCAAGTCTTGAGAATGTCGGCAGAAAATACAGAGCGATTCGGTCCAAGTCACGACGTGTTCGAAAAAGATCGGAAATAGTGTTGATTCGTAAAATCGTCGTTAATAAAATTAGAAAAACCAGCATGGTAAAAATACATTATCAACTCTGTCCGATTAGCTCAAAATCCTTAAGCTCATCGGTCCAATTACATGGTAAAACTCATCGTGGAAAACATATGGATTCTGGTAAAATTTGGTTTCGCGCACTCAAAAATTGTCGATCGACGTGACACGACCACGAAAAATGACTTGTGCGACTCATGACATCAAAATCTGGAAGTTGACAAACTATTGGTCTGGCACGTTCAAAACAGGTGATCGACACATGAAAAATGCTGAAAATCACGTGTTTATGCTTGGCATATCACATTTGGGAAATTGGTCGATCATTGGATTTGACACATTGGAAATGGCTGATCGACATTGGAAAATTAACGAAATCCACGTGCGCGCAATACACTGATCAGGCCCGGTGTTTTAGCACTTGGATTTGCCAAACTCCCATTGCCAATTTCGCATCAAGAAGGGATGTGAAAAAGGCAGATCGACATGGCTCTAGGATGCAAAATCCTTTGTTCATATCGGGGATTCAAGATGCGGATTTTGGCAAAGGAGCGGGAGTCGAATTCTGGCACCGCGAAATTTGGTGATCGACATGGCTTGGACTCGAAAATTTAGAGTTGCACATCGCGACTTTTGTGATGTGAAATCTCTGACCTGGCCAGGGATATGATATGTTGGCGAATGCCAGATCTTTTAGCACGAAGGTTTTACCATGTCCATCACCCATTTTCCCTAATCCGCACGTGTTGATCATACTTTTTTGGGATACAATTTTTTGAGCTTCCAAGATATGATTTTTTGATGTTGGCTTAGTTTTCTGCCTTTATTTTCGGAATGCGAATTTCACATCCTCCGGGGATACGAAATTCGGGATGGTGACCCCAAAACTCACCTATAAATATCCTCATGCCCGACATTCAATGGTGTTGGTTCCCATTTGGAATTTCCACACTTTGGCATATGGGATTGAACTCTCAAGCATTAATGACTGCCTTCATCATCTTCATGGATTTTGCACTTCTTTTGGACCTCTTAACATTACACAAGCGATTTTCTTTAACTTTTGGAATTTCATGGACGTTGAAGCTACTTTTTGGACATTGACTCATATTTTCACTCAACGAAGAAGAATGACATTTTGGTTAAAGTTTAGAATTAACAACTATTTGTTGTTCTATTCTACAACTTTGTACATAGAAATTGTCCGAACTTGTACAAACTCTGTAATCATCAATATTATGATGAATGAATTTTATGGAGTGGACGTAGACATTAGTGCCGAACCATTATAAAATGTAACGACCCGCGTTTTACTTATCGGGGGATCATAAAATATTTTTATTTATTTCTCCAAGGCTCGTATCATTCTTATCTTTTGATATGTTGTTCATGGGGATGTGAGGCATGCCTATAATTTTTACTAATTTTATTTGTGACCATTTTATCCTTGTTGTTATTATTTAAGGCATAACTTTTGAATGGGATCGAAACATGAGCTGGAATTGAATTCATTGGTGTTTCCAATTCCGTAGAGTGGTCACATTAAAGATTTAGTTCAGGGATTTGGGAGCAATCATTGTTTTAGTGTTTCTAGTTTTCTGGACATGCTAATTAGTCATTAGTAGGCTGATTAGTGAGGTCTATTAAGGCTAGAGGTTGTTGGGTATAAATTGGAGGGTGTTGGATCTAGATTAACCTTAGAGGGGGGATGGATAGGGTTTATTGGATTTTAACGAGATATTTAAATATTATCAAATCACAGAATGCAGGAGAGGAAATAAATGCAGAAAGTAAATAACACACAGATATACCCAGCTTCGGCAAACTCTACCTACTACTGCATTTCTAAGGTTTCTACTAGGTAATAAAACAGATCCAGCTTAAAAATCCTATAAGCTTGCGAACCCCTCTGTAACACCCTGCATTTTTATGATAATAAAAAATGTACGTAGATAATGGTGATGTATAATAAATTCATACGTAGAAGAAAAAGGAAAATTTATGCAACAACAATACATAAAATGGAAGAAGTGATAAAATAAAGGACACTTAATTTAATAATGGGACTTAAGTAAAACAGACATCACCATTGCGTTCGTCTTGGAATTCTGGTTCAAATAGACACCAAGTTTGCGTAGAACGGATAACGTATGAGGAAGTTATGAGCTTTAGAAGTTTGTATATGCATAGAGCTCATATACATAAATATAATAATAAAAATAATATCTAGAATATTCTTTATGACATGGAACCGGAGGGGTCGACATTGGTGTCAGCACCCCAAGAGGGGGATCGACATAGGTGTCGACACCCCAAGAGGTTGGTCGACATAGGTGTCGACACCCCCCCCCCATCTGGAATTTTTCCAACAAGCGTTTATGATATGTTTTCTTTGTTTAACAGGTTCGGATTATATCTAACTTAATCCGATGGTTCAGAGCTTTCTAGTATGCCTATAAATAGGATGACAAAGCCTTGCTTCATTCTTATATTTTCTGAGCCACTACCTAGGCTCTGCCATTCCTCTTCTTCCTCCAAACCTATTCAGAAAATTAAATTAGTTTTTAGGCTTCTTCTGATTCAAGGTTTGAAGATAAGAGATTAGATCTACTGAATAGGCATATAGATTTCTGCTACGCGTGAGGTAAGATCCTGAATCTGATCTTTCTAGATTTCTTCTTTTCTTCCTCTTTTCTTTTTAGGATCAGATTTGTGAATCCGTGGCTATTTTGTGTTAGATTCAGTTAGGGAAACCACGGAACAATAAATCTGGATTAGATTCAAGGATTGGAAAGCTTTAAGGTGAGTGGATTTAAAATATACCTTTTGAATAATGGTGTATTTATCGTTCGACATTCCTTGTTAACGTAAAGATTAATTTGATGAACATGTTATAATTACAGTCTTAATTATACGATCATTCTGTTCTTCTCCCTTTTCTCCTTTTTATTTTAGAAGTCTAGGCTACCTTCGAGCCTTGGCCAATTTCGTTGGAACATATGTGAAAATTAAAATAAAGACAGTTGGGGATATTTGGGTGCGAGAATAAAAAGAGGGATAAAAGGGAGATATCATTTATTTGGGAATTTAAGACTGTAAATGGGAGACATATGTACATGAATAAAGTTTAATTGGAAAGATTAAGACATGTTTGGAATGGTTATATGAATTAAAGGTTACATGTTATTTTGAAATAGAATGAATTGCATGATAGAAAGAACGGGTGACATAGGTTGGCATAACATGATAATATGTAAATTGAACATAGTAAGATTTTGGAAAAGTGAATATGCCTAAAACTGTAACCACACCCAGACACGAGGTTAAATTCAACTTATGGTAGAAGTCTGCCCAGAACCAACCGACATATCCAGCATCCACAAGTTGATAATTTAATGTGAGGGGTCTAGTGCATTAACATACGGTGCTAAGACATGAGGTTAAGTTCAACTTATGGTAGAAGTCTGCCCGGAACCAATCGGCAAATCCAGCATCCACAGGTGGTCAACTTAATGTGAGAGGTCTGATGCCTAAACATAAGTAAAAATTATATGTGCGCATCATATCTCTTTTTAAGAGTGCATCCTTGATCCTTGTTTTCCTGCGGAGCTTGCTTGCAAGTTATCTTTTGTATATATCCTCTCGGTCCCATTCTCGATCTTATTTCTGTTGTAAACTCCATAAGGGGGTTATGACTCATCGGTTAGTACTATATGTCAGAGTTTGAATGGATTTCTTGTAATCCAAAAAGGAGTTTATCTTGCTTATCTTCTAAGATCTCTTTTTAGCATATCTCTCTAGTTTATCTAGTTTATCGTGTCATGAGAACCTTAGGTAGAAACCCTTTGGATGAAACATGTATTTGAAACATGTTATGCTTGATGTTTGCAAGTGGTTGCAAGTGTTTGCAAGTGGTTACTTATGGATGCATTATACACATTAGGCACTAGATCGGCTCACACACTCTTCATGTTGCATATGCATGAGTGCTTACACTTATTCATGGTTGAAACTTGTTGTGCTACCACATGGATGTTGCATATGGATGAATGTTATGTGCACTCATATAGATACTATGAATTATGTTAGGAATTTGCATACATATGGATTCATTTCACTGACATACATATGCATTAAGGAGGTTTACTGTATCAGTAACCGCCTGATCTTTGCATTAGATAAGTACATATACACACACTTTTGCATATGTTCATACCACATTTAGAATCTTGTAAGGACAATGATTGCTCGAGGATGATGTTTTGAGTAGATGGATGATTGGATGGTAGGATATGTTCTTCCTAACTTGAAGATTTCGGGGACGAAATCCTTTAAGGAGGGGAGAATGTAACAACCTGTATTTTTAATAACCTGTTATAATATAAATCGAGGCAGAATTCAATTTAAAAATCTGAATCAAGGGAAACGGGCTATGCCATTGCGTTCGTCTCGGAAAAATACGCGAAATAGAGTCCGAGTTTTCGAAAATCGGAGTCCGTATGACCCAGTTAAGGCCCATTGAAGTTTTCAGAAATTTCCATGTCAAAAACAGATTTGAAATTCAAGTTCAAAATTGGAAATTAGGGCAAACTGGCGCAGGCGGGAAAACTCCCGCCAGGACCCCCATGTCGACAGGCATGTCGACAGGGTCCCCAGGGTGTCGACAGCCCTGTCGACACAGGGTGGCCGGGCAGTTTTGCCTGGCGCACCATTTTGGGTCTTGATCTGGTTTTGTGGCTGTGTTCTGGAGACTTCCGAAATCTGATGGACCTAAACTAACCTAGGGTTAATCCTAGGGCTAAAAACACTTTAATCTTCTATAAATAAGACCTTAATCCTACCCTAAAACCTCATTTATTCATTCTAGTAGCTAAACTATGGCAAAATCAATTCTCTAATGGCCTCCACTTAAAACCCTAGCCTCCACCTTCTTTAAAAATTATTCCTATGAAGATTTTGATGTTCATACAAGCATTTCTAAGTTGTATGAATGATCACTAGCTTGCATACATCATCAAGTTGCAAGCTTTATTGGCTAAGCTAGAGTTTTTGGAGTTTTTGTCAAGGGTTTTCTTATTAGAGCTTTATTTGGGTTTTTATATGCTTGCATAAAGGGCTTCTCAATCGTTATTAGTAGATTTGTGTCTTCATAATATTTGTAAGCCCTCTTACCTTCATTTTAGAAACTCTAAAGTTAATATGTGATGCAAGTTGGGATTTATGCAAGTTTATTGAGTTATGCATGTTTATGCAAGTTCACTATGCCATGATTTGCAAGTTTATTGAGTTATGCATGTTTATGCAAGTTCACTATGCCATGATTTGCAAGTTTATTGAGTTATGCATGTTTATGCAAGTTCACTATGCCATGATTTGCAAGTTTATTTAGTTATGCATGTTTATGCAAGTTCACTAAGCCATGATTTGCAAGTTTATTGAGTTATGCATGTTTATGCAAGTTCACTATGCCATGTTATGCATGTTTAATAAGTTATGCATGCTTATGCAAGTTCACTATGCCATGTTATGCATGTTTAATAAGTTATGCATGCTTATGCAAGTTCACAATGACATGTTATGCATGTTTGACAAGTTATGCATGTTTATGCAAGTTCTCTATGCCATGTTAGGCAAGTTTAACATGTTATGCATGTTTATGGTAATATGCAAGTTCACTATGCTAAGTTATGCAAGTCTAACATGTTATGCATGTTTGTTGTGATATGCAAGTTCATCATGTATGTTATGCCAAGTTCCCTCTTCCTATCCTTTATGCGTTATTACGAATATGTAAGCGATAGAATGACGTTGGGGGGTTTGGGTAAACTTAAAATACATGAAAATATAAGATTGGGAATTTACCTATTAAGTTAGGTCTACCCCTTGGGAATTTACCTATTAAGTTAGGTCTACCCAAGTATTTGTTGACTTGTAATTATGTTTTGAAATAAAGTGGACATGACACTTAGAAAACATAAGTGTGGCCAACTCGAGGTTGGGTTGAGTTTGTAGCGTAATTCTACCCGGAACCTACCGGCTTAACTAGTGGCTACAAACAATAGGACCCAATGTGAGAAGTTGGTCATGTGGTGCCAAGACCCGAGGTTAGACCAAGTTGTGGTGTAAATCTACCCGGAATCCACCGGCTTAACTAGGTAACCACAACAAAGTCTAATGTGAGAGGTTAAGGTGCATTAAATTAATTAATGCCTCATGATTAGGGTTAAGTCAGGGTCCACTAATACTTAACCAATTTGGGAATTCGAGGGATTGAAATGGGGTTAAGTTGTGAACTGTCGGTTACACTTAACCAATTTAATCCATTTGGGGGTTCGAGGGATTGAAATGGGGTTAAGATGTGAACTGTCGGTTACACTTAACCAATTTAATCCATGATTAGTGAAGGGTTAAATCGCACTTAACCCTCTTAGGAAACCCTAGCAACGTGGTCTGTTCCAGCAGTAATCCCAGTTTGGTATCATCACAACCCTAGAGGCTAGGCTAGGGCGGGGCACGATTACTGGACTGATGTAAGCGACCAAAGCGACGGCTGAGTGGTACAGCGGTGCGGGTCCAGGCGGGCTACGGACGTGCACGTAGTCCGGTATTGGACAAACTCGAGGCACGGGTACCAGTAGGTTTAGACTGTGCATTATTGCTTCAGTGTCTGGGGTTGACACCCGAAGGCTTGATACACCCGAAGGTGGACCCAACACAGTCTGACTACATCCATATGTGGGCCGTATGGACACCAACACTTGACGTGTTAGGCTTATAGGGAGCCGATCGACTAGACCGTTTGGTTGGACCTTATATTAAGGTCACTTCATGTTATTGGGTCAAAGCTTGGGCCAAGGGATCAATACCTGTTATGTTGGTTTGCTAGTACACCGTGGTGCAAAACTTAACCTTGTTTATGCGATGACACCTCTATCTATCTTGTAGTTAATTTATCATGCCAGTATGTTGTTATCTATGATCATCTCAGTTTCCATCATGCTGTTAACTTTATTAGTTTATAGACTGATCGTAGCAGGGCTTACCAGTCTTTATGACTGACCCGTTTTCTTTTCGCTTCTTTTCTTCCGTTTCCCTCCCAGGTTCTCAGGGTGGGAACATTGGTGCTTAGCTTGGATCGCTTAGCTTGCTTGCTGGATTAGCTCATGTACGTTTGGATATTGAGCCCGCTATGGTTTATCACTCTTATTTGGGGATAGTACTTATGTATTTCAGTTTATCAGATGATGTTTTTATCTAGACTTGTAATTTTGGGAAAATGACATTTTGATGTACCAGACTTGTGTTTTGAAATGGTTTAAAAATCTTCCGCTGTTTTATCTACTTACTCTGTTTATTTACATATATATATATATGTCATGTCCTGCCTTGTTATATCATTATGCATGTTTACCTTGTTTTAAAACGCCCCACCAAAGTCAGAGATGCTTGCAAGAGCCACCCTGGCGGAGGTGGGGTGTTACATTTGGTATCAGAGCATATGGTTTACGAGAAGGGATAAAAAGGTTTTTAAAACTTTTGAAAAACTATTTTCAAAACCAAGTATAAAGTATTTTCCAAAGAAAAGTCTAGTTATTTTTAAAGGCTATTCCCCAAAAGCCATTAGCACTATCCTTTGACCCCTCGTTTGAACTCTTTTCTTTTCGTTTCCAGCATGTCTGATAATCTCATCTTCCCCGAAGGAGTAACAATACCCGATTGGTTTCGTCGGTACTTGGAAGTCACGGCACCGGTCCCGGGTGTCTCTAATGTTGTCTTTCCAGTCAAGGCCGCTGTTCCTCCTCCTCCTTCCGTAGCTGATGTTCCTCTTCTCCCTCAGCCTCCACAAGCGGATTTTGCGGAAACTTGTAAGAACTTTAAGATGATGGGTGGCAAGAATTTTAGTGGAACAGAGACTTTTGTAGAGGCAAGGAATTGGTTGAAAGAGACCGAAGATCTTTTAGCCACCTTTGATATAGGTGACCGCAGGAAGGTTTTATTAGCAGTATGGTTGCTAAAGGAAGAAGCTGCATGTTGGTGGGTAGTCACCACCGCTACTAGGCCAAATGAGACTTGGGATGACTTTAGAGGAAGGTTTGGACTGAGGTTCTTATCACTGAAGCAAGGGGACATGACTATTAGGGAATACATAGATAAGTTCAATCAACTGGCTCGGGTCGATTTAGACTTGGTTAATACAGCTCAGAAGAAGGCCCTACACTTTGCTCTAGGATTAAACGAGCCATTACATGGTTTGGCCATGTCTCATATACCCTTGGGGGCGACTTTCGAGAATTTGGTGAATATGGCCCTACTTCAAGAAGAAGATAACAATGACAAGAAAGAGGTCAAGGCGAATGAGTCTCAAGGCAAGAGGGTAAATTCCGGAAAACGAGGCAAGAATAACAACAACCGCAAGGACAAGCCAAGAGAGAATAGGAAATGCAACTTCTGTGGTAAAGTTGGACATATATCCAGGGAATGTAGGAAGAAGAAGAGAAAGCGGGGCGAATGCTTTCATTGTGGTGAGTTTGGACATCTCAGCAAGGATTGCCCGAGGAAACAAGGGCAAGGTCAGACTCAGTGTGCAGGACTATCTGGAGGGCGAGTTCATCCCCTCAACACCGTTCTTCCAGCTCATGATAGAGGTAGTGTTTCTGTTGAAAGTCTTGTTTACATTTTCTGATTTTCCCTGTTCGTACTTTGTTTGATTCTGGCACATCGCATAGTTTTATTTCATCTGATCTAGTTGAAAGTTTGCACCTAAGTACAAGTCTAGTTGATGATCCCGTATGTGTTTCAAATCCAATTGGGGGCTCTGCCCGTTTGTCTGTGGTCTGAGTGGATTTGAAAATTTCTATCCTGAGTATAGAATTCGCGTGGGATGTTTATATTCTCGATTTCAAGGGATATGGGTTGGTTTTGGGCATGGAATGGTTGTCCTGTTTTGGAGCCATTCTTGGTTTTTGTATATAGGGTTGTGAGGCTCATGACTCGCCTCGGTAATACCCTAGAAATTTCTAGCAACCCTATGGGTCCCGTCATATTATGTTATCTTGAATCCCTCAACTCGTCTTTCGATAGTTTGCAATCTGTGAGGGTGGTCCGAGAATATCCTGATATCTTGGGGGAAGTAAAAGGGGTTACCCCTAGACGTGGGATAGATTTCCGCATTATCTGGTTGGTAATACCAAGCCAGTTTCGTGGCCGGTTAGGCACATGACCTCACGAGATGAGAGTTAAGAAAGCAAGTCAAGGAGTTGCTTGAGAAGAACTTCCTGAGACGAAGTATTTTTGAGTAGGGTGCTCCAGTAGCATTCGTTACTAATGTGGACAGTTTGCTTCGCTTGTGTGTTGATTATCGTGAGAAGAATAGACAACCGTTACCAAGGATCGATGATTTGTTTGATCAGCTTGTAGGAGCATCTGTTTTCTTTTGATCTAGCTACCGGATTCCATCAGCTTAGGATGGCTGAGGATGGAATTGACAAGACTGCGTTTAGGACTCTAGATGGATTTTTAGAATGGCTAGTCATGCTATTTGGTTTGACTAATGCACCCGCATATTACGTGAACTTGATGGGTAGGGTGTTTAGGGAGTCCTTGAACAAGTTTGTCGTGGTCGTCGTAGACGATATTTTGATCTCCTTAAAAGAACGAGGAAGAGCATGCTAGACATCTCAAGGAGGTGATGGATACGCTTAGAGCCACCAGTTGAAGGTCAAGTTCTCCAAATGTCACTTTGGAGGAAAGAAGTTGGATTTCTTGGGCACATAGTTCCTAAGTAAGGCTTAGCGGTGGATTCCGCTAAAGTGGTTGCGGTTTAAGACCGGAAAACTCTGAGGAGGGCACTTGAAGTAAGAAGCTTTCTCCGTTTGGCTAGTTAGTTAGCATTCCCTGAGCTTAGACTTACTCTTCTGGATCAAGAAGGGGGTTTCACAGGAAGAAGACCCGCAGTTAGTCAAGAACATGGACCAGTTGATTCGAGGCGAGATGTTAAGTCACCTCGCTAGATATATTATAGATAACAAGGGTTGACTAAGGCGCGATGAGAGATTATGTGTTCCTCGAGTGGAAGACTTGGTAAAGAAGGTTCTTGAAGATGCGCATCACTCGAGGAGGTGGCCGAGTTGGTCTCAGGATGCATGTTGTGCCACCAGGTTAAAGCCAAGTCATAGAAGCCCGGCGGGCCATTACCTCCATTGGAGGTTCCGCAAGGGAAGTGTGAAAACATCTCGATAGATTATGTGGATGGACTACCTAGATCAAAGAAAGGGAATACGGGTATGTGGGTCATAATAGGTAAACTCACGAAGAGTGCTCATTTCAGTCCGGTGAAGGGCGAGAGGACTGCATCATGGTTAGCGACGGTTTACCCTCAAGAAGTTGGCCAGTTTTGGAATAATCTACAGGAAGCCAGGGGTAAGCAACTGAATCTAAATACGGCCTATCACTCATAGACGGATGGTTCATTTCGATTAAGCATGAGCTATAGAAAATCACGTTTATAAGAGCAATTGGCAACGTGGATGGGTATTTTCAAGAAAAGTTCTGCTGCGTAGAATACTTTATAGTAAGTAGACGAGATCCAGGATTCACTAGTGAATTTTGGAGAGCTTGCATGAAATCATGAGGTTACAGTTATGTTTAAGCCAAGTATACAGAAAGAAGAATAAGTGGAAAAGGAAGACGAGAGGCGATAATGAAATGAGTTCCAACTCGAATTTGGGAAATAGGAGTTAGGAAGCCAAGAAATCATGAAGTAAAAGACGGTCAAAGCACAGTGGAGTTAAGCTCAAGGCAACGTGACTAAGAACAGTGAAGACTAGATACGCGCATCATATCTCTTTTTAAGAGTGCATCCTTGATCCTTGTTTTCCTGCGGAGCTTGCTTGCAAGTTATCTTTTGTATATATCCTCTCGGTCCCATTCTCGATCTTATTTCTGTTGTAAACTCCATAAGGGGGTTATGACTCATCGGTTAGTACTATATGTCAGAGTTTGAATGGATTTCTTGTAATCCAAAAAGGAGTTTATCTTGCTTATCTTCTAAGATCTCTTTTTAGCATATCTCTCTAGTTTATCTAGTTTATCGTGTCATGAGAACCTTAGGTAGAAACCCTTTGGATGAAACATGTATTTGAAACATGTTATGCTTGATGTTTGCAAGTGGTTGCAAGTGTTTGCAAGTGGTTACTCGTGGATGCATTATACACATTAGGCACTAGATCGGCTCACACACTCTTCATGTTGCATATGCATGAGTGCTTACACTTATTCATGGTTGAAACTTGTTGTGCTACCACATGGATGTTGCATATGGATGAATGTTATGTGCACTCATATAGATACTATGAATTATGTTAGGAATTTGCATACATATGGATTCATTTCACTGACATACATATGCATTAAGGAGGTTTACTGTATCAGTAACCGCCTGATCTTTGCATTAGATAAGTACATATACACACACTTTTGCATATGTTCATACCACATTTAGAATCTTGTAAGGACAATGATTGCTCGAGGATGATGTTTTGAGTAGATGGATGATTGGATGGTAGGATATGTTCTTCCTAACTTGAAGATTTCGGGGACGAAATCCTTTAAGGAGGGGAGAATGTAACAACCTGTATTTTTAATAACCTGTTATAATATAAATCGAGGCAGAATTCAATTTAAAAATCTGAATCAAGGGAAACGGGCTATGCCATTGCGTTCGTCTCGGAAAAATACGCGAAATAGAGTCCGAGTTTTCGAAAATCGGAGTCCGTATGACCCAGTTAAGGCCCATTGAAGTTTTCAGAAATTTCCATGTCAAAAACAGATTTGAAATTCAAGTTCAAAATTGGAAATTAGGGCAAACTGGCGCAGGCGGGAAAACTCCCGCCAGGACCCCCATGTCGACAGGCATGTCGACAGGGTCCCCAGGGTGTCGACAGCCCTGTCGACAACCCTGTCGACACTGGGTGGCCGGGCAGTTTTGCCTGGCGCACCATTTTGGGTCTTGATCTGGTTTTGTGGCTGTGTTCTGGAGACTTCTGAAATCTGATGGACCTAAACTAACCTAGGGTTAATCCTAGGGCTAAAAACACTTTAATCTTCTATAAATAAGACCCTAATCCTACCCTAAAACCTCATTTATTCATTCTAGTAGCTAAACTATGGCAAAATCAATTCTCTAATGGCCTCCACTTAAAACCCTAGCCTCCACCTTCTTTAAAAATTATTCCTATGAAGATTTTGATGTTCATACAAGCATTTCTAAGTTGTATGAATGATCACTAGCTTGCATACATCATCAAGTTGCAAGCTTTATTGGCAAAGCTAGAGTTTTTGGAGTTTTTGTCAAGGGTTTTCTTATTAGAGCTTTATTTGGGTTTTTATATGCTTGCATAAAGGGCTTCTCAATCTTTATTAGTAGATTTGTGTCTTCATAATATTTGTAAGCCCTCTTACCTTCATTTTAGAAACTCTAAAGTTAATATGTGATGCAAGTTGGGATTTATGCAAGTTTATAGAGTTATGCATGTTTATGCAAGTTCACTATGCCATGATTTGCAAGTTTATTGAGTTATGCATGTTTATGCAAGTTCACTATGCCATGATTTGCAAGTTTATTGAGTTATGCATGTTTATGCAAGTTCACTATGCCATGATTTGCAAGTTTATTTAGTTATGCATGTTTATGCAAGTTCACTAAGCCATGATTTGCAAGTTTATTGAGTTATGCATGTTTATGCAAGTTCACTATGCCATGTTATGCATGTTTAATAAGTTATGCATGCTTATGCAAGTTCACTATGCCATGTTATGCATGTTTAATAAGTTATGCATGCTTATGCAAGTTCACAATGACATGTTATGCATGTTTGACAAGTTATGCATGTTTATGCAAGTTCCCTATGCCATGTTAGGCAAGTTTAACATGTTATGCATGTTTATGGTAATATGCAAGTTCACTATGCTAAGTTATGCAAGTCTAACATGTTATGCATGTTTGTTGTGATATGCAAGTTCATCATGTATGTTATGCCAAGTTCCCTCTTCCTATCCTTTATGCGTTATTACGAATATGTAAGCGATAGAATGACGTTGGGGGGTTTGGGTAAACTTAAAATACATGAAAATATAAGATTGGGAATTTACCTATTAAGTTAGGTCTACCCCTTGGGAATTTACCTATTAAGTTAGGTCTACCCAAGTATTTGTTGACTTGTAATTATGTTTTGAAATAAAGTGGACATGACACTTAGAAAACATAAGTGTGGCCAACTCGAGGTTGGGTTGAGTTTGTAGCGTAATTCTACCCGGAACCTACCGGCTTAACTAGTGGCTACAAACAATAGGACCCAATGTGAGAAGTTGGTCATGTGGTGCCAAGACCCGAGGTTAGACCAAGTTGTGGTGTAAATCTACCCGGAACCCACCGGCTTAACTAGGTAACCACAACAAAGTCTAATGTGAGAGGTTAAGGTGCATTAAATTAATTAACGCCTCATGATTAGGGTTAAGTCAGGGTCCACTAATACTTAACCAATTTGGGAATTCGAGGGATTGAAATGGGGTTAAGTTGTGAACTGTCGGTTACACTTAACCAATTTAATCCATTTGGGGGTTCGAGGGATTGAAATGGGGTTAAGATGTGAACTGTCGGTTACACTTAACCAATTTAATCCATGATTAGTGAAGGGTTAAATCGCACTTAACCCTCTTAGGAAACCCTAGCAACGTGGTCTGTTCTAGCAGTAATCCCAGTTTGGTATCATCACAACCCTAGAGGCTAGGCTAGGGCGGGGCACGATTACTGGACTGATGTA
Organism: Allium sativum; assembly: GCA_030737875.1. Taxonomy (NCBI): domain Eukaryota; kingdom Viridiplantae; phylum Streptophyta; class Magnoliopsida; order Asparagales; family Amaryllidaceae; genus Allium; species Allium sativum. Next base: position 17,024,431 of record CM060917.1, read on the forward strand.
AGAGACCAAAGCGACGGCTGAGTGGTACAGCGGTGCGGGTCCAGGCGGGCTACGGACGTGCACGTAGTCCGGTATTGGACAAACTCGAGGGATGGGTACCAGTAGGTTTAGACTGTGCATTATTGCTTCAGTGTCTGGGGTTGACACCCGAAGGCTTGATACACCCGAAGGTGGACCCAGCACAGTCTGACTACATCCATATGTGGGCCGTATGGACACCAACACTTGACGTGTTAGGCTTATAGGGAGCCGATCGACTAGACCGTTTGGTTGGACCTTATATTAAGGTCACTTCATGTTATTGGGTCAAAGCTTGGGCCAAGGGATCAATACCTGATCTGTTGGTTTGCTAGTACACCGTGGTGCAAAACTTAACCTTGTTTATGCGATGACACCTCTATCTATCTTGTAGTTAATTTATCATGCCAGTATGTTGTTATCTATGATCATCTCAGTTTCCATCATGCTGTTAACTTTATTAGTTTATAGACTGATCGTAGCAGGGCTTACCAGTCTTTATGACTGACCCGTTTTCTTTTCGCTTCTTTTCTTCCGTCCCCCCTCCCCCCCAGGTTCTCAGGGTGGGAACATTGGTGCTTAGCTTGGATCGCTTAGCTTGCTTGCTGGATTAGCTCATGTACGTTTGGATATTGAGCCCGCTATGGTTTATCACTCTTATTTGGGGATAATACTTATGTATTTCAGTTTATCAGATGATGTTTTTATCTAGACTTGTAATTTTGGGAAATTGACATTTTGATGTACCAGACTTGTGTTTTGAAATGGTTTAAAAATCTTCCGCTGTTTTATCTACTTACTCTATTTATTTACATATATATATATATATATGTCATGTCCTGCCTTGTTATATCATTATGCATGTTTACCTTGTTTTAAAACGCCCCACCAAAGTCAGAGTTGCTTGCAAGAGCCACCCTGGCGGAGGTGGGGTGTTACAGCTGAGTTAGTAGGATACGAAGGAAAAGTGATGTATTTCCTTAAATGACCTATTTCTGAGAACGTTGTTGCAAGAAGAGAAAGTGAAAATAAAAGAAACTACTTGCAACTACATATTTGGATGGGAATACATTATGAAAATAAATCACTAATTCTTTCTATACGTCAAACTGATAAGGTGCATGAAATGTTTTCTTTAATAAAATAAGGAACATATATTATAGTAAAGAAAGGATAATGAACTACAACAGTGAAGAAATTGGAATGAACGGGGAATGATAGTAACCTATTATAAGTAAAATATATTAATGGGAATGTTATAATAGGTAGGCTTGTCCTAGGGACAAGTGAGAATTATAACTTAGGTTATAATGAACGACAAAGAAAAGAGAATAACTTATGTAATAAAATGAGTTGTACTTAATTGCAAATTAAGTCACTTGTGAGAATGAGAATATGAGACTTGCGGATAGGGACTACATAAGTTACATGAATGGAAAAGTAAACTTATTAATAAACCTTAGTTAAGATAACTAAGTTAATAAACAAACAACGATAAGTTGTAGTGATGGTGTAAGAAGAAATTATGATTAAATAAGAAAGAGTGCGGCGAACTTATGAAAGAAATAAGTTATATTTAGTTATAGGTAATAAGTGACATGTTAAATAGGAAACACGTAAATTGAGATATACTTAATTAAATATTACATGTTATTGTAACCATGAGAAAAGACAATGAATAGCATAAAGAGATGGTAGAGAATAACATGTTGTAGGCTTATTAATAAACTTAAATGGGTTAAGTTATAAATGAAATTAATAAGCAAGAGGAACTTCGTAATTTGAATAAGAGTTCAATGTGAATGAGTGTAACCAAGTTAAATGGAAACCTGATGAGGTAGAGCAAGCGCATAATTGGATGATTAGACATAGGGTCTAAATAACACATTAGTATGAGGCACTCAGGCCAGTCCATACGTTAGAGGATGAAAAACCCGACAAGGTTGACCATTACGGTGTCATAAGGCATGAGGGAAGTGCACGTCCATCTGATTAGTTTGTTGGCTCCAAAGGACTGGAAGGGGAAGCACGCGGCTTCTTGGGATGTAGAGGGTACTCCTGGTATCCCTATGTGTTGTGACAAAGTTTGGCCTGTGCTCACAGAGGGTAGGTCAGCGCGGATGTGCCAGTGTGTGACGGCCTGCCCCGCACTACCCGACATTTCCTCCGAAAGTGCGCTGTACACATGTTCTACTAGCACGAAACGGTCGTCAGAAGAAAAGAAAGAAAAGAATGAACTAACACAGAACCTGTAGAATGTCTCACAGCGCATGGAACAAAATATAATAATAACATACTTGACATAAAACAGGCGAGGCATTACATAAGCTGATAACTAAACCATTATAGCAGCGGAAATTCAAATACAGCTTATGATCCAACATTATCCTTATTACAACTTTAAAACTGTCTCTAAAGAAAAGAAAGCAAAAGTAGAAGATATACTATTAATTCCCAAGCAGCGATCTTCAACAACACAGGGAGAATATCTGAATACATCATACGTGGAAGCCTCCTGCTCGTCTCCGGATCAGCTACTCGTGCATTACCAGCTAACCTGTCTCTAATCTGCTCGTGAGAACACCCAGAGTAATAAGAAGAGACATAAAACTTTGGGTCAGAAAAAAAGTCTGGTATAAGCGATAAGCAGCTAAACAGAACAATAACAGGTATACTAAACCATACCTGAACTTGGACCTGCAACCAAAGAGTTTGCACTACATACCGTATAATACTCTAGGGTGCCACTAAACATAAGGTGTAAAGATAATGGGGGAGGGGGTGTGCATGTCACAACAAACAATCAAGTATAGCAACCATCCTCACATCACTCACTCAGTGCGTAAAGCATACGATGTCCACCACTTTCAAACACTAGACTCATCGAAGTAGTGACGGAGTTCAACTTGTACAACTACTGCTACCACCAAGCTTATCCCATGGAATGATGACCAAACCTTTTCAATGATTCCACTTCATTGGTCTATAGACCACTAGTCGTGCCTAGGCCACTGTGGCCCTGAATCCGTTCATGTACCCCCTACACATAGTGATCCAAAGTTAAAGACATCGACAACCCCTTTGCACACGTCCCGTAGCAAAGCCCAATCATGAAGCTCACTCATTGGTTCCCATCTGGATCCTAAGTCAAAGCTCCTCATTTGGACCTCCTTTGCATCTCGGGTTTTGGTCGAATTGGAGTTGGTCTTCAGAAGAGTTGTCACGATAGTCGTCGCGTAGTAGAGATGGAAGTTCAATTTGGTTCGGTCCAATATGCTTCAGTCGGTTCGGTTCAGCTAAATCATCCCCAGGCTTCCCATTCGGTTCGATGCTCCACTTCATGTTGGTTCGGTTCGGGTGTTATCCTCCATTCGGTTCGGTTCGGGTGCCATGCTCCATCCGGTTCAGTTCGTTCCTCCAGCTCCAGCTTGCCTACTCTGATCCGATCCCGCTCCCTAGCTCCGATCCGATCCTCTTTTTGTCACTCCGATCCGATCCTCTGCCCAACTCCAACTCCAAGCACTTGGCCTTCCTTCTCGCCAAGCCCCTTATGCTAAGTTCCAATCCGAATCAAGTCCACTTGCCTGGTTCTCCTATCCGATCCGAGCCCAATAATCCGATCCGATCTAGTATGAAACCCTGCACATTTCCTGCAACTTTCCTGCAACTTTTCAGAGACTGTTTTACGCCATTTGATGGCGTTTTCGACCAATCTATCACTTCTGGACAATCACAAAGCATACTATACAGTCATAGCAACATGTATAATCGTTCACAAACACCAAAACAATAATTTGATAGGTTAAAACGGATCAAACATAGCCAAAATCCCATATTTTCCCTTAAGCATGTTTAAGAAAAACTAATCATAGGATTAACAAAACTTAACTAAATTAATCAAATTTTCTAACAGAGGCATAAAATGATATTTAAGAATTTATAAATATTTTTCCATATTTTTAACATGCATAAATTCGTTCATTACCACTAATCACCCTGATTAACTGTAATTAGTGTCAAAACAATGCTAATCACTCACCCTTGCCACAAATAAACTTTAGATCTGAAATAATCTACTATATGGGTCGAATTCCAATGCCTAACAGCATCTCCAACTCTGATTTGGTGCTATTTCTCCTTGATTTGATGTAGTTTAAGCCAAAACTTGATTACGAAGTGATTAGGGGTGTTTTTTAGATGTTGGAGGCCATTGTTAGGGTTTTTTAAAATGTTTGTGGTAGCTGGGAAATGACTCAAACCGAAATTCCTAACCCTAACAGCCCTTAAATACTCCAAATCCCGAAATCCCCTAATGGGCCTAGCTATTAACTACCCAATTAAGCCCGGTTAAGCTGTTTTTGACCCTCTAAACCTTAATTCAGCCATATCTCCCAAACGGTAAGTCCGTTTGGCTATCATGACCATCTACGGAAAGGTAAACCATCAAATGAATCTAATGGAAGTGGTTTCAGGTCAAAACTCCTTACCAATCAAAAGTTATGGACAAAACAAGATCAGCTAGGGGCAAAACGGTCATTTAAAAATCAACAAAAATCATGAACATGGGAAATGACCCCACTAGTCGTTTCCCAAAAGTACATGACTATACGACTTACCAAGAAAAAGAAATAAATATTCTACAATCCTCTGATGCGTAGAATGCGAGTCGTTACATTCTCCCCCCTTAAGAAATTTCATCCCTGAAATTCCTTAACCAGAACATACAAAGGATCCCACGTGCCTAACAATCATTTTCAACAATCAAACATGCGTAACAACACATAACAAGCCTATCCTAGCATGCGGTTTACTAACAAGGGAGTACTATATCGATATAAAACCTTACCAGGCAAAGAGTTCTGGATACTTCCTCCTTATGTCCTCCTCTGTTTCCCAAGTACAGTCTTTCTCATCATCACCCCACTGAACTTTGACTAGCTTCACCACCTTCCTTCGAAGCTGCTTCGTATCTTTCCCAACAATACGCATAGGCTTGCGATTCCCAACCGCCTCGAGTTCAGCCTCGATATCATCCAACTGATCAGGTGAAATAGCCACACTAGGGTCATGCACAAACTTCCTTAGCTGGGAAACATGAAATACGATGTGAACTCCCGCCATCTTGTCTGGTAACTCAACTTTATATGCCAAATTCCCAACTTGTTCGAGAATTTGGAATGGACCAACAAATCTTGGTGCCAACTTGCCTCTCCTACCAAAACGAATCACGCTCTTTAATGGAGAAATCTTAACAAACACCATGTCACAAACGGAGAATTCCAATTCTCTTCATCTCTTATCAGCATAACTCTTCTGCCTATCTTGGGCAGCTTTCATTCGCTGTTGAATGATCTTAATCTTGTCTGAAGTTTCTCTTATTACATCCGGTCCAAGCACAAACTTCTCACCGGTTTCCTACCAACATGATGGTGAGTTACACGGCTTCCATACAAAGCTTCAAATGGAGCCATAACAATACTGGATTGATAACTGTTATTATAGGCTAACTCTACTAAATGCAAATGGTCATCCATGATCAACCAAAATCCAATACGCAAGATCGCAGAAGGTCTTCTAACACTCGATTCACCCTCTCCGTCTGACCATCGGTTTGAGGAAGATACGCGGTGCTGAGATGTATTTCCGATCCTAACGCCTCTTGTAAGCTCTTCCAAAACCCACTAGTACACAGTGGATCTCGGTCACTCACAATGCCTTTTGGTACTCCATGAAATCTCACTACCCACTTCATATATAGTTCGGCTAACTTGGCTGCCGTTCTATTTGATTTGACTCGTATAAACCTTGCGCTCTTGGTCAAACAATCAACAATCACCCAAATGCTATCATGGCCCGATCTAGTCCTCGGTAAACAATCGATGAAATCCATTGAAACTTGCTCCCATTTCCATTCGGGAATTTCTAACGGTTGCAACAAACCCTTGCCTAGCTTTAACTAACTGGCAATTCATGCACTTGGATATGAACTTCCCAACATCTCTTTTCATTCCTTCCCAGTAGTAGGTCTGCTTCATGTCTCGATACATCTTGTTACCACTGGGATGTATATTCAGTTTTGAGTGATGACATTCTCTAAGCACTTCATCTCTCAATCCATCTACGTTGGGCACAACTAGTTTTCCATTCTTTCGAAGCCATCCATCTCGATCAAGTCCATACTTTCTCATCTCCTCATCGATACCCATCTCTAACTTGGAGATGATTTCCAGTAGATTAGGATCGTTCCTCTGCTTGGAACCAACCCGCTCAATCAAAGTGGGCCTGATCGTCAAACTTGCTAACATTACTGGATCCAACTCGCACTTTGATCTAAAATCATACCCTGCGATATACCCCATTTGCTTCCACTCAAGAAACATAGCCCCTAAACTAGCATGTCTTCTACTCAATGCATCAGCTACTGCATTGCCCTTTCCTGGTGTATATGCGATATCGAAATCATACGAAGCCACGAATTCTAACCATCTTTGCTGACGAAGATTTAAATCCTTCTGAGAGAAAAGATAATTTAACGATTTATGATCAATAAACAACTCAAATCTTTCTCCCAAGAGATAATGTCTCCACATCTTCAATGCGAATACGATCGCTGCCAATTCCAAATCATGGGTAGGATATCTTTTCTTGTGCGGTTTCAGTTGCCGACTTGCATAAGCTACAACCCTACCACCTTGCATCAGTACATCACCTAGTCCGGTACTACAGGCATCCGTTTATACCATCATCTCTTCATTCCCCTTAGGAATGACCAACACTGGTGCGCTCGTCAACTTTTCCTTTAGACGCTTAAATGCATACCCGCACTTCTCGTCCCAAACAAAAGCTTGATTCTTCTTGGTCAACTGAGTCAACGGTGTTGCTATCTTAGAGAAGTTTTGGATAAACTTACGATAATATCCAGCTAACCCCAAGAAACTTCTTACGTCTGTTGCATTCTTGGGCATTGTAACACCCCGCACCCGCTATGGTCACTCACTATGGGAATGCCTTAACTTCGGTGGAGCATTTTAAGTGAATATAGAACAGAAAAATTACAACAAGACAGATATAAATAATACTTGAAAATCTAAAACATCATTTCATTGCAGCAGAAGGTAAACATGTTTAGTTACAACACCATAAAAGAGTCAAGTACCAAATATCCATCATGATAAAAACATAAGTACATAATCCCACTACATAACTAATAGCCATAATAGAAAAGATAAGCTGGGCTTTACATCACGGTCCAAGCTCCAAAAGATAGATAAAGAAATCTGATCAAAGGCCACTAGTGCTAGGCCCAACCTGAGGACCTGAGGGGGAAAAAGATAAAAACAACGGGGTCAGACATAAGTCTGAGTGAGCCCTATAACTTTAACAATACAATCATTAAAGTAATTAGGGTATGATATAACTTGGTACGGTGATGACTGGGGATAAATGACTACACTAAGCAGCCAACTAGACATAGGATGAACTAAGATATCGGTAAAGACGCATCTACCCACCACTGCACCACACCAGTCATTCCTACTTAAAGGTTGATCCCACCCAAGGACTTAGAAAATTTACCCAGTAGTTTCGTGTACCACTAGCTGACTACATAGGTGCCGTCTGCCCCTATCTCCACTAGGTGTACCCACTACTCCCTAAGCGATCGGGTCCCTACCGTAGATACCCGTGCTGGCCCCACAGTGGGGTGTATCACTCCCCAAAGTGGCAACCCGATACAACCAATGGTGCACGGCTTATACCTACACGATGCAACAACGTCTTACCTACCAGCCCGGGTCCACACATGCATATGAAACCCGTTGGACTTGCGTTGCCACCGCTAACCCGTTTTGGCCTCTTATAGTCAAGCCCAGTACGCGTGTCCCGTCCTCGACATGGGTCGAGCCCAATAAGATACATATGGGTTACTGGTTGAAATGGGCCCCCACAAGCTACCCACCTAAGCTTGTCCCTTCTAGTGTATCTCACTTAACCCTTTTTAATAATCATGTCCACTTACATGTTTAAAGTTTGGTTAAGTCATCTAATCATATTTCAATTGCCACTCAAGGCACCCACTAGATTTCCACATGCCACCCAAGGCACTTACTTGATTTCCACAAGCCACCCAAGGCACTTACTTAACCCTTTAATCATGTTTAATTACATATTCCACTTTGGTTAAGTATTCTAATCGTATTTTCTATTGCCACCCAAGGCAACCACTAGATTTTTCCACATGCCACCCAAGGCACGCACTTAACCCCTCATGTCCCTCTACATGCTAATATGGTTAAGTGTTTTTTAATTGATTAAGACCGTAACCTTTGTAAAGACCTCTCACATTAGACTATCTTTTATGGCAGCTGGATTTGCCGGTCGGGTCCGGGCAGCCTTACGCCATAACCGAGTCTAACCTCGTGTCTTTACACTTGTCACGTATTTAGTTTATGCCTAAGACCTCTCACATTGGGCCAATCATTTGTAGCTGCTGGATTTGCCGGTCGGTTCCGGGCAGTCTTATGCTACAAAAGGGTCCAACCTCGTGTCTTAGTCGATTAATTACACCTAATTAATCACCCCCATATTTTGAATTAATTTTCCCTAATTAATTCCAATTTAATGATGTACATAATTGACTCAATTATGTCCATCAACTTTATGGTATGCATAATCATACCAACTTCACACCATTTTATTAACATGAATGTTAACCCCATCGTTCCCCACGTAATTCGCCAACATGACATACTTAAAAGGGAAGATTCATCACACATACAATGGGTTCAACTTGCATAACATTAGTATCAACATGGGTTTTAAAGGTGTCAACATGCATATAGCATCAAACCCAACTAGCATAAATAATCAACCCAAACTTGCATGAATCACATATGTCATAAAGAGGGTAACTTGCATAAGTTACTTATGTCATACAAAGGGGTAAACTTGCATATGTATGTATGATATACAAAGGGGTTAACTTGCATATGTATGCATATCATACAAAGGTGTAAACTTGCATATGTTACTTGCATATAATCAAATACCAAACTTGCATAACATGTCATATATGAACTTGCATATAATCAAACCCCAAACTTGCATAACATGTTATATATGAACTTGCATATAATCAAACACCAAACTTGCATAACATGTTATATATGAACTTGCATATAATCAAACACCAAACTTGCATAACATGGTGTCATAAGGATCAATGTTCATCATAGTTATTTGCAGAACTAGCATCATGAACTCATAGCATATGACTTGCATAACTTGCATTACATCATGATCACATAGCATATGACTTGCATAACTTGCATAACATCATGAACACATAGCATATGACTTGCATAACTTGCATAACATCATGATCACATAGCATATGACTTGCATAACTTGCATAACATCATGAACACATAGCATATGACTTGCATAACTTGCATAACATCATGATCACATAGCATATGACTTGCATAACTTGCATAACTAACATCATGAACACATAGCATATGACTTGCATAACTTGCATTGATCCACATTCATAGCCATAACCTCATTATATCCTATCATAATCATTTCAACAATTGGTCATTAAGGCTATAGTACTCACAACTTGTTGATTAGCACTCCTATGAAGAAGATTAAGTTGCTAGAGTTGATTAGAAGTTGATTTGAGAAGCTATCTTCCTCTTTAATTTGATGAAGGCTCCTTCAAGTTGCATTTTGGCAGCATAACGACGTTGTCTCCAATTTTAGTATGAATTAGGGTAGTCTTAGGGTGTATTTATAGATTAGTTAAGTGTTTTAGGCCATTAGATTAACCCTAAATCAGATTAAAGCCGTCAGATCTCGTCACTAGCCACCAACCCTAGGCCAAATCCCAAATCAGTGCACCCAGGTCACACAGACCGACAGGGGGGGTCGACCCCTAGGGGGGGGTCGACACCCATGTCGACCCTAGGGTCGACACCCTCTGTCTGGCGGGAATTTTCCCGCCCCTTCTGAAATTTGAAATTTTTATATTTAAATCTATTTTGACTTTTCTGAAAACTTCTTCGGGCCTTAACTGGGTCATTCGGACTCCGATTTTCGGAAACTCGGACTCTATTTCGCGTATTTTTCCGAGACGAACGCAATGGCATAGTCCGTTTCCCCTGATTCAGATTCTAAAATTTAATTCTACCCTGATTTGTATTATAACAAGTTATTCAACATACGGGGTGTTACATTCTCCCCTACTTAAAGGATTTCGACCCCGTAATCTCTAAGTCAAGAAGAACGTATCCTACCATCCAAACAACCATCTAATAAACCATCAAACACTGGCATCCATTGTCCTTAAAGTTTCTAATGCTGTATGAGCATATGCAAAGAGTGTGTGTATATGTTCCCTATCTAATGCAAAATCAGGCGGTCTACTGATTCAGTTGACCTCCTTAATGCAAACCATGATAGTGCCATGCATCCAATATGTATGCGAAAGAACCCTATCGGCACATACTATCTCTACATGTGTGCACAATCATACACCAAAATGCATCATCCATATGATAACACAACCATTATACATCCATTAATATAGCTACCTACACACAATTATATGCAATATGCAATATGAAGTGATTGAGCCGATCTAGTGTCTAAAGTGTGTGTATATGCATCCACGAGCAACCACTAGCAACCACTTGCATCCACACGCATCCATCAAACATAACATGTCTCAAACACATGTTTCAACCATAGGTTTACCCTATCTAAAGGTCAAAGGTATTAATGAGAGGACATACTAAAGATAAGATAAGTACTAGACAAACGAAAAAGGAGAAGTTAAAAGACATACCCTCGAAAAGGAATGGGTACAATGAACGCATCTTCACTTCTGTCTCCCAAGTAGCATTGCTCTCATCCTCTCCCCATTGCACTTTGACTAGTCGAACCTCTCTGTTTCTCAACTTCCTAATCTCTGACCCAAGGATGCGGGTAGGAGCTCGTCGAATAGTCGCATCACGCTCTACCTCCACTTCTCTAAGCAAGCTCGGCTCTACCACCTCTGCGGTCTCATGTAGGCACTTCCTCAAATGTGACACATGGAATACGTCATGCACACCACTAAGTCTCTCGGGTAAATCCACTCTATATGCCATCCGTCCAATCCTTTCCTTAATAGGAAACGGTCCTACAAATCTTGGTGCTAACTTCCCAACGGACCCAAAGCGAACAACATTCTGTAATGGAGATACTTTGACAAAGACCATGTCCCCAACATCAAACTCCAGATCCGTCCTCCTCTTATCCGCGTAAGATTTCTGCCTATCTTGCGCCGCTTTCATCCTTCTTCGAATCAAATCAATCTTTTCCGAAGTCTCTCTAACCATATCAGGCCCAAGCAAGATCTTATCCGTAGATTTCCACCAACATGTAGGTGATCGACAAGGCCTTCCATAAAGAGCTTCGAAAGGAGCCATACCAATACTAGACTGAAAGCTGTTATTATATGCGAACTCCACCAATGGAAGATGCTCTTCCCATGTACCTCCAAAATCTAAGATACATAGCCTCAAAAGGTCTTCTAGAACACGATTCACCCTCTCGGTCTGGCCGTCCGTCTGAGGATGATATGCGGTGCTCAAACACAACTGAGTCCCCACTGCTTCTTGTAAACCTTTCCAAAACTCGCTAGTGAAGATAGGATCTCGATCACTCACTATGCTAGAAGGTACACCATGCAACCGAACTATCTCTCGAAGGTAAACTGAAGCTAGCCATGGAGCAGTCCTCTTGCTTTTCACGGGTATGAAATGGGCACTCTTAGTAAGCCTGTCTACTACAACCCAAATTCCCGTATTACCCTTCCTCGATCTCGGTAACCCATCAATAAAATCCATCGAGACGCTATCCTACTTCCATTGCGGAACTTCCAATGGGTGAAGCAACCCACCAGGTTTCTTTTGCTCCGCTTTCACTTGTTGGCACACCAAGCATCTAGCGACATACTCGGTCACATCTTCCTTCATACCGGCCCAAAAGAAAACTCGCTTCATGTCTTGGTACATCTTGTCCCCACCGGGATGAATGGTCATCTTTGAACGATGCGCATCATCAAGAATAGCCTTCCTCAAACCCTCGTCTTGCGGTACACAAAGTCTACCATCTCTATGCAAGCACCCCCTATCGTCTAGGGTGTACCTACTCAAATGGCTGGACGACTCCCCCCTTATGAGCCTCTCTACCAACTCAACCAACTGTGGGTCGTCCCGATGTGCCTCGCCAATCCGTCCCAAAAGAGTAGGTCTGACCTCTAAGGATGCTAGCAAATCGGGTATAAAGTCAACGGAAGGTCTGAAATCAAACATCGAGATAAATTCCAAGCTTTGTCGTTCCACGAACAATGGACTCAAGGACAACCTTTTTCTGCTTAAGGCGTCTCCCACCACGTTATCCTTGCCAGGGGTATACGCTATCTCGAAATCATAGGATGCTAAGAACTCCATCCACCTTTGCTGTCTCAAGTTCAAATCCTTCTGAGAAAACAAGTACTTCAATGATTTGTGGTTAGTAAACAATTCGAATCTCTCGCCAAGAAGATAATGGCGCCAAGTCTTAGGCGCAAAAACAATAGCGGCCAACTCTAGATCATGTGTAGGGTAATTTTTCTAATGCGCTCTCAACTGCCTTCCACCGTAGGCTATTACCCTTCCCTCTTGCATTAAGACTGCACCCAGTCCTGTCCCATAAGCATCAGTATAAACAACAAATGGCTTACTCCCATCTGGCAACACTAAGACTGGAGCTGCGGTTAAAGCTCTCTTTAACCGTTGGAACGCGTCATCACAATCTACATCCCATGTGAAGACTAGATTCTTCTTCGTCAAGCGAGTTAATGGGGCTGATATCTTCGCGAAGTCCTTGATAAACTTCCTATAGTAGCCAGCCAACCCCAAGAAACTCCTCACCTCGGTAGCATTCTTCGGAACCTTCCAATCTTGGATGGACACTACCTTCGCGGGATGCACAGCTATCCCTTCCTTGGAGACCACGTGCCCCAAGAACCGCACTTCCTTCCTCCAAAAGTGACATTTAGAGAATTTAGCCTTAAGGCTATGCGCTCGAAGAGTCTCCAACACTTCCCTAAGATGTAGGGCATGCTCTTCTTCACTCTTAGAAAATACTAAGATGTCATCCACAAAGACCACCACGAACTTATTAAGGTACTCCCTGAACACCCTACTCATCAAATCAACAAAGTATGCAGGGGCGTTCGTCAAACCAAATGGCATCACAAGCCACTCATAAAAACCATCCGGAGTCCTAAAGGCAGTCTTGTCTATGCTATCCTCAGCCACTCTCAACTGATGAAACCCCGTGGCCAAGTCCAACTGCGAAAACACTGAGGCGCCAACCAACTGATCAAAAAGATCATCAATCCTCGGCAATGGGTGTCTATTCTTCTTTGTGAGCTTGTTGAGTTCTCTGTAGTCTACACAAAGTCTGAGGGACCCATCCGCCTTCGTGGCAAAAACTACTGGAGCACCCCACTCCGATATACTACGTCTTATGAACCCCTTCTCAAGCAACTCCCCTACTTGCTTATGGAGTTCCCTCCTCTCACGAGGAGCCATATGGCGCACTGACAAAGATACTGGTTTAGCATTGTCCACCAGATATATTCGGAAGTCTATCTCCCGCTTCGGAGGTAAGCCCTTCACCTCCTCAAACACATCCGAGTATTCCCGGACCACTCTAACAGATCGTAAACTCTCGACCGAAGCATCAAGCGATTCAAGATAACTTAGCATAACAGAATCCATGGGATTACAAGAGATCTCGAGAGTGTTCCCTAAGCGGGTCATGAGCCTAACAACTCTCCTTTCACAATCAAGAACGACACCATTACTGGATAACCAGTCCATGCCCAAAATTAACCCATAGCCCGTGAAGCCCAAAACAAAAGCATCACATCTAAACTCAACGCTAAGTACGGAAATCTTCAAACCCAAACATATCATGGAAAAATAAGTGGAGCCCCCAATTGGGTTTGAAACAACCAAGGGATCATCTACTAGACTGGTGTCTAAGTGCAGTGACTCAACTAATGATGATGAGATAAACGAATGCGATGCGCCAGAGTCAAACAAAGTACGGACAGGATGATCAAACAGAAAAATCAGACTTTCAACGGAAATAGTTCTACCTCTTTCCTGAATCGGTGGAACCGCGAGAGCCTGAACTTGCCCCCTTGCCTGACCTGGTGCCATAAGAGCTTGCACCTGTCCTCCTGAGGTAGATCCCGTCCTTTTCCCCTTCTTAGGGAAGTCCTTCACTAGATGCCCTACTTCGCCACAGTGGAAGCAGCCCGTCTTCTTCTTCTTCCGACAATCTTTGCTTAGGTGGCCTGGTGTCCCGCAATTGAAGCACTTCTTCTTTCCCTTGCCACCATTGCCTTTCCCACCCTTGTTTTGCTGTTGCTGTTGAGGTCTCTTCTAATCTCCTTTCTTCTCGGGTGCCTTATTAGCATTGGGACCCTTCTCTTCCTCATGCATGAGTGCCATGTCTACTAGCTTCTCAAAAGTTGCCCCTATAGGGATGTGAGTCATAGCCAATCCATGCATCGGTTCATTCAAGCCTTTAACGAACCTCAAGGCCTTCTTCTCTGGTGTATTCACCATGTCTATGCCAAACCTTGCCAGTTGATTAAACTTGTTGACATATTCCTTCACTGATAGGTTTCCTTGCTTTAGGGTCAAGAACCTTTCCATATACAAGTTTTCTTCCGCCCTTGAGAGAAACTTTGCCACAAACCTTTGCCTGAAATCCGCCCAAGAGTCAACCGGGCGTTCCCCATTAGTGACCTCCCACCAGAATGAGGCCTCTCCCTTCATTAACCAAGCAGCTAACTTGACTTTCTTTCCTTCTTCCATCTCAAGATATCTATCAACTCTTCCACTTCCTTAAACCAATCTCTAGCTTCCACAAAAGTTTCTGATCCTTGAAAAGGTTTCCCTCCCATAGCCTTAAATTCATTGCAAGTCTTAACAAAAGTATCCGTGCGAGGAGGAGGAGGGGGAGGAAGATCGGGTGCTACTGTTGGTGGAGGAACATTTGCTGGACCCACAATGGCGGCCCTAGCCTCCATCAATCTCCTATACCATACTGGTATCGCTACACCCTCCAGAAAGTTAAGATCCTCAGCCATGCTGAAACGAAAAAGGAAAGATTCAAAACGGAGAATTCGAAGGAAGGATATATGGCTCTTGGGGAATATGTTCTTTTCTTTCAAAAACTTTTCTCTTAAAAGACATGTTTTTGAAAATACTTCTTCCAAAAATGTTTTTAGAAAATTAGTTTTTCTAAAAGTTTTATATGTTCTGGTAACCTTCAGCTCTGATACCACGTGTAACACCCCGCACCCGCTAAGGTCACTCATTATGGGAATGCCTTAACTTCGGTGGAGCATTTTAAGTGAATATAGAACAGAAAAATTACAACAAGACAGATATAAATAATACTTGAAAATCTAAAACATCATTTCATTGCAGCAGAAGGTAAACATGTTTAGTTACAACACCATAAAAGAGTCAAGTACCAAATATCCATCATGATAAAAACATAAGTACATAATCCCACTACATAACTATTAGCCATAATAGAAAAGATAAGCTGGGCTTTACATCACGGTCCAAGCTCCAAAAGATAGATAAATAAATCTGATCAAAGCCCACTAGTGTTAGGCCCAACCTGAGGACCTAAAGGGGAAAAAGATATAAACAACGGGGTCAGACATAAGTCTGAGTGAGCCCTATAACTTTAACAATACAATCATTAAAGTAATTAGGGTATGATATAACCTGGTACGGTGATGCTGGGGATAAATGACTACACTGAGCAGCCAACTAGACATAGGATGAACTAAGATATCGGTAAAGACGCATCTACCCACCCAAGGGTAATTACTAACTGCACCACACCAGTCATTCCTATTTAAAGGTTGATCCCACCCAAGGACTTAGAAAATTTACCCAGTAGTTTCGTGTACCCCTAGCTGACTACATAGGTGCCGTCTGCCCCTATCTCCACTAGGTGTACCCACTACTCCCCAAGCGATCGACTTCCTACCGTAGATACCCATGCTGGCCCAACAGTGGGGTGTATCACTCCCCAAAGTGGCAACCCGATACAACCAATAGTGCACGGCTTATACCTACACGATGCAACAACGTCTTACCTACCAGCCCGGGTCCACACATGCATATGAAACCCGTTGGACTTGCGTTGCCACCGCTAACCCGTTTTGGCCTCTTATAGTCAAGCCCAGTACGCGTGTCCCGTCCTCGACATGGGTCGAGCCCAATAAGATACATATGGGTTACTGGTTGAAATGGGCCCCCACAAGCTACCCACCTAAGCTTGTCCCTTCTAGTGTATCTCACTTAACCCTTTTTAATAATCATGTCCACTTACATGTTTAAAGTTTGGTTAAGTCATCTAATCATATTTCAATTGCCACTCAAGGCACCCACTAGATTTCCACATGCCACCCAAGGCACTTACTTGATTTCCACAAGCCACCCAAGGCACTTACTTAACCCTTTAATCATGTTTAATTACATATTCCACTTTGGTTAAGTATTCTAATCGTATTTTCTATTGCCACCCAAGGCAACCAATAGATTTTTCCACATGCCACCCAAGGCACCCACTTAACCCCTCATGTCCCTCTACATGCTAATATGGTTAAGTGTTTCTTAATTGATTAAGACCGTAACCTTTGTAAAGACCTCTCACATTAGACTATCTTTTATGGCAGCTGGATTTGCCGGTCGGGTCCGGGCAGCCTTACGCCATAACCGAGTCTAACCTCGTGTCTTTACACTTGTCACGTATTTAGTTTATGCCTAAGACCCCTCATATTGGGCCAATCATTTGTAGCCGCTGGATTTGCCGGTCGGTTCCGGGCAGTCTTATGCTACAAAAGGGTCCAACCTCGTGTCTTAGTCGATTAATTACACCTAATTAATCACCCCCATATTTTGAATTAATTTTCCCTAATTAATTCTAATTTAATGATGTACATAATTGACTCAATTATGTCCATCAACTTTATGGTATGCATAATCATACCAACTTCACACCATTTTATTAACATGAATGTTAACCCCATCGTTCCCCACGTAATTCGCCAACATGACATACTTAAAAGGGAAGATTCATCACACATACAATGGGTTCAACTTGCATAACATTAGTATCAACATGGGTTTTAAAGGTGTCAACATGCATATAGCATCAAACCCAACTAGCATAAATAATCAACCCAAACTTGCATGAATCACATATGTCATAAAGAGGGTAACTTGCATAAGTTACTTATGTCATACAAAGGGGTAAACTTGCATATGTATGATATACAAAAGGGGTTAACTTGCATATGTATGCATATCATACAAAGGTGTAAACTTGCACATGTTACTTGCATATAATCAAATACCAAACTTGCATAACATGTCATATATGAACTTGCATATAATCAAACCCCAAACTTGCATAACATGTTATATATGAACTTGCATATAATCAAACACCAAACTTGCATAACATGTTATATATGAACTTGCATATAATCAAACACCAAACTTGCATAACATGGTGTCATAATGGATCAATGTTCATCATAGTGATTTGCATAACTAGCATCATGAACTCATAGCATATGACTTGCATAACTTGCATAACATCATGATCACATAGCATATGACCTGCATAACTTGCATAACATCATGAACACATAGCATATGACTTGCATAACTTGCATAACATCATGATCACATAGCATATGACTTGCATAGCTTGCATAACATCATGAACACATAGCATATGACTTGCATAACATCATGATCACATAGCATATGGCTTGCATAACTTGCATAACTAACATCATGAACACATAGCATATGACTTGCATAACTTGCATTGATCCACATTCATAGCCATAACCTCATTATATCCTATCATAATCATTTCAACAATTGGTCATTAAGGCTATAGTACTCACAACTTGCTGATTAGCACTCCTATGAAGAAGATTAAGTTGCTAGAGTTGATTAGAAGTTGATTTGAGAAGCTATCTTCCTCTTTAATTTGATGGAGGCTCCTTCAAGTTGCATTTTGGCGGCATAACGACGTTGTCTCCAATTTTAGTATGAATTAGGGTAGTATTAGGGTGTATTTATAGATTAGTTAAGTGTTTTAGGCCATTAGATTAACCCTAAATCAGATTAGAGCCGTCAGATCTCGTCACTAGCCACCAACCCTAGCCCAAATCCCAAATCAGTGCACCCAGGTCACACAGACCGACAGGGGGGGGGGTCGACCCCTAGGGGGGTCGACACCCATGTCGACCCTAGGGTCGACACCCTCTGTCTGGCGGGAATTTTCCTGCCCCTTCTGAAATTTGAAATTTTTATATTTAAATCTGTTTTGAATTTTCTGAAAACTTCTTCGGGCCTTAACTGGGTCATACGGACTCCGATTTTCGAAAACTCGGACTCTATTTCGCGTATTTTTCCGAGACGAACGCAATGGCATAGCCCATTTCCCGTGATTCAGATTCTAAAATTTAATTCTGCCCTGATTTGTATTATAACAAGTTATTCAACATAGGGGGTGTTACAGGCATAGACCAATCTTGCACCGTAGCCACCTTCGCAGGATCCACGGTGTTAGCCCACTTTGTGAACTGGGCAACACAAAGTCAAGATGTGAAGTGTTGAAGAACTTGAAAAACTTGGTAAGTACTGAAGCAGGTCGGGTCGGAGCAGTGCATTGGTTCGGATCGGATAAAGTTTTCTGTTCGGATCGGTGAACTATTGCTGTCGAAATCAGAAAGGCACAGCTGTTCGGATCGGAGGGCAATATATTCCCAATTGGATCGGAAAGCCACTTGATTGCTACAGAGATAGATCGGAGTGGAGCGGAGCAGAATAAAGAGAAGAAAGAATTGGTTCCAAGTCAATCCGGGTCGGATCGGGTACCCCGATCCGAACCCCTTGTACATACCCCTCCGACCCGAGCTTGTCTTCCACGTCACTCTCCTGCATGAGCGCCTGGTAATTCGGATTGGCAGTGACCTGTTCCTACCCTCAACGTCCACTATGTCAACATAGTAATTCATCCGAACCCGAGGCTGATGGCATGGATGGCACGTGGCTCCGATCCGGATCGGATTCTGAGCAAATTCTCACCTATAAATACCCCGTTTGGAGACAAAGAAAAGGATCTTTTGGCTAGCACTTTGAGAGTTCAACCACCTTCATAACCCGAATTCCAGCACTCCCAGAAAATCCAAACCTTCTTTCATTATTTGTTTTTAAGATAATTGAGTGATTGTAAGTGAGTTTTGAGAGAAATCAAGTGAATATTTCATTGTACTTGCAACAAAATCAGTGAAAATAGTGAAAGATAGGTGGACGAAGGCATTTCTTCGCCGAACCACTATAAATCCTGTGTGTGCATTTTTATTTTTATCTCATTTCATTCTGCTTTTAATCAATTTGGGTGTTAGAACCACTTTTTGGTCTAACATTTTGGTGCTTTCACTGAGAACCTCATCTGAATTCTTTATTTTTCGGGATTATCATTCTACTTTTTGGACCGTTGAGTTCAAAGAAGTTAATCCTCAAATTTCAATGCCCTTGGATATTTGTTGAAGTGATTGTCGAAGAATCATGGCTAAAGGAAAAGGCAAAGAAGTTCAATCTGGTCGAGGAAATGGAGCTGGCGAAGATCAGCAAAATGTGGTTGTGACAAGGTCTCGTGGGCAGAGTTCAGCAGCAGGACGAACCGATGCAGGAAATTCGAACCGCCTCCAGGGGGAGAGCTCCGATCCAATCCGGGTAGGAGATTCTGAAGCAGTGCATTCCCCCAATCTGAACCGACCCGAGCAGCTTGCCATGTACCGATCCGACCAGGCTCCCCAGCTCCGATCCGACCCGATCTCCCATCTCCGATCCGATCCGACTCTTGGTGATGTTGGAACCTCTACTCGAGTCCCTACAAATGCTCTGATTCCAGCCACCAGGGTCAGTGACCAGGTCAATCCATCTGCGCCCATTACTCAAGGAGATTTCTCGCGCTTACTTGACATGCTCGAGAGTACTAGGGAGGCTATGAAAGTCCACGAGCGCACTAATCTCATGATGCAGGAAAATATGAGGCTCATGAGCAGGGAGATTAGCGAACTCTGTCGACAGAGAACCCCATCACCGGTTCGTCACACACCAGTGGATAAGTCTTCATCTTCCGAGGAAGAACGACCCCGTGAACAAAGGCTGCTCGAACGACCTCAGAATGTGGAGCAGCTGACATTCGGATCTTTAGGGTCTCGTGAGGATATCGCACGAGCACTAGGAAACAATGACCCCACTCGGGGGCAAAGGCTCTAGTCCCCTCCTCCCGAGATCGACCGGGAGCGTAGGGAACGGAATAGAGCAGAAGCAGCTCGAAGAAGAAGGGCATCTCCTGAACAAGAGCCCAGAAGGAACCCGGATACTAGGGCCAGGGAACCTGAACGACCCCTAACTAATGCTGATGTACAGGCAATGGTTCGCCAGATCATGTCCGAGAGCCGGAACTATACAAATGAAGATTATGGCATTGAGCGAAGCCATACTCCTTTCACCGATGATATCCTCGACTTTCAGTTTCCCCGGCGTTTTAACCTGCCACAGATGGACAAGTACAACGGGAGGACTGATCCGGGACAGCATTTGATGCGATACTCGTGGCTCATGAATGCTG
Source organism: Allium sativum (assembly GCA_030737875.1). Classification (NCBI taxonomy): domain Eukaryota; kingdom Viridiplantae; phylum Streptophyta; class Magnoliopsida; order Asparagales; family Amaryllidaceae; genus Allium; species Allium sativum. The sequence continues at coordinate 17,045,251 of CM060917.1, forward strand.
CTGCTGCCCCTGATGAAGTGAAGTGCAAAGCATTCCCAATCTATTTAGAAGATGTGGCGCTGTTCTGGTTTACCCGACTTCCCCCTCGTTCGATTTCGAATTACAGGGAACTGAGCGAACGTTTTATGAATCAGTTCCGACTCCATGCCCGAAAGTCCAAAAGTGTTATTGAATTATCAAGAATCAAGCAGGCACCAGGAGAGTCTTTGAGGGCATATCTTGACCGTTTTAACTTAGTTGTGACTGAAGTTAGTGACCCGCATGAGCCCACCATTCTGATGGCATTAAAGGAAGGAGTCTATCCTGAATCTGAGTTCAGGGATTACCTTTCTGGGAAGACACCCTCCACAAGAGAGATATTCTATGAAAAAGCCGATATTTATTTAAGGCGAGAGGAGGCCAGGGCAAACCGAAAGAGAAAGTCTAAGGCGGCTTCAAAAGAAAATGTGCAGAGTAACGTCGCCGTGAAGCAGTCTAGGGAAAGTTCCGGCAAGGTTGAAGTAAATGTGGGAAACAAGGGTGGAAACAACAATGCTGGAAACGGGGGCAACAACAATAACCGTAATGCGAACGGAAACAGAAGAAATAGAAATAGGGGAAGTGATCCTAACAAAAGACCCCGATTCCAGACCTACGAGAATTATACACCATTGAACGACACCCTGGAGAATATTTACCTGGATACGTACAACGTTTTGCAGTATAAAAGACCGCCACCTCGTGACTCGACAGAGAAAGAAATGGCAACTGGGAAGTTTTGTTTGTTTCATGGAACTCATGGGCATTCAACCAATGAATGTTGGCATTTGAGAGATGTGATTGAGAAGCTGCTGCGTGAAGGGAAACTGGATGAATATAAAGTTGCCCCGAGGGACAGGGGGCAAGGAGAGCAGTGTAACACCCCACACCCGCTATGGTCACTCGCTAAGGGAATGCCATAACATCGGTGGAGTATTTTAAGTGAATATAGAACAGAAAAATTACAACAAGACAGATATAAGTAATACTTGAAAATTTTAAAACATCATTTCATTGCAGCGGAAAGTAAAACATGTTTGGTTACATCACAAAACCATAATAAGAGTCAAGTACAAAATATCCATCCTGATAAATAAAAGTACATAATCCCAATACATGAACTGATAGCCATAAAAGAAAGGGTAAGCTGAGCTCTACATCTATGGTCCAAGCTCCAAAAGAGAATAAAGCAGCCTGATCAAAGCCCACTCGTACTAGGCCCACTCTGATAACCTGAGGGTTGGGAAAAAAATAAAAACAACGGGGTCAGACATAAGTCTGAGCGAGTCCTATAACTTTAACAATACAATCATTAAAGTAACCAGAGAAGACATAAGCTTGATATACGGTGTCGTCTGGGGATGAATGGCTACACTAAGCAGCTTGGTAGACTTAGGATAAACTAAGAAACGTAAAGACGCATCTACCCTTCCAAAGGTAAATTACTAAACTGCACCACACCAGTCATTCCTAACTTAAAGGTTGATCCCACCCATGGACTTATAAAATTAACTTAATAGTTCTCGCGTACCCCTAGGTGACTGAGTAGACGCCACGGGGCCCAACAATCCACTAGGTGTACACACTACTCCCCATTCGATCGACTCCCTAACGTAGATACCCGTGCTGGCCCCACCGTGGGGTGTACCATTCCCCAACGTGGCAACCTGATAAAACTAACGGTGCACGGCTTATATCTACACGATGCAACAACGTCTTATTTACCAGCCCGGGTCCACACACGCATATGAAACCCGTTGGTCATGCGTTGCCACCGCTAACCCATTTTGGCCTCTTATAGTCAAGCCCAATATGCGTGTCCCGTCACTCGACTAGAGTCGAGCCCACTAAGATACGTTTGGGATATTGGTTGAAATGGGCCCCCACAAGCTACCACCTAAGCTTGTTATTTCTAGTGAATCCCACTTAACCCTTTAACCATGTCCACTTACATGTTATAAATTCTGGTTAAGTCATTAATCATATTTTAATTGCCATTCAAGGCACCCACTAGATTTCCACATGCCACCCAAAGCACTTACTTAACCCTTTAACCATGTTTTAATTACATGTTCCACTTTGGTTAAGTATTCTAATCGTATTTTCTATTGCCACCCAAGGCCCCCATTTAACCCCTCATGTCCCTCTACATGCTAATATGGTTAAGTGTTTCTTAATTAATTAATTAAGATCATGACCTCATAAAGACCTCTCACATTAGACCGTCTTTTATGACTGCTGGATATGCCGGTTGGGTCCGGGCAGCCTTACGTCATAAAAAGGGTCTAACCTCGTGTCTTTACTTTAATCACGTATTTAATTTGTGCCTAAGACCTCTCACATTGGGCTAACATTTGTAGCAACTGGTTAAGCCGGTTGGGTCCGGCAGTTTTACGCTACAACTGAGTCCAACCTCGTGTCTTAGTCAATTAATTACACCTAATTAATCACCCTCATAATTTATATTAATTATCCCTAATTAATTAATCATGTTTTCCAGAATTTGGGTAGACCTAACTCAATAGGTAAATTCCCAACTCCGTAGTATGGGTAGACCTAACTCAATAGGTAAATTCCCAACTCCATAATATGGGTAGACCTAACTCAATAGGTAAATTCCCAATTATGTCCATTTAATTTATGTTACTCTTAAGCATACCCATTCCACATCATTTTATTAACATGCATATTAACCCCATCGTTCCCCACGTAATTCGTTCTCGTAACGTGACATAATAAAAGGGAAGATTCATCACAAATGTCATGGGTTTAACCAACATAGCTTATAACTTTATCATGGGTTCAAAAGGTGTCAACTTGCATATATGAGCATACATTAAACCCAACTAGCATTTAACCCAAACTTGCATTATGCATGTCATAAAAAGAGACAAACTTGCATATGAACTTGCACATAAACTTGCATATGAACTTGCACATAAACTTGCATGTGAACTTGCATAACATGTCATACATAGAGGCAAACTCGCATATGTTATGCATATCATAAAAAGAGACAAACTTGCATATGAACTTGCATCATCATAGGGTAAACATGCATATGTATGCATAGCATACAAAGGTGTCATCTTGCATATGTATGCATCTTATTTAGAAAAAGGGTAAACTTGCATGTCATAATGTATGCATAAAACCAAATACTTAGCATGCATAAAACCAAACACTTAGCATGCATAAAATCAAATACTTAGCATGCATAAAATCAAATACTTAGCATGCATAAAATCAAATACTTAGCATGCATAAAACCAAACACTTAGCATGCATAAAATCAAATACTTAGCATGCATAAAACCCAATGCTTAGCATGCATGAAACCCAATGCTTAGCATGCATGAAACCCATCACTTAACTTGCATAAACCCACATACTTAACTTGCATAAACATAGGGTTAACATTAAACATAGATTAGCAAACTAACATCATATCATATGACTTAAAACCCACAAATCCGCATACAAAACCGCATGATCTCATCATATCTCATCTACTTAATTTAGCAATTGGTTATTAAAGTGATAGAAACTCACCAAAACCAAGATTAGCAAACTTATGTAGTAGAACTAGTTGCTATACAAGAAGAAGATGATGATTAGAGGTTGATTAGCTTGCAACTTTCTTCATAAACTAGTGGAGGTTCCTCTCAAGTTTGATTTTGGCGGCATGGTGGCATCATTTCTATTTTTAGTATGAATTAGGGTAGTATTAGGGTGTATTTATAGATTAGGTGAGTGTTTTAGGCCCTTAGATTAACCCTAAATTAGATTAGGACCCTTAGATTTCGGAACCTTCCAGAAACCAGCCCTAAGACCAAGCCCAAACCCCAAACTGGTGCACCCTACCACAGAACTCTCTAGAAACTGTGCAGGTTTCCTGTCCCGACATGGGCGCACTTCCCAAGTGCGCCAGTGTATTTTTGTGCTGGCGCACTTCACAAGTGCGCCAGTGCATTTCTGGCCTGTTTCGGGTTTTTCTGCCTAACTTCGTTCGTCCATATCTCTTTCATACGGTACCCGTTTTACGCAAACTCGGACTCTATTTCGCGTATTTTTCCAAGACGAACGCAATGACGCAGCCCGTTTCCCCTGATTCTCACATCTGAGATTAATTGTACTTTAATTACTAACCATTAGTGTTAATTGAAATTCGGGGTGTTACATTCTCCCCTACTTAAAGGATTTCGTCCTCGAAATCTCTAAGTCAAGAAGAACGTATCCTACCAACCAAACAACCATCTACTAAACCATCAACCACAAGCAACCATTATCCTTAGAAACTTGTAATGATGTATGAACATATGCAGAAAGTGTGTGTATATGTCCGTATACTAATGCAAAATCAGGCGGTCTACTGATTCAGTCGACCTCCTTAATGCAAATCATGATAGTGCCATGCATCCAATATGTATGCGAAACCCTATTGACACATACAATTTCTATATGCGTGCACAACCATACACAAAAATGCATCATCCACATGATAACACAGCCATGATACATCCATCAATCTAACTACCACATCCATTTATGCGATATGCAACATGAAGTGACTGAGCCGATCTAGTGCCTAATGTGTGTGTATATGCATCCACGAGCAACCACTAGCAAACAATTGCATCCACATGCATCCATCAACCATAACATGTTTCAAACACATGTTTCAACCATAGGTTTTACCCTATCTAAAGGTCATAGGTACTAGCGAGAGGATATACTAAAGATAAGATAAGTACTAGACAAGCGATAAAGGAGAAGTTAAAAGACATACTCTCAAAAAGAAATGGGTACAAAGAACGCATCTTCGCTTCCGTCTCCCAAGTAGCATTGCCCTCGTCTTCTCCCCATTGCACTTTAACTAGCTGAACTTCTCTGTTCCTCAACTTCCTAGTTTCTGACCCAAGGATGCGAGTAGTAGCTCGTCGAATCGTCGCATCACGCTCTACCTCTACATCTCTAAGCAAGCTCGGCTCTACGACCTCTGCGGTCTCATGTAAGCACTTCCTCAAATGTGATACATGGAATACATCATGAACACCACTAAGTCTGTCGGGCAACTCCACCCTATATGCCATCCGTCCAATCCTTTCCTTAATAGGAAACGGCCCAACAAACCTCGGTGCTAACTTCCCAACGGACCCAAAGCGAACAACATTTCTCAACGGAGATACTTTGACAAAAACCATGTCCCCAACCTCAAACTCAAGATCCGTCCTTCTCCGATCCGCATAAGATTTCTGTCTATCTTGCGCTGCCTTCATCCTTCTTCGAATCAAATCAATCTTCTCTGAAGTCTCTCTAACCATATCTGGCCCAAGCAAGATCTTATCCGTAGATTCCCACCAACATGTAGGAGATCGACAAGGCCTTCCATAAAGAGCTTCGAAAGGTGCCATGCCAATACTAGACTGAAAGCTGTTATTGTATGCGAACTCCACCAAAGGAAGATGTTCTTCCCATGTACCTCCAAAATCCAAGATACAAAGCCTCAAGAGATCTTCTAAGATACGGTTCACCCTCTCGGTCTGACCGTCTGTCTGAGGATGATATGCGGTGCTCAAACACAACTGAGTCCCTACCGCCTCTTGCAAACTTCTCCAAAACTCACTAGTGAAGATAGGATCTCGATCACTCACAATGCTGGATGGTACGCCATGCAATCTAACAATCTCTCTAACATAGACTGAAGCAAGCCATGGAGCGGTCCTCTTACTCTTCACGGGTATAAAATGGGCACTCTTGGTAAGTCTGTCTACCACAACCCAAATTCCCGTATTGCCCTTCCTCGATCTCGGTAACCCATCGATGAAATCCATCGAGACACTATCCCACTTCCATTGCGGAACTTCCAATGGGTGTAGCAACCTACCGGGTTTCCTTTGCTCCGCTTTAACTTGTTGGCACACTAAGCATCTAGCCACATACTCGGCCACATCTTTCTTCATACCGGCCTAGAAGAAAACTCTCTTCATGTCTTGGTACATCTTGTCCCTACCAGGATGAGTGGTCATCTTTGACCGATGTGCATCATCAAGTATAGCCTTCCTCAGACCCTCGTCTTGCGGTACACAAAGTCTACCGTCTCTACGCAACCACCCCTTACCATCTAGGGTGTACCTACTCAAATGGCTGGACGACTCCCCCCCTTATGAGCTTCTCTACTAACTCAACCAACTGTGGGTCGTCTCGCTGTGCCTCGCCAATCCGCCCCAAAAGAGTAGGCTTAACCTCCAAGGAGGCTAGCAAACCGGGTACAAAGTCAACGGAAGGTCTAAAGTCAATCATAGAATTAAACTCCAAGCTTCGCCATTCCACGAACAATGGACTCAAAGACAGCCTTTTTCTGCTCAAGGCGTCTGCCACCACGTTACCCTTGCCAGGGGTATACGCTATCTCAAACTCATAGGATGCTAAGAATTCCATCCACCTTTGTTGTCTTAAGTCAATGCGCTCAAAGAGTCTCCAACACTTCCCTAAGATGTAGGGCATGCTTTTCTCCACTTCTAGAGAAAATCAGGATATTCTCGCATGCAAAATCGTCACAACTATCCATCTCTCACGCAGACCACCTTAGTCGAACTCGACATCCCCCAAATGCAAGCCCCAAAGGCCTAAACCAATATCAGACAAACACCTAAGGGATACCTCCTTCGAATTCAGACGACCTACGTGAGATGATACTAGTAAAAACGGCTAAATAATTAAGCCCTTGTCCAACTCTGGATGTCCTTGCCAGTCTCGCTCCAAAACCACCGTTTATCCCATAACTGGCTTTGCTCAACCTATTGAGCACATACGAAAACTTATTTCGCTCCTAGAAAAGACCAAGATGTCATCCACCAAGATCATCACAAACTTATTTAGGTACTCCCTGAACACCCTTCTCATCAAATCAACAAAGTATGCGGAGGCGTTCGTCTAACCAAATGGCATCACCAGCCACTCATAAAACCATCCGGAGTCCTAAAGGCAATCTTCTCTATACTATCCTCAGCCACTCTCAACTGACGAAACCCCATGGCTGAGTCCAACTGCGAAAATACTGAGGCGCCAACCAACTGATCAAAGAGATCATCAATCCTCGGCAATGGGTGTCTATTCTTCTTTGTGAGTTTATTTAGTTCTCTTTAGCCTACACAAAGTCTGAGGGACCCATCCTCCTTCGTAGCAAAAACTACTGGAGCACCCCACTCCGATATACTTTGTCTTATGGACCCCTTCTCAAGCAACTCCCCTACTTGCTTATGGTGTTCCCTCCTCTCGCGAGGAGCCATGTGGCGCACTGGTAAAGATACAGGTTTAGCATTGTCTACCAGATATATTCGGAAGTCAATCTCCCACTCCGGAGGTAAGCCCTTCACCTCCTCAAACACATCCGAGTATTCCCGGACCACTCTAACAGATCGCAAACTCTCGACCGACGTGTCAAGCGATTCTAGATAACTTAGCATAACAGATTCCATGGGATTACAAGAGATCTCGAGAGTGTTACCCAAGCGGGTCATAAGCCTAACAACTCTCCCTTCAAAATCAAGAACGGCACCCCTACTGGATAACCAGTCCATGCCTAAAACTAACCCATAGCTCGTGAAGCCCCAAAAGCATCACATCTACTCTCAACGCTAAGTATAGCAACTTTCAAACCCAAACACTTCATGGAGCCCCAATTGGGTTTGAAACAACTAAGGGATCATCTACTAACTGGTGTCTAAGTGCAGTGACTCAACTAACAATGATGAGATAAACGAACTCGATGCGTCAGAATTAAATAAAGTTCGAATTGGATAATAAAGAAATCCAAATTCCAACCTAGACGGTCTATCCCCATTTGGTACCCTAGTCGTGAGGGAATACAACTACCCTCTAGGAGATTTCGTACCTTGCCCTTGCCTCTTTGGACAATCCTAATAAGGTGTCCTATTCCTCCTAAAAGGATAACTACTCGCCTTCTTCATCCCATTCTCCACTCGTAACCTCCCACCAATGGGGTTTCATCCTTCATTAACCAAACAACTATTTGAGCCTTCCTCCCTTCGTCTATCCAATAGATACCTACCAGTCCTCCTCCTCCTTGAACCAACTTCTAATCTGACTAACGTCTAAGTCCCTTGAAGTGGTTTTCCATTCTTATCTATCTTAGAAAGGTCATCTATACGCGGAGGGGAAACTCAAAACGAGAGAGGAAGAGATTCAAAACGGAGAATTCGAAAGATATAGATATGGCTATTGGGGATTATGCTTTTCTTTCAAAAACTTTTCTTTTAAAAGACATGTTTTTGAAAATACTCCTTTCAAAAATATTCTTAGAAAATAGTTTTTCTAAAAATTTTATCTGTTCTGGTAACCTTAAGCTCTGATACCACGTGTAACACCCCACACCCGCTATGGTCACTCGCTAAGGGAATGCCATAACATCGGTGGAGTATTTTAAGTGAATATAGAACAGAAAAATTACAACAAGACAGATATAAGTAATACTTGAAAATTTTAAAACATCATTTCATTGCAGCGGAAAGTAAAACATGTTTGGTTACATCACAAAACCATAATAAGAGTCAAGTACAAAATATCCATCCTGATAAATAAAAGTACATAATCCCAATACATGAACTGATAGCCATAAAAGAAAGGGTAAGCTGAGCTCTACATCTATGGTCCAAGCTCCAAAAGAGAATAAAGCAGCCTGATCAAAGCCCACTCGTACTGGGCCCACTCTGATAACCTGAGAGTTGGAAAAAAAAAACAACGGGGTCAGACATAAGTCTGAGCGAGTCCTATAACTTTAACAATACAATCATTAAAGTAACCAGAGAAGACATAAGCTTGATATACGGTGTCGTCTAGGGATGAATGGCTACACTAAGCAGCTTGGTAGACTTAGGATAAACTAAGAAACGTAAAGACGCATCTACCCTTCCAAAGGTAAATTACTAAACTGCACCACACCAGTCATTCCTAACTTAAAGGTTGATCCCACCCATGGACTTATAAAATTAACTTAATAGTTCTCGCGTACCCCTAGGTGACTGAGTAGACGCCACGGGGCCCTACAATCCACTAGGTGTACACACTACTCCCCATTCGATTGGCTCCCTAACGTAGATACCCGTGCTGGCCCCACCGTGGGGTGTACCATTCCCCAACGTGGCAACCTGATAAAACTAACGGTGCACGGCTTATATCTACACGATGCAACAACGTCTTATTTACCAGCCCGGGTCCACACACGCATATGAAACCCGTTGGTCATGCGTTGCCACCGCTAACCCATTTTGGCCTCTTATAGTCAAGCCCAATATGCGTGTCCCGTCACTCGACTAGAGTCGAGCCCACTAAGATACGTTTGGGATATTGGTTGAAATGGGCCCCCACAAGCTACCACCTAAGCTTGTTATTTCTAGTGACTCCCGCTTAACCCTTTAACCATGTCCACTTACATGTTATAAATTCTGGTTAAGTCATTAATCATATTTTAATTGCCATTCAAGGCACCCACTAGATTTCCACATGCCACCCAAAGCACTTACTTAACCCTTTAACCATGTTTTAATTACATGTTCCACTTTGGTTAAGTATTCTAATCGTATTTTCTATTGCCACCCAAGGCCCCCACTTAACCCCTCATGTCCCTCTACATGCTAATATGGTTAAGTGTTTCTTAATTAATTAATTAAGATCATGACCTCATAAAGACCTCTCACATTAGACCGTCTTTTATGACTGCTGGATATGCCGGTTGGGTCCGGGCAGCCTTACGTCATAAAAAGGGTCTAACCTCGTGTCTTTACTTTAATCACATATTTAATTTGTGCCTAAGACCTCTCACATTGGGCTAACATTTGTAGCAACTGGTTAAGCCAGTTGGGTCCGGGCAGTTTTACGCTACAACTGAGTCCAACCTCGTGTCTTAGTCGATTAATTACACCTAATTAATCACCCTCATAATTTATATTAATTATCCCTAATTAATTAATCATGTTTTCCAGAATTTGGGTAGACCTAACTCAATAGGTAAATTCCCAACTCCGTAGTATGGGTAGACCTAACTCAATAGGTAAATTCCCAACTCCATAATATGGGTAGACCTAACTCAATAGGTAAATTCCCAATTATGTCCATTTAATTTATGTTACTCTTAAGCATACCCATTCCACATCATTTTATTAACATGCATATTAACCCCATCGTTCCCCCACGTAATTCGTTCTCGTAACGTGACATAATAAAAGGGAAGATTCATCACAAATGTCATGGGTTTAACCAACATAGCTTATAACTTTATCATGGGTTCAAAAGGTGTCAACTTGCATATATGAGCATACATTAAACCCAACTAGCATTTAACCCAAACTTGCATTATGCATGTCATAAAAAGAGACAAACTTGCATATGAACTTGCACATAAACTTGCATATGAACTTGCACATAAACTTGCATGTGAACTTGCATAACATGTCATACATAGAGGCAAACTCGCATATGTTATGCATATCATAAAAAGAGACAAACTTGCATATGAACTTGCATCATCATAGGGTAAACATGCATATGTATGCATAGCATACAAAGGTGTCATCTTGCATATGTATGCATCTTATTTAGAAAAAGGGTAAACTTGCATGTCATAATGTATGCATAAAACCAAATACTTAGCATGCATAAAACCAAACACTTAGCATGCATAAAATCAAATACTTAGCATGCATAAAATCAAATACTTAGCATGCATAAAATCAAATACTTAGCATGCATAAAACCAAACACTTAGCATGCATAAAATCAAATACTTAGCATGCATAAAACCCAATGCTTAGCATGCATGAAACCCAATGCTTAGCATGCATGAAACCCATCACTTAACTTGCATAAACCCACATACTTAACTTGCATAAACATAGGGTTAACATTAAACATAGATTAGCAAACTAACATCATATCATATGACTTAAAACCCACAAATCCGCATACAAAACCGCATGATCTCATCATATCTCATCTACTTAATTTAGCAATTGGTTATTAAAGTGATAGAAACTCACCAAAACCAAGATTAGCAAACTTATGTAGTAGAACTAGTTGCTATACAAGAAGAAGATGATGATTAGAGGTTGATTAGCTTGCAACTTTCTTCATAAACTAGTGGAGGTTCCTCTCAAGTTTGATTTTGGCGGCATGGTGGCATCATTTCTATTTTTAGTATGAATTAGGGTAGTATTAGGGTGTATTTATAGATTAGGTGTGTGTTTTAGGCCCTTAGATTAACCCTAAATTAGATTAGGACCCTTAGATTTCGGAACCTTCCAGAAACCAGCCCTAAGACCAAGCCCAAACCCCAAACTGGTGCACCCTACCACAGAACTCTCTAGAAACTGTGCAGGTTTCCTGTCCCGACATGGGCGCACTTCCCAAGTGCGCCAGTGTATTTTTGTGCTGGCGCACTTCACAAGTGCGCCAGTGCATTTCTGGCATGTTTCGGGTTTTTCTGCCTAACTTCGTTCGTCCATATCTCTTTCATACGGTACCCGTTTTACGCAAACTCGGACTCTATTTCGCGTATTTTTCCAAGACGAACGCAATGACGCAGCCCGTTTCCCCTGATTCTCACATCTGTGATTAATTATACTTTAATTACTAACCATTAGTGTTAATTGAAATTCGGGGTGTTACAAGCAGGCTCCAAAACAGATTCTACCTGCTCCCAAGCCTACAGCGCAACAGAAAGGTAAAGGAATTGTTATCAACTCCATTGTGGGCGGACCTCACCCGGCAATCCGTAGTTTCAGATCAATGGATCAATATGTAAATGCTGCCAAGCACATAGATGTGAATGAAGGTGATGATTTGGAAGATATCACCCCCATAAAACAACAGAAGACCATGTTTGACGACGTGGTATTCCGCAGCAGAGATAATACTGGGATCCAATCACCCACTGATGATCTGATGGTTATTACTACCACTATTGGGCCGACCTTGGTCCATAAGGTATTAGTAGACAACGGAAGTTCTGTCAATATTTTATTTAAAAAGTCATTTGATCAGATGAAGCTTGAATATGAAGATTTGAAGCCATGTGAAGGATGGATCAGAGGCTTCAATGGGGCATCAACAGCTCCCATGGGATACATAGAATTGCCCATGACCTTGGGGCAAGGAGAACGACGAAGAGTGCAGATACTTCAGTTCGTAGTATTGGATGTGGATTCGCCTTATAATGCATTTTTGGGGAGACCTGCCCTTGCTGAGTTCAGAGCTTGTATCGCCCCTTGGTGTTTATTGCTTAAGTTCCCGACCGAAGCCGGAACTGGAGTATTGAGAGGGGATCAAGTTTCCGGACGAGCCTGTTATGTTGCCGAATTAAAGATGTTGATGAAAGGACTTAACATTGAGAGTAAAGATGCCTCGCCTCCTCCAAAGGGGGGCTCGGCATAGCAATTAGAGAAATCGACCCCGAAGGAGTTGCCCAAAGGAATGCCTGAGGACCTGGATCCCAGAAAAGACGAGGAACCAGAGGCTAGAAATGCAACTCCTAATGAAGCGACAGTGGAAATTCCCATTGATGACGCTGATCCAACAAGAGTCTTGAAGATTGGGTCTCAATTGGATCCACGTCGGGCCAAAGAACTAACGGACTTTTTGAAGGCGAACTTGGACGTGTTTGCCTGGACCCACGCTGACATGTGTGGGATATCGCCATCCATTATAAGTCACAAATTAAATGTAAACCCGAAACATCCGCCTGTGAAGCAAAAGAGACGTATGCTGGGCCCAGAGAGGTCAGCTGCTCTCAAAGAGGAAGTGGAGAAGCTGAAGCAGAATGGATTTATTCGAGATTCGACATATCCCGACTGGATATCGAATCCCGTTTTGGTAAAGAAGCCGAATGGAAAGTGGCAGACTTGCATTGATTTTTCAGATTTGAACAAAGCCTGCCCAAAAGATAGTTTCCCACTTCCCAGGATTGATCAGCTTGTAGATTCGACAGCAGGTCATGAACTTCTCTCTTTCATGGACGCATATTCCGGATATAATCAAATTCCTATGCACGTGCCAGATCAAGAGCATACCAGCTTCATTACGAATTTGGGGTTATATTGTTATGTTGTAATGCCATTCGGATTAAAAAACGCCGGAGCCACTTATCAGCGCTTGGTGAACAGAATGTTTTACAATCAAATAGGGAAGACAATGGAGGTTTACGTGGACGATATGCTTGTCAAATCGAAACAATCCTCCAGCCATACACAAGACTTGGCAGAAATGTTTGGTATTCTGCGAAAGTATCGAATGAAGCTGAATCCTCTGAAATGCTCATTTGGAGTGGCGTCGGGAAAATTCCTAGGCTTCATTGTGAGCTCCCGAGGAATTGAAATCAATCCTAGCCAAATAGCAGCAATTAGAAACATTGAAGAACCAAGAAGAATTAAAGATGTCCAAAGTCTTGCAGGGAAAGTAGCCGCGTTGAGTAGATTCATCTCCAAAGCTACAGACAAGTGCATTCCATTTTTTGATTTAATTAAAAGGGGAAAGAAAAACTTTGAGTGGACTCCGGACTGTGTTGAGGCCTTTCGAAATTTATTGGAACTGCTAGAGAAACCGCCGATTTTATCAAAGCCCGTAAATCACGAAGAATTGTTTGTTTACTTGGCAGTCTCGGCTCACGCCGTTAGCACAGCCCTGGTTCGAGAAGAAGACAAAGTACAAAGGCCAGTGTATTATGTAAGCAAGAAGTTAGCAGCGGCAGAGCGCAACTACCCAAAGATTGAGAAGCTCGCTTACAGCCTCCTAATCGCATCCCGAAAACTTCGTCACTATTTCCAAGCTCATCCAATAACCATATACACCGACCATCCCTTGAGGCAGGTGTTGCAGAGACCCGAAGCATCGGGAAGGTTGATAAAATGGAATATAGAATTAAGTCAGTTTGATTTGAATTTTCAACCACAAAAATCGATCAGGGGGCAAGCTCTGGCAGACTTTATTGCGGAGTTCACCATCCCAGAGGAGGAAGTAATCGATGACAGAGTGGTTAAGTCCGAGGATGAGTTAAAGATAGATCCGTGGAAGCTATACACAGATGGAGCCAAGAACGACCGAAGGTCTGGAGCTGGAATCGTCTTAGTCACTCCTGAAGGACGGTCGTTATATTACGCTCTACGATTAGAATTTTCGGCGACTAACAATGACTCCGAATATGAAGCGCTGATTGCCGGGCTGAAGCTTGCTAAAGACCTCGGAATAAAAACGTTGGACATATTCTGCGACTCTAAAATCGTTGTTTGCCAAGTGCGAGAGGAATTTGTGGCTCGGGGACCTCAACTTATCGCCTACCACAGGAAAATGAGAGAGCTATTGAGTAGCTTGGAGCGGTACAACATAACACATATCCCAAGAGCTGAAAATCAGAAGGCGGATAGGCTGGCAAAGCTGGCTAGTTCCGACAATCCAGAAGAGACTGAAATAATTCCAATTGAAACGTTGGAATCGCCAAGCTTTGAGTCAATGGAAATTGAGTTCGCTTTTGAAGCGGAACCGGAGAAGGAGTCGTGGATGACCCCAATTAAGAACTTCCTTAAGGATGGAACACTTCCGTCAAAGAAGAGTGAGAGAAGGGCTATAGTTCGCAAGGCTACTAGATATGTAATACAAGATGATATTCTTTATAGGCAGGGATTTTCCATGCCCCTGTTACGATGTATTGCACACGACGACATCAAATGTGTACTAAGAGAAGTGCACGAAGGTGAGTGTGGAGATCATACAGGAGGTCAGACTTTAGCAAAAAAGATATTGCGATATGGATACTTCTGGCCCACAATTAATAAAGATGCAGCTGATTATTCACGACGCTGCGATAAGTGCCAGAGATTCGCCAAAATCCCCAGAGCACCGTCGACCCAACTTAAATCAATGGTGAGTCCTTGGCCATTTGCCACGTGGGGAATTGATATCATTGGAGTTCTACCGATTGCTAAAGGAGGAGCGAAATATGCAATAGTGGCCGTGGACTATTTTACGAAGTGGGTGGAAGCTGAACCTTTGACCAAAATCACGGTAAGAAAGGTGATAAGTTTCGTGGTCATAAATATTATATGCCGATTCGGGATCCCAAGAACGATTATAACTGACAACGGAACCCAGTTTGATGGCACTGAATTCAGAAATTTCTGCCAGAAGTATAAGATTGACAAGCGATACACTGCCGTGGCTTATCAGCAGTCAAATGGGCAAGTTGAGGCAATAAACAAAGTAATAAAATCCATCCTCAAGAAGCGATTAGAGCGCGCAAAGGCAAAATGGGTTGACGAATTGCCTCTAGCCTTGTGGGCATATCGAACAACATTTAAGACGGCCACCGGTCACACCCTTTTCTCTCTCTCCTTTGGCTCAGAAGCAGTAATTCCAGTTGAACTGGAAGTTCCTACCCACAGGGTGACGTATTATGATCCGATGACGAATCGGGCACTCTTACTTGAGTCCCTTGATGAAGTCGAAGAAAAAAGGGACGAAGCAGATTTGCGTGCGGCAAGACATCGACATCAGATGGCACGCTATTACGACAAAAAAGTTCGCCTCAGGACTTTTGAACCAGGAGATTTGGTGCTAAAGAGAGTCTTTCCATCCCTTCCTCACCTTGGTCCAAAGTGGGAAGGACCCTTTGTCATCCAACGGAAACTTGAAAAAGGAACCTTCAAGTTAACGACCGTAGATGGCGAAGAAGTCCCTAGAGCATGGAATGCCCAACATTTAATGCGATATTTGGATTAGAAATGTTGTACTCTTTGTTATTTTTCTTATGAATTCTGTAATAAGGCACGACTTGCCTTGGGAAAATCTGACGATATGAATAAAGGACTATAAAGTGGATGTAGGCTACGACTTAGCCGAACCACTATAAAAATATTGTGTGTTATTTACTTTTATGCATTACATATATACATTCATCGATTATTCTGTTGTGATTATAGAATACAGGATGACTCAAAACCTGAAAAGGTTGAAGACAGTTTAAACATAAGAAAAAGCACAATGACTATTTGTGCGACAAGACATAAAAGAATGGGAAAACGACATTCCTAACTCTAACTCTCCAGAGAGAGAGAGAGAGTATAAAAGCGTCTCCGACTGAGCGCTGAAAAAGAAATCCTTCCCCTAAATCTAACTCTCCAGAGAGAGAGAGAGAGAGAGAGAGAGAGTATAAAAGCGTCTCCGACTGAGCGTTGAGAAAGAGATCTTTCCTCGCCGAAAGACCGAGGAATGAATAGATTGCTGAGCTCGAACTCTAACTCTCCAGAGAGAGAGGGAGTATAAAAGAAGTGCCAGAAAAAACGACAGGCACTGACGACACAGGAAATGCCATCCCATCAGAAAATCGGGAGCGTTCAGATTGCTTAATTAAGCATTAAATAATTTGTGAGAATTGACTGGGGGCATATATGTTTATGCATATATCCTCCCTCCGTAACTTCATTTCATAACTATAGTAAGACATGCATTTTTACATAAGAGCAGAACTATTGACAAACAGACATTGCATAAAATGAATTATTTTTTATTTATTTACGAATGAATGAATTTGTACAGGAGAGTAGCTAAAAAAGAAGGTGCAAGAGCCGCTCTTGTAGCAGCAATTGTTGGTTCACTAAATGCTAAAATGACACAAGGCAATCCACTATTTAGATTTTGAGTGAGCCTTGGACTTCTTGGCGGCTTTCTCCGCATCCTTTGCTTCTTTCTCGGCCTCTGTCAAGATTCGTTTTGATTTCTTCTTTCCTGAAGATGCGGTGCTGGAACCAGCAGACTTCTTCCCAGAGGGCGGAGCGCTGGAATCAAGAGAAGATTTTTTAGCGAGTTCCTCTGTAATAGATCTAGTTGAGAGCTTAACAACTAACCTTGATCCCGCATCCACAACCGCAAGGGGCTTGAGGGCTTCAGGGTCTAGTTCTTCGGCTTTCAATTGCAAGCGTTTGTCTTGATCAGCTTTCATTGCAGCCAAAGTAACATCATCAGCATTTTTTGACTCCCCGACTATTGCAACTTCTGGTTCCTCCTCATGACCTCCGTCACCGCCATCATCCTTTAAAGCTGCTATCATTTCTTCATCATGGGGAGTGGCGGCCTTAGTCGGCTCACTTCCTTCTCCCAAGTCTATAGGAGCAGCCTTGTCCTCCCCTCCTTTTTCCTTTTCTGTAGGCTCTGCCCTGGCGGTGGCTCCCTGAGTCACATCTGTCTTTTCGGATGGCTCAATAACTACAGAATGAGAAGCAACAGTTATCAACTCAGGCGAAAACAATGGGTTTTTCATCGATTGCTCAATCATGTGGCAAAAGGTAGAAATAGCCTTGACAAATTGAGGAGAAAATGGAGGGATAGCGCAGACCATGCACATCAACCGAGTGACCGCCATATATCCTTCTGGAGGGTTGTGGGGACGGTCAGAGCTTGAGGGCACTAGAGTGTCTCTTTTCATTATCCCGTATTTCAAACAAATTCAGATAAGTAGATCGTTGTCGATTGTTAATTCAACAAAATCTGGAGGTGATTCCAGTATGATAGCCGATTCAAACTCATCAGGAGCCCGGTCGTCGCCAACCCCTCCTTCTTCTTCAAACCCTAAAGAAACTTCATTCTCTGAAGATGCTTCGTCACTTTTACGATTTCCGACGTCATAGTCCGAACCTTCATTATCCCATTCTGGATCCGACGGAGAAGATATGTCCTCGAGAGTAATCTTGTTAGAGGTTTCCGGGGCTTCTTTCCTCTCGGCTAATCTGGAAGAGCGTCTGGGTCTCATTGTCATAAAACTATTGAAGAAGCAATAGCACACATTAGAGCAGATTAGCCCGTATCCCCCCGTGCGTGTGTGCAAACTAAAGTGTAAACAGTGTATACGAAAAGTGCAAAGTAAATGTTTAAAAGTGTGGCGAAAAAGTTTGGCAAGATATAAAGAGTTGAAGTAATTCTTGATGTCCAGTTACGTTCGCAAGGCACTATCCTAACTGTCCATAAAATTGAAGATTATGCCGAAGTTTGATTGGGCCAGTTAGACGAGTTTTTATGCGTTAAGGTAGACTGTGCTTCTTACGATCCGAACCGACCCGATTAGGTAGGCTCCTTCCCTCCTATCTTAAGTGCTTGTTCCGACCCGATCCGATCTCCTGGATTTCTTTTCTTTTATCCTTTCTTTGCTAGCCCCGACCCGATCCGACCTTCTGAATTTCCTTCCTTCTTCTTTTGTTTTTTCAACTTCCATGCCTCTCCGAACCGAACCGATTCTCCATCATCTTCTTCTTCTCCTTCACCCTCTTTCTTCCCTATCCGACCCCAAGGCCAATCTCGTGCCAGTCCCTCAAGTCAAAACCAAGCAATTACTTGCTGGTGCATTCAACTACGGATCCTCGTTCCCTTCGTTCCAACCTCAAGACGGCGACGAGTCTATTGACAACGATGACGAGGGGGAGGGTCACGGCGGCAAGGTTATCCGAGTTTCATAGTTAAATTATCCTAATCGCTCACGAATCCGACTCGAAAACGATTAAAGAAGGAATCGATCGAAGTTTTATAACCTACCAGCGTGATTAATTTGAGAATTAAGATGAATTTTAAAGATTCACGAATTAAATTTTTCTCGTTTTGCAGAGCTCGAGTGGTAAAATAGTAAAAGTGGATGAAGGAAGGAGGCAGTGTTTATATAGAAGAGGAATGTGACTATTCGTCTCCCCATTCGGATCAGACCGATGGCCCAATAGCAGAACCCCCATTCGGATCGGATAGGCAGTCCAGAAGTAAAGCTTGGCCCAATAGTCCAGTGGAAAATAGAAAGGAGAAGGGGTCTGATCGGAACCGAAACCGAACCGAGTTCTTTACCTCAGCAATGAACTGAATTGAAATTTGAAGAAAAAGATGAAAACACAAGTAAAATCAAAAGAGAAATTACCTCGAAGAGCGCTATGCATTGATAGTCAAAGCATGCTCCGTCTCCAACAGAAGCATCCTTTGAGGGGGCAAAATGTTAGCCCACTTTGTGAACTGGGCAACACAAAGTCAAGATGTGAAGTGTTGAAGAACTTGAAAAACTTGGTAAGTACTGAAGCAGGTCGGGTCGGAGCAGCGCATCAGTTCGGATCGGATAAAGTTTTCTGTTCGGATCGGTGAACTATTACTGTCGAAATCAGAAAGGCACAGCTGTTCGGATCGGAGGGCAATATATTCCCAATTGGATCGGAAAGCCACTTGATTGCTACAGAGATAGATCGGAGCGGAGCAGAGCGGAGCAGAGCGGAGCAGAATAAAGAGAAGAAAGAATTGGTTCCAAGTCAATCCGGGTCGGATCGGGTACCCCGATCCGAACCCCTTGTACATACCCCTCCGACCCGAGCTTGTCTTCCACGTCACTCTCCTGCATGAGCGCCTGGTAATTCGGATCGGCAGTGACCTGTTCCTACCCTCAACGTCCACTACTCTGATGCGTTGTCAACATAGTAATTCATCCGAACCCGAGGCTGATGGGATGGATGACACGTGGCTCCGATCCGGATCGGATTCTGAGCAAATTCTCACCTATAAATACCCCGTCTGGAGACAAAGAAAAGGATCTTTTGGCTAGCACTTTGAGAGTTCAACCACCTTCATAACCCGAATTCCAGCACTCCCAGAAAATCCAAACCTTCTTTCATTATTTGTTTTTAAGATAATTGAGTGATTGTAAGTGAGTTTTGAGAGAAATCAAGTGAATATTTCATTGTACTTGCAACAAAATCAGTGAAAATAGTGAAAGATAAGTGGACGTAGGCATTTCTTCGCCGAACCACTATAAATCCTGTGTGTGCATTTTTATTTTTATCTCATTTCATTCTGCTTTTAATCAATTTGGGTGTTAGAACCACTTTTTGGTCTAACACACGGCGATACCATTATCTGAAACAACATGGCCTAAGAATCTCACTTCCCTCCTCCATAAGTGACACTTAGAAAACTTTGCCTTCAGCTGGTGTTTCCTCAACACCTCCATCACTATCCTCAAATGTTCCTTGTGTTCTTCCTCGTTCCTCAAGAAAACCAAAATGTCATCCACGAACACAAGAACAAACTTATTCAGCTGATCTCAGAATACCCTATTCATAAGATCCACAAAATATGCTGGCGCATTGGTCAACCCAAATGACATAACCAACCATTCATAAAATCCAGACAGCATCCGAAATGCCGTTTTAGCTATACTCCCAGCTTCCACTCTAAGCCGATGAAAATCTTTCGCGAGATCCAACTGAGAAAACAGTCTCGCTCTACTTAACTGATCAAACAAATCATCTATCCACGGTAGAGGATACTTATTCTTCCTCGTCACCTTATTCAACTCGCGGTAGTCCACACACAATCGAAGGGAACCATCGACCTTGGTGGCAAACACAACTGGTGCTCCCCACTCAGAAACACTCCTTCTGATAAATCCCCTCTTCAAAAGATCGCTGACTTGTACCCCGAGCTCTCGCTGCTCCCTCGGCGCCATACGACGAAGAGGCATCACTATAGGTCTGACATCTTTTACTAAATCAATACGGAAATCAATCTCTCGGTGTGGTGGAAGCCCGGTCACTTCCTCGAAGACGTCCGGATACTGGCCAACCACGGGCACATCTGACAACTCATCATGCGGGATGTCGAGGGAATTCAGAAAACTAGCCATTACCCCCTCACTGGGTAAATCACCAAACACTACCCTTCGCCTATCATCTGCTCTAACTGTCACCAAAAAGCCCTCACAGTCTACCACCACCCCGTATCTTTGGAGCCAATCGACTCCCTAAATAATGCCAAACCCAGTAAAGCCCAAAACAAAGCAATCACCAACAAACATGCATCCATGATTCGAAAAGACCACATTACGACAAATCATACTAAGGCTAATCGAACCACCAATCGAGTTTGTCACTACTAAAGGTCTATCGACTATCTCGGGTTCCAATCCCAACCTATCTACCAGGTAACTAGATATGAAAGAACTGGAAGCTCCGGTATAAAAAAAAAAACTCTAACAGGAACATCGTAAACAGAA
This sequence comes from Allium sativum, assembly GCA_030737875.1. Lineage (NCBI taxonomy): Eukaryota > Viridiplantae > Streptophyta > Magnoliopsida > Asparagales > Amaryllidaceae > Allium > Allium sativum. The sequence continues at coordinate 17,066,342 of CM060917.1, forward strand.
AGCATACCTTGAATGACAATATTCTTTCCCATCTCTGCCGCAGTTGGGGCATTCGACGAAGAAGGAATAGCGTTAAGGGCATATGCTTTCACCATCTGCTTCTCTTTCAAAGGTTGTGGACACTTATCCTTCTGATGTCCAGGTTGGCCACAGTTGAAGCACTTCCTGTCTGCTGGCTTGGCTCTACAATTACCAGCATAGTGGCCCTTCTTGCTACAGCTAAAACACTCAACGTCTTTCTTATTCTTTTTCTTTTGGCCATCCTTGGTATGACTCTGCTTTCTCTTATTCTGAGAACCATTCTTGCCTCCACCGCTTGCTTGCGGCTTTGGATCCTCTGCAGATGTAACTTCAGTCTTCGACTTAGGGTAAAGACTCTCTGACCTTAAAGCTTTCCCCACAATCGATTCAAACGTCTCATCGATGTGGTTAATAAGCCTTTCCCCCAAATATCCATCCAAACCAGTTATAAACTTTTCGTTCTTCTTCTCGGCAGTGTCGATAAGAGATAATCCATAATTTGACAAAGTGTCGAACTCTGCAACATACTCTGAAACTGCCCTTGCATTCTACTTAAGTTCCAGAAACTCCCTAAACAGTTCTGACTTCTGAGCAGTGGGATAAACTTATCGCTAAAGCGGGCCTTAAACTGATCCTCTGGAGTAGCTGCCTTAATAGCATTCCACCAATTCATTGCACGTCCTTGCAGCTGACGGGATGCTAGCCTTCTCTTCATCACGTCCTCGATACCCAAGTCTTCGAAGATACGCCCGCAGCTATCCAATCAATCCTGAACATCCGTAGCCAACTCCGTTCCGTGGAACGGCTTCCCACCAAGACTAGTATAATCCTTGTTAAGCTTGGCGAAATCGGCCCTAGGCACCTGCACCGCTGCACCACCACCATTAGCAGCATTAGGAACTGCTCTCTGAACGTCTCTAAGCATCTCTCTCATGAGGTCAGTAAACATCGTCCTCATCTCAGCAGCATTCCCATTATTGGCTCCTCTACCAGTACCCCTCGTATATCGGCGCATCGTTCAATCAGTACAGTGAAAACGATTAACCATCTTCTTTGTGGTGTCAGTGCAGTGCAACCTTAATCTTATCTATACTAGTAGTATATATAGCTTTTGAAAACCAAAATAATCACAAATATGCGCTCTCATATACGTATACTAACTCTCCCTGATGACTTCCCTAGGTTAACTACGCAACCTAGAGCTCTGATATAAAGTGTGTCAGCCCGCCCCGCACTAGCCGACATTTCCTCCGACAGTGCGCTGTACACATGTCCAGCTAGCATGGAACAGTCGTCAGAAGAAAAGAAAGAAAAGAATGAACTAACACAGAACCTGTAGAATGTCTCACAGCACATGGAACAAAATATAATAATAACATACTTGACATAAAACAAGCGATACAGTGCATAAGCTGATAACTAAATCATCATAGCAGCGGAAATTCAAATACAGCTTATGATCCAACATTATCCTTATTACAACTTTAAAACAATCTCTAAAGCAAAAGAAAGCAAAAGTAGAAGATACACTACTAATGCCCAAGCAACGATCTTCAACAACACAGAGAGAATATCTAAATACATCATATGTGGAAGCCTCTTGCTCGTCTCCGGATTAGCTACCCATGCATACCCAGCTAACCTGTCTCTAGTCTGCTCGTGAGAGCACCCAGAGTAGTAAGAAGAGACATAAAACTCTGGGTCAGACAAAAAGTTTGGTATGAGCGATAAGCAGCTAAACAGAACAATAACAAGTATACTAAACCATACCTGAACTTGGACCTGCAACCAAACAGTTAGCACTACATACCGTATAATACTCTAGGGTGCCACTAAACATAAGGTGTCAAGATAACGGGGGAGGGGTGTGCATGTCATGGCAAACAATCAAGCATAACAACCATCCTCACATCACTCACTCAGTGCGTAAAGCATACGATGTCCACCACTTTCAAACACTAGACCCATCGAAGTAGTGATGGAGTTCAACTTCTACAACTACTGCTACCACCAAGCTTATCCCATGGAGTCATGACCAAACCTTTTCAATGATTCCACTTCATTGGTCTATAGCCCACTAGTCGTACTTAGGCCACTGTGGCCCTGAATCCGTTCACGTACCCCCTACACATAGTGATCCAAAGTTACAGACATCGACAACCCCTTTGCACACGTCCCGCATCAAAGTCCAATCATGAAGCTCACTCATTGGTTCCCATTTGGATCCTGAGTCAAAGCTCCTCATTTGGACCTCCTTTGCATCTCAGGTTTTGTTCGAATTGGAGTTGGTCTTCAGAAGAGTTGTCACGATAGTCGTCGCGTAGTAGAGATGGAAGTTCAATTTGGTTCGGTCCAATCTGCTTCAGTCGGTTCGGTTCGGCTAAATCATACCCAGGCTTCCCATTCGGTTCGGTTCTCCACTTCATGATGATTCGGTTTGGGTGTTATCCTCCATTCGGTTCAGTTCGGGTGCCATGCTCCATCCGGTTCGGTTCGTTCCTCCTGCTCCAGCTTGCCTACTCCGATCCGATCCCGCTCCCTAGCTCTGATCCACTCCCCTTTTTGTCTCTCCGATCTGATCCTCTGCCCAACTCCAACTCCAAGCACTTGGCCTTCCTTCTCGCCAAGCCCCGTATGTTAAGTTCCAATCCGAATCAAGTCCACTTGCCCGGTTCTCCTATCCGATCCGAGCCCAATAATCCGATCGGATCCGATTTAAAACCCTGCACATTTCCTGCAACTTTCCAACGACTGTTTTACGCCATTCGACGACGTTTTCGACCAATCTATCACTTCTAGACAATCACAAAGCATACGATACAGTCATAGCAACATGTATAATCATTCACAAACACCAAAACATAGCCAAAATCTCATATTTTCCCTTAAGCATGTTTAAGCAAAACAAATCATAGGATCAACAAAACTTAACCAAACTAATCAAATATTCTAATAGAGGCATAAAATGATATTTAAGAATTTATAAATATTTTTCCCGATTTTTAACATGCATAAATTCACTAATTATCACTAATCACCCTGATTAACTATAATTAGTGTCAAAACAATGCTAATCACTCATCTTTGCCACGAATAAACTTTAGATCTGAAACAATCTATTGAATGGGTCGAATTCCAATGCCTAACAGTAGCTCCAACTCTGATTTGGTGCTATTTCTCCTTGATTTGATGTAGTTTAAGCCAAAACTTGATTAAGAAGTGATTATGGGTGTTTTTAGATATTGAAGGCCATTGTTAGGGTTTTCTAAGATGTTTGTGGCGGCTGGGAAACGACTCAAACCGAAATTCCTAACCCTAACAGCCCTTAAATACTCCAAATCCCGAAATCCCCCAATGGGTCTAGCTATTAACTACCCAATTAAGCTCGGTTAAGCTGTTTTTATCCCTCTAAACCTTAATTCAGCCATATCTCCCAAACGGTTAGTCCGTTTGGCTATCATGACCACTCTACGGAAAGATAAACCATCAAACGAATCTAATGGAAGTGGTTTCAGGTCAAAACTCCTTACCATTCAAAAGTTATGGACAAAACAAGATTAGTTAGGGGCAAAACGGTCATTTAAAAATCAATAAAAATCATGAACATGGGAAATGACCCCACTAGTCGTTTCCCAAAAGTACATGACCATACGACTTACCAAGAAAAAGAAATAAATATTCTACGATCCTCTGATGCGTAGAATGCGGGTCGTTACACAGTGAGTATGCCTTGATTACAATATTGTGGGCAATCAAAAGACTGTAGGGTGGCTAGGTGATTCGGTGATCCGAGGAGCCTTGTAACTAGGCTAGGTTACGACCAACTTTGAGTGCCCTGGCAGGTCTAACCTCGGAGATAATAAGTCGTCGTCTACCTACCATCTGCAGTCAGTTCATTTGTAGTATGTGAGGAGGAAAGGCGAAGAACTCCAAAAGACCATAGACCTTTTTCTATCAAGGCTAAGGGTGAGGGTGGCCAATAAGATTTTATGTGTTTGGTTGTTTGGGACATAGAGGGCCAGGATTTAGTTCTCAATGTAGGTCGCCTTTCACTAGTTGAGGGAGGGGTCGTGTGGGACCATAGTCACTGTAAATGAAGACCATAACATCTGTGTAAACAGATATCTGAAAAGCTCTCGACCGAGTTCCGTGTTTCTTGTGTGGCCCTCCCACGGGACTCGGGTGCACAATAGAGGATATGTGCGGTTAAGACATCGAGTACGATTGACGATACATACGTGGGGAAAAGTCTAGATACATGCATGTCTGCTCTGGGTGGTGTATCGTAGATTCTGGGGCATTATTCGATGATGGAACCTAATTCGATCGAGTGGTTCGAAGATGGTAGTCAATATGCTTATGTAATACAGTGATAGTGGTTCTATGCAGACGTAGCGTTGTTATATACAGAGATCCGTACATCACTCGGGCGTAGGATGAGGGACTGCGTATATTCCTACGATGATACGCTGGAGACCGTGCGAGTGGGGTACCATGGGGCGTACCTTAGTTTAGGGGTAGCTACATATATACTGTATTAGGTTAATCTACTGGGGAGTAGATGTGTATGACGTGTGTGTAAGCCTTGAGTGTTGTTAACACAAATAACCTAATATATGAGAAAATATAACTGAATGGTATATGTAGGATTATCCAGTGTGTAGTTTAAATTCAGTCACCAGAACTTATGTTCTAACCCCCTCCTCATAACATACTCGCAGGTTAGGTTTGTGGCAGAGATATGATAGATTTGGATATTGGTTTAGCAGTATTATTACTACGGTAATGTAACAACCCGGAAAATCTAAGCCAGTTAAAAATTTTATTTTGGCAATTTTAATGAATTTTGAATATATAAAATGAATCATTTTAAATAATATCGACGAAAATTTATTTTGAATATATTTAGAACGTATATATTATATACGCCGTCGTTAGAATATAATTAATTATATATAATTATAAAAGGAATTGAAAATGGCGCGGTAGTTCGATAATTCGATTTCAAACTTCAATTGAATGTACCGGGTGCAAAATAATCCGGATTTTAATGAAACCCAAAATAATAGAATTTAATTGAGAATATCTTTCCAACGAATCTGAAAAATCGAAATTTCATAGCGGGAATCAAAAGTTATGCCCAGTTGAAAATTCAGAATAGTCGCTATGTAAATTATACATGGCCCAAAAAGTCAAATTTTGCATACGGATGAATTTGGACTCAAAACCTCTTCCATTGAGTTCAAAATGCCGTTTAGAACTCCGAAAAGTATAAGCTTCGATATATTCCGATATCCGAAATAGTGGCTATGGGCTGGAGTTGTTCGGTTAACAAAACATAGCCCTTAAAAAGTGAAATTTTGTATACGAGCTCAGAATTCGACAAGATAAATTTTTATGGATTCATAATGACAAATCATTGTTGAGTTCCAAATGGCGCGTCAAACGGAGTTAGTATGTGGCCGTGCGAGCTGAAACAGTTCAGGGTAAAGCGAGCAGTCATTTTACAAAGGAACATTGTTGATACGACCTCAGAATTCGCTTTTGTTTTTTTTTCTGGATTCGTATCGTCTAAAAATGGTTAAATCCAAAAGGGCATGATTTTTGAAGTTAACATGTGAGCGTGCGAGAAGAAAAGGTGCGCCAAAATCGCATTTTTAGAGCTTATCTGAGCATTTTCGTGATTTTTTTGAACGGTCAAACGAACTTGGAATTCGACGAAACTTGTTTCGTTGGACTCGTCTTCACGTCTATTATCTCGTGTCCGAAATCCGCGGCCATCGGAGATCGCTAGCGTTCAGGCGATACGCGAGAAACTAGCATATAAACACTTTTACTTCCTTTTCTTCTTCACTTTCTTCCTCTTCCTTTTTCTTCAAAAAAACTCTTTAATGGTCACCGCCTCTTCCTTGCCACTGTCGCCCCTCCTCCCGCTGCCACTGCCCACCGCCGCCGCCCCTCCTCCCCTCCGGCCACTCCCCTCCTCCTCCTCTTCCTCCTCCTTCTTCTCTCTCTCTCCAATTTGCAACCCTAGTCCCCAACCACCAACCACCACCACCGTGGGCACCTCCACCACCACCACCGCCCTTAGCACCCTCCCCCACGTCCATCAGGCCCGCCACCGCCCGCTGGCCACCCAACTCCGGCCGTGGGCCCAGCTACACCCAAAAATCAATTTTCACCAAAAATCCCGTTTTGCAAATAACACCCTGTCACCATTTCGCGAATAACTCCCAAACCGTGCGTTTTTAGCCAAAGTCCCTGTAGATAAAAGTTGTAGAGCACGAAATTCTCTTCGATTTGGCTATATGGAAGTCATGTTTTGGAGTTTGGAGCTGCTCGGAAAACGTGTTCGAAGTCTGCTGTTCAAAAGCTGAAAAATTCGTGTACTTTCGCGAATACTGGCGAATTGGAGCATTTTCGGCTAAAAGTCCCTTAGGAGAAAGTTGTCCGGAATTGCGCGTTTAAGCTAGGATAAAGATGGTGTGAGGATTGAAGCTCGTTTGCAAATTCTAGGACCCCAACAGCGAATCCGGGCGTTAGGATAAAAGTGAGTTTTCTCCGCTTTAAAGCTTCTACAGTTTTAGACATATGAAGTAAATAAAAATATGATTTTTATATTATAGAGAGAATAAAAATCCGATTTTTAACATATAGAAGATATAAAGATAAGATTTTTATATAATGTAGACATTAAAAATATGATTTTTATATACATAGCAAGAATATAAAAATGTGATTTTTATATATGTAGTGGCTACGGGCAACGAAAGTGACAAAAGGCGAGAACGACAAGATTTCAACATAAGAAGAGTCGTGGTATTGGATTAGCTAATTGGTGAGAATTTCTCACTCTTCAATTTCTTTTCTAGTTATATATATACACACTAGGATGCAGAGGGTGCTTAGTATCACCCGATACAATCGTCCACAGACCATGGACTTGTTTGTTTGGTTGTGTAGTTGGTTAGATTATTTGGTTTGAATTGAGTTGTTTGGTGAAATGGAATGGATTTGATTGATGTGTGAATGGCGTGGGCCTTCACTAGACCGGGGATAAGGCTAGGCCTTGTCCCGTTTCTAGTATCGTGCCGTTATGCCGCCGAAATTTTCTAAAATAAGTTAGAAAAATAAAGATATCATTTTATTTGATAAATGAACCGAATAGAATATTCATAGGTTGAATAAAATAGTTTGGTCATTAAAAATATAATTTTTAACGTGAATGTGAATAAACAAATAAATATTCATTTATAAACCGGATGGTTTGTTTATGTACACCTATTTGATGGACATTGATTGGGACGATAAATTTTACACATCGCCCAACTGCACAAATAAAAATCTGTGTTTGATTGTTTGAAACCCCACACGGGTATTGGGATAAAATACGACAAACACTAATCCCAATAATTAGTTATATGTCGATCGATTGATTGACAGGATGTTATAAGCGTTAAATATCTATATTTGATGCTTATACAGTGTAGTGCACTTTGGATGATGGTTGATTATTTATCGTTGCTATTATATACATGTGTTGTATGGAATTCATATAATTAACTTTATATGGTAATTGATTGGGCCTCATTCCAATTTAGAAGATAAAGAATATTATAAAATAAAGGTTCATGTGTTGACTGTACTCATCCGTTGAGATTAGTCATGTGTTGAACAAAATATTTTGATAATAAAATTTACATCTTTATCCTTATAAAATAAAGGTTCATGTGTTGACAGTACTCATCCATTGAGATTAGTTATGTGTTGAACGAAATATTTTAATAATAAAATTTACATCTTTATCATATATAAGATCAGAAACTAATTGGAAAATAGATAAGATGAGTGGTCTCCTGGATATTGATCTGATGTTGGTTTCGGCCTTCGGGGTTAATATTTAGGGAATCGTTCTCTTACTAATTTACGATTGGAGTCTGATTTGAAATCAAACGATAGATACCATAAAATATAGTAAATAACAAAAATAGTCACATGTGGACAATACTTATTCGTTGAGATTAGTCGTGTGTTGACAAAAATATAGAGTCATGTTTTGAAAGAAATATAGATTCATTTGTTGAATAGAATAACGAAGTCGTTGAAATATATAAAGCCGTGTTGATTAGAGATGCGCTATTTTGACGCGAACGATATTTATATCGATTATATTCGTTTTTGAATTTTATTGAGTAGAAAACGAATTTGAATTGAAAACGAATTGAAATAGAATAAAAATTGATTTGAAATGAATTCAAATTGAATTGAAATTTGAATTGAATTGAAATGAATTTAAAACGAATTTATAAGGAAAAAAATTCAATTTTGATTTGAATTTGAAACGGAAGTAGAAATTGTTTTTGAAACGAATTTAAACTATTTATAAAGTTTGTTTTAAATAGAAATCGACGAAATATATATTATATATATAATATAATGGCCTGAATAGAACGCGCCGCGCCGCGGCAGTTCGTGAATTTCGGCCATTTATTTCAAATGGACATTACGGGAGATCCGACCGTCGGATTCTCCTAAAACCGGAACCGTTGGGTTCGTATCGAAAAGAGCTTTCTAATGAATATTAGAAATTCAAAATCTAACAGTTGGATTTGGAGATACGTCCAAATCAAATTTGAAAAAGGTCGTTGTAAGTGCAGTTCGATGGCCGTTGATGGAAATCGACTGTACGGGCCTTGATAAAATTATTAAAAATATCAATAATTTGTGTAAAATCATAAGAAATGTTTTGGGAAAAATTGGGATGAAAAACTCCATATTTGAAAAGATAAAAATAGATTTTTATCAAAATGAACTAGTTTTGAACTAAGATTAAAACCCATATTTTTTTTTTAAATAAATAAATTGGATTTGAAATGGATTTTAAATAGAATTGATTTGTGGGTTTGTCGTGAACAGTGTTTCAAATAACATTTGTTCTTTAACCCAATAATAAATAGAATGTGATTTGGGTTTGTCGTGAACTGTGTTTTAAATGACATTAGTTCTCTAACCCAGTAAAAGGAGTTTTAATGAATCTGCAATTAGATTAAAATGTGAATTGATAATTTAAATTATAAAATTTGGAAAATGAGCGAGAATGGAGTATCACCAGTTTTGCTCCAAGCGATAGTTAAATCTTTAATTAGATTTGAAAGTGAAATGGTAATTAATTTTACCGATAACACCGTGGTGTTAGATATGGAGTATTACCAGTTTTGCTTCATGGGATGAATAGGTTGGGATTGGGAAATAAAATAAATAATTACTTCGGTGTGGTTCGCTAATCTCGACTAGTTTGGAAAACCATAATTTAGTTTGAAACGACATCCAAAGGAAGATTAAAGGATAAATTTTAAAGAATTTATCTTGGATAAAATTAATGGGAACCTTTTCCTAAAAATGTGATTTTGTGAATAAAAGAATATTCTGGGTTGGAATGAGGCGTTCGTTGTGTTTGTGTAACATTAGTTTTTAATATACGCGGGTTGTTCGGAAAGGCCGGGTTTATACCCATTCTGAATAACCGATTCGACGATATGTCGAAGATGAAGACGGTGGTCGAAGACCGGAAGTCTTCACATCGTTTGGATAATTACTGACGATCCTGATTGGGCTGTACACCCAAGAGGACGGAAATAGTTGGTGGTCGTCCAGACGTACCTGGAGATCGATGGATATGCGAGGAAAGTGCCTCCGGTTTCGTTCAGACCCAAAACCAACTTGTAAATGGATTGTGTGTCTGACATTGGATTTTATTCTGTATTGATTGATTTCTGTTAAATATATATCTGTTTAGCGGCGGAGAATTTATTCTCTTGCTTAACGCCCTTCTCTGAGACGTACGAGCTTAGAGGTTATATATCGATAGATATCAATCGCATGGCATGAATTTCCTGTGTGGCACGCTGAGATGCAATGATCAAGGCTTCTGTTGAAAAGAAAAGCCTTGTGGTTGATGATCAAAGCACGACCTACGTGGCAGCTTTGTGTATAACGTGAATTCGCGAGCCTCACACCTCGGTATGAGTTAAATACGGGATACGGACCGCTGGGAGAGCACGACGTTTCTTTCTAGCTTTGGTGGTGTCAGTGACTTACCAGCCCTGACATTTATATACTTTTCACCTTTGTGGTTGTTGGAATGAGGCGCCTCGATTATAGGTCTGTAAGGACTGGGAAACGTGTGTTCAGGCATAACCAATCCTCTAACGTAAGTGAGGACCGGCCCAGCCGATTCCAGGATTGCCCAGAGTGTGTAGTCCTGAGACATTTGCTAGAGTGTCTCGAACGCGGAGAGGAGCTTGCCTCTTGCCTCGACTCATGATGGAAATCCAATTTCCAATACGTGTATTTCGGTTTTATTTGTAGAGCCTAGTGTGGCGACATAGTGGGATGGGGCACTTATGCCGTCTATGATTTATATTTATGATTGAAAATGTTTTGACACTATACACTTAGTATAGTATCAAATGATTTGTTTTAAACGTACCAAGCATGTTTGGCTGTTATAAGGTAAAACCCTATCCTCCGGCTTGCGTTGCATTGTGTGATGGGACCTGGGTCTTATAATAGCTTGATTTTTCGAAAAAGCATTGCGTTGTTTATTCTATGCACAGGTATTCTTGGGAGGAAACCCGTTCCGTGTTATACGGCGTGGTCCCTTGAATTACTCTCTTTTAAAGTCAAATCTTAAATAACTGTTTTAGTTCTCACACCAGTCACATGACTGACCTGGAGTTTATTGTTTTAACCTAAACTCTGGGTTCCCCTATTTTCGATACGGGCAGCTAGTAGTTTTGGTTTTGCAGATTTATATTCACAGGATCCTGGTTTACAGCTGGAATGATATCCGGAAAGCTCTGTATCTGTATATCACCTTCAGTTTTGTTTTGTATTATTTTCCGCTGCTATGAAATTTATTGTAATCTCTGATATTTATCGAATGTAATTTATTCATTTATACTCTGTATATTCTTGTAACTGATGGAATTGTTATAATAACAATGAAATGTTCTTCCGTCTGCATTCTGATTTGTCCTGTTCTCAAAACGTTCAGGGGTTTCGAACGGTCTAGATCGGTTTGACGACTGATTCGGATCGAGCGAAATTCCCGGCCGTCACAGGTAAGGCTATATTTTGATTGCATTATATTTTGTCCCTTCCGTTGTAAGATGTTTTTTTGAGCTCTGATATATTTTATATCCCTGTCTTTTCTGCAGGATAACAGAGCAAACCAACACGAGTTTCGGGACTAGAATTTAAAAAAAAATCGTCTGTCGGAATTCGGGTTGTTACACCCTAGCTCCTGTTCTAATCCTACGCTCAAAACCCTAGTATGATCTAAATCCTCTAGATCAGATTTTTCCCAAGCTACAAACCCGTAGCTAGTAAACCCTAGTTCTTACAGACTCCAGTAAATTGTAGTTTTATAGACAAACTAGAAAACAGTTCGACGATTACAAAAACAATACAATGAAAAAGAATAAAATAAAAAGAAAAAACCTCTTTTATAATTAAGCCCAAAAACCACGACCTTTTTAATTTTAATTCTCTTTTAGGCTTTGCTCCCAAAAATAATGGCGGCCGATCCGGAAACCGAACTAAGGCTTTTACTTCTGACCACACCGCAACTTCAAATTGCAGAAAAGAATTGTCTCTATTGATCTTTAATTCTCTATGCTTGTCTGTTATTCGATTTGAGTCCTTACGATAGAAAACATGAGTACTTCTGAATTGATTTAATTTTGCTTTTTGAATTTATGGCTCGTGTTTTCGATAGATGATGCCAGTGATGAAACGATGTTTATATAGGATATAGAAATCCTATAATTGCTCTGATTTCAAACAAATGACTTGCTGATTTTTGCATTGCATGATTTCCCTCTTTGATGCCTTGAATAAAATTGAATTGACTTTGATGGTTAAATAATTTTGAGAAATTCTGGAAATATATTATTTGTGGCTCCCTTGCGTGATTGAAGAAATGTTGCTTTGAATTTGGTCTTGATTTCCTCGGCATTGAACTTAAGTAAATCTGGAAAAATCAAATGTTCTTTGTTCTCTTTTTTTTCATGACCTTGATTGCTTGTCTATTTGAAATGTTGCCATGCTTGAATTTTGGCCATGAATTTCTATTTGATTTTCTGCCCGAAAATTGTTCAGTAGAAAGTAATTGACTTTGCCAAATATGCATACATTCCTGGAATCTTACATGTGAATTTGTTTCCCTTTTGATCACTGCAGATTTTCTGGAGACATGAATTTATTTTTTTCCATATATGATCATTTGAAAATTTGGAAACATTTTAAAATAACTTGCCAAATTTGAATTGTTGATTTCAACCAAACAAACCGATTCAATCCTTGCCCAAAACCGTTCTTCTGGAATTTAACACATTCTGTGTAATATTGGAAACTTTTTTGAAAAACTCTTGCCAAATATTTTATGATTCTCTGAAAATATGAATTGATCCTTGACATTTCTTGTATACACTGTTGCTTCACGACTACTTGAGCAATGCCTGCTCCACTCTTGACCCATGCTTGCATGGTTTCGGCTTGAACGCATAATATACATAAGGACCTGACTTTGTTAAATTCCTGAACTATGCTGACTTGAAACCGATTAGCATTTGCATGAAACTTGTTCCTTTTGATTATGCTGAAACATGTTGGCTTTACTTGTCTTGATCACATTGATTTGCTGTTGCCATGTATAGCTGCTGTGTTGAGCATTTTTGTGCATGCTTTAAGCTTCATGTATTTGGTATACACTTGTGTACACCCAGATATGCCATATTTTCAGAGATGTGCTTGGTTCACTGCACATGCTGACAGTCCCGTCTTATTCCATGTCCATTTATCATTTGCTGCTTGACATCTTGCCTGTTGTGTATATTGCATATGTCATTGAATGGTTTACCCTCCATTGTAGCTGCACTTGTTCATGCTATGTGTACACTTTTGTCCAATAGCCTTATGATTGCTGCTTTATTACACATGCAGCCTGATCCATTTGTACCATCCATTGGCTTGCATTCATGACTTGTACCATCCATTTGTATGCTGTGTAATATCGCTGCCTCGATCATGTGATGTAGTTGCACTTAAACCATTTTGTACACATGTTTTTTCCAGCACTATATTGCCTTGATCATTGCTGCATGAACTTGTGCACTTAAACTTTGCTGTCATGTGACCTGTACACATTTTCTTGAGTTGTTGGCATTTGATTGTCCCATTCATGTTGGTACTTTAGCTTGACCATACCCGAGCCTATCTTGATCATACTGTATTTGTGCACTTGATTGCATGCTGCTCCATGCTGGTCTTGTTCTAAGTTCCATTGCTGCAGTGGTGGACACTTGCATAGTCCATTTATGTTTGTTCGTCGACATTTATACATATATGTATATACACACGTATGTGTGTATATATGTGTGGCTATTCAAAAGACAGATGTAACACCCCACCTCCGCCAGTACCACTCTTGCAAGTGCACTGACTTTGGAGGGGCGTTTGAATCAGGTAAACATGCAAAATGATATATCAAGGCAGAACAAGAACATATGTATATATGTAAACAGAGTAAATAACATAGATAAAACAGCGGAAGATTTAAACCATTTCAAAACAAGTCTGGTACAACATAATATCAATTTTCCCAATAAACAAGTCTAGATAAAACAACATCATCTGAAAACAGAAATACATAAGTGCTATCCCCAAAATACGTGAGAACCATAGCTAGCTTCATGTAGAAAGTGTACATGTACTGAAATCCCACAAGCAAGTAATCCAAAATCCAAGCTAGGCTCCTGTATTCCCTCCCTGAGAACCTGGGGGGGGGGGGAAACGGAAGAAAAGAGGCGGAAGAAAACAGGTCAGTCAAAAAGACTGAGTAAGCCCTACTACAATCAATGTAAACTGATAAAGTTAACTGGTATGGGAAGCAAGGGATGAACATAAGGATAACAACATACTAGCATGATGATTAACTATCAAGGTAGATAAAGGTGTCATCGCATAATCAGGATTAAGGTTTTGCACCACAGGTGTACTAGTAAACTAACATGACTTGAATAAACGAGTATTGATCTCTTGGCCCAAGCTTTGGCCCAATAACATGAAGTGACCCCAATACGAGGTCCAAAGTGTAAACAAGAAGTGATCCCCAGGCCCAAGTTTGGCCCAACATCAAGAATGACCCAAACCAAGGTCCAACTAGCACGGTCTAGTCGATCGGCTCCCTATAAGCCTATCTCGTCAAGTGTCTGTGTCATACGGCCCAACTACGAAGTGTAGCTAAACTGTGCTAGGTCCACCCTAGGGTGTATCAAGTCCTAGGGTGTCAACCACCGACACAAACCAAGCACGCACAGTTTAAACCTACTGGTGCCCGTGCCTGCTTTTTCAACTCCGGACCATGTGCACGATCATGGCCCGCCTGGACCCACACCGGCGCACCTACTCAGCCGTCGTTTGGTCGCTTACATGGCATCCCAGTAATCGTGCCCCACCCTAGCCTAGTCCCTAGGGTATCCTGATACAACTAAGAGGGTTACTGGTGCAAAGGACCATGTAACTAGGGTTTCCTTAATGGGTTAAACGTGGTTAACCCAACTCATCCAAGTACCAAGTTGGTTAAGTGTACCCAAGGTTCATGACTTAACCCTATCAACCCATCGTGTTTAATTGGTTAAGTATTCAAGCGGTCCATGACTTAACCCTACCATGTGGCATTAATTAATTTAATGCACCCAACCTCTCACATTAGACCTTGTTGTGGTTACTAGTTAGGCCGGGCGGGTCCGGGTAGGTTTACACCACAACTTAGTTTAACCTCGGGTTTCACGTGCAACATGACCAACTACTCACATTGGGTCGTATTGCTTGTAGCCACTAGTTAAGCCGGTCGGTTCCAGGTAGGTTTATGCTACAAGCTCAACCCAACCTCGAGTTGGCCATCCTCATGTTTTCTAAGTGTCATGTCCATCATGTTTCCAAAACACATTACAAATTTTCTAGCAATTGGGTAGACCTAACTTAATAGGTAAATTCCCAATGGGTAGACCTAACTTAATAGGTAAATTCCCAAGCTTACGTTTTTATGTCTTTTAAGTTTACCCAACCCCAAACGCAATCCCCTCGCTTACATATCGCAATAGCGCATAAAGGATAAAAAGAGGGAACTTGGCAAAATCATGACATAGAGGTGTTGGAGCCACAAGTTAAACATGGTGGCATATGGGACAAAGATGTGATCATAAACTTGCATATCTTGTTATCAACTTGCAAAATATTCATAAGCATGCATAACATCATTTTAACTTGCATAGTGTTCATATGCATACATAACATGGTTTCAACTTGCATAAAGTTCATATGCATGCATAACATCATTTTAACTTGCATAGTGTTCATATGCATGCGTAACATGATAGCATGAACAAAATGTTCAACCCAAACTTGCATAACATACTTGCATACCATAACATGACATACTTGCCTATAAACTTGCATATTACAACATGATAAACTTGCATATCAACTTGCATATTACAACATGATAAACTTGCATATCAACTTACATAACATATGACAACTTGCATATCAATCCTGCATACGAAACTTGCATAGCATATGACAACTTGCATATCATACTTGCATAATAAAACTTGCATGACATATGGCAACTTGCATATCATACTTGCATAATAAAACTTGCATGACATATCATAGGAAACTTGCATAACACATCATAGAAAACTTGCATATCATACATTTAACTTAAAAGTTCAAGTATGAAAGGAATAGGGCTTACGATGCTTATGCGGACTCAAATGAGTTTAGCAAATGTAAGAAACCCCTTATGCAACTAATTAAACCCCAAAAAAGCAAGCAAACTTGATCAAATCTCTCCCTTTATGATGCCAATAGAGAAACAAGACTTGAATGCAAGCTAATGATGATCATACAAGTCTAAAAACACTTGTATGCATGGAAAATCACTTAGGAATTGATTTAGGAATTGTATGAAGAGAGTGGAGGCCATGAGAGGTTTGATTTTGACATAGTTTAGTTGCTAGAATGAATAATGAATGATTTAGGTTAGGTTAGGGTCTTATTTATAGATTAGGTGAGTGTTTTAGGCCCTTAGATTAATCCTAAATTAGATTAGGACCCTTAGATTTCGGAACCTTCCAGAAACCAGCCCTAAGACCAAGCCCAAACCCCAAACTGGTGCACCCAACCACAGAACTCTCTAGAAACCGTGCAGGTTTCCTGGCTCGACACGGGCGCACTTCCCAAGTGCGCCAGTGTAAAAATGTGTTGGCGCACTTCACAAGTGCGCCAGTGCATATTTGTTTTGGCGCACTTCACAAGTGCGCCAGTGCATTCTGGCTAGTTTTCGGTTTTTCTGCCTAACTTCATTCGTCCATTTCTTCTTCATACGGACTCCGATTTTCGAAAACTCAGACTCTATTTCGCGTATTTTTCCGAGACGAACGCAATGGCATAGCCCGTTTCCCTTGATTCAGATTTTAGAATTAAATTCTGCCTCAATTTATGTTATAACAGGTTATTGAAAATACGGGTTGTTACATTCTCCCCTCCTTAAGGGATTTCGTCCCCGAAATCTTCAAGTTAGGAAGAACGTATCCTACCATCCAACATCCATCTACTCAAAACATCATCCACGAGCAATCATTGTCCTTACAAGATTCTAAATGCTGGATGAACATATGCAAAGGTGTGTGTATATGTACTTATCTAATGCGAATATCATCAATGCAAATTGTGTTAGTGAAATGAATCCATATGTATGCAATTCCTAACATAATGTATATCATCTATATGTGTGCACATAACATACACCCATATGCAACATCCATGTGATAACACACAATTTTCATCCATGACTAAGCATAAACACTCATGCATATGCAATATGAGGAGTGTGTGAGCCGATCTAGTGCCTAATCGTGTATAATGCATCCACGAGTAACCACTTGCAAACACTTGCAACCACTTGCAACCATCAAGCATAACATGTTTCAAACACATGTTTCAACCAAAGGGTTTCTACCTAAGATTCTCATGACAAGATTAACACGATAAACTAGATAAACAAGACAAACATGGATAGCAAAAGATGTGCTAAAGAGATTGGGAGGATAAGCAAGATATACTCCTTTTGGATTACAAGAAATCCTTTCCTAACCCAACCCATATTCCATAAAAGCCCAAAAGGTTTAGTCAACCTAACGGACCCCTTCAAACCCTGACATGTATTACTAGCCAATAAGCCATACCTCCCGACAGAAGTAGGACCGAAAATGGGACCGAGAGGATATGCATAAAAAGATAATATGCGAGTAAGTTCCACAGGAAAACAAGGATCAAGGATATGCTCTTAAAAAGAGATATGATGCGCGTATCTAGCATTCAGTCTTCTAAGTCACATTTCCTTGAGCTTAACTCCACTGTGCTTTGACCGTCTTTTTCTTACTCTTCTATCATTCTTTAAACATAACCATGACCTCATGGATTCGTGCAAGCTCTCCAAAATTCACTAGTGAATCCTGGATCTCGTCTACTTACTATAAAGTATTCCACGCAGCAGAACTTTTCTTGGAAATACCAATCCATGTTGCCAATTGCTCTTACCAACAGGATTTTCTATAACTCATGCTTGAACGAAATGGGTCATCCGCCTGCGAATGGTAGGCTGTACTTAGATTCAGTTGCTTGCCCATGACTTCCCGTAGACTATCTCAAAACTTGACTGGTGAAGATTGAGTCGTGGTTACCAACTATACTTTACGGAACCTCGTGCAATCGCTTTATTTCTTGAAAGTAAACTGTCGTTAGCTATGATGCAATCCTTTCTCTCTTTACCGGAGTGAAATGAGCACTCTTCGTGAGTCTACCTACTATGACCCACATGCTCGTATTTCCTTTGCCTTGATCTAGGCGGTCCATCCACGAAATCCTTCGTGACGCTTTACTACTTCCATTGCGGGGACCTCCAATGGTTGTAATGGCCCACCGGTCTTTTTATGACTTGGCCTTTAACCTGTTGGCCCAACATGCACCTTGGGACAAACTCGGCCACTTCCCTGTGTAATGTGCATCTTCAAGAGCCTTCTTTCTCTCATTGCGTCCTAGCTATCCCTTGTCATCTATAGCGAGGTGTCTTAACATCTCGCTTCGAATCAACTTGTCCATGATCTCGACTAACTGCGGGTCTTCTTTCTGTGAAGTCCCTACTTGATCTAGAGGGGTAGGTCTAAGCTCAAGGGACGCTAACGAACTAATTAAACTGAGAGAACTTCTTACTTCAATTGTCCTCGTCGGAGCTTTCCGGTCTTGAACCGCGACCATTTTAGCGGGATCCACCGCTAAGCCTTGCTTAGAAACTATGTGCCCAAGATATCTAACTCCTTTTTCTCCAAAATGACATTTGGAGGACTTGGCTTTCAACTGATGCGCTCCGAGCGTATCCATCACCTCCACGAGATGCCTTGCGTGCTCTTCCTTATCCTTAGAGAAGATCAGAATATCATCTCCGAAGACCACGACAAACTTGTTCAAGAACTCCCTGAACATCCTACTCATCAAGCCCACGAAATATGCGGGTGCATTAGTCAAACCGAATGGCATGAATAGCCATTCTAAGAATCTATCTGGAGTTCTGAACGCAGCTTTGTCTATACTATCCTCAGCTACTCTGAGCTGATGGAATCCAGTAGCAAGATCAAGAGAAAACAGATGTTCCTACAAGCTGATCAATCGGATCATCGATCCTTGGTAATGGTCGTCTATTCTTCTTGTTCAACTCACGATAATCAACACACGGGCGAAGCGAACTGTCCACATTAGTAGCGAATACTTACTAGAGCACCTTCCTTGGAAATGCTTCATCGAATGGAGTTCTTCTCAAGCAACTCCTTCACTTGCTTACTTAGCTCCCGTCTCACGGGACCATGTGCCTTACCGGCCACATAACTGGCTTGGCATTATCAACCAGATAAATGCGGAAATCTATCTCTCGTTTAGGGGTAACCCCCTTCACTTCACCCAAGGTATCAGGATATTCTCGGACCACCCTCACCGATTGCAAACTATCGATAGACGAGTCGAGGGATTTAAGATAACACAACATGACGAGACTCATAGGGTTACTAGAAATCCCTATGCTCAAAAATCAAGAATGGCTCCAAAACTGGACAACCAATCCATGGTCAAAATCAACTCATACCCCATGAAACCAAGAATACAAGCATCACACGAGAACTCTACACTAGAGATAGAGTTTTTCAAATCCACGTAGATAATAGACAAGTGGGCGAAAACCCCAATTGGATTTGAACGGGATCATAAACTAGACTAGTACTCAGGTGCAAACTTTCAACTAGATCAGATGAAATAAGCTATGCGATGCACCAAAATCAAACAAGGTATGAACAGGAAAATCAGAAATGTATACAAGGCTTTCAACAGAAATACTACCTAGATCGGGAGCTGGAGCAGCATTGAGAGCATGAACTTGCCTTCTCGAAGGTCCAGCACGCTGAGTCTGACCCTGGCCTTGCCCTTGCTTCTTCGGGCAATCCTTACTGAAATGTCCAGTCTCACCGCAGAAAAAGCATTCACCGTTATTCCTTTTTCTCTTCCGACAATCCTTACTAAGATGCCCAACTGAACCGCAATAATGACACTTCCTCTTGTTGTTCTTTCCCTTGTTCTTGTTCTTATTGCCTTGACTGCTCTGACTGCTTGGATTACCCTGATTTCCTTTCCACTGGGAATCAGTCTTCTTGGCTTGAGTATCCTTCATCTTGATCTCCTCCTTGTCACTCCTACTCCCTTCATTAAGTAGGGCCATATTCACCAAACTCTCGAAAGTTGCCCCCAAGGGTATATGAGTCATGGCCAAACCATGTAATGGCTCGTTTAATCCTAGAGCAAAGTATAGGGCCTTCTTCTGAGCTGTGTTAACTAAGTCTAAACCGACCTGAGCCAGTTGATTAAACTGATCTATGTATTCCCTAATAGTCATGTCCCCTTGCCTCAGTGATAGGAACCTTAGTCCAAACTTTCCCCGAAAGTCTTCCCAAGTCTCAATTGGCCTAGTAACGGTGGTGACCACCCACCAACGTGCAGCTTCTTCCTTTAGCAACCATACTGCCAATAAAATCTTCCTACGGTCATCTATATCAAAGAAGGCAAAAAGATATTCGGTTTCTTTCAACCAATTCCTTGCCTCCACATAAGTCTCGGTTCCAAAGAAATTCTTGCAACCCTTCGCCTTAAAATTTTGGCAAATCTCTGCGAAGTCAGTTTGAGGATGCTGAGGGGAAGGAGGAAGAGGAACCTCAGCAACAGGAGGAAGAGGAACATCAACTACCGGAGGAGGAGTAATATTTGCGGGGCCGGCTTTGGTCGCCCTAGCCTCCAAAAGTCTCCTATACCAAACAGGTACGTGTACTCCCTCCGGAATGGCAAAGTTATCGGCCATACTGAAAACGAAGAAAAAGATAGATTCAGAATGGAGAAAAACGAAAGAATTTTGCTAATGGCTTTTTGGGGAATAGCCTTTAAAATAAACTAGACTTTTCTTTGGAAAATACTTTATACTTGGTTTTGAAAATAGTTTTCCAAAAAGTTTTAAAAAAAAACTTTTTGTTCTTTCTCGTAAACCATATGCTCTGATACCAAATGTAACACCCCACCTCCGCCAGTACCACTCTTGCAAGTGCACTGACTTTGGAGGGGCGTTTGAATCAGGTAAACATGCAAAATGATATATCAAGGCAGAACAAGAACATATGTATATATGTAAACAGAGTAAACAACATAGATAAAACAGCGGAAGATTTAAACCATTTCAAAACAAGTCTGGTACAACATAATATCAATTTTCCCAATAAACAAGTCTAGATAAAACAACATCATCTGAAAACAGAAATACATAAGTGCTATCCCCAAAATACGTGAGAACCATAGCTAGCTTCATGTAGAAAGCGTACATGTACTGAAATCCCACAAGCAAGTAATCCAAAATCCAAGCTAGGCTCCTGTATTCCCTCCCTGAGAACCTGGGGGGGGGGAACGGAAGAAAAGAGGCGGAAGAAAACAGGTCAGTCAAAAAGACTGAGTAAGCCCTACTACAATCAATGTAAACTAATAAAGTTAACTGGTATGGGCAGCAAGGGATGAACATAAGGATAACAACATACTAGCATGATGATTAACTATCAAGGTAGATAAAGGTGTCATCGCATAATCAGGATTAAGGTTTTGCACCACAGGTGTACTAGTAAACTAACATGACTTGAATAAACGAGTATTGATCTCTTGGCCCAAGCTTTGGCCCAATAACATGAAGTGACCCCAATACGAGGTCCAAAGTGTAAACAAGAAGTGATCCCCAGGCCCAAGTTTGGCCCAACATCAAGAATGACCCAAACCAAGGTCCAACTAGCACGGTCTAGTCGATCGGCTCCCTATAAGCCTATCTCGTCAAGTGTCTGTGTCATACGGCCCAACTACGAAGTGTAGCTAAACTGTGCTAGGTCCACCCTAGGGTGTATCAAGTCCTAGGGTGTCAACCACCGACACAAACCAAGAACGCACAGTTTAAACCTACTGGTGCCCGTGCCTGCTTTTTCAACTCCGGACCATGTGCACGATCATGGCCCGCCTGAACCCACACCGGCGCACCTACTCAGCCGTCGTTTGGTCGCTTACATGGCATCCCAGTAATCGTGCCCCACCCTAGCCTAGTCCCTAGGGTATCCTGATACAACTAAGAGGGTTACTGGTGCAAAGGACCACGTAACTAGGGTTTCCTTAATGGGTTAAACGTGGTTAACCCAACTCATCCAAGTACCAAGTTGGTTAAGTGTACCCAAGGTTCATGACTTAACCCTATCAACCCATCGTGTTTAATTGGTTAAGTATTCAAGCGGTCCATGACTTAACCCTACCATGTGGCATTAATTAATTTAATGCACCCAACCTCTCACATTAGACCTTGTTGTGGTTACTAGTTAGGCCGGGCGGGTCCGGGTAGGTTTACACCACAACTTAGTCTAACCTCGGGTTTCACGTGCAACATGACCAACTACTCACATTGGGTCGTATTGCTTGTAGCCACTAGTTAAGCCGGTCGGTTCCGGGTAGGTTTATGCTACAAGCTCAACCCAACCTCGAGTTGGCCATCCTCATGTTTTCTAAGTGTCATGTCCATCATGTTTCCAAAACACATTACAAATTTTCTAGCAATCGGGTAGACCTAACTTAATAGGTAAATTCCCAATGGGTAGACCTAACTTAATAGGTAAATTCCCAAGCTTACGTTTTTATGTCTTTTAAGTTTACCCAACCCCAAACGCAATCCCCTCGCTTACATATCGCAATAGCGCATAAAGGATAGAAAGAGGGAACTTGGCAAAATCATGACATAGAGGTGTTGGAGCCACAAGTTAAACATGGTGGCATATGGGACAAAGATGTGATCATAAACTTGCATATCTTGTTATCAACTTGCAAAATATTCATAAGCATGCATAACATCATTTTAACTTGCATAGTGTTCATATGCATACATAACATGGTTTCAACTTGCATAAAGTTCATATGCATGCATAACATCATTTTAACTTGCATAGTGTTCATATGCATGCGTAACATGATAGCATGAACAAAATGTTCAACCCAAACTTGCATAACATACTTGCATACCATAACATGACATACTTGCCTATAAACTTGCATATTACAACATGATAAACTTGCATATCAACTTGCATATTACAACATGATAAACTTGCATATCAACTTACATAACATATGACAACTTGCATATCAATCTTGCATACGAAACTTGCATAGCATATGACAACTTGCATATCATACTTGCATAATAAAACTTGCATGACATATGGCAACTTGCATATCATACTTGCATAATAAAACTTGCATGACATATCATAGGAAACTTGCATAACACATCATAGAAAACTTGCATATCATACATTTAACTTAAAAGTTCAAGTATGAAAGGAATAGGGCTTACGATGCTTATGCGGACTCAAATGAGTTTAGCAAATGTAAGAAACCCCTTATGCAACTAATTAAACCCCAAAAATGCAAGCAAACTTGATCAAAACTCTCCCTTTATGATGCCAATAGAGAAACAAGACTTGAATGCAAGCTAATGATGATCATACAAGTCTAAAAACACTTGTATGCATGGAAAATCACTTAGGAATTGATTTAGGAATTGTATGAAGAGAGTGGAGGCCATGAGAGGTTTGATTTTGACATAGTTTAGTTGCTAGAATGAATAATGAATGATTTAGGGTAGGTTAGGGTCTTATTTATAGATTAGGTGAGTGTTTTAGGCCCTTAGATTAACCCTAAATTAGATTAGGACCCTTAGATTTCGGAACCTTCCAGAAACCAGCCCTAAGACCAAGCCCAAACCCCAAACTGGTGCACCCAACCACAGAACTCTCTAGAAACTGTGCAGGTTTCCTGGCTCGACACGGGCGCACTTCCCAAGTGCGCCAGTGTAAAAATGTGTTGGCGCACTTCACAAGTGCGCCAGTGCATATTTGTTTTGGCGCACTTCACAAGTGCGCCAGTGCATTCTGGCTAGTTTTCGGTTTTTCTGCCTAACTTCATTCGTCCATATCTTCTTCATACGGACTCCGATTTTCGAAAACTCAGACTCTATTTCACGTATTTTTCCGAGACGAACGCAATGGCATAGCCCGTTTCCCTTGATTCAGATTTTAGAATTAAATTCTGCCTCAATTTATGTTATAACAGGTTATTGAAAATACGGGTTGTTACAACAGATATGAAATTTCTATCAGCAGACCAACTATATCTGTGTTGGGGCTGTTCATAATCAATAAATTATAATACTGGTTCTTATATGCAAACCAGTGTAGATGTGTTTAGGCTGATTTGTGAGCACTAGAGCATACAGTCTGCCTTGTGGTGTTTACAGTGTATCACTGTGAATATCACCAGCTGTCTAAACATAGATGGATATCCATATTAAATCAGATCAAGTCATGAAATATGATGAGAAACACATTAAAATTCTGAGGCAAATAAATTTTAAAAATAAAATTATATTTCTTAGAAATAAAATTATTTCTGTTCCAGATTACTGTGTGTGTTTCTGTGATAGGTAAGCAGAAGACTGGACTGATTGTGCTGACCGACAAAAGTGAAAATTTAAGTGAATGAAGACATGAGTGATTAAAGAGTCAGTACATGAAATTGTACAACAAAGTGTGAATTTGAAATGTAACTAAGTGTTGAGTGTTGTAGTGAGGAACTGATATGTATACGAAGTTGAATATGAAATGTTTTGTATTGTTGAGATGTACAAATAGTGGAGTTATAAAATTTGTACGTTAAGATGTTGAAATAAAATATTCTATTTAAAGAAAATACTGTTTGAATATCTGAATTATTTTACAGCCATATTCTCTTTAAATATAAATATTATATTCCTATCTGTGATGTAGTATAACAGTACAATTTGAAACACATTTAAAATAATATTTTTTTTGTAATCATCAAAAAAATCATAGCATTGTTATATACAACAATCTCCCCTTTTTGACGATGAGAAACAAATAATAAGATTTTGAATACAAGAAATGTGTTTGACAATGAATATTGAAACTCCCCTATTTGTATGCTCCCCCTATAATCAAACTCCCCCTAGATATGTGCATGAGTGAACCGAAAAATAAAATAAATTTTCAATTAAAATATTAACTCATAAATCAAAATCTCAACCCAATCTCCCCCTTTCCTTATCATCAAAAGGATATAAAAATTAAAATAGTGATGAAGAATGGACTAATAATATAATTTCAGCTTAACAGGAAGAACTATCATCATAAATCTCAATTAATCAAACAAAAATCATAATATTCTGAGAACCAGAAGCAAATTTCACATTCTGGAGAATGATGGATTTACGATGAAATTTTTATAAATGGAGAGAGTTTAAAACTTATGATTCCAATTATTTTCAAAATAATTTTTATAAAAAATAAGCACAAAAACAGTGATGGATTTGGATTACAATTATAAATTCAATTTAAGAGAAAAAATCATATAATATCAAATCCTAATAGCTATCAATCAACAGATCACAATATGTAACAGCCCAGAAAAATTCGACGCTCGAATTTTCAACAATAATACATAATCCCGTATCATTTGTCAAAAATCCAAGTTTCGAACCCCGACTATTAATAGAAAGAAGTTAGTGGGTGAGAGAAGAAAGAAAGAAATGTTAGAATAGAAGAAAGAAGAAGAATACACATCAAAATCTCACAGCGAAACGAATTAAAATATAATATACCAAATCTCTTTATAAAAAAAGAAACTGTATATATATACATACCAATCATCAGAGTACATCATATATCAGACACAACGGAAATACACTTTATATAACTAATGGCGAAGCCTCCTGCTTCCAGCCCCCGAAACTCCAAGCGAAACCTAACCTGGAAATATACTCGGTCTGACCCGAGCACATTTGAAGCGAAGAAAAATTCACCGGGTCAGTCTAGGATACTTTCAGTGATAAATTCACAACACAACAACATGTTTAACTTTGGAAAATCCTTTTGAAATAAAGGATAATAGTAAGACCAGTCCACACATAAACACGGACAGTTTTTATCTTAATATAACCCAAACCATTTTTGAAATCAATATCTTTTCTGATATTATAGTAGTGTCTATCAAGCCACAAATAAATAACAAATTAGCAGAAGGCTTGCATATCATGCTCTACATATATAATATACAATCAAAACCACGGGAGCTTATTGGAATTTGGATTCCGACTATGACAAGGTATGGGACCACCTGCCGATAGTGTATCTCTAGAGGCGAATACTCTGGGTTCAATAAGAACATCTTGCAACCCGGCCCATACATGACCAACCACTCATTTCGCTTGAGTGTATCGAATGTATATCACCAACAGTTGGGCTCAAACCACCGTTTTTCGAAAAGGGACAGAATCAATAGATTAAAGAAGCAAAAGGAATTTTTCTAGATAGGTGATTATACACCCTAATGGGAGCGACCCACAAAGCCATGCTGCCTGCCCGATTTTTGTCATTTCCCGGTTGATGAGGCTTGAGACTATGCTTTATCATCACATCAGATTCACTTCGAATGCCACATTGTAAGATCCATTGTAACACCCCACCTCCACTAGGATCACTCCTTAGAATGTACTAGCTTTGGAGGGGCGTTATTGTGAAGGTAAACTTGCACAGAGATATCACAAGACAGAATATATAAAAATAAATATAAGTAAAGCAGCGGTAGCAGATAAAAACCCATCATCATCATCTCAGAAAACCAACATAGTCAAGTACATACTATCAAAATGTCATAATCCAAAATACAACATAAGTCTAGATACGGGATAACAAAATACATGGTAAAACATCAGTACTAATCCCCAGAAATAAAAGATAAGCCACAGCTAGCTCAGATCCATACATGAGCTATCCAACAAGCAAGTCAAAGATCCACTAAGCAGATGTAGCCCCTCCCTGAGAACCTGTGGGGGGGGGGGAAACGGAAGAAAAGAAGCGAAAGAAAACAGGTCAGTCAAAAAGACTGGTAAGCCCTACTACGATCAATCTATAAACTAATAAAGTTAACAGTATGATGGAAACTGAGATGAACATACTGGCAATAGATAAAGGTGACATCACATAGACGAGATTAAACTTTGCACCACAGTGTACTAGCAAACCCACAAAACAGATCTTGATCCCTTAGCCCAAACTTTGGCCCAATAACATGAAGTGACCTTAGTATAAGGCCCAGCCCAACGGTCTAGTCGATCGGCTCCCTATAAACCTAACACGTCAAGTGTTGGTGTCCATACGGCCCACATGGATGTAGTCAGACTGTGCTGGGTCCACCTTCGGGTGTATCAAGCCCTAAGATGTCAACCCCAGACACCTAAGCAATAATGCACAGTCTAAGCCTACTGGTACCCGTGCCTCGAGTTTGTCCAACATCGGACTACGTGCACGTCCGTAGCCCGCCGGACCCGCACCGCTGTACCACTCAGCCGTCGCTTTGGTCGCTTACATCAGTCCAGTAATCGTGCCCTAGCCTAGCCTCTAGGGTTGTGAATGATACCAAACTGGGATTACTGCTGGAACAGACCACGTTGCTAGGGTTCCTAAGAGGGTTAAGTGTGGTTTTAACCCCTCACTAATCCTGGATTAAATTAGTTAAGTGTAACCACTTAACCCCATCTAATCCTCGCATCCCCATTATTGGTTAAGTATTAGTGGGCCATGACTTAACCCTAATCATGAGGCATTAATTACTTAACGCACCCAACCTCTCACATTAGACATCCGTGGTTACCTGGGAAGATTTACACCACGTCTAGGTCTAACCTCGGGTCTTATGGTGCAACATGACCAACTACCCACATTAGACCCCACGTTGTGGTTACCTGGGAAGATTTACACCACAACTAGGTCTAACCTCGAGTTGGCCATATCATGTTATCTAATGTCATGTCCACTTTAGAACATATTTACAAGTTAACATATACTTGGGTAGACCTAACTTAATAGGTAAATTCCCAAGGGGTAGACCTAACTTAATAGGTAAATTCCCAATCTTTTAGTTTCATGTATTTTTAAGTTTACCCAAACCCTCCCAACGTCATTATCTCGCTTACATATTCGTCATAACGTATAAGGGTATAAAAGGTAACTTGGCATAACATACATGGTGAACTTCACATGTCATAATAAACATGCATACATGTTAAACTTGCAAATCATGTCATGGTGAATTCGCATAAACATGCTTAGCTTATTAAATATGCATAACATGGTAAGGTGAACATGCATAATCCATTAAACTTGCATAACATGGTAAGGTGAACTTGCATAAGCATGCATAATCCATTAAACTTGCATAACATGGTAAGATGAACTTGCATAAGCATGCATAATCCATTAAACTTGCATAACATGGTAAGATGAACTTGCATGAACATGCATAACCCATGAAACATGTAGAACATGACATAATAAACTCGCATAAGCATGCATAACTTGTGAAACATGTAAAACATGGCATAGTAATCTCGCATATGCATGCATAACTTATGAAACATGTAAAACATGGTATAATGAGTTCGCATAAGCATGCATAATCAACTAAACTCACATAAATCTCAACTTTCACCAAACATTAACTTTAGAGTTTGTAAAGTGAAGGTAAGAGGGCTTACAAATATAAACAAGCCACAAATCCACCAAATAAGATGAAGAAGCCCTTTTAAAAACCCAAAACAAAGTCTCAAATAAGAAAACCCTTTTGCAAGATCCCAAAAACACAAACTTAGCAAATCAAACTTGCTACTTAATGAAGTATGCAAGTTATTAAGCACTCATACAACATAGAAAAGGTTGTATGATCATCATATCTTCATAGGATTTAACTTTGAGGAAGGTGGAGGCTAGGTTTTAGGTGGAGGCCATTTGAGGATTCAAATTGACATAGTTTAGTTGCTAGATTGATTAATGAGGCTTTAGGGTAGGATTAGGGGTATATTTATAGAAGATTAGAGTGTTTTTAGCCCTAGGATTAACCCTAGATTAGGTTTGGCCCGTCAGATCTCAGAATTCTCCAGAACCAAGCCACATGACCCAACCCAAATCAGAAATGGTGCACCAGGCTGAACTGCCTGGGCAACCCCTGTCGACAGGGCTGTCGACAGGGCAGTCGACACCCTGGGTGCCCTGTCGACATGCCTGTCGACATGGGGCCCCCTGGCGGGAATTTTCCCGCCTAACCCTGATTAGCCCTAATCCTTGATTTTAATTTGAAATTTAAATCTGTCTTTAGCATAGAAATTTCTGAAAACTTCAATGGGCCTTAACTGGGTCATACGGACTCCGATTTTCGAAAACTCGGACTCTATTTCGCGTATTTTTCCGAGACGATCGCAATGGCATAGCCCGTTTCCCCTGATTCTGATTTTTGAATTAAATTCTGCCTCGATTTATGTTATAACAGTTTATTGAAAATACGGGTTGTTATATTCTCCCCTCCTTAAAGGATTTCGTCCCCGAAATCTTCAAGTTAGGAAGAACATATCCTACCATCCAACATCCATCTACTCAAAACATCATCCACGAGCAGCCATTGTCCTTAAAAGATTCTAAATGCTGTATGAACATATGCAAAAGTGTGTGTATATGTACTTATCTAATGCAATGATCAATGCAAAATATGTTAGTGAAATGTATCCATATGTATGCAAATCCCTAACATAATGTATAATATCTATATGCGTGCTCAATCATACATCCATATGCAACATCCATGTGATTGCATACAAATTTCATCCAAGAATAAGCATAAACACTCATGCACATGCAATATGAGGAGTGTGTGAGCCGATCTAGTGCCTAATGTGTATCATGCATCCACGAGTGACCACTTGCAAACACTTGCAACCACTTGCAACCATCAATCATAACATGCTTCAAACACATGTTTCATCCAAAGGGTTTCTACCTAAGGTTCTCATGACCAGCTTAGCACGATAACTAGATAAATATGGATTAGCAAAGAGAAAGATATTCTAACAAAGGGAAGAGATTGAGAGTGTACCCTCAAACAGGAATGGATAAAGCCCACGCATCTTCTCCTCGGTTTCCCAAGTTGCGTCCTCTTCGGCTTCACCCCATTGAACTTTCACTAACCTGACCTCGCGATTCCTTAGCTTCTTGGTCTCTGTCCCCAAGATACGAATCGGAGCTTTCCTTAAAGTTGCTTCTTTCTCTACCTCCACGTCTTCAAGCATGCTAGGCTCAACCACCTCAGCGGACTCATGCAGGCACTTTCGGAGATGCGAGACATGAAAGACATTATGCACTCCGGACAACTTCTCGGGCAATTGCACTCTATAAGCCATCTTCCCAATTCTCTCAATGATGGGGAAGGGTCCAACAAATCTCGGTGCTAGCTTCCCAACAGCTCCAAATCGGACCACATTCCGCAAAGGAGAAACCTTCACGAAAACCTTGTCCCCAACCTCAAACTCCAATTCGGACCTTCGCCTGTCAGCATAGGATTTCTGCCGGTCTTGGGCCGCTTTCATCCGTCTTCTAATCAACTCAACCTTCTCGGATGTATCCCTAATCATGTCGGGTCCAAGTATAAGCTTATCCGTGGATTCCCACCAACATGTAGGTGACTTGCACGGCCTCCCATATAAAGCCTCAAAGGGTGCCATCCCTATGCTCGCCTGATAACTGTTGTTGTATGCAAACTCGACAAGAGGAAGATGGTCTTCCCAAGCACCACCAAAATCCAGAATGCAAAGCCTCAACAAGTCCTCAAGTACCCTATTCACCCTTTCCGTCTGGCCGTCTGTTTGTGGGTGATAGGCCGTACTCAGGTTCAATTTCGTGCCCATAGCCTCCTGCAAGC
Source organism: Allium sativum (assembly GCA_030737875.1). Classification (NCBI taxonomy): domain Eukaryota; kingdom Viridiplantae; phylum Streptophyta; class Magnoliopsida; order Asparagales; family Amaryllidaceae; genus Allium; species Allium sativum. The sequence goes on from CM060917.1 coordinate 17,096,915, forward strand.
TGTTCCAGAACTGACTAGTAAAGATGGGGTCTCGGTCACTGACTATGCTGGAAGGGACCCCATGTAGTCGCACTATCTCACGAAGATATACTGATGCTAGTCCAGATGCTGTCCTTTTGCTCTTTACTGGGATAAAGTGAGCACTCTTCGTGAGCCTATCCACAATGACCCATATGCTCGTATTCCCCTTCCTGGACCTTGGAAGCCCATCAATAAAGTCCATAGAAATGCTCTCCCACTTCCATAGCGGGACCTCTAGCGGATGTAATAGCCCACCGGGCTTCTTCGACTCGGCTTTTACTCTCTGACAAATAACACATCTCGAGACAAACTCTGCCACATCCTTTTTCATTCCAGGCCAGAAGAAAACGCGCTTCATGTCCTTATACATCTTATCACCCCCTGGATGTATGGTCATCTTGGAGCGATGTGCTTCCTCGAGAACTTTCCTCACCAAGTATTCTACCATCGGGACACAAAGCCTTCCATCTCTCCTCAGCCAACCCTTATCGTCTATAGAATATCGAGCAAGGTGACTAGATGTCTCCCCTCGAACCAGCTTATCCAAGATCTCAATTATCTGAGGGTCTTCCTTTTGCGAAGCCCCAACTTGATCTAGGAGGGTAGGCCTGAGCTCTAAAGATGCCAAGGAACCGGTCACCGACTCCATTGCCAAAGAGAAATCAAAGGTCGCTAAGAACTCTAAATTCTTCATCTCAACAAATAGAGGACTTAGTGTCAACCTTTTCCTACTCAACGCATCCGCTACAACATTCCCCTTGCCAGGGGTATAGGATATCTCAAAATCATAGGAAGCCAAAAATTCCATCCATCTCTGCTGTCTTAAGTTCAGATCTTTCTGCGAAAAGAGATACTTCAAAGACTTATGATCAGTATATAGCTCAAATCTCTCTCCCAGAAGATAATGACGCCATGCTTTGAGCGCATATACAATCGCTGCGAGCTCTAGATCATGAGTGGGATAGTTCCTCTCATGCACCTTAAGTTGCCTCCCACCAAAACATATAACTCTGCCCTCTTGCATCAGAACGGCACCCAATCCCGTGCCACAAGCATCAGTGTACACGGTAAATATCTTACCACCATCGGGTAAGGCTAGAACTGGTGCGGAGGTAAGGGCTCTTTTGAGTCTCTGAAAAGCAAGCTCACAATCCATATCCCAAGCAAAGACTAAGTTCTTCTTCGTCAACTTAGTAAGAGGAGCGGATATCTTTGCGAAGTCCTTGATGAACTTCCGATAGAAACCCGCAAGACCCAGAAAGCTTCTCACCTCGGTTGCATTCCTTGGAGTCTTCCAATCCTGAACTGCAACCACCTTAGCGGGATCCACCGCTAAGCCTTGCTTGGATACGATATGCCCAAGAAATCTGACTTCCCTTCTCCAAAAGTGGCACTTGGAGAACTTGGCTTTTAACTGGTGTGCTCGGAGTGTGTCCATCACCTCTACTAGGTGCCTCGCATGCTCTTCCTCATCCTTGGAGAAGACCAGAATATCATCAACAAAGACCACGACAAACTTATTCAAGAACTCCCGAAACACCCTACTCATCAAATCCACAAAATACGCGGGTGCATTCGTCAAACCGAACGGCATAACAAGCCATTCAAAGAATCCGTCTGGAGTTCTGAATGCAGTCTTGTCTATACTGTCTTCAGCCACTCTGAGCTGATGAAAACCCGTAGCGAGGTCAAGCTGAGAGAAAACAGAAGCACCAACAAGTTGATCAAAGAGATCGTCGATCCTTGGTAACGGGTGTCGGTTCTTCTTAGTCAGCTTATTCAATTCTCTATAATCCACACAGAGTCTAAGAGAGCCATCTGCCTTAGTTGCAAACACCACAGGCGCTCCCTATTCGGATATACTCCTTCTGATGAAGCCCTTCTCAAGCAATTCTTTCACTTGCTTGCTCAGCTCCCGTCTCTCACGCGGAGCCATATGCCGAACGGGCAAAGAAACAGGCTTAGCATTGTCTACCAGATAGATGCGAAAGTCAATCTCTCGTTTAGGGGGCAACCCCTTAACTTCTTCAAACACATCTGGATAATCTCGGACCACCCTTACAGACTGAAGGGCCTCCTCTGATGAGTCGAGAGATTCTAGATAGCATAACATGACGGGATTCTTCGGATTGCATGAAATCTCTAAGGTGTTGCCCAGGCGAGTCACAAGCCTTACAACCCTATGCTCACAATCCAGAATGGCTCCATATCTAGACAGCCAATCCATGCCCAAGATCAATCCGTATCCCCTGAAACCTAGAACATACGCACTACACAAGAACTCAACGCTGAGTATAGAGATCCTTAGATCCTCACATATCATAGATAGATGAGCAGAACCCCCAATGGGATTCGAAACACAAACGGGATCATCCACTAAGCTAGTACTGAGGTGCAAGCTATCAACAAGATCAGATGAAATAAAGCTATGTGATGCACCGGAATCAAACAAGGTACGTACTGGAAGATCAGAGATATAAACAAGGTTCTCAACAGAAACACTACCTCTCTCGGGAACTGAAGCGGCATTGAGAGCATGAACTTGCCCTCCTGAAGATCCAGCCTGTCCTTTCTTCTTTGGGCATTCTTTGCTGAAGTGCCCAGTCTCTCCACAAGAAAAGCATCCACCACTAAGCTTCCTTTTCTTCTTCCTGCAATCCTTAGCAAAATGCCCAGCTATGCCACAGTAATTGCACTTCCCCTTGCCTTTGTTGTTGCCCTTCTTGTTCTTATTCTGATTTCCTTAACTGCTTTGACCTTGGTTGCCTTTGCCTTGAGAATCAGCCTTCTTTGCTTGAGTATCGCCCGACTTGACTTCCTTCTTTCCCTCTCCCTGAAGCAGAGCCATATTGACCAAACTCTCGAAAGTGGCTCCATGCGGAATATGTGACATCGCCAAGCCCTGTAGCGGCTCATTCAATCCTCTGGCAAATCGAAGAGCCTTCTTCTCCGGGGTGTTTACTATATCCAAACCAAAGCGGGCCAGCTGATTAAACTTGTTCACATACTCCTTGACAGACATATCCCCTTGCTTTAATGCAATGAACTTCTCCATTTGTAAATTCGCCTCAGCTGAAGATAGAAACTTGGTCACAAATCTAGCCCTCAAATCGGCCCAAGTCTCAACGGGCCTCGTCCCATTGGTGACCTCCCACCAATAGGCCGCCTCATCCTTCAAAAGCCATACGGTCAATAGGATTTTCCTCTCGTCATCAATCCCAAAGATAGCAAACAAGTCCTCCGTATCCTTCAGCCAATTCCTAGCTTCTACGAAAGATTCCGTGCCTAGGAAATTCTTGCCTCCCATTGCCTTGAAGTCTTTACAAACCTTTGTAAACTCAATATGAGGATGCTGAGGGGGAGGAGGAGGAAGAGGAGCCTCAGCAACGGGAGGAGGAGGAACATTAGCAACGGGAGGGGGGAATATTAACTGCTGGAGGAGGGGGAGCAGGGACCACCGGAGGAGGGATATTAGGGATAGGATTCTCAACTACAGGAGGAGGAGTGGGAGTAGGGTTGGCGGGACCAGCTGCCGCCCTAGCTTCTAGGAGTCTCCTATACCAGAGTGGTACGTTCACTCCATCTGGGATGTCAAGATTCTCAGCCATACTGAAACAAAAGATAAGATAAGATTAGGTCAAGGGAACGAAGGATAACGCTGATGGCCTTTGGGGATTAGCCTTAAAATAATCTAGACTTCATTTTGGAAAATACTTAGTAGGTTTTTGAAAATAGTTTTTCGAAAAGGGTTTTTTCTCAAAAGTTTTTGTTCAATCTTGTTAACCTCGGGCTCTGATACCAAATGTAACACCCCACCTCCACTAGGATCACTCCTTAGAATGTACTAGCTTTGGAGGGGCGTTATTGTGAAGGTAAACTTGCACAGAGATATCACAAGACAGAATATATAAAAATAAATATAAGTAAAGCAGCGGTAGCAGATAAAAACCCATCATCATCATCTCAGAAAACCAACATAGTCAAGTACATACTATCAAAATGTCATAATCCAAAATACAACATAAGTATAGATACGGGATAACAAAATACATGGTAAAACATCAGTACTAATCCCCAGAAATAAAAGATAAGCCACAGCTAGCTCAGATCCATACATGAGCTATCCAACAAGCAAGTCAAAGATCCACTAAGCAGATGTAGCCCCTCCCTGAGAACCTGTGGGGGGGGGGGGAAACGGAAGAAAAGAAGCGAAAGAAAACAGGTCAGTCAAAAAGACTGGTAAGCCCTACTACGATCAATCTATAAACTAATAAAGTTAACAGTATGATGGAAACTGAGATGAACATACTGGCAATAGATAAAGGTGACATCACATAGACGAGATTAAACTTTGCACCACAGTGTACTAGCAAACCCACAAAACAGATCTTGATCCCTTAGCCCAAACTTTGGCCCAATAACATGAAGTGACCTTAGTATAAGGCCCAGCCCAACGGTCTAGTCGATCGGCTCCCTATAAACCTAACACGTCAAGTGTTGGTGTCCATACGGCCCACATGGATGTAGTCAGACTGTGCTGGGTCCACCTTCGGGTGTATCAAGCCCTAAGATGTCAACCCCAGACACCTAAGCAATAATGCACAGTCTAAGCCTACTGGTACCCGTGCCTCGAGTTTGTCCAACATCGGACTACGTGCACGTCCGTAGCCCGCCGGACCCGCACCGCTGTACCACTCAGCCGTCGCTTTGGTCGCTTACATCAGTCCAGTAATCGTGCCCCGCCCTAGCCTAGCCTCTAGGGTTGTGAATGATACCAAACTGGGATTACTGCTGGAACAGACCACGTTGCTAGGGTTCCTAAGAGGGTTAAGTGTGGTTTTAACCCCTCACTAATCCTGGATTAAATTAGTTAAGTGTAACCACTTAACCCCATCTAATCCTCGCATCCCCATTATTGGTTAAGTATTAGTGGGCCATGACTTAACCCTAATCATGAGGCATTAATTACTTAACGCACCCAACCTCTCACATTAGACATCCGTGGTTACCTGGGAAGATTTACACCACGTCTAGGTCTAACCTCGGGTCTTATGGTGCAACATGACCAACTACCCACATTAGACCCCACGTTGTGGTTACTTGGGAAGATTTACACCACAACTAGGTCTAACCTCGAGTTGGCCATATCATGTCCACTTTAGAACATATTTACAAGTTAACATATACTTGGGTAGACCTAACTTAATAGGTAAATTCCCAAGGGGTAGACCTAACTTAATAGGTAAATTCCCAATCTTTTAGTTTCATGTATTTTTAAGTTTACCCAAACCCTCCCAACGTCATTATCTCGCTTACATATTCGTCATAACGTATAAGGGTATAAAAGGTAACTTGGCATAACATACATGGTGAACTTCACATGTCATAATAAACATGCATACATGTTAAACTTGCAAATCATGTCATGGTGAATTCGCATAAACATGCTTAGCTTATTAAATATGCATAACATGGTAAGGTGAACATGCATAATCCATTAAACTTGCATAACATGGTAAGGTGAACTTGCATAAGCATGCATAATCCATTAAACTTGCATAACATGGTAAGATGAACTTGCATAAGCATGCATAATCCATTAAACTTGCATAACATGGTAAGATGAACTTGCATGAACATGCATAACCCATGAAACATGTAGAACATGACATAATAAACTCGCATAAGCATGCATAACTTGTGAAACATGTAAAACATGGCATAGTAATCTCGCATGTGCATGCATAACTTATGAAACATGTAAAACATGGTATAATGAGTTCGCATAAGCATGCATAATCAACTAAACTCACATAAATCTCAACTTTCACCAAACATTAACTTTAGAGTTTGTAAAGTGAAGGTAAGAGGGCTTACAAATATAAACAAGCCACAAATCCACCAAATAAGATGAAGAAGCCCTTTTAAAAACCCAAAACAAAGTCTCAAATAAGAAAACCCTTTTGCAAGATCCCAAAAACACAAACTTAGCAAATCAAACTTGCTACTTAATGAAGTATGCAAGTTATTAAGCACTCATACAACATAGAAAAGGTTGTATGATCATCATATCTTCATAGGATTTAACTTTGAGGAAGGTGGAGGCTAGGTTTTAGGTGGAGGCCATTTGAGGATTCAAATTGACATAGTTTAGTTGCTAGATTGATTAATGAGGCTTTAGGGTAGGATTAGGGGTATATTTATAGAAGATTAGAGTGTTTTTAGCCCTAGGATTAACCCTAGATTAGGTTTGGCCCGTCAGATCTCAGAATTCTCCAGAACCAAGCCACATGACCCAACCCAAATCAGAAATGGTGCACCAGGCTGAACTGCCTGGGCACCCCCTGTCGACAGGGCTGTCGACAGGGCAGTCGACACCCTGGGTGCCCTGTCGACATGCCTGTCGACATGGGGCCCCCTGGCGGGAATTTTCCCGCCTAACCCTGATTAGCCCTAATCCTTGATTTTAATTTGAAATTTAAATCTGTCTTTAGCATAGAAATTTCTGAAAACTTCAATGGGCCTTAACTGGGTCATACGGACTCCGATTTTCGAAATCTCGGACTCTATTTCGCGTATTTTTCCGAGACGATCGCAATGGCATAGCCCGTTTCCCCTGATTCTGATTTTTGAATTAAATTCTGCCTCGATTTATGTTATAACAGTTTATTGAAAATACGGGTTGTTATATCCATCGAAATCACTAATTGACATCCACAACAATACTTTATGTGTCAGCTAAAAGTAGTTTCCTTCTCCGCTTCCACTCTTGGTATAGTTGGAGAAATCAAGGTACGTGACCTCTTTGGAAATACTCTGTCAGGCATCCGTCCATACAAGTCATCCAGGAGCAGGATGAAACGAAGGTACTCTCCTACCACATCCTATATAGGAATCATCACAAGGATCAGTAGCAAGAAGTCCTTGCAACCCGTAGATTTCAACCATGATAGAACCCCAGTATATCTCTGCATCGACTCAAAGATTGTGAGTGGTTCTTCCATTTATGAAGATATACGGTCTTCAATGCTCCACCTTCATCGCCTGCCAATTAGTCGCGAACGTACAGTTGATTCGAAGTGGTTCTGGGTCTAGTCCCCATCTCGGTCTCTTCGAAACAACACGTCAAAAGGTAAATAGAACATTTCATTTGATAGTCGGTTGTTTAACTATCAAATCTTAACAGTGCTGTTAAGTACATTGGCAGCTCAGGTCATTTATATTTAAATACTTCGTTAAACCATTTATTGATTTTTATAATCGATTTCATAAATCTTATTTCAACAAAATCCTCAACTTCATTACTCTGGAGACATTAATCAACCCCCTCTTTAGAACAACGCTTTTTACAAATTTCTCTTTTATTTCCTCTATTCGGAAATGTCACTATATTTCATAAAACATCCTTATTTCTTTTATATTTTATTTTCAAAGCCTTTACATATTCTTTTAGCTCTGAAAATATCCCTTATAGTTTTATAAACTCGCTTTCCAAATTCTTTTTACCCTTTAGAAATATCATCATGTATATATTTAACTAACCGTTATAAGTTTTATTTCCAATGTTATATGGTTAAAATAACGTCAGGTGGCGTACTTCTTATAATATAACCTCCAGCGGGTTTATTAACTTTAAACCAATCGCACTTTTGGAATTTATAGTTTATTTCCAATATATGATTATATTTCAAAACCAATGTCATTCTTTATTCCATATTTTTCATGAAAGCCAAAGTTCATCGACTTATTTCTTTTGAATCAACGCGCTTACAAAAACATACTATTTAATTACTTGGGGAATAGTGTTATTCTTTTAATTACATTATATAAGTATAATCATATTTCGTTTCTGAGCTAAATAACACACTGCCTATTTTAAAACCAAATGGTTTTATTTTATTTCTAAATCCTTACAAATTAATATTCGTAATATTTCCTCGACAAGTCATTTCCAACCTCCTCTACCCTTACAAACCAATATTATATTTTGATAATAGTGAAGCCTTTGGGGTATTTTAATTACCTCTCAGTCCTTGACCAACAACGTTCTTATCGCGAGACAATAAAAGTTTGCAACTCGAAAACCCCATATATCATTTCCGTTCCCATTTACTATGGTTTCAAGCACCATTTCCTTTTATTCGAAAACCCACTTTGCATGTAAATTCTCTTTTCTTGATTAAGTAAACTGCTCGACAAAATCTTATTTGCCATCGGGTTCAAATATGGTTTCATAGCCCCTTCCTTACGTTGTTAACCTCCTTAGAATCACTTTACTTAACTTCTTAAGTAAATATTTACCGAACCTCTTTTAATTCCTATTTTAATCATACTCGGTTTACTTAATTAAATAAATCTTATTGAGATCCTCGCATTAGCTTACAAATCCCCTTTACACATCTTGTTTGTAATCATGGAATATAAATGCCTTTTAGGCTCTTGCTAGACTGAAATCAAACTTGTTTTCATTTGTTCACTTCTTTAAATTTAATTTACCATTAGAAATAATCGCTTTGATTATCATTATTTTAAATGATAATCTACTTCAACATTAACTACTTTAAAAGTAGTTAATTCCATTATTAATTAGAAATAGAGTACTTAATCATTTTAAGGGATTATTGAATAATAATTAACAAAATTAACTTGATAATCGTTTTTAAAAATATAGTTAATTAAAGATTAATTAAATTTAAACAGCCTTCGTTAAGTTTAACAAATATTCGAAAATTATCGATTTGATTAATTAAAATCAAACCAACTAAATCGTGTACTTTTGTTAAAACAGTCGCTTTTGTTGACCGTTAACATCAGTTAACCATTAACTGATTTTCATTCACTGTTTACCTTTTTAAATTAATTAATAACTTAATTAATTTAAAAATATCATTTAATTATTTTATAAAAACAATTACCCAATTTTACTAATATGTACATTAGTTTCTTCCTTCCTAAGCATAAACGACATAATAATTCATTATACAAAACCTTTAATAACTTCTTTTATAAACATGATCAAAATATAAATATATGTATAAACTTCTATCTGAATTAACTTGTATAAAATCACTTAATATTTCATTTTTAATTATAAAATAAATTTATAACTAAAATCTCCGTCAGTTCGCATAACGGCAAAACGACGCCATAACCGATGGATTTTACACCATCATTGCCAATCACTTAATCAATATTGTCGATTGATTAAAAATCACAATATGATCAACAACCATTCAATCTGAACAGGTTTGATATCATTTTGGGTTAAATAATTCATATATGTGAATAATGTGATCAATAAATAACATACAATAAATTTGAGGAATCTGGTTTGATTCCTCCAACCTGTTCTTCTCTGCACCACAGGTTATTATAACATTTCATGATAGAATATAATTTTAAATAAATTAATGACGATAATATAATTATCAGCAACCATTAAATCAACCATACGCAACCAAGACAACCAATCAACCAATATATATAATATAAATGATATTTTAAATTTTATGGATTTATCACATCATAACAGTCTAGAAAAGTGTGAGAATTAACTCACCGTTGTTTTCAGTTGATGTTTTCAGCATCCTTTTTCCTGTATGTTTAAAATTACACAAAATTCCAACTGCTCCCTTTTTGACTGGACCAGCGCGTATGCGTAGCCTCCGTAGCGACGATCCCAGCAGATTCTGTTTCGTCAGATTTCGTTAACGTATGTAAAAGATATCGTGTTTTAAAGTTTATACAATTTAACGAGAATTAATTAATTAAATTATAATTTAACTTAATTACCTTCATTAGTCACCACTAATCCACGTTAGCCTACTTCACATGTTTTCTCCCTTCCCTTCCATTGAAACCCGATGCTCTTCCTCCTCATCAGACACTCGCAAGAACAACTCACCCTAACCGACGTCGCTCCGCCCATTCAGACCGCCGGGGGCCGCCTCCGCCTCACCGCTGACCCCGCCTCAACGTCCAGCTCTAGCACCCGAAGACCCCCTCCCCGATGATGCTCCAACCGGTCTGAAATCGATTTTGCCCAATTTCCGTCCAAACCCAAAATTTCACCACCGCAGGCTGCTGAAGGTGTCCGGGGCACCACCTAACTCGACGCCTCGCTCCCCTCTTTCCTTTTGCTTCAGGTACCTGCCCCCTTGATGACCGCAGCCACCAGAAATGCCCTAAATCCGACCATGACTCCATAAAACACCCAAAAACGATCAACTCTGATCATCCCTAATTTCCGGTCACCCCAGTCAGTATCTGACCCTCCGACCAGAAGCAAAAACGAAGCCCTCTCTCCCCTCTACAACATCGCTTTAGGCCCTTCATCAATCGTCAACCCAAACTCCTTCAAATCCCATAAAAACGAAATGGATTTCTTGGCGTTCCTCGCGATTTCCGGCCACTACACTCGACGAAACTTCCCCAACTTTTTATCGTAGCTAGCCCTCGACCCGATCTATGTTTTTGCTTCAAGACCCCTAGCAAATTCAACATGGATTCAAAGGTATAAATTGTTTTGTGAAGAGGGGGTTTTCTGCAAAATTCATGGATGGAAATGAAAGGTGGCTGGAGAATTCTGATTTTTGGGGGTTTATATAAGTGGGAAAATTATTATTTTCACTTAACGTGATGACTGACAATGACAGACGATTTTTATTTCGTGTCTATCGCAATTTCTGAAGTTGTTTATTGGTTACTGCGGCCACATACAAGCTTCGTTCGTGATGGAAATGGACATCATAGTATAATTTGATGAAACGGTCCTAATGAATCTTGTTTCATCGAATTCCGAGTCCGTTTGCTCAAACGGCGCTCGTTCACGTCTAAATGGTCATTTTTATTTGCATTTTATTTTGCCACGCTCACAAAATAACCCCGATTGACGCGCAACTTGAAATCTAGTAATAATTTGTTGTTCCGGTCTCAATAAAATTTGTTTCGTCGAATACAGAGGTCGTTTGAATAAAGGCCCTTTTAAAGGGTCCAATTTGAATTAAAATAAACCAATTTAAAAATACTTCAATATAAAAATATTATAATTGGTCATACTCGACCATAATTGCATATAATACCAAAATAAAATAAGCGGGCTGAATTCCGAACCAAATCGATATTCAAAATATTAAAAACCCCTTTATTTATAAAATAAATCGTTATAAATTATGAAGAAATTTCATAGTGACTATTTTAAAATTTGATTTGGACATAAAACAAAATCTACAATACGAAAACTGGATTTTTCTCTTTCATTAGAAAAATATTATCCAACAGATTCAGATGTTTCTTGTTTCGAAGAAATCGGACTTAATTTGAATCCTGTACAGCCAGTTAAAGTTCAAAACGCCATATTACGAACTACCGCGCCGCTGCAGCTCGTTTTATAATTAAATTATATATTATACGTTCAATCGTCGTTAAATAAACGAACAGGCTAATTTATTTTCAATAAAAACAATATTAAACCCTTTTGTGTTGCCAATTCACATTACACTGCAAATTCAACATTTCCCAAATATTTTAAATTAAAATATTATATTATTTATTAAATAAAATATTCAAAATTATTAAATTCAATTATTTAAATTCAAATCAACTTTTAAAACAACAAAATAAATTTAAATAATTGGCCTGAAAAATACAGACGTTACATTCCTTCCCCCTTAAAATAATTTCGTCCCCGAAATTGCTAAGGCAGAAAGAACGCTACAACCCCATTATCTTTACAAAAATATTTAATCAAAACATGGTTTGTTTCCCAAAACTAATCTTATCGGTTTTATAACCAATTAATATCAAATAACAAAATTTTCCAAAAAAAATCTTCAAAAAATTTCTAACACCTTAAATTTTGAAAAAATTTCGGCAGAGTCTCCCCTGCACGGAGGGACATCTGCAATATCGCAGGTTCAAGAAATATATATACATCGACTCTCATGGTTGGAAAATTCAAAATCAGATCTCAAAACCCAAACCAAAACCCAAAATTTTTTATTTGGCGTAGGCATACCTTTTTGCGGGCGTTATCAAGCATAATTCTTAATTTATAGCAATCTACGCAATCAAATTCTATCATCATAGCCTTACCATACCTGTACTTAATCGCATTTACCAAGTAAGTAATAATATATGGAATAATATTCCAATGATATACATGTGATTACACAAATCCTCAAAATCAAACACTTGGCATCATTATTGGGTTAAATCCTTTAGTTTTCAATCAGCTTACTATACTGAATTTTATTTATTTAACCTTTCAATTTATTCAATTTTTAAATTTAACTATTGCTGAATTCTATACAAACCATCCAGCATAAAACAACCAACCAAACTAGGCATAACCATCCAATCCGATCATTTTGATTCAACATTAATATTTTTCATTTGTTTTCGCTTTGGTTTCACTTACCGATTCATATCAAATTGATTTCTTATCCAATTACTAATTCGATTACCAAATTCCAATGTATTTTATTTAACTCCAATGCCGTATCCATTTCTGAATTAACTCGACTTATCCAAAGTAAGTCGTATTTCCACATTTGGTTTTAAATTCCATTCAAATCAATCCAACAATCAAATACTCAATAATTCGTTAAAATAATTTCTTTACTATATAAAATATAATTTGGGCAAAATTATTTCATTTACTCTCTTTACAAAATATTTAAAATAATTTTATATTCAAATACAAATACGTGCTCTCAATATACATACACTCAACTCAATCTAGGGTATTACTACCCAATCTTTATTGAGTTACACCACAGAGCCATGGTTATCACTAAACCAATAGCTCTGATACCAACTGTAATGGCCCGGAAAAATTCGATGCTCGAATTTTCAACAATAATACATAATCCTGTATCACTTACCAAAAATCCAAGTATCGAACCCCGACTGTTAATAGAAAGAAGTTAGAGGGTCAGAGAAGAAAGAAAGAAATGTTAGAATAGAAGAAAGAAGAAGAATGCACATCAGAATCTCACAGTAGAACGAATTAAAATATAATATATCAAATCTCTTTATACAAAATGAAACTGTATATATATATGCATACCAATCATCAGAGTACATCATATATCAAACACAACGGAAATACACTTTATATAACTAACGACGAAGCCTCCTGCGTCCAGCCCCTGAAACTCCAAGCGAAACCTAACCTGGAAATATACTCGGTCTGACCCGAGAACATTAGAAGCAAAGTAAAATTCACCGGGTCTGTCTGGAATACTTTCACCGATAAATTCACAACACAACAACTTGTTTAACTTAGAAAAATCCTTTTGAAATAAAAGGATAATTGTAAGACCAGTCCACACATAAACACGGACTATTTTTATCTTACTATAACCCAAACCATTTTTGAAATCAATATCTTTTCTGATATTATAATAGTGTCTATCAAGCCACAAACAAATAACAAATTAGCAGAACGCTTGCATCTCACGCTCTACATATATAATATACAATCAAAACTGCGGGCGCTTATTGGAAATTGGATTCCGACTATGACAAGGTATGGGACCACCTGTCGAAAGTGTATCTCTAGAGGCGAATACACTGGGTCCAACAAGAACGTCTTGCAACCCGGCCTACACATGACCGAACACTCATTGCGCTTGAGTGTATTGAATGTATATCACCAACGGTTGGGCTCAAACCACCGTTTCCTGAAAATGGACAAAATCGATAGATTAAAGAAGTAAAAGTAATTTCTGTAGATAGGTGATTATACACCCTAATGGGAGCGACCCACATAGCCATGTTGCCTGCCCGATTTTTGTCATTTCGCGATTGATGAGGCTTGAGACTACGCTTTATCATCACATCAGATTCACTTCGAATGCCACATTGTCAGATCCATCGAAATCACTAATTGACGTCCACAACAATACTTTATGTGTCAGCTAAATGAAGTTTCCTTCTCCGTTTCCACTCTTGGTATGGTTGGAAAAATCAAGGTACGTGACCTCTTTGGAAATACTCTGTCAGGCATCCGTCCATACAAGTCATCCAGGAACAGGATGAACCGAAGGTACTCTCCTACCACATCCTATATAGGAATCACCCCAAGGATCAGTAGCGAGAAGTCCTTGCAACCCGTAGATTTCAACCATGGCAGAACCCTAGTATGTCTCTGCGTCGACTAAGAGATTGTGAGTGGTTCTTCCATTTATGAAGATATACGGTCTTCAATGCTCCACCTTCATCGCCTGCCAATTAGTCGCGAACGTACAGTTGATTCAAAATGGTTTTAGGTCTAGTCCCCATCCCGGTCTCTTCGAAACAACACGTCAAAAGGTAAATAGAACATTTCATTTGATAGTCGGTTGTTTAACTATCAAATCTTTACAGTGCTGTTAAATACATTGGAAGCTCAGGTCATTTATATTAAAATACTTCGCTAAAACATTTATTGAGTTTTATAATCGATTTTATAAATCTTATTTCAACAAAATCCTCAACTTCATTACTCTGGAGAAATTAATCAACCCCCTCTTTAGAACAACGCATTTTACAAATTTCTCTTTTATTTCCTCTGTTCGGAAATATCACTATATTTCATAAAACATCCTTATTTCTTTTATATTTTATTTTCAAAGCCTTTACGTATTCTTTTAGCTCTGAAAATATCCCTTATAGTTTTATAAACTTGCTTTCCAATTTATTTTTACCCTTTAGAAATATCATCATGTATATATTTAACCAATCGTTATAAGTTTTATTTCCAATGTTATATGGTTAAAACAACGTCAGGTGGCGTACTTATTATAATATAACCTCCAACGGGTTTATTAAATTTAAACCAATCACACTTTTGGAATTTATAGTTTATTTCCAATATATGATTATATTTCAAAACCAATGTCATTCTTTATTCCCTATCTTTCTTGAAAACCAAAGTTTATCGACTTATTTCGTTTGAATCAATGCGCTTACCAAAACACACTATTTAATTACTTTGCGAATAGTGTTATTCTTTTAATTACATTATATAAGTATAATCATATTTTGCTTCTGAGCCAAATAACACACTGCCTATTTTAAAACCAAATGGTTTTATTTTATTTCTAAATCCTTACAAATTAATATTTGTAATATTTCCTTGACAAGTCATTTCAACAACCTCTACCCTTACAAACCAGTATTATCTTTTGATAATATTGAAGCCTTTCAAGTTATTTTAATTACCTCTCAGACCTTGACCGACAATGTTCTTATCGCGAGACAATAAAAATTTGCAACTCGAAAATCCCATATTTCATTTCCATTCCCGTTTACTATGGTTTCAAACACCATTTCCTTTTATTCGAAAACCCACTTTGCAAGTAAATTCTCTTTTCTTGATTAAGTAAACTGCTCGACAAAATCTTATTTTCCATCGGATTCAAATATGGTTTCATAGCCCCTTCCTTACATTGTTAACCTCCTTAGAATCACTTTACTTAACTTCTTAAGTAAATATTCGCCGAACCACTTTTAATTCCTATTTTAATCATACTCGGTTTACTTAATTAAATAAATCTTGTTGAGATCCTCGCATTAGCTTACAAATCCCCTTTACACATCTTGTTTGTAATTATGGAATATTAATGCCTTTTAAGCTCTTGCTAGACTTGAAATCAAACTTGTTTTCATTTGTTCACTTCTTAAAATTTAACTTACCATTAGAAATAATCGCTTTGATTATCATTATTTTAAATGATAATCTACTTCAACATTAACTACTTTAAAAGTAGTTAATTCCATTATTAATTAGAAATAGAGTACTTAATCATTTTAAGGGATTATTGAATAATAAATAACAAAATTAACTTGATAATCATTTTTAAAAATATAGTTAATTAAAGATTAATTAACTTTAAACAGCCTTGGTTAAGTTTAACAAATATTCGAAAATTATCGATTTGATTAATTAAAATCAAACCAACCAAATCGTGTACTTTAGTTAAAACAGTCGCTTTTGTCGACCGTTAACATCAGTTAACCATTAACTGATTTTCATTCACTGTTTACCTTTTTAAATTAATTAATAACTTAATTAATTTAAAAAAAATCATTTAATTGTTTTATAAAAATAATTACCCAATTTTACTAATATGTACATTAGTTTCTTCCTTCCTAAGCATAAACGACATAATAATTCATTATACAAAACCTTTAATTCCTTCTTTTATAAAGATGATCAAAATATAAATATATTTATAAACTTCTGTCTGAATTAAATTGTATAAAATCACTTAATATTTCATTTTTAGTTATAAAATAAATTTATAACAAAAATCTTCGTCAGTTCGCTTAACGGCAAAACGACGCCATAACCGATGGACTTTACACCATCATTGCCAATCACTTAATCAATTCTGTCGATCGATTAAAAATCACAACACGATCAACAACCATTCAATCTGAACAGGTTTGATATCATTTTGGGTTAAATAATTCATATTTGTGAATAATGTGACCAATAAATAATATACAATAAATTTGAGGAATCTGGTTTGATTCCTCCAACCTGTTCTTCCGTCCACCACATATTATTATAACATTTAATGATAGAATATAATTTTAAATAAATTAATGACGATAATATAATTATCAACAACCATTAAATCGACCATACACAACCAAGACAACCAATCAACCAATATATATAATATAAATGATATTTTAAATTTTATGGATTTATCACGTCATAGCAGTCCAGAAAAGTGTGAGAATTAACTCACCGTTGTTTTCTGTTGATGGTTTCAGCGTCCTTTTTCCCATATAACTTTAAACTGCGTTTAAAATCCCACAAAATTCCAGCTGCTCCCATTTTTGACTAGACCAACGCGTATGCGTAGCCTCCGTCGCCACGATCCCAACGGATCCTGTTTCGTCAGATTTCGTTAACGTACGTAAAAGATATCCTGTTTTAAAGTTTATACAATTTAACGAGAATTAATTAATTAATTAAATTATAATTTACCTTAGTTACCTTCATTAGTCACCACTATTCCACGTCATCCTACTTCACGCGTTTTCTCCCTTCCCTTCCACTGAAACCCGATGCTCTTCCTCTTCATCAGACACTCGCAAGAACAACTCACCCCAACCGACGTCGCACCGCCCATTCAGACCGCCGGAGGCCACCTCCGCCTCACCGCTGACTCCGCCTCAATGTCTAGCTCCGGCGCCCGAAGACCCCCACCCCGATGATGCTCCAACCGGTCTGAAATCGGTTTTGCCCAATTTCCGTCCAAACCCAAAATTCCACCATCTCAGGGTGCCGGAGGTGTCCGGACCACCACCTAACTCGGCGCCTCGCTCCCCTCTTTCCTTTTGCTTCACGTACCCGCCCTCTTGATGACCGCAGCCACCAGAAATGCCCCAAATCCGACCGTGACTCCATAAAACACCCAAAAATGATCAACTCCGATCATCCCCAATTTCCGATCACCTCAGTCAGTTTCTGACCCTCCGACCAGAAACAAAAACGAAGCCCTCTCTCTCCTTTACAACATCGCTTCAGGCCATTCATCAATCATCAACCCAAACTCCTTCAAATCCCATAAAAACTAAATGGATTTCTTGTCGTTCCTCGTGATTTCTGGCTACCACACTCGAGGAAACTTCCCCAACTTTTTATCGTAGCTAGCCCTCGACCCGATCTACGTTTTTGCTTCAGGACCCCCTAGCAAATTCATCACAGATTCAAAGATATAAATTGTTTTGTAAAGAGGGGGTTTTCTGCAAAATTCATGGACGGAAATGAATGGTGGCTGGAGAATTCTGATTTTTGGGGGTTTATATAAGTGGAAAAATTATTATTTTAACTTGACGTGTTGACTGACAATGACCGACGATTTTTATTTTGTGTCTATCACAATTTCTGAAGTTGTTTATTGGTTATTGTGGTCACGTACAAGCTCCGTTCGTGATGGAAATGGACATCATAGTATAATTTAACGATACGGTCCTAACGAATCTTGTTTCGTCGAATTGCGAGTCCGTTTGCTCAAACGGCGCTCGTTCACGTTTAAATGGTCGTTTTTATTTGCATTTTATTTTGCCACGCTCACAAAATAACCCCGATTGACGTGCAACTTGAAATCTAGTAATAATTTGCTGTTGCGGTTTCAATAAAATTTGTTTCATCGAATACAGAGGTCATTTGAATAAAGTCCCTTTTAAACGGTCCAATTTGAATTAAAATAAACCAATTTAAAAATACTTCAATATAAAAATAGTAAAATATTATAATTGGTCATACTCGACCAGAATTGAATATAATACCAAAATAAAATAACTCGTGTTGAATTCCAAGCCAAATCGATATTCATAATATTTAAAAACCCCTTTATTTATAAAATAAATCATTCTAAATTATAAAGAAATTTCATAGCGACTATTTTAAAATTTGATTTGGACATAAAACAAAATCTACAACACGAAAGTTGGATTTTTCTCTTTCATTAGAAAAATATTATCCAACAGATCCAGACATTTCTTGTTTCGAAGAAATCCAACTTAATTTGTATCCTGTACAACCAGTTAAAGTTCAAAACGTCATATTATGAACTACCGCGCCACTGCAGCTCGTTTTATAATTAAGTTATATATTATACGTTCAGTCGTCGTTAAATAAACGAACACGCTAATTTATTTCCAATAAAAACAATATTAAACCCTTTTGTGTTGCCAATTCACATTACACTGTAAATTCAACATTTCCCAAATATTTTAGAATTAAAATATTATATTATTTATTAAATAAAATATTCAAAATTATTAAATTCAATTATTTAAATTCAAATCAACTTTTAAAACAATAAAATAAATTTAAATAATTTTCCTGGAAAATACGGGACGTTACATAATATATCATAAAATAGTAACACATTTCATAGAATAGAAAATGGATTGATAGGCTGGTTTTTACACACCAAGGAGAATTTCAAAAATATTGTATCAAATTATTTCCTTTTTCTTTTCCTTTTTATTTATGAGCACACTGACCACGCATAACCATATCTTGGATTTTTAAATGAGGTCAGTCGCAACTTAAATTATAAGTAATCCCATAACCATGCATGATTAGAGCTTGGATTTTTAAATGTGGTTAGAGAAACACTTATGTATGTTATATTTTTATCATTTTGATTTTCAAAGGTACTCCTCAATATATAAAAACAATATGGATGATAGAAATGTGGTAGTTACAGAAATGGTTGTGAAATAAATTTCTAAACTAATCATATTATGAAATATGCTCAACTGTACCGGGATTACTGAAAATTTTCAATTGTCTCTATTTTTGAAAAATAACACAGTTACGTTGCCATCACAAATTTTACATTGTAAATTTGTTAAGATGATTTTAAAAAAATTAAACTCTCCACATTAATATAAAATCATGATGGATGACTTAATAATGGTATATAAAGGAGATATTCATGAAATAATCGCCAATTCAAAGATATTATAAAAAATGTTCAATCATCATGAAAATTCAAATAAAATTTCCCCTTGTTATGGAATATACTGTAGTCACAACTCATTACAATTTCAAAATCTAATAATAATTTTGATGAATTCTAAATATAGTTCAATTTGGTTATTGATTTCAATTTCTGAATGAATAATCAATAAATAATTTTAAAATTGAAAATCAATTATAAGAGGAATATGAGGAATCTTTACAAGATGAGACTCAGAATGAATAAACAAAACAGATGAGTGAAAATTATTCAAAGCATTGAAGACTGATACCACTTGTTGTCTCTGCTAACGGGAATTAATATGACACTGATGGCTAACAAGGGTATCTAAGTCAACAAAATCCAATCATTAAGCTCAAGCAGACAAGATTAACAAATTAAGTAAATTAATTCCATCTATCAGAGCAGCAAACAAATTTAATCAAAATAAGCAATCATCAAAACATTTTCAAAAATTATTTCATTTATTAGAGCAACAAATCAATGTCAAAGCAGGCTTATCAAGAGATTTTTTTCACAAATATTTCTAACAGTCACAAATGATGATTCATCACCCAAGATTAAAAATAGAGTTTATTTTAAATCATTTGAAGGAATATGAAAATCTCAAGATTCAATGAATCGATCACACCAAATTATAAATTTTAGATTCAAGATGTGTGTGTGATTCAAGAAATCACTAATTTCAAATGATTTCAAACAAACAAATATTTAAATCAAATGATCATGAAATAATAGTCAGATTTAAGACCAATTTTTTCTGACAAGCACAAGAGAAATTTTCAGAATATTTAAATCAAGTTTTGAGAGATATTCATGATACAAAAATAAAGAAATAATTTATTTGAAATCACTTGAATGGATGTAAATTTCGAGACACAATGAATCAATCACACAAGACTAATAATTTTAAATCTACGAAGTGTCTGAGAGTCAAAATATCAAAAATTTCTGATGATTTCAAAAAACAAATGTCCATCCAAAAAGATCATGAATAAAGATGAATTTCAAGATGTAACCCAATGATACAACCCAAATGTTTTTCAACTCATACATAATCCAAGCCAATCTGAAAACCAATGAAATTGTCACTACTAAAAAATAGTGGTGTTCTGTAATGAGTATAATTTTTCAAGCCTTTCTGTAGTGGCTCAAAAATCCGTGAAAGTTTGAGCTAACTAATATCCTATACATTCAACTTAAAATACACGAATATTCAAATCATTAATAGAAAGAAATTAGAGGATGAGACAGAAAAGATAGAACTAATAGAGTAGTAGTAGAAGAAGAACATCAGAATCAAGTAAACATGAATCTCACAGCAGAATGAATAACATGTATTATAACATAACTTTGAAATACACAAATCGAATTTGTATATACATACCATATCAGAGTACAACTCATATATATTACAGCGGAAACGAACTCTAACTAATTAATGGTGAAGCCTTCAACTTCCAGCTCCTCCAAGTGAATCTGCAAAGCTTGAAACACTTGGCTACCCGTACAAATTTGGGCACCCAAGAGTTTAGGGAAAACACAAACAAATAAACTCTGGATCAGTCATGGGACTGGTGTGAGTAAATTCCAACCATACTGTTTAACTTTGAAAATTCTTTTCAAAACAAGAAGATGAATAGTAAGACTAGCCCACACATAAACATGGCCGGTTTTTACCTTACTATAAACCGAAATACTTTGATATCAAAATCCAGTGATATTATAATAATGTATAAACAAATAAGTATCCAAGTAGCAGAACGCTTGCATCTCACGCTCCACATATATATAGTATAAAATCATAAACCGTAGGGAGCTTATTGGAGAATGGATTCAAACAGACAAGGTATGGGAGCACCTTCCGATCAGTGTACTCTAGAGAGGATACACCCAGGGTTCAACAAGAACGTCTTGCAACCCGGCCACACATGAACGACCACTCATTTAGCTTGAGTGTATCGAATATATTGCCACCCACGGTTGTTGGCCATCCAACAGTAATCCGAAGGTACAGAATCGAAAAGAAGTATAAATATGAATTTTCTCTCGATCGGTGACAATACATCTTGCTTGGGGATGACCCAACTAGCCATGCTGCCTAGCCCAACTTTTGTTACTTCCTGGTTGTGAGGCTAGAGGATACGTCTATCTTCAGAACATCTGATCACCATTCACTTAGAATGCCACATCGTCAAATCCGTAATCACATATTGATTACACAAATGCACACTGGGTGTATAATAAAGAGAAGTTACCTTCTCCCCGCCAACTTGATATATTCGTAAAAATCAACGGTGTGACAGTTGGAAATACTCGGTCGGACACTCGTCCATACAAGTTGTCCTGGGACTGGACAAACAAAAACACCATTATGGAACTGGACGACCCTTGCATTTAACTCCGTCTTCAATTATCTTCAGCATATCTAATTCGCAACGCTTATGCCCACACGGAGTGGTTTCCGAATGATATATCGAACCAGTCTCTCCATATCGACAACGATGGTCAAAACACTTTGACAGTCGGTTATTTAACTATCGAAGTAAAACAAACATCCATTCTAATGTATAACTAAACATCATACAATCACGGGAACTTTTTATTTAACAATTGGACCCCATCATCTACATCCCTTACACATGTAAACACCCCCAACCGCTGCTGTATTTTCTTCTTCTGAATGAAGAACCTTCCACTCCAATATTTTGTTCCAACGCCGCTTTTATGTTCCCAAAAATAGAAACTCCTTTCTTGCTTTAAACCGTGCACTCATCTCCCCAAAAAGAACAAAACGTGCTGCTCCCTCATCATGATACCACGACTTCCTCTACTACATCCGGTTCCCATTCCTCACGCGTGTAAATACTCCCCCACCCTCCAATGATAACCACACATGCTCCAATTCGTTGTATTACCACCGTTCACCACGTCGAGAACCCTACCTCCTGTTTAAACTCATAACAGTAGACATCCCTTAGTACTCACGCACTTCGCATGAATCCTCCAGTCTCCACCATGCAAACCATTTTCCACGCCCCAGGTACCCACCTCCATAAACCAATCCGCACTGTATTTCCACTTTACTCATGAATTCAGACCCATACTCCTCCTCTACTCCTCCCTCTCCTCTCAAGAACATATACCCAGCCCCATTACTGTAAAACGCGTTGACCTTTAACCAAAAAGCTCCACCATGTTACTAAGCATCTCACCCCTATTCTTCTGATTCGCATGTCACTGTCCTGTGCCCTACTTGCGGCAACTCGCCTGCCATCAACGAACTGAGCTCGACACTCCTTTCCATTTTCCAGCAAACCATGGACTTTGATTTATACAAATTTGTAAAGAACATGAAAATCTTTCGTTTTGTAAGTGATTGAAAGCACAGGTTTTGTGATGGAATAAAATGAAGACATCGCCTTTTATATATTTATATATATGTTGATACTTTACCCTTAAGTAATAGCTTAGTGTAGGAGTGTTATAATATATAGGGTGGGACGTGAGTTTTTCATAGGAAGGGTATGCGATAAGCTGTTACCATGTGCTTTCCAATTTGCCTGCACGTTTTTAGTTCTAGGGTAGGTACTGTTTTGAATTAAATTTCATGTGTTGTCTTGTATTAGCTCCTAGGAAGGAGAATGGGCATGCACGTTCTTACTTACTTCCATATGAAGTGTTATGGGAAACTTAGGTTTGCAGGACTATATCATAGGTTATATTTTTGATGAGTCGTTTCAGCTAGAAATAAAAAGAATAACCTGCCTGATATAGGGACGTGTATGGTTTAGACAAGGAAAGTTCAGTGTACGCAGAGTAATGGAAAAATATATATTTAAAGTTTAGTGTACTCATTACGTGTTGCGACGAACAGAAGTAAGGTTGCGGTCATGTCCAGCGAGGTGTCACGATCCCAAAAATATAATAATATCGGTAGTTTTCCTTATTCTTGAAACCCCGAAATATCGATATAGGGTGTAAAATACTCTAAATAAAAAGTGGTTTATTTAATCAATTAAAAATTATAGAAAAATTCTAAAAATTAAATTATTGCTATGTCCTAAAAGAATCTTATCCCGAATCGAAGCCGATATTTAAATATATTCAAATAACTGTTATGGCCATAAACGAATATGGCGCTGCTTTTCTGAATATTTTATTTGGACATAACTTACAATCTGCAACACGAAATTTTGTTTTTTCACTTCTGTTAGAAAGATATAATTCAAAAGATTCCAACACTTCTTGTTTCGAAGAAATCCGACTAATAACGTGTCCTGTACACTCAGTTGAAGTTCAGAACGTTAAATTACAAACTGCAGCGTCGTTATGAGCTCGATTATATTTAATATATATTTTTATATGTTCAACTTCGTTTTAATTAGTATATAAATCTTCTTATAACAAGAATTTAATATTTAAACTGTTTTAAATATTCAAATTCAAATCGATAAAAATGCGGGACATTACATTCCTTCCCCCTTAAAATAATTTCGTCCTCGAAATTGCTAAGATGGGGAAAATACCACGATCTCTGTTGTAAACAGGTTAAAAATCTTTTTGGTTTACTTTATAATTTCAGTTTCAACTAAACAAATTAATTATTTTAATTAAAATATTAATTCTCTTTTTATTAACGATTAATATTAACACCTTAAATTTTTGAGAAATTTCGCCGGCATTTCCTCTGCACGGCTCAATCGATACTACTACAACTCGCCTTTCTGGGCCATCTCCAATTCAAAAGAAATTCAAACAGCCAAATGGCTTTCCAAAATAGCTCATAAATATAAACTCGTGTCTTCTTGTCGGGCATTCAACGCTTCTCTTCCATTAGTTATCACTTGATCATATACCCCTGCATCCTTAGTTGACTTCTCATCAATCCATTCAACATATACCATACAGTATCATTTGATCACCAATCAATTCTTCCGGTATCCCTTCTTATAACCAAGCCAACTCCATCTCAACTCCAGTTTCATTCTCGGTTCCAAATGCTTATTCAATCAATCTAATCCCATAACAAGTTAAGTTCTAGTCCAAAATCTTTTTTCAATAAATTTAATTTCTTCATTCAATCAACTTCTTCTCCGACACGATTTTCACTTAACTGACTTCAGTTCAACTTTATAAGTTAAATTTAAATTTCAGAATTTAAATTCCTGGGATTTTTCTTTTCAGTTTGAAATCATATATAATAATTCAAAACATTTGAATTTATAAATAACTTATTTCCTCAAACAATTCAAAAACAAAATCTTTTTGGTAGTAATCCATCACTTAAAAACTCGAAAATGAACACCGATGATGGTTGACTTCATCATCGGAATTTATTTTCCTGTGATCAAAGTGAGTTCAATACTGTATTACTTTCAAAACTTTTTTTTAAACACTTTTATTTTTGAAATTACTTCAAAATGTCTATCACAACACTTGAAAACAATTTCAAATCTCCTAGGATTTTAAAATTCCCTTATATTTAATCCTAATATTATTTTCAACTCTTTTCCAAGTTTCCAGAGTTTTATTGCCAATTCCGGTTTTAAATTCAGATTTAATTCATTTGATTTTTCATATTATGCTTATATAATTTTTCGATTGGTTATTTATATAATCAACTCAATTATAGATCTTATTTGATCATAATAATGATCAACACTATAATAATCTCAAGATATGTACTCTTTTTTTTATCAAAATATAATTTGGGTAAAATTATTTCATTTACCCTCTTTTCAAAACATACTGTGTCGAATTACTCTGCTCAAGAGTTTAGAAACATCTACCGACATAGTTTGCATTACTGTTTCGACCAGAATTCATAAACCACTTGACTGACCAGTCAACGCAATATAAAACAGTTTTATACTGATTTACAAATACGCACTCATATATACACACTCAAACTCAATCTAGAGTATTACTAACTTCATCTCTATAGAGTTACGCCACAGAGCCAAGGTAATCACTTAACCTTCAGCTCTGATACCAACTGTAGTGGCCCGAAAATCCGTGCTAGTTTGAGCTGACTAATATCCTACACATTCAACTCAAAATACACGAATATTCAGATCATTAATAGAAAGAAATTAGAGGATGGGACAGAAAAGATAGAACTAATAGAGTAGAAGAAGAAGAACATCAGAATCAAGTAAACACAAATCTCACAGCGGAATGAATAACATGTATTATAACATAACTTTGAAATACACAAACCGAATTTGTATATACATACCATATCAGAGTATAACTCATATATATTACAGCGGAAACAAACTCTAACTAATTAATGGTGAACCCTTCTGCTTCCAGCTCCTCCAAGTGAATCTGCAAAGCCTGAAACACTTGGCTACCCGTACAAATTTGGGCACCCAAGAGTTTAGGGAAAACACAAACAAATAAACTCTGGGTCAGTCATGGGACTGGTGTGAGTAAATTCCAACCATACTGTTTAACTTTGAAAATTCTTTTCAAAACAAGAAGATAAATAGTAAGACCAACCCGCACATAAACATGGATGGTTTTTACCTTACTATAAACCGAAATACTTTGATATCAAAATCCAGTGATATTATAATAATGTCTAAACAAATAAGTATCCAAGTAGTAGAATGCTTGCATCTTACGCTCCACATATATATAATATAAAATCATAAACCGCAGGGCGCTTATGGGAGAATGGATTCCAACAGACAAGGCATGGGAGCACCTTCCGATTAGTGTATTGCAACCCGAACACACATGACCGACCACTCATTTAGCTTGAGTGTATCGAATATATTGCTACCCACGGTTGTTGGCCATCCAACCGTAATTCGAAGATACAGAATCGAAAAGAAGTATAAATATGAATTTTGTCTAGATCGGAGATAATACACCCTGCTTGGGGATGACCCAATTAGCCATGCTGCCTAGCCCAACTTTTGTTACTTCCTGATTGTGAGGCTAGTGGCTACGTCTATCTTCAGAACATATGATCACCGTTCACTTTGAAAGCCACATCGTCAAATCCGTAATCACATATTTATTACACAAATGCGCACTGGGTGTATAATAAAGAGAAGTTACCTTCTCCCTACCAACTTGGTATATTCGTAAAAATCAACGGTGTGACAGTTGGAAATACTCGGTTGGACACTTGTCCATACAAGTTGTCCTGGGACTGGACAAACAAAAACAACATTCTAGAACTGGACGACCCTTGCATTTAACTCCGTCTTCAATTATCTTCAGCATATCTAATTCGCAGCGCTTATGCCTATACGGAGTGGTTTCCGGATAATATATCCAACCGGTCTCTCCATATCGACAACGATGGTTAAAACACTTCGATAGTCGGTTATTTAACTATCGAAGTAAAACAAAAATCCATTCTAATGTATAACTAAACATCATACAATCACGGGCACTTTTTATTTAACATTCGTTTTATTGTTCAAATTCCAATATCTTACTAGATATTTCTCAAATCCCATTTAGCCTTTTTACACTTCTTGGAAAACATTTCCAGTTATTATAAACTCTTGTTCTCTTATTATCCAGAAAATATACGTTATTAACGTTCGAAACATTTCCATTCTTTTCACGTTATTTATTTTCTACACTTGGATAATAAATCCTAACTGTATTGGAAAAATATTTCCAATTTCATCATAAACGTTTTAATCTGCCAAGCGTTCACTTTAAAGAATTATTCACTTTAAAATGTGAATATCATCTGAACACCTTTATCAAATACTTCATTATTCAAGTAATAAATACCGTTACCTTGTTTACCGAAATCTCTTCCATAATTTACATTCCCATTCCCTTTTACAAATTCTATTTCTAAGTCAACTTCTTGTTGAATCAATATCTAGTTTATAACTAAATATTTATATCATATCCTATAATAATTCGTTGGTTTAAACTAAATACTAACTACCCTATCAGATTATAGTTCCTAGAAATATATTTACTTTATTACTTTCGACATCGTCGAATTATAGTTCCAAATCCTAATGGTTTAATTCTAATCACATTTCGAACATCGAAATGCTGTCATCGTTTTCTAACACGATTCTCTAATATATTTTTCTAAACTTATTCTTATATTTTCTTTGGACAGATATCATTACTTATTACTTTCAAATAAGTGGATTTCAAACCAACTGTTTACATTCCCTAGGAAGTGCTGCTATATATGGAAATCACGCTTAAGTTTGGTTAACAACGCTAATTTATCGTTACAGTTCAAAAACTTGTCATACGCTGTAATATCCATTTTATAACTAATCACGACATAACGGTCATGATTTAGCCTAATCAACAGCGTTATTTTATCTCTATAGTTCTAAGCCTTGCAATATGCTGCCATATTCCTTTTATACTAATCTTGACATCTCTTCCCATTACAAATGATATCGTTCCCCGATAATAGTGAAGCCGTTCAAGTTGGGGTATTCTATTTTCCTCTCAGACCTTGATCGACAACGTTCTTATCTTAGAACAGATATAAGTCTGTAACTCTAATCGCTTATTACTTATAATATCTATTAGACTGTATTTTCTTGTTTAATTTGAACTATGGTTTTGTAACCCCATATCCTTATTTTGAAACTCGGTTGTTCATAACTATTTAAACTTCGTTAATTAAAGAGGTCATCAAATCTTATTAATTTCGATTAATTTATTTCTAACATTTTCAGTAGATTAATTGAAGACCAACTAATCTAATAATCATTTTTCAAATAAACAGTTGATTAAATCAACTTCCTTCCATCAGTAAATTCATTAACTAATTTTAAATTACTTCTTATCATTAGATTAATATATTTAATCTAATAATATTTCTAAATTGTTTATCTTAAAATAATTATCCAAATATTTGGACAATTTCTGCTTTATAAACTTATTTTAAACAAATCGTTTTTTTATTTTCTTTATACCAACGAACTGTAAAACAACAGTTTATAATAGAACCTCTATTATAGTTTAAAACTTCATTTAAATTATAAAAATATAATTTTTATAACTTACTTCGTTGATTTACCTGACGCCAATCAACTTCTTAACAAACGATGGGTTTAAGGTCGACTGTTGTCACTTTCTTAATCGATATCGTTGATATATTACATCAAACAAATGTCATTTGGGTTCAAACAGTGTTTATATAAATAATATGCAACCAACAGTACAGAAAAATATTGTGGAATCTGGTTGGATTCCTCCAACCGGTTTCCTGCATCCACATATGTTAGTCCATACAATTTACACTGAATTCATACTAGGGAATATTCTAATCGATGGAATCAGTGTCCAACCGATGATGTGTACATATGCAATGATAGATAATATTCAACCAAATTAATTGTAATCTACTAATCGTCCATCACACAACATTCAATCAACATTAAAATATGATTAAAAACAGAGTTAGTGAATTTACTCACCTTGGTTCGCAGTCGTTTTAATGTCGGTTGATTCACATCAGTCCACGCATGAAACCAGCATCTGTTAAAAACGTAGTTCTAGCGCCATTTTTCCCTTCTGCATTTTCTCTTCTTTAATCTAAATTGCTCCCTCGATTCAACGCTACTACTTCATGGACTTATACCCGCGTCAACCAAAATTCTTCTTTCCCGATCGAATATACCCCACTGCTATTCCCTTCCATGCCATTTCGGCTACCTTGAACAACCAGTTCTTCAAATTCTCCATTGTCGAACATTATTCCACCTTCATTCATATATTTTATATATATTTATATGGGCCTTACGTCAGCCCATACACATTAAAATCCATCGACGCGCTTTCAGTTCCTTCACGAAACAAAAGAACCTACTCCAAACCAATACTTCTTCCCCAATAATTTATACCACAAGCTACTTTGTTTTTAAAATTGGGCTCACAATAAAAGCCCCGGTCCAAATAAATGAACCAGCCGGCTATATTTCCCGTAGCCTCTTCTTCCTATTTACGCTCCGAGTACTCCTAAACAATTGGACCCCATCATCTACATCCCTTACACATGTAAACACCCCCAACCGCTGCTGTATTTTCTTCTTCTGAATGAAGAACCTCCCGCTCCAATATTTTGTTCCAACGCCATCTTTAATGTTCCCAAAAACAGAAACTCCTTTCCTGCTTTAAACCGTGCACTCATCTCCCCAAAAAGAAAAAACGTGCTAATCCCTCAACATGATACCACGGCTTCCTCTACTACATCTGGTTCCCATTCCTCACGTGTGTAAATACTCTCCCACCTTCCCATGATAACTACACATGCTCCACTTCGTTGTATTACCACCGTTCACCACGTCGAGAACCCCACCTCCCGTTTAAACTCATAATAGTAAATGTCCCTTAGTACTCACGCACTTCGCATGAAACCTCCAGTCTCCACCATATAAACCATTTTCCACGCCCCAGGTACCCACCTCCTTTTATATGTATTTTTTCTTTACTTCCATGAACCAATCCGCACTGTATTTCCACTTTACTCATGAATTCAGACCCATACTCCTCCTCTACTCCAGACTTGCTGTTCCCAGTAAATATTCCTACTACAGTTCGCATTTAAGGCCTCACCATTTCCATTTGCCCAAGGAACCTCCCTCTCCTCTCAAGAACATATACCCGGCTCCATTACTGTAAAACGCGTTGACCTTTAACCAAAAAGCTTTACCATGTTACTAAGCATCTCACCCCTATTCTTCTTATTCACATGTCACTGTCCTATGCCCTACTTGCGGCAACTCGCCTACCATCAACGAACTGAGCTCGACACTCCTTTCCATTTTCCAGCAAACCATGGACTTTGATTTATACAAATTTGTAAAGAACAGGAGAATCTTGCGTTTTGAAAGTGGATGAAAGCACAGTTTTTGTGATGGAATAAAACGAAGACATCGCCTTTTATATATTTATATATATGTTGATATTTAACCCTTAAATAATAGCTTAGTGTAGGAGCGTTATAATATATAGGGTAGGACGTGAGTTTTTCATAGAAAGGGTAGGGGATAATCTGTTAGCATGTGCTTTCCGATTTGCCTGCACGTTTTTAGTTCTAGGGTGGGTACTGTTTCGAATTAAATTTCATGCGTTGTCTTGTCTTAGCTCCTAGGAAGGAGAATAGGCATGCATGTTCTTACTTACTTCCATATGAAGTGTTAGGGGAAACTTAGGTTTGCAGGACTATATCGTAGGTTATATTTTTGACGAGTCCTTCCAGCTAGAAATAAAAAGAATAACCTGCCTGATATAGGGACGTGTATGATTTAGACTAGGAAAGTTCAGTGTGTTGTATATAACGGTGTTGTATACACAATTATATGATTTTTGTTTGATGACAACAACCAAATATATATTCTTTTAAATGTGTTTGTAATCGTACTGTTTCATTTTCACATCACAGAAAGGAATATAATATTTAAATTTAGATAGAATACGACTATGCACGAATTCAAATATTCAGCAGTATTTTATTTAAATGTAAATATTTTATTTCATACATTCAAACAATACAAACTTTATACTCCACTCTTCGAATATATTCATTTTCATATTCACTACAACACTCACACTCAACTATACAGGCACTTTGATTTCATATATATATACAATTTCTTTTTCACTCATATACAGATATACATGTCTATTTTTTTTTCTGTCTTCTGTCTTCACAGCTTTCAGTCCAGTCACTTCAGTCCAGTCCCATCTTCTTACCTGTCATATGAAACAAAAACACACAGTATACTGCAATAAAAATAATACTGAATATATGAAAATATAAATTTTATTTTAAAAAATTTATTTGCTTCAGATTTCTGGTGTGTTTCTCATCATTTTTCATGACCTGATCGGATTTATTTGTGTCTAGTCAGTTTGTATATGTATAGTACAAGGACAGGAAAACTCGTCTGATGGCTGCATATACACACGTGTATAAATATACATGTGTGCACTGCCTCGCCAATCAGTGTGCAATTGAGGAGTATCCACGAGGACCATCTCGACTCAGTGCACATGAAAAATAGTTCAGCAAAGATATCGCGCAACAAAGTCAAGCAGCTCGACCACATATATGCAGCAGTGAATTTCATGTCAGCAAAACATATATATGTGAACAAAGAACATGGTTATCTCAACGCAAAGTCGTCAAACAGCAAGATTCAAGTTACAAATCAGCTCGACAAGGTAACAAATACATAGCAGTGGTGATAACACAAGTGTATACCCAAATTATACATGGTTGATACAAGCAGCTCAACATGGTCAAGACAACAAAGTGATTTAGTTTTTCAAGTGCAAGCTACAACTAAATTTGGTCGAGCATGAAACTCAAGCCAGTGAGCACAAAGCTCAGTCCAGCAATGTGGTGCAACACAGTGCAAGTGTATGTACACATAAATGAATGGCAGCGTGTATGGGTGTAGTAGTCAAGCTAGAATGTGAAGCAGAAGTAGTGCAATAAGTTGCGCAGCAAAGTGGTGAACACAATAGTATGATCAAACCCAAAGAGATACACGTGTATAGTTCATGGTACAAGTGCAAAGGACAATTCTTTCTTGTCAAAGAGAAAAAAAGGGTGCAAACAAATTCAAACACAATGCAGCATTTTTGGTATGGTCAAAACAACTCAGACCCAAGCAATACAATATAGTGTGCAAATTCAGGTCAGGAGAGACCAAGTGCTCAACAAAGTAATACAATGCCATTACAAGAAAGTGCAAACATTGAATGCTTCAGCAATGTTCATTTCAGCAAGACTACAAACAATGGTGTGAAAATCATGCCACAAATCAGCACCAAGGTCAAGATAGGTTTTCAAATGCAAGTATGGTCGAAGCAGTCAAGTAAATGGTGGATCATATACATGGATGAAACTCAGGTGAACAAAGTTGCAAGAACAAGAATCACATATACTGGCAGATGAACATAAATATAGTGGATCAACAAGGCAGATCTATTCATGCACACAAGCAATAGATTAAATACAAGTTTGACAAAACAAGAAACAAGTGAAGAGTTTTCTGCAAGAAATCATCTTTAGTAATCACAGTCTGTTATTTGAGTAAAATTGGTGACATATATTTAGCAAGAGCTTCTCAAAATGTTTCAAGTACCAATTCATATTTCCAGAGAATTAAATACAGAAATCATTACGTGATTTTAGAGCATGAAATCTTTCCCGTTTTAGGCAGTATAAAATTAGGCAAAAGATTCCAATAATAAAATCAGTGGGATACAAGCAGAACAAGTTAATCAGTGGGATACAAGCAGATACAAGCAGAACAAGTTAATTTTTGAAATCAGAGATATCAATTAGGGTTTCATTTCTATACCCTATATTAATCACCATATTCATCACTGGCATTGGATCATCGAAATCCAACAAATTAAATTTAAAGAACTCAAGAGAGAATCGAATTACTCACAATTTCATAGGGTTTCGATTGCCAGTCAGAAAGACTCAACCGATCGACGCAAGGATTCAATCAATTCCATCATCTGATTCAAAGCCACAAAGGATTCAATCAATTCAAAGAAGCTATCGATTTGATTTGGATTTCTTTCAGCAAACCCTAGGTTGTTTGCCGCCACCATATTTGTTTCTCCAGAGAAATAGAAAAGAACGGGACTAAAGAGATGGGTGCAACACAAAATGAAATGGGCCGGCCAACATTGAGGAGTTAATTTGAAAAGGGGATAACCTTTATTATTTAAACTCCTTTATTCATTTTACAAGGGTTTCTTTTATTTTTCATCTTTGTTGTGTTTTAAATTTCTTTTGTAAAACGAATCAAATAGTTTTTCTAGTGTGTGTAAAAAACTAGGAGAATCAGTCAGGGTGTTGACTGACTATTGACAGAGTCTGTAAAATCTGGGTTACTGGTTACGGGGTCATAAAGAGGGGAATCTGATCGAGTGGATATCGGTCAGTCTAGGGTTTTGAGCGTAGGGTTAGGACAGGAGAAGATGCTGCGAGTGTACATGGCCTTGTACGCGGGATCTGTTTATAACACCTAGTAGAAACCTTAGGAATGCAGCAGTAGGCAGGGTTTTGCCGAAGCTGGGTATATCTGTGTGTGATTTATTTTATGCACTTTTATTTCTGCTGCATTCTGTGATCTGTTTATTATTTTAATATCCTGTCAGTTTTTCAATTCAGTTAAAAACTGTGATAAACCCTATTCACCCCCTCTAGGCTTAATCTAGATCCAACAATTGGTATCAGAGCAGGTATTTTGTTTAACTCTAGAGTAATGGGTTATCCTAGTTGTCAGTTCTCTGAGAGTCAGTCCAGTCACATTCCAAACATTTTTGATGGTACAGATTTTTTTATATTGGAAACCGGAAATGAAATTCTATCTGAAATCTGTTAATATAGAATATTGGGATGTTGTTAACAATGGAAGTGATATAATAGATAGGAATATTAATGCTCGTACTATGCATATTGTTTATTCCTATCTTGGTAATGATCAATTAAAATTTATCTCCCATTGTTTGACAGCGCAGGATATCCGGAAAACTCTCAACATGCTATATGAAAAAACTGATGAATGCTCAAAACCCAGGAATGTCAACTCAAGTTCAGATCTATGCTTAACAGGTTTTACAAAAGATAATTCAGATGGATTGATGAAGCTAAAGATCTTCCTTATGAAGATTTGGTTTATATCTTTGTTGAATTAACAAATGCTTTTGACAGTCTTAAATCAAAAAATAAAATTTTGAAATCTAAAAAACTTGAGTTGATCACTAAAAATAATATTTTGGAATTGAAACTAGAAAATATCTTGAAAGGTTCAAACTCTAATTGCAAGGATTGTTTCAACTCGAAAAACAATTTAGCTCTTCTCAATGAAAATATTCAAACACTTGAAAAACAAATTATGGATTTAAAAGAAAAAGAAGGTGAGCTAATCTGTATAAACAATTCCTTGCGAAAAGAATTGAAATATTTTTCAACAAATTCCAAATGTGAAATTGCTGAGAAACAAAAACATTTTGAAAGTGAGATTTCTGAGTCTAAGGCCGAAATTGAAAAGCTTGAAAACGAACTCTTGGTTTTGAAACAAAATGATGCTGAAAAGAGTAAGATAGCTATAAATCGTTGTTCAAATTTAATAAAAGAAAAAGTGATCTTAAATGCCAAATTCAACAACTTGAAACAATTTTGGATAAATTTTCTAATGGGGAAAAGTCGTCAAATATTTTGTTGCAAAACCAATTTTCTGTTAGAAATAAAAGTGGCCTTGGCTTTGGAAAACTTGACAAATTTTCTCAAAAGCTGAAATCAAATGTTTTTAAAAATCCTTCAAACTGTGTTGGGAAAGATCTTTCTGAAAAATAAAACTCTGAAAATTATAAAGGATTTTTGAATTATAATCGAAGTGGAAATTTGTTTAATAACAAACCATTTAAACAATCTTGGATCCCAGTTATAAATAAAACGACTTTGACTAAATTCAAACAAATTTGGGTCCCGAAGGGTACAAAGATAAATTCAAATGGTTTGTTATATAGACAGGTTTGGGTATCGAAAGTTCGATACATAGCTATGAGTGGTAAAACAATCTTTGTTAGACCACTTAACCCTCTCAACTGCTAGGTACCAGTGATGGCTGAGGAACTGCTTTGGAAAAGAAAATTTGAATTCAAGCTATTCCACATCTTTGATTTATTTAGAGTTCCTTAGCGAATTCTGTTGAGTTAGAGATTCTGTTTTACATTGGATTCTGGTGTGATGTGACGGCCCGCCTCGCACCAGCCTGCATTTCCTCCAGAAGTGCGCTGTACACATGCCCGACTAGCACAAGACGGTCGTCATAAGAAAGAAAAGAAGGGAATGAACTAATCCAGAAACCTGTAGAATGTCTCACAGCGCATGGAATAAAATATAATAATAATATACTTGACACAAAACAGGCGAGACAGTGCATAAGCTGATAACTAAAACCAACATCAATCTCAAAGCAGCGGAAATCCAAATACAGCTTATTACAACTTTCCAAATTTACTGTCTCTAAACAAAAGAAAGCTAAAATAGAAGATACACCAACAATGCCCAAGCAGTGATCTTCAACAACACAGGGAGAATACTATATATATATATATTACGTGGAAGCCTCCTGCTCGTCTCCGGATCATCTACCCGTGCATCACCAGCTAACCTGTCTCTAGTCTGCTCGTGAGAGCACCCAGAGTAATAAGAGGAGACATAAAACTCTGGGTCAGACATAAAGCCTGGTATGAGCGATAAACATCTAAACAGAATAATAACAGGTATACTAAGCCATACCTGAACCTGGACCTGCAACCAAAGAGTTAGTACCACATACCGTACAATACTCCAAGGTGCCATAATAAATAGTGTAAGAATACGGGGGTGGGGTGTGCATGTCATAATGATAGCAAACAAATCATCCATGGCAACCATCCTCACGTCTCTCACTCAGTGCGTAAAGCGTACGACATCTACCACTTTGGAACACTAGACAAACTGAGGCAACGACGAATCCCGACTTGTAGAAACCCTGCTGTGACCAAGCCAAACACTTGGAGTCATGACCAAACATTTCAATGACCCACTTCATTGGTCATAGCCCTTGGTTCTACCAATGCCATAATGGCCCTG
This sequence comes from Allium sativum, assembly GCA_030737875.1. NCBI lineage: Eukaryota > Viridiplantae > Streptophyta > Magnoliopsida > Asparagales > Amaryllidaceae > Allium > Allium sativum. Next base: position 17,133,068 of record CM060917.1, read on the forward strand.
AATCCGCCTTCGTACCTCCTACCATAGTGGTCCAAAGCTATAGGTGTCGATAACTCCTTAGCACGCGTCCCGCAGCAAAGCCCAACCATGAAGCGAGCTCGTTGATTCCCATCTAAATCTTGAGCTCTAACTTCTCATTTGGACTTCCTTTGCATCTCGGGTTTGGTCGAATTGGAGTGGGTCTTCAGAAAAGTCATCGCGCAATAGCATCTCTAGAATTCGGTTCGGGTCGGTAGTCGTTATTCTCGTCGGTTCGGGTCGGTCCTCCTTGTCATCTTCCCATTCGGTTCGGGTCGGGTTCTTTACTTCGGGTCGGGTCGGTGTCCTCCTCCGGGTCGGGTCGGGTTGCTGTTTTCCTTCGAGTTCATGCTCCTCCTTCGATCAGCTTCCTCGTTCCCCATCTACTCCGATCCGATCCGATCCCTTCGTCTTGCTCCAGTCGATCCGATCTGGCCTCCAATCACCCTTCCGATCCGATCCGCTCCGTTCCCTAGCTTACTCCGATCCGATCCGCTCCACCGCTCCGATCCGATCTCCTGTCCAACTCCAACTCTAAGCAATGGCCTTCCTTCCTGCCAAACTTCTTCCAGTGGCAAGTCCTCATCCAGTTCGGATTCCCTTGGTCAGTTCCCTAGTCCGATCCGACCCCTTTCTCCGATCCGAACCGGTTCGGAGCCTGCACACTTCTGCAACTTTCCAGCAAGCTTTCTACGCCATTCGACGACGTTTTCGAGCAATTTAACTATTCTAATCAATCATGAAACATACCATAGAGTCATAGTAACATGTAATAGCAACCACAAACAACAAACAACAATTTAAATGAATCAAAATGGATCAAAAGTAGCTAAAACTTCATATTTTCCCTTAAGCACTCTTAATCATGCTTAAACATACAATTAGCAAAACACATCGAAATCATCTCAAATTTCTAACAGAGCCTTAAAACATTATTTTAGAATTTTAAGAATTTTTCCAGAATTTATTGGTGTATAAATTCGCTAATCTTCACTAATTACCCTTAATTAACCGTAATTAGTGTCAAAATGATGTTATCACTCACCTTGGCCACAAATGAAATTCTCAGAACTGAAACTCCTCTGATTTGGGGCGAATACTGATGTCTAACAGCAGTTCCAACCTTGCTTTGGTGCCTTTTCTCCTTAATTTGGTGTTGCTAAGCCTAATCTCCAATTAGAGAGTGATTTGGGGTGTTTTAGATGTAGGAAGCCATTACTAAGGTCTCAAGGAGGTTTGTGGCGGCTCAAAACTGAAATGAAAGTGATAACCTAACCCTAATCAGTCCTCCTATACCTCTAAACCCGAAATTCCCCTTGGGCCTAGCTGCTAATTACCCGGTTAAGCCCAATTAAGCTGTCCTTCACTATCTGAAACTTGTTTCAGCCATATCTCCCAAACGGTAAGTCCGTTTGGCTAATGTGACCACTCTACGGAAAGAGAAACTATCATTCAAAGCCAATGGAAGTGGTTTCAGGTCAAAATTCATTTCCAGTCAAAAGTTATGGCTAAAACAGTGCCAACTAGGGGTAAAATGGTCATTTAAAAATCGAGAAAAATCATGAACATGGGAAATGACCCCAATAGTCGTCTCCCAAAGTTACATGACCATACGACTTCGTATGTGAAAGAAATAAATATTCTACGATCCTATGATGCGCAGAATGCGGGTCGTTACACTCTCCCCCCCTTAAGAAATTTCGTCCCCGAAATTCCTTAACCCCAAAACATACACAGGATCCCGCATGCCTAACACCCACATACAACAATCAAACATGCAAAGCAAGCAAACAAGTCTATCCTAGCATGCGGAAAACTAAATCGCTAATAAAATCTTACCAGACAAAGAGTTCTGGATACTTCTTCATTATGTCCTCTTCTGTTTCCCAAGTACAATCATTCTCGTTTTCGCTCCACTGTACCTTGACTAGCTTCACCGACTTCCTTCGAAGTTGCTTCATGTCGTGTGCGACGATACGGGCCGGCTTGCGGTTTCCAACCGCCTCGGGTTCTACTTCGAAGTCTTCCAACTGATCAGGTGAGATAGTCACATCTGAGTCGTGAACGAACTTCCTTAGTTGGGAAACATGAAATACGTTGTGAACTCCCGCCATCTTCTCTAGTAAGTCAATTCTATATGCCAAATTCCCGACTAGTTCAAGAACAGGGAATGGGCCAACAAATCTTGGTGCTAATTTACCTCTCCTGCCAAATCGTATTACGCTCTTCAACGGAGAAATCTTGACAAACACCAAGTCACCAACGGAGAATTTTAAGTCTCTTCTTCTCTTATCAGCATAACTCTTCTGCCTATCTTGGGCTGCCTTCATTCGTTGCTGAATGATCTTGATCTTATCTGAAGTTTCCCTCACCACATCTGGTCCAAGCATAAACTTCTCGCCAGTTTCTATCCAACATGATGGTGAGTTGCACGGTCTTCCATACAAAGCTTCAAACGGAGCCATACCGATACTGGATTGGTAGCTATTATTATATGCAAACTCTACTAGATGCAAATGGTCATCCCATGATCCTCCAAAATCCAATATACATGCTCTCAAGAGATCTTCCAAAATACGGTTCACCCTCTCCGTCTGACCGTCGGTCTGAGGATGATATGCGGTACTGAGATGTAACTCTGACCCTAGCGCCTCTTGCAAGCTTCTCCAAAACCCACTAGTGAACAACGGGTCTCGGTCGCTCACAATGCTTTTAGGTACTCCATGAAATCTCACTACCCACTTCATATACAATTCTGCTAACTTAGCTGCCGTTCTAGTCGATTTAACTGGTATAAACCTTGCACTTTTGGTCAGTCGATCTACAATTACCCAAATGCTGTCATATCCCGATCTAGTCCTTGGTAACCCATCGATGAAATCCATCGAGACTTGCTCCCATTTCCATTCGGGAATTTCTAAGGGCTGTAACAACCCACTAGGCTTCTTTTGCTCGGCTTTAACTAGCTGGCAATTCATGCACTTGGATATAAACTTCCCAACGTCTCTTTTCATCCCTTCCCAGTAGTAGGTCTGCTTCATATCTCGATACATCTTATTACCACCGGGGTGTATAGTCAGCTTTGAGTGATGACATTCTTTAAGCACTTCATCTCTCAATCCAGTGACATTGGGTACAACAAGCTTTCCATCCTTTCTAAGCCATCTATCTCGATCAAGCCCATACTTGTTCACCTCCTCATCGATACCCATCTCTAACTTGGAGATGATTTCCAATAGGTTAGGATCGTCCCTCTGACTAGAGCCGATCCGCTCAATCAAAGTGGGTCTGACCGTCAAACTCGCTAACATTTCTGGATCCAATTCGCACTTTGGTCTGAAATCAAACCCCGCGATAAACTCCAGTTGCTTCCATTCAAGGAACATAGCCCCCAAGCTGGCATGTCTTCTACTCAATGCATCAGCCACCGCATTGCCCTTTCCTGGTGTGTATGCGATGTCAAAATCATAGGAAGCTAAGAACTCTAACCATCTCTGCTGACGGAGGTTTAAATCCTTCTGGGAGAACAGATACTTTAACGACTTATGATCTGTAAATAGCTCAAATCTTTCTCCCAAGAGATAGTGTCTCCACATCTTTAACGCGAACACGATTGCTGCCAATTCTAAATCATGGGTAGGGTATCTCCTCTCGTGCGGTTTCAATTGCCGACTTGCATAAGCTACAACCCTACCGCCTTGCATCAATACAGCACCCAGTCCGGTACCACAGGCGTCCGTGTATACCGTCATCTCTTCATCCCCCTTAGGAATGACTAACACTGGTGCGCTTGTCAACTTGTCCTTTAGACTTCTGAATGCATTCTCGCACCTTTCATTCCAGACAAAAGCTTGATTTTTCTTGGTCAACTGGGTCAATGATGCTGCTATCTTGGAGAAACCTTGGATAAACTTACGATAATATCCCGCTAATCCCAAGAAACTTCTTACATCTGTTGCGTTCTTGGGCGTAGGCCAATCTTGTACCGTAGCCACCTTCGCTGGGTCCACGGCAATACCATTCTCTGATACAACATGGCCCAAGAACCTCACTTCCCTCTTCCAGAAGTGACACTTAGAAAACTTTGCTTTCAATTGGTGTTTTCTCAACACCTCCATCGCTACCCTTAAATGTTCCTTGTGTTCTTCCTCTGTCCTCGAATAGACCAAAATATCATCAACGAACACAAGGACAGACTTATTCAGCTGATCTCTGAATACCCTATTCATAAGGTCCACAAAATATGCCGGGGCATTAGTTAGCCCAAATGGCATAACCAACCATTCATAAAATCCAGACGGCGTTCGAAATGCCGTTTTAGCTATACTCTCAGCTTCCACTCTAAGCTGATGAAAACCTGTCGCGAGATCCAACTGAGAAAATACTCTCGCGCCACTCAACTGATCAAACAAATCATCTATCCGCGGTAGAGGATACTTGTTCTTCCTCGTCACTTTATTCAACTCGCGGTAGTCTACACACAAACGAAGGGAACCATCCGCCTTGGTAGCAAACACGACTGGTGCTCCCCATTCAGAAACACTCCTTCTGATAAATCCCTTCTTCAAAAGATCGCTGACTTGCACCTCGAGCTCTCGCTGCTCCCTTGGTGCCATACAACGAAGTGGCATCACTATAGGTCTGGCATCTTTTACCAAATCAATACGAAACTCAATCTCTCGGTGTGGTGGAAGTCCGGTCACTTCTTCGAAAACATCCGGATACTGGCCAACCACGGGCAAACCTGACAACTCACTGTGCGGAATGTCGAGGGAGTTTAGAAAACTAGCCAATACCCCCTTACTGGGTAGACCACCAAACACTATCCTCCGCCCATCATCCGCTCTAGCTGTCACCAACAAGCCCTCACAGTCTACCACCACCCCGTATCTTTGGAGCCAATCTACTCCCAAAATAATGCCAAACCCAGTAAAGCCCAAAACAAAGCAATCACAAACAAACATGCATCCATGACTCGATAGAACCACATTACGACAAATCATGCTAAGGCTAGTCGAACCACCAATCGGGTTCGTCACTACTAAAGGTCTATCGACAATCTTGGGCTCCAATCCCAACCTATCTACCAGGTCACTAGATATGAAAGAACTGGAAGCTCCGGTATCAAACAAAACTCTAACAGGAACATCATAAACAGAAAGCATACCTTGAATGACGACATTCTTTCCCTTCTCCGCCGCAGTTGGGGCATTCGACGAAGAAGGAATAGCATTAAGAGCATATGCTTTCACCATTTGCTTTTCCTTAGGGGGCTGTGGACACTTGTCCTTGTGATGTCCCATTTGGCCACAGTTGAAGCACTTCCTATCCGCTGGCTTGGCCCGGCAATTACTAGCATAATGGCCCTTCTTACCACAGCTGAAGCACTCCACATCTTGCTTATTCTTTTTCTTCTGGCCATCCTTAGTCTGGTTCTGCTTTCTCTTATTCTGGGGACCACCTTTGCCTCCACCACTAGCTTGTGGCTTTGGCTCCTCTGCGGATGCAACCTCAGTCTTCAGCTTAGGGTAGAGACTCTCTGATCTTAACGCTTTCCCCACAATCGATTCAAACGTCTCATCGATGTGGTTAATAAGTTTTTCCCCCAAGTACTGATCCAAACCAGTTATGAATTTCTCATTCTTTTTCTCGGCAGTATCGATGAGAGACAGTCCATACTTCGACAAAGTGTCAAATTCAGCAATATACTCCGAGACAGCCCTGCCATTCTGCTTGAGCTCCAAGAACCTCTTGAACAACACTGACTTCTGGGCAGCTGGAATGAACTTCTCACTAAAGCGAGCTTTAAACTGCTCCCAAGTAATCTGGTCTTCGGGAGTAGCTGCCTTTATAGCATTCCACCAATTCATTGCCCGCCCTTGCAGCTGACGGGACGCTAGCTTTCTCTTCATCGCATCCTCGATACCCAAATCCTCGAAGATACGCTCGCAACTATCCAACCAATCCTGAACGTCCGTAGCCGACTCCGTTCCATGGAATGATTTCCCACCAAGACTAGTATAATCCTTATTCAGCTTGGCGAAGTCGACTCTTGGCGCCTGCACTATTGGACCACCACCATTCCCACCATTGGGAGCTGCCCTTTGTACATCCCTAAGCATCTCTCTCATGAGGTCAGTAAACATCGTCCTCATGTCAGCAGCATTCCCATTATCGGCTCCCCTACCAGCACCTCTAGTATATCGGCTCATCGTCAATCTGAAAAAAGAAACGATTAACGATTCCATAGTGGTGCTAGTGCAGTACGACTTCACCCTTATACTACTAATAGTATATATATATAGCTTTTAAAAACCAAAGTAATCACAAATACGCTCTCTCATATACGTATATTATCTCTCCCTGATAACTTCCCTAGGTTAACTACGCAACCTAGAGCTCTGATACCAAGTGTGACGGCCCGCCTCGCACCAGCCTGCATTTCCTCCAGAAGTGCGCTGTACACATGCCCGACTAGCACAAGACGGTCGTCATAAGAAAGAAAAGAAGGGAATGAACTAATCCAGAAACCTGTAGAATGTCTCACAGCGCATGGAATAAAATATAATAATAATATACTTGACACAAAACAGGCGAGACAGTGCATAAGCTGATAACTAAAACCAACATCAATCTCAAAGCAGCGGAAATCCAAATACAGCTTATTACAACTTTCCAAATTTACTGTCTCTAAACAAAAGAAAGCTAAAATAGAAGATACACCAACAATGCCCAAGCAGTGATCTTCAACAACACAGGGAGAATACTATATATATATATTACGTGGAAGCCTCCTGCTCGTCTCCGGATCATCTACCCGTGCATCACCAGCTAACCTGTCTCTAGTCTGCTCGTGAGAGCACCCAGAGTAATAAGAGGAGACATAAAACTCTGGGTCAGACATAAAGCCTGGTATGAGCGATAAACATCTAAACAGAATAATAACAGGTATACTAAGCCATACCTGAACCTGGACCTGCAACCAAAGAGTTAGTACCACATACCGTACAATACTCCAAGGTGCCATAATAAATAGTGTAAGAATACGGGGGTGGGGTGTGCATGTCATAATGATAGCAAACAAATCATCCATGGCAACCATCCTCACGTCTCTCACTCAGTGCGTAAAGCGTACGACATCTACCACTTTGGAACACTAGACAAACTGAGGCAACGACGAATCCCGACTTGTAGAAACCCTGCTGTGACCAAGCCAAACACTTGGAGTCATGACCAAACATTTCAATGACCCACTTCATTGGTCATAGCCCTTGGTTCTACCAATGCCATAATGGCCCTGAATCCGCCTTCGTACCTCCTACCATAGTGGTCCAAAGCTATAGGTGTCGATAACTCCTTAGCACGCGTCCCGCAGCAAAGCCCAACCATGAAGCGAGCTCGTTGATTCCCATCTAAATCTTGAGCTCTAACTTCTCATTTGGACTTCCTTTGCATCTCGGGTTTGGTCGAATTGGAGTGGGTCTTCAGAAAAGTCATCGCGCAATAGCATCTCTAGAATTCGGTTCGGGTCGGTAGTCGTTATTCTCGTCGGTTCGGGTCGGTCCTCCTTGTCATCTTCCCATTCGGTTCGGGTCGGGTTCTTTACTTCGGGTCGGGTCGGTGTCCTCCTCCGGGTCGGGTCGGGTTGCTGTTTTCCTTCGAGTTCATGCTCCTCCTTCGATCAGCTTCCTCGTTCCCCATCTACTCCGATCCGATCCGATCCCTTCGTCTTGCTCCAGTCGATCCGATCTGGCCTCCAATCACCCTTCCGATCCGATCCGCTCCGTTCCCTAGCTTACTCCGATCCGATCCGCTCCACCGCTCCGATCCGATCTCCTGTCCAACTCCAACTCTAAGCAATGGCCTTCCTTCCTGCCAAACTTCTTCCAGTGGCAAGTCCTCATCCAGTTCGGATTCCCTTGGTCAGTTCCCTAGTCCGATCCGACCCCTTTCTCCGATCCGAACCGGTTCGGAGCCTGCACACTTCTGCAACTTTCCAGCAAGCTTTCTACGCCATTCGACGACGTTTTCGAGCAATTTAACTATTCTAATCAATCATGAAACATACCATAGAGTCATAGTAACATGTAATAGCAACCACAAACAACAAACAACAATTTAAATGAATCAAAATGGATCAAAAGTAGCTAAAACTTCATATTTTCCCTTAAGCACTCTTAATCATGCTTAAACATACAATTAGCAAAACACATCGAAATCATCTCAAATTTCTAACAGAGCCTTAAAACATTATTTTAGAATTTTAAGAATTTTTCCAGAATTTATTGGTGTATAAATTCGCTAATCTTCACTAATTACCCTTAATTAACCGTAATTAGTGTCAAAATGATGTTATCACTCACCTTGGCCACAAATGAAATTCTCAGAACTGAAACTCCTCTGATTTGGGGCGAATACTGATGTCTAACAGCAGTTCCAACCTTGCTTTGGTGCCTTTTCTCCTTAATTTGGTGTTGCTAAGCCTAATCTCCAATTAGAGAGTGATTTGGGGTGTTTTAGATGTAGGAAGCCATTACTAAGGTCTCAAGGAGGTTTGTGGCGGCTCAAAACTGAAATGAAAGTGATAACCTAACCCTAATCAGTCCTCCTATACCTCTAAACCCGAAATTCCCCTTGGGCCTAGCTGCTAATTACCCGGTTAAGCCCAATTAAGCTGTCCTTCACTATCTGAAACTTGTTTCAGCCATATCTCCCAAACGGTAAGTCCGTTTGGCTAATGTGACCACTCTACGGAAAGAGAAACTATCATTCAAAGCCAATGGAAGTGGTTTCAGGTCAAAATTCATTTCCAGTCAAAAGTTATGGCTAAAACAGTGCCAACTAGGGGTAAAATGGTCATTTAAAAATCGAGAAAAATCATGAACATGGGAAATGACCCCAATAGTCGTCTCCCAAAGTTACATGACCATACGACTTCGTATGTGAAAGAAATAAATATTCTACGATCCTATGATGCGCAGAATGCGGGTCGTTACATGTGATCTCTAAACTCACCTTTGTATATTCTTTCTGTTTTTTTTCTATGTTTATTCCTTCTTCTACCCCTTCTGTTTTTTGTTTTTAATTTGTCACTATCATATCATTGTAATATTTCTTGTACGTTCTTGACTTCCATTTGCAGTACTCATGATCTTCTGGAAATTTGATTTATTTGAATAGAACTCTGACGTTTTAATAATTTCCAGATCTTGAATTCAAATTGTAAGTTTCTGCAATTGTTTGAAGTTTATTTCTGAATTATTAACAGTTTTGAAGAATTCATATCATAGCTTGAACACTGTTAATCTGAATTCTAAATGTTTGAAGACAAGAAATATTAATGAGATTTCACACATCTTTGCTGTTTTGAGTATCTTCTAATTCATTTTTGGAAAGACTTAAAATATTATACTCATTACAGCACTCTACTATTTATCAGTTGTAATAATCTCATTAATTTTTGGATTGGCTTGGATATTTTGATTTGTCTTGAATCAGTGATACATCTAGAAATCCATATTTTATTCATGATCATTTTTGTTGAAAATTATTTGTTTGAAATCATTTGAAATCCTTGATATTTTGAATATCACACCTCTTAAATTTGAAATTATCAATCTTGTGTGATTGATTCATTATATCTTAAAACTTAACATTGATTCAAGTGATTTCAAATAAATTTTCTGGATCATGAATATCCTTCAAATTAGATGTAAGTGATCTAAATATTCTTTAGACTTGTGATGAATATTTATGAAAATTCATTTGAAAATACATTCATAAATATCACTGTTATTTCATGATTATTTGATTTGTATATATGTTTGTTTAAAATCATTTGAAATTATTGATTTATTGAATCTCACACACAATTTTGAATCTGAAATATAACCTGGTGTGATTGATTCGTTAAATGCTAATACTTTCACATTTCTTAAAATGATTTAAAATAAAGTATTTTTGTAATCTAGGATCTTGAAATAATTTTTTTGTGACCATCATCTTGACTTGTGTGCTTGGAAACTATCTTTGTACTGCTCTGATATTGTTTCAAATAACTGCTTGTTCTTGTCTGCAGCTTTGAAAAATGTGCAAATTTGTTAATTCTGTCTCTTTGGGATTTAACTTTGTTAATAGAGACACCAGTTGGTACCAGAAGTGCTGAATTTTTATGTATACATTTGTCTTATCCCTCTTGTCCGGTATAGCTCTCATATCCCTCTTGCTTTGTGTAGAACTTTTCAATTTCCTCTTGTAATTGATTTTCAATTTTGAAATTGTTTATTGATTATTCGTTTTGAAATTGGAATCCATATACAAATTGAACTGTATTTATAATTCACAAAATTATTATTAGAATTTAAAATTATGATGAATTGTGACTGCAGTATATTTCACAACAAGAGGAGATCTTATTTAATTTTTTTTTCATGATGGTTGAATATTTATTATAATATATTTGAATTGGCAATTATTTCACGACCATCTTCATTACCTATCATTATTCTGCCATCCGTTATGATTTTATATAAATATGGAGAGTTATTTTTTTAAAACCATCTAAAATAAACAGTGAATTTTTTTGTGATAGAAATTGGACTATGTAATTATTCAGAATTAGTGATAACCAAAAACTTTCAATGATCCTGGTACAGTCGACCACATTTCATAATATAATTAATTTAGAAATTTATTTCACAAGCCATTTCTGTACCTACCGCGTTTCTATCATCCATTTTTAGTTTTACATACTGAGGAGTTTTTCATTTTTGAAACTGCAAATAATAAAAATATAATATTCTTAAGTATTTCTCTAACCTGATTTAAAAATCCAAGCTCTGGTTATGCATGGTTATGAGATTACTTATAATTTAGGCTGCGACTGACCACATTTAAAAATCTAAGCTCTAGTTATGTGTGGTCAGTGTGCTCTTAAATAAATAAATAAATAAATAAAAAATGCTAAATTGAATTTAAACTTAAATCCTCCTTGGTGTTTATAAAAACCAGCCTATCAATCCATGTTCTAATCTATGAAATGTGTTAATATCTTATGAAGCATTATGATTTGTTGATTGATAGCTACTGGGATTTGAGACTATCTGATTTTGTCACTTAAGTTGAATTTATAATTATAGTCCAAATCCATCACTGTATTTTGTGCTTTATTTTTTATAAAATTCTTTTGGAAAATAATTGAAAATATATGTTTTTGAAACTCTCTCTCCATAATATATAAAATTCATCGTAAATCCATCATTATCTAGAATGTGAAATATAACACCAGTTCTTAGTTTATTATGATTTTTGTTTGACTGATTGAGATTTATGATCATCGTTCTTCCTCGTATGCTGAAATTATATTTTTAATCAATTTTCATCTATATTTTAAATTCTGAATCGTTTTGATGATAACAAAAGGGGGAGAATGAGCTGAGATTTTGATTTTTGAGTGAATTTTTGTAAATATTTTTAAGGTTGAAAAATTATTGAATTCATTCATACACAGTTGTAGGGGGAGTTTTCTGTTGTAGGGGGAGAAAATAAATAGGGGGAGTTCAATATTCACTGTCAAACACATTTATTGTGATCAAGATCTTTATTTGTTTGTCAACATCAAAAGGGGGAGATTGTTGTATATAACGGTGTTGTATACACAATTATATGATTTTTGTTTGATGATAACAACCAAATATATATTCTTTTAAATGTGTTTGTAATCGTACTGTTTCATTTTCACATCACAGACAGGAATATAATATTTAAATTTAAATAGAATACGACTATGCATGAATTCAAATATTTAACAGTATTTTATTTAAATATAAATATTTTATTTCATACATTCAAACAGTACAAACACTCCACAATTCGAATACATCACTGATATATATTTCTGTTTATATTCATTTTCATATTCACTACAACACTCACACTCGACTATACAGACACTTTGATTTCATATATATACATAGTTTCTTTTTCACTCATATACAGATATACATGTCTATTTTTTTCTGTCTTTTGTCTTCATAGCTTTCAGTCCAGTCACTTCAGTCCAGTCTCATCTTCTTACCTGTCACATGAAAACAAAACACATAGTACACTGCAATAGAAATAATACTGAATACATGCAAATATAAGTTTTATTTTAAAAATTTTATTTGCCTCAGATTTCTAGTGTATTTCTCATCATTTTTCATGACTTGATCTTATTTATCTGTGTCAAGTCAGTTTGTATATGTATAGTACAAGGACAGGAAAACTCGTCTGATGGCTGCATATACACACATGTATAAATATACACGTGTGCACTGCCTCGCCAATCATTGTGCAACTGAGGAGTAGCCACGAGGACAATCTCGACTCAGTGCACATGAAAAACAGTTCAACAAAGATATCGCGCAACAAAATCAAGACAGCTCGACCACGTATATGCAGTAGTGAATTACATGTCAGCAAAACATATATGTGAACAAAGAACATGGTTATCTCAACGCAAAGTCGTCAAGCAGCAAGATTCAAGTCACAAATCAGCTCGGCGAGGTCACAAATACATAGCAGTAGTGATAACACAAGTGTATACACAAATTATACATGGATGATACAAGCAGCTCAACATGGTCAAGAAACAAAGTGATTTAGTTTTTCAAGTGCATGCTACAACTAAATTTGGTCGAGCATGAAACTCAAGCCAATGAACATAAAGCTCAGTCCAGCAATGTGGTGCAACATAGTGCAAGTGTATGTACGCATAAATGAATGGCAGCGTGTATGGGTGCAATAGTCAAGCTAGAATGTGAAGCAGAAGTAGTGCAATAAGTTGCTCAACAATGTGGTGAACACAACAGTATGATCAAACCCAAAGAGATACACATGTACAGTTCATGGTACAAGTGCAAGGGACTGTTCTTTCTTGTCAGAGAAAAACAAAAAGGTGCAAACAAATTCAAACGCAATGCAGCATTTTTGGTATGGTCAGTACAACTCAAACACAAGCAATACAATACAGTGCGCAAATTCAGGTCAGGTGAGACCAAGTGCTCAACAAAGTAATACAATGCCATAGCAAGAAAGTGCAAACATTGAATGCTTCAGCAATGTTCATTTCAGCAAGACTACAAACAATAGTGTGAAAATCATGCCACAAATCAGCAACAAGGTCAAGATAGGTTTTCAAATGCAAGTATGGTCGAAGCAGTCAAGTAAATGGTGCATCATATACATGGATGAAACTCAAGTGAACAAAGTTGCAAGAACAAGAATCACATATACTGGCTGATGATCATAAATATAGTGGATCAACAAGGCAGATCTATTCATGCACACAAGCAATAGATTAAATACAAATTTGACAAAACAGGAAACAAGTGAAGAGTTTTCGGCAAGAAATTATCTCCAGTAATCACAGTCTACTATTTGAGTAAAATTGGTGACATATATTTAGCAAGAGCTTCTCAAAATGTTTCAAGTACCAATTCATGTTTCCAGAGAATTAAATACAGAAATAACTATGTGATTTTAGAGCATGAAATCATTCCCGTTTTAGGCAGTATAAAATTAGGCAAAAGATTCCAATAATAAAATCAACGGGATACAAGCAGAACAAGTTAATCTTGTATTACAGTTTTTAACAAGGAAATTCATGTAGGGAAAACAATGTTTGTTTCCAGTTTTCCATCTCGGCAAAATCAATTCAAGGTGGATAAAAAGGCAACATTATTTGAAAAGATTTCAACAATTATTTTTAAGACATTTGTGGAATGAAATGAATTCAAAATGGAAAAATTTTCCGGTGTGAACCAAATCGTCCAGGTTCCTAAAGAGGGACATAGATAAATTTTCATATCTAAATTCATCGAGGAAATAACGCTGCTTAAAAACAAAGTGAGATTGTCAAAGAGGGAATGAAAACAATCAGATCAAAGTCATCATTTTTGAAATCAGAGATATCAATTAGGGTTTCGTTTCTATACCCTATATTAATCACCATATTCATTAACGGCATTTGATCATCGAAATCCAACAAATTAAAATTAAAGAATTCAAGAGAGAATCGAATTACCCACAATTTCAGAGGGTTTCGATTGCCAGTCAGAAAGACTCAACCGATTGACGCAAGGATTCAACCAATTCCATCATCTGATTCAAAGCCACAAAGGATTCAATCAATTCAAAGAAGCTATCGATTTGATCTGGGTTTCTTTCAGCAAACCCTAGGTTGTTTCCCGCCACTGTATTTGTTTCTACAGAGAAATAGAAAAGAACGGGACTAAAGAGATGAGTGCAACACAAAATGAAATGGGCCGGCCATCATTGAGGAGTTAATTTGAAAAGGGGATAACCTTTATTATTTAAACTCCTTTATTCATTTTACAAGGTTTCTTTTATTTTTCATCTTTGTTATATTTTAAATTTCTTTTGTAAAACGAATCAAACAGTTTTTCTAGTGTCTGTAAAAAACTAGGGGAATCAGTCAGGGTGTTGACTGATAGTTGACAGAGTCTATAAAATCTGGGTTACTGGTTACGGGGTCGTAAATAGGGGAATCTGATCGAGTGGATATCGGTCAGTCTAGGGTTTTGAGCGTAGGATTAGGACAGGAGCAGGCGCTGCGAGTGTGCATGGTCTTGTACGCGGGATCTGTCTATAACACCTAGTAGAAAACTTAGGAATGCAGCAGTAGGCAGGGTTTTGCCGAAGCTGGGTATATCTGTGTGTGATTTATTTTCTGCATTTTTATTTCTGCTGCATTCTGTGATCTGTTTATTATTTTAATATCCTATCAGTTTTTCAATTCAGTTAAAAACTATGACAAACCCTATTCATCCCCCTCTAGGGTTAATCTAGATCCAACAATTGGTATCAGAGAAGGTATTTTGTTCAACTCTAGAGTAATGGGTTATCCTAGTTGTCAGTTCTCTGAGAGTCAGTCCAGTCACAGTGTTCAAGAAATAACAAGAATATTCCAGCACTGTTAGGTATTCAAAAATCAGAAAAGAATTAAACTTCAAAGTAATTGCAGAAATTTACAATTTTGAATTCAAGATTTGGAAATTATTAAAAACATCAGAATTTTATTCAAGTGAAGCGAATTGCCAATAAATCATGAATTCTGCAATCTGAAGTTAAGTAAGCTCAGTAAAAAAAATAGCAGTGACAAATCAAATCAGAAAAATCACAAGAAAATAGAAGGGGTAGAAGGAGGAATAAAAAAAGAATAATAAAAACAGTGAATATTAACAAAGTTGAGTTTAGAGATCATGCCAGATTTTCAGTAGATGTTGTGGATCTCCAACTCAGCAATCTTGGCTAAGGAACTCTATATGATACAGAAATGTGGAACAACTTGAATTCAATCTCTTTATCGCAAAGCAGTTCCTCAACCATCTTTGGTACCTAACAGTTTAGATGATCTAGTGGTCTAACAAAATTTGCAAAACCACTCTCAGTTGTATTCGTACGTTTTGGTACCCAAACCTGTTTGTATAACAATCCATTGGAAATTACTTTGTACCCTTAGGAATCCAAATCTTTTTGAATTTAGTCAAAATTGTTTTATTTCCTTTTAGGATCCAGGATTATTTAAATGAATTGTTACAGAACAAGTTCTGATCTTGTTTGTGATGTAAAAATCTTTTGATCTTTTAAGAGTTTAAATTTTCAAAACAATCCTTTATATAGCAATTTGAGGGATTTTTAAAATCACACAAGAATTCCGTTTTTCAGAGTTATTAGTCTTCTCAAAACCAAGGCCATTCTTATTTCTAGGAGAAAATTGATTTTTCGATAGAAAATCCAAAGATTTTTAGCCAGTTGAAAAACATTTCAAACTCAACTCAAGACTGTTGATTTTAGATTTCAGAAATTATTCTCTTTTAAAAGCTTCTCAGTTTTGGTTTTATTCTCAGAAATCTCAAAATCAAATTGTTTTTGTTTTTCAATCTAAAAAATCTTGAATTTTTCAATTTCATTTTGAAGTTCGTTCAGAATTGATTCTGTTTTCAACAAATTCTCCTTTTCAAAAAATTTATATTTAGAATTAATATTATCCAACTCCTTCTACAAAGCAACGTTTTTACAAATTAGCTCATCCTCCTTTTGTTTTAAATTTATAATTTATTTTTCAAGGTTTTGAAGATTATCATTGAGATGAACTAAATTATTTTTTAAATTTATACAATCTTTGTTGTCGGAATTTTCAAATTTTAATTTCAATATATTATTTTTGCGAGTCAACTCAGAATTTTCAGATTTTAGAAGTTTATTTTTTTGCATCAGAGTTTATCAATAGTTTTGGTTAAATAAACACAAAAATAAACCAGATCTTTATATGAAAATTTTCTTATTTCACCGTCTGTTGAATCTCCATCGCTATCATCATCGGATTCCTTATTAGTAAATCCTATTAAGCATACTTTTGAATTTGAGTTGTGTAACACCCCACGTCCATTAATGTCACTCACAAAGGGAATGCATTAACTTCCATGGAGGTTTTAAGTGAATATAGAACAGTAAAATTACAACAAGACAGATATAAAATAGTACTTGGAAATTCAAAAACTTTATTTCATTGTAGCAGAAGTCAAAACATGTTTGATTACATCATAACACCATATTCAATGTCAAGTACAATATCTATCTTGATAAAACAAGTACATAATCCCATTACATGAATAGCCATTAAAAAGAAAGATAACAAGCTGGACTTTACTTCAGCAGTCCAAGCTTTCCAGAAGATAAGCGATCCAACTAGACTCCACTAGAACTTGGCCCAACCTGCGGACCTGAAGGGAGAAAAAGGATGGAAAAGAGGGGGTCAGACATAAAGTCTGGTGAATATGATAATTCTACAATACTATTACCAAAATAACTGGACTAAGGCATAAGCTGGAAAACAAGAAAATGTCTATGAAGAGCAGATTAAGGACATAGACAATCGCTAAAGGCAACGTTATAGGCGCTCCTAAATACTAAAGGATAAACACTATACTGCACCACACCAGTCACCCTAAAGATTCATCCCACTTAGCTTCACTTAGAAACTTTCCCAATGGCTTTACGTACCCCTAGCTGACTACATAGGTGCCGCCTGCCCCTATCTCCACTAGGTGTACCCTACTTCCCATTATTCGATCGGCTCCCTAACTCGTAGATACCCGTGCTGGCCCCACAGTGGGGTGTATCACTCCCCTAAAGTGGCAACCTGATACAACGGACATGCATGGCTTATACCTACACGATGCAACAACGTCTTACCTACCAGCCCGGGTCCACACACGCATATGAAACCCGTTGGACTTGCGTTGCCACCGCTCCCTGTTTTGGCCTCTTATAGTCAAACCCAGTATGTGTGTCCCGTCCTCGACTTGGGTCGAGCCCACAAAGATACGTTTTGGGATACTGGTTGAAATGGGCCCCCACTATTTACCACAAGCATTCCACCTAAGCTTGTCCCCATTAGTCCATCCCACTTAACCCACTTAGTCATGTTCATTTACATGTGTGTTTGGTTAAGTCTAATCGTATTTCAAATGCCTCTAAAGGCAACCACCAGATTCCTCATGCCACCCAAGGCACCTACTTAACCCCCATGTCCCACCTTACATGATTATCTGGTTAAGTGTTTCTTAGTTCATTAAGGCCATAACCTCATAAAGACCTCTCACATTAGACTGGCATTTATGGCAGCTGGATTTGCCGGGCGGGTCCGGGCAGTCTTACACCATAAAAGAGTCTAACCTCGTGTCTTTACAACTGTTATGCTTTAGTTTGGGCCTAGGACCTCTCACATTGGGCCGACATTTGTGACTACTGGATTTGCCGGGCGGGTCCGGGCAGGTTTACATCACAAACGGGTCCAACCTCGTGTCCTAAGCATTGATTATTAATAATAATCCACTTTCCCCCAATTTTAATAATTCCCTACTTGAATTATTAATTATTTCCAATTTTTAACAATGTCCATAATTGACTCAATTATGGACATTCATTCATGGTATGCAACATCTTACAAAATTGCACCCAATTTATTAATTCCTAATATTACCCCTACCCCACGTTTGAACGTTTATTCGCAAAATATATGTTAGACTCGAATAGCCTAACTCATAGCATAAAAGAGATTATCATAATAACAACATGTATATGTGACCAAATGAATCATAATAAGGGGTGAAACTTGCATATGTCCAACTTGCATAGATTATACATGTCATGGATCTAAAGGTGTCAACTTGTTCAAAATTCACCTAATATGATCTCAATCAATTTTCATAAACTTACATATGAACATGTGTGAATCAACATCATCTAATTTTTTAACAACATGGTTTTATATGGGTACACCTAACTCAATAGGCAAATTCCCATAATCAAGTTTTATTTAATTATAGTTTCAAGTTTATGGGTACACCTAACCTAATAGGCAAATTCCCATAAACAAGATCCATTTAAATTAAGAAAAAAAAAACATAACTTTAAGCATGATCCAACAGCATGATTTTTCAACATAATATAGCATGATTTATAACATGGCATAGTATGATAGTATAACATAGCTTGACATAATTCTCAACATAGCACGCCATAGCATAAGAGAATTTACAACATAGCACGACATAGCATATATAATTTACATCATACGACAACATAATAACATAATAAGAGATCCACAATATATAGAATTTACAATTACAAATCACATCACTTTCTTGTGATCCATTCATAACTGAGTCAAATTAGTTTGTAATAGTCTTGTGAAAATCATCATACTCACCAACAAAAGAAAAGAATTGGAGAAAGAGAGATCTTTTGATTTGATTTGTGTAGATTTAGTTGTAGATGATTAGGCTTCCTCTTCTTAGTTTGTGACGGCTATGCTGAACTCCATGGCAGCAGCATGACGGTAGCTTCTCTAATTTTACAAGTGATTTAGGTCTAGGGTCTACCCACTTATTTATAGATTTTAGAATTCATTTAGGCTATTAGATTTAACCTAGAAATAACCGCAGCCGTTCAGACAAGATGGGGTTTATCTTGTTGACTCAGCAATGAGTCAGAAGTGACTCAGCAAACACTCAGCATATTAATAAACTTCTTTTCATGTCATAAATATATATATATTTTCTACAATGTACATATTAGATACATCCCCCTTTACTTATTATTGTTTTTATATTCATATTAGATACATCCCCTCTCTTACACACTTATTAATATTTTTATATTCATATTAGATACATCCCCTCTCTTACACACTTATTAATATTTTTTATATTCATATTAGATACATCCCCTCTCTCACACACACTTATTAATATTTTAGCAACTTTAGTGTTAATAGAAAATTCGGGGTGTTACTTTCTCCCCTCCTTTTAGGATTTCGTCCCCGAAATCTTCAAGTCTGGAAGAATGTATATCCTACCATCCAAACGTCCATCTACTCATCCATCATACACAGGCATCCATTGTCCTTAAAAGACTTCTAATGCTTTATGATCATATGCAAGTGTGTGTACATGTCCTTACCTAATGCGAAATCAGGCGGTCTACTGATTCAGTTGACCTCCTTAATGCTAATTATGTAAGTGTCATGAATCCATTATGTATGCAAAAGATCCTAATTGCTTACTTACTACTTCTATATGCGTGCACACCCATTCAACCGAATGCAGCATCCATATGATGGTACAACCATTATACATCCATTATACTAAATACATCCATATATATGCAATATGCAATATGAAGTGACTGAGCCGATCTAGTGCCTAAAGTGTGTGTATATATGCATCCACGAGCAACCACTAGCAAACACTTGCATCCATTTTGCATCCATCATACATAACATGTCTCAAACACATGTTTCAACCATAGGATTATCCTAACTAAAGGTCAAAGATACTAATGAGAGGACATACTAAAGATAAGACAAGATAAGCTAAGCGATAAAGGAGAAATTAAAAGACATACCCTCAAAAAGAAAAGGGTACAACGAACGCATCTTCTCTTCTGTCTCCCAAGTTGCGTTGCTCTCATCATCTCCCCATTGCACTTTAACCAGTCTGACCTCTCGATTCCTCAACTTTTTGATCTCCGACCCAAGAATGCATGTAGGAGCTCGTCTAATTGTTGCATCACGCTCTATTTCCACCTCTTTAAGCAAGCTCGGCTCTACCACCTCCGCGGTCTTGTGCAAACACTTCCTCAAATGTGATACATGGAATACGTCGTGTACTCCACTAAGTTTCTCAGGCAACTCCACCCTATATGCCATCTTCCCAATCCTGTCTTTTATAGGAAACGGCCCTACAAACCTTGGTGCTAATTTCCCCACGGATCCAAAGCGAACAACATTCTGTAACGGAGATACTTTGATAAAAACCATGTCCCCAATGTCAAACTCAAGATCTGTCCTCCTCTTATCAGCATACGATTTTTGCCTATCTTGTGCTGCTTTCATCCTCCTTCGAATCAACTCAATCTTCTCCGAGGTTTCCCTAACCATATCGGGCCCAAGTAGGATTTTATCGGTAGATTCCCACCAACATGTAGGCGAACGGCAAGGCCTTCCATAAAGAGCTTCGAAAGGTGCCATGCCAATACTAGACTGAAAGCTATTATTATATGCGAATTCTACTAACGGAAGGTGCTCTTCCCATGTACCCCCAAAGTCTAGGATACAAAGCCTTAAAAGATCCTCTAGAATGCGATTCACCCTCTCGGTCTGGCCGTCTGTCTGAGGATGATATGCGGTGCTCAAACATAGCTGAGTCCCTACCACCTCTTGTAAACTCTTCCAAAATTCGCTAGTAAAGATGGGGTCACGGTCGCTTACTATACTAGAAGGAATACCGTGCAAACGAACTATCTCCTCAATGTATACAGAAGCCAACCACGGAGCAGTCCTCTTACTTTTCACGGGAATAAAATGGGCGCTTTTAGTAAGTCTATCTACTATAACCCAAATCCCCGTGTTACCCTTCCTTGATCTTGGTAATCCATCCACAAAATCCATTGAGATGCTTTCCCATTTCCATAGTGGAACTTCTAATGGGTGAAGCAACCCACCGGGTTTCTTTTGTTCTGCTTTAACTCGTTGGCACACCAAGCATCTAGCGACGTACTCGGCCACATCCTTTTTCATACCGGCCCAAAAGAAAATCCGCTTCATATCTTTGTACATCTTATCCCCGCCGGGATGAATGGTCATTTTTGAGCGATGAGCATCATCAAGAATGGCCTTCCTTAAGTCTTCGTCTTGTGGTACACAAAGTCTATTATCCCTTCGTAACCAACCCTTATCGTCTAGGGTATACCTACGAAGATGGCTTGACGACTCCCCCCCCCTTTGAGCTTTTCTACTATCTCAACCAACTGTGGGTCGTCTCGCTGTGCCTCACCAACCCATCCTAGAAGTGTAGGTCTAACCTCCAAGGATGCTAACAAACCGGGTACTAAGTCAACGGAGGGTCTAAAGTCAAACATAGAGATGAATTCTAAGCTTTGTCGTTCAACAAACAACGGACTCAAGGACAACCTTTTCCTACTTAAGGCGTCTGCCACCACGTTACCCTTGCCCGGGGTATATGCTATTTCAAAATCGTAGGAGGCTAAGAATTCCATCCACCGTTGCTGCCTTAAATTCAAATCCTTCTGAGAGAATAAGTATTTTAATGATTTGTGGTCAGTGAACAGTTCGAATTTCTCACCAAGAAGATAGTGACGCCAAGACTTAAGCGCGAAAACAATTGCGGCTAGCTCTAAGTCATGCGTGGGGTAATTCTTTTCATGAACCCTCAACTGCCTTCCACCATAGGCTATTACTCTTCCCTCTTGCATGAGGACCGCGCCAAGCCCCGTCCCACAAGCATCAGTATAGATGGTAAACGGTTTATTCCCGTCTGGCAGCACTAAGACTGGGGCTGAAGTTAAGGCTCTCTTTAAACGTTGGAACGCATCATCGCAATCTTTGTCCCACGTAAAAACCAGGTTCTTCTTCGTTAACCGTGTTAATGGAGCTGATATTTTTGCGAAGTCTTTGATAAACTTCCTATAATAGCCAGCCAACCCCAAGAAACTTCTTACTTCGGTTGCATTTTTAGGGACCTTCCAATCTTGGATGGCCACCACCTTTGCGGGATCCACTGCTATCCCTTCTTTGGAAACCACGTGCCCTAAGAACCGTACTTCCTTCCTCCAGAAGTGACACTTAGAAAATTTTGCCTTAAGGTTATGCGCTCGAAGGGTTTCCAACACTTCCCTAAGATGTAGGGAGTGCTCTTCTTTATTCTTAGAAAAGACTAAGATGTCATCCACAAAGACTACCACGAATTTGTTAAGGTATTCCCTAAACACCCTACTCATCAAATCAACAAAATATGCAGGGGCGTTTGTCAAACCAAAGGGCATCACTAGCCATTCATAGAATCCGTCAGGAGTCCTAAAAGCAGTCTTATCTATACTATCCTCAGCCACTCTCAGTTGATGAAAGCCAGTGGCTAAGTCCAACTGCGAAAACACTGAGGCGCCAACTAACTGATCAAAGAGATCGTCAACCCTCAGCAGTGGGTGTCGGTTCTTTTTAGTAAGCTTGTTTAGTTCTCTATAGTCCATACAAAGTCTAAGAGACCCATCCGCCTTTGTGGCAAAAACTACTGGAGCACCCCACTCCGATATACTACGTCTTATGAACCCCTTCTCAAGCAACTCCTTTACTTGCTTATTGAGTTCCCTCCTTTCACGAGGAGCCATGTGGCGCACTGGCAAAGATACGGGTTTAGCATTATCCACAAGATAAATTCGAAAGTCTATCTCCCGCTTTGGAGGTAAGCCCTTCACCTCCTCAAACACATCCGGATATTCCCGGACCACTTCTACCGATCGCAGGTTCTCTACAGACGCGTCAAGCGATTCAAGATAACTTAGCATAACGGAATTTATGGGATTACAAAAGATGTCGAGAGCATTACCAAGGCGAGTCACAAGCCTAACTACTCTCCTTTCACAATCAAGAATGGCCCTATTTCTAGACAACCAATCCATTCCTAAAATTAGCCCATAGCCCGTGAAGCCCAATACATAAGCATCACATCTAAATTCAACGCTAAGTATAGAGATTTTCAAATCCAAACATATCATGGTCAAATGAGCCGAACCCCCAATTGGATTTGAAACGACCAAGGGATCCTCTACTAAACTGGTGTTCAAGTGCAGTGATTCAACTAATGATGCAGAGATAAACGAATGAGATGCGCCAGAATCGAATAAGGTACGGACAGGATGATCAAACAGAAAAACTAAGCTTTCAACAGAAATTGTTCTACCTCTTTCTTGCAGCGGTGGGGCCGCAATAGCCTGAACTTGCCCCCTTGCCTGCCCTGGTGCCATAAGAGCCTGCACCTGTCCTCCCGAGGTAGACCCTGCCCTCTGCCCCTTCTTTGGACAGTCCTTCACTAAATGTCCCGCATCTCCACAATGAAAACAACCAGTCTTCTTTTTCTTTCTACAATCTTTGCTGAGATGGCAGGCGTCCCACAATTGAAGCATTTCTTCTTCCCTTTGCCATTATTGTTTTTACCACCCTCCTTATTTTGCTGTTGGGGTTTCTTCTGATCCCCTTTCTTTTCAACTGCCTTATCCTCATGCATAAGTGCCATTTCTACTAGCTTTTCAAAGGTGGCTCCCATAGGGATGTGGGTCATAGCCAACCCTTGCAACGGTTCATTCAAGCCTCTAACGAACCTCAAAGCTTTCTTCTCTGGCGTGTTCACCAACTCCAAGCCAAACCTTGCTAACTGATTAAATTTATTGACATATTCCTTTACTGATGAGCTCCCTTGCTTTAGTGCCAGGAATTTTTCCATATTTAAGTTCTCCTCTGCCCTTGAAAGAAACTTTGCCTCAAACCTTCGTCTGAAATCCGCCCATGAATCAACTGGACGTTCCCCGTTAGTGACCTCCCACCAAAACGAGGCCTCTCCCTTCATTAACCAAGCAGCTAAACGGACTTTCCTCCCATCTTCCACTTCAAAGATATCCAACAATTCCTCAGTCTCCTTAAGCCAATCTCTGGCCTCCACAAACGTCTCAGTCCCTTGAAAAGTTTTTCCTCCCATAGCCTTGAATTCCTTGCACGTCTTTGCAAAAGTGTCAACACGAGGAGGAGGAGGAGGAGGAATGGGTGCAACTAGAGGTGGAGGAGTATCCGCTGGGCCTGCAGTGGTGGCCCTGGCCTCCAAGTATCTCCTAAACCACCCTGGAATCGTCACACCTTCTGGGAGATTAAGATCTTCAGCCATGCTGAAACGAAAAAGGAAAGATTCAAAATGGAGAATTCGAAAGATAAAGATAAGGATGTGGCTATTTGGGATTATGTTTTTCATAAAAACTCTCTTTAAATAACATGTTTTTTTTTTGAAAGCACTTCTTCCAAAAATACTTTAGAAAAAAAAATATTTTTCTAAAAAAAAATTTATCTGTTCTGGTAACCTTTTGCTCTGATACCACGTGTAACACCCCACGTCCATTAATGTCACTCACAAAGGGAATGCATTAACTTCCATGGAGGTTTTAAGTGAATATAGAACAGTAAAATTACAACAAGACAGATATAAAATAGTACTTGGAAATTCAAAAACTTTATTTCATTGTAGCAGAAGTCAAAACATGTTTGATTACATCATAACACCATATTCAATGTCAAGTACAATATCTATCTTGATAAAACAAGTACATAATCCGATTACATGAATAGCCATTAAAAAGAAAGATAACAAGCTGGACTTTACTTCAGTAGTCCAAGCTTTCCAGAAGATAAGCGATCCAACTAGACTCCACTAGAACTTGGCCCAACCTGCGGACCTGAAGGGAGAAAAAGGATGGAAAAGAGGGGGTCAGACATAAAGTCTGGTGAATATGATAATTCTACAATACTATTACCAAAATAACTGGACTAAGGCATAAGCTGGAAAACAAGAAAATGTCTATGAAGAGCAGATTAAGGACATAGACAATCGCTAAAGGCAACGTTATAGGCGCTCCTAAATACTAAAGGATAAACACTATACTGCACCACACCAGTCACCCTAAAGATTCATCCCACTTAGCTTCACTTAGAAACTTTACCAATGGCTTTACGTACCCCTAGCTGACTACATAGGTGCCGCCTGCCCCTATCTCCACTAGGTGTACCCTACTTCCCATTATTCGATCGGCTCCCTAACTCGTAGATACCCGTGCTGGCCCCACAGTGGGGTGTATCACTCCCCTAAAGTGGCAACCTAATACAACGGACATGCACGGCTTATACCTACACGATGCAACAACGTCTTACCTACCAGCCCGGGTCCACACACGCATATGAAACCCGTTGGACTTGCGTTGCCACCGCTCCCTGTTTTGGCCTCTTATAGTCAAACCCAGTATGCGTGTCCCGTCCTCGACTTGGGTCGAGCCCACAAAGTTTTGGGATACTGGTTGAAATGGGCCCCCACTATTTACCACAAGCATTCCACCTAAGCTTGTCCCCATTAGTCCATCCCACTTAACCCACTTAGTCATGTTCATTTACATGTGTGTTTGGTTAAGTCTAATCGTATTTCAAATGCCTCTAAAGGCAACCACCAGATTCCTCATGCCACCCAAGGCACCTACTTAACCCCCATGTCCCACCTTACATGATTATCTGGTTAAGTATTTCTTAGTTCATTAAGGCCATAACCTCATAAAGACCTCTCACATTAGACTGGCATTTATGGCAGCTGGATTTGCCGGGCGGGTCCGGGCAGTCTTACACCATAAAAGAGTCTAACCTCGTGTCTTTACAACTATTATGCTTTAGTTTGGGCCTAGGACCTCTCACATTGGGCCGACATTTGTGACTACTGGATTTGCCGGGCGGGTCCGGGCAGGTTTACATCACAAACGGGTCCAACCTCGTGTCCTAAGCATTGATTATTAATAATAATCCACTTTTCCCCAATTTTAATAATTCCCTACTTGAATTATTAATTACTTCCAATTTTTAACAATGTCCATAATTGACTCAATTATGGACATTCATTCATGGTATGCAACATCTTACAAAATTGCACCCAATTTATTAATTCCTAATATTACCCCTACCCCACGTTTGAACGTTTATTCGCAAAATATATGTTAGACTCGAATAGCCTAACTCATAGCATAAAAGAGATTATCATAATAACAACATGTATATGTGACCAAATGAATCATAATAAGGGGTGAAACTTGCATATGTCCAACTTGCATAGATTATACATGTCATGGATCTAAAGGTGTCAACTTGTTCAAAATTCACCTAATATGATCTCAATCAATTTTCATAAACTTACATATGAACATGTGTGAATCAACATCATCTAATTTTTTAACAACATGGTTTTATATGGGT
Organism: Allium sativum; assembly: GCA_030737875.1. NCBI lineage: Eukaryota > Viridiplantae > Streptophyta > Magnoliopsida > Asparagales > Amaryllidaceae > Allium > Allium sativum. Next base: position 17,159,502 of record CM060917.1, read on the forward strand.
ACACCTAACTCAATAGGCAAATTCCCATAATCAAGTTTTATTTAATTATAGTTTCAAGTTTATGGGTACACCTAACCTAATAGGCAAATTCCCATAAACAAGATCCATTTAAATTAAGAAAAAAAAACATAACTTTAAGCATGATCCAACAGCATGATTTTTCAACATAATATAGCATGATTTATAACATGGCATAGTATGATAGTATAACATAGCTTGACATAATTCTCAACATAGCACGACATAGCATAAGAGAATTTACAACATAGCATGACATAGCATATATAATTTACATCATACGACAACATAATAACATAATAAGAGATCCACAATATATAGAATTTACAATTACAAATCACATCACTTTCTTGTGATCCATTCATAACTGAGTCAAATTAGTTTGTAATAGTCTTGTGAGAATCATCATACTCACCAACAAAAGAAAAGAATTGGAGAAAGAGAGATCTTTTGATTTGATTTGTGTAGATTTAGTTGTAGATGATTAGGCTTCCTCTTCTTAGTTTGTGACGGCTATGCTGAACTCCATGGCAGCAGCATGACGGTAGCTTCTCTAATTTTACAAATGATTTAGGTCTAGGGTCTACCCACTTATTTATAGATTTTAGAATTCATTTAGGCCATTAGATTTAACCTAGAAATAACCGCAGCCGTTCAGACAAGATGGGGTTTATCTTGTTGACTCAACAATGAGTCAGAAGTGACTCAGCAAACACTCAGCATATTAATAAACTTCTTTTCATGTCATAAATATATATATATATTTTCTACAATGTACATATTAGATACATCCCCCTTTACTTATTATTGTTTTTATATTCATATTAGATACATCCCCTCTCTTACACACTTATTAATATTTTTATATTCATATTAGATACATCCCCTCTCTTACACACTTATTAATATTTTTTATATTCATATTAGATACATCCCCTCTCTCACACACACTTATTAATATTTTAGCAACTTTAGTGTTAATAGAAAATTCGGGGTGTTACAAGTTGGCATTCTGGAGTTTTGAGCAGCTGTTGTCGATTCTTCCATACTTTGTACCGAGAGTATTCCAGATTGCCTTCGCAGTCAAACAATGGGAGATAAGATAAAGATGATTATTACTAAGATAAGAATAGAGAATATGCATAACACGAGCATTTATAACTTTAATTTTATTATCTAGCGTATCATTCACATTTATAATAATATTCCAATATTCAAAATTAACAGATTTTAGATAGAATTCATTTTTCGATTTCCAGAATAAAAAAATCTGTTCTATTGAGAATAGTTGGAATATCGCTGGACTGACTCTCACTAATAAGACAACTACTATCTATGAGATCCATTCCTCTAGAGTTAACAGAAAACCCCTGCTCTGATACCACTTGTTGGATCAAGATTAAACCTAGAGGGGGGCTGAATTGGGTTTATTGGATTTTAACGAGATATTTAAATAATATCAGATCATAGAATGTAGTACAGGAAATAAATGTAGGAAGTAAATAACACACAGATATACCCAGCTTTGGCAAACTATGCCTACTTCTGCGTTCCTAAGGTTTCTACTAGGTAATAAAATTGATCCCACTTACGAACCGTGTAAACTCGTGAACCGCTCGCTCCTGTTCTAATCCTACGCTCAAAACCCTAGACTGATCTATATCCTCTAGATCGGATTTTTCCCTAGCTACAAACCCGTAGCTAGTAAACCCTAGTTTTTGCAGACTCTAGTAAACTGCTAGTTTTATAGACAAACTAGAAAACAGTTTGACGATTAAAAAAACAATACAATAAGAAAAAAACAAATAAAAAGCAAACCCCCCTTTTATAATTAAGCCCAATATACTCGGCCCTTTTTTATTTTAATTCTCTTTATGGCTTTGCTCACAAAAATAATGGCGGCCGATCTGGAAACCGAACTAGGGCTTTTACTTCTGACCAAATTGCAACTTCGAATTGCTAAAAGAATTATCTCTGATGATCGTCGATTCTCTATGCTTGTCTGTTATTCGATTTGAGTCCTTACGATCGAAAACGTGAGTATTTCTGAATTGATTAATTTTGCTTTTTGAATTTGTGGCTTGTGTTTTCGATAGGTGATGCCTGTGATGAAACGATGTTTATATAGGATATAGAAATCTTATAATTGCTCTGGTTTCAAACAAATGACTTGTGAGTTTTGTGTTGCGTGATTTCCCTCTTTGATGCCTTGAATAAAAATGAATTGACTTTGATGGATAAATAATTTTGAGCAATTCTGGAAATATATTATTTGTGGCTCCCATGCGTGATTGAAGAAATGTTGCTTTGAATTTGGTATTGATTTCCTCGGCATTGAACTTAAGTAAATCTGGAAAAATCAAATGTTCTTTTTCCTCTTTTTTTCATGACCTTGATTGCTTGTCTATTTGAATGTTTCCATGCTTGAATTTTGGCCATGAGTTTCTGTTTGGTTTTGTGCCCGAAAATTGTTCACTAGAAAATAATTGACTTTGTCAAATATGCATACATTCCTGGAATCTTGCATGTGAATTTGTTCCCCTTTTGATCACTGAAGATTTTCTAGAGACATGAATTTATTTTTGCCATATATGATCATTTGAAAATCTGGAAACATTTTAAAATAACCTACCAAATTTGAATTGTTGATTTCAGCCAAACAAACCGATTTAATCCTTGCCCAAAGCTGTTCTTCTGGAATCTAACACATGCCTGTGTATTGCTGGAAACTGTTTAAAAAACTCTTGCCAAATATTGTATGATTCTTTGAAAATATGAATTCATCCTTGACATTTCTTGTATAAACTGCTGCTTCACGACTACTTAAGCAATGCATGATCCACTGTCTTGACCCATGCTTGCATGGTCTCGGGTTGAACGCATAATATACATAAGGACCTGAATTTGTTAAATTGCTGAGCTATGCTGACTTGAAACTGGTTACCATTTGCATGAAACTTGTTCCTTTTGATTATGCTGAAACATGTTGGCTTGACTTGTCTTGATCACACTGATTTGCTGTTGCTATGTATGACTGTTGTGTCAAGCATTCTTGCGCATGCTTTTAAGCTTCATGTATTTGGTATACACTTGTGTACACCCAGATATGCCATATTTTCATATATGTGCTTGGTACACTACACATGCTGACAGTTCCATCGTATTCCATGTCTATTTATCATTTGCTGCTTTACATCTTGCTTGCTGTGTATATTGCATATGCCATTGAATGGTTTACCCTCCATTGTAGCTGCACTTGTTCATGCTATGTGTACACTTTTGTCCAATAGCTTTGTGATTTATGCTTTATTATACATGCAGCTTGATCCATTTGTACCATCCATTGGCTTTGCATTCATGACTTATACCATCCATTTGTTTGCTGTGTAATCTCGCTGCCTCGATCATGTGATGTAGTTGCACATAAACCATTACGTACACATGTTCTTTCCAGTACTGTATAGCCTTGATCATTGCTGCATGAACTTGTGCACTTAAATTTTGCTGTCATGTGACCTGTACACATTTTCTTGAGTTGTTGGCATTTGACTATCCCATTCATGTTGGTACTTTAGCTTGACAATGCTCGAGCCTGTCTTGATCATGCTGTATTTATGCACTTGATTGCATGCTGCTCAATGCTTGTCTTGTTGTAAGTGCCATTGCTGCAGTGGTGGACACTTGCATTGTCCATTTATGTTTGTTCAACGACATGTATACATATATGTATATATACATGTATGTGTGTGTATATATGTGTGCATATATGTGTGGCTATTCAAAAGACAGATATGAAATTTCTATTAGCAGGCCAACTGTATCTGTGTTGGGGCTGTTCAGAATCTGTAAATTATAATACTGGTTCTGATCATCAAACCAGTTTAGTTGTGCTGCGGTTGAGCACTAGAGTATATAGTCTACCTTGTGGTATTTACAGTGTATCACCATGAATATCACAAGCTGTCTAGACACAAATGGATGTACATATTAAATCTGATCAAGTCATGAAATATGATGAGAAATACATCAAAAATTCAAAGGCAAATAAATTTTAAAAATAAAATTATATTTGCTAGAATATAAAATTATTTCTGTTCCAGATTACTCTGTGTGTGTGTGTTTCTGTGATAGGTAAGCAGAAGACTGGACTGACTGTGCTGACTGACATAAGTGAAGACTTAAAGAATGAAGACATGAGTGAGTAAAGAGTCAGTATATGAAATTGTACAATAAAGTGTGAATATGAAATGTAACCGAGTGTTGAGTGTTGTAGTGAGGAACTGGTATGTATATGAAGTTGAATATGAAATGTATTGTATTACTGAGATGTACAAATAATGGAGTTATAAATTTTGTACTGTTAAGATGTTGAAATTAAATATTCTATTTAAATAAATTACTATTTGAATATCTGAATTCTTTTACATTCGTATTCTATTTGAATATAAATATTATATTCCTGTCTGTGATGTAGTATAACAATACAATAACAAACAAATTTAAAATAATATATATTTGTTTGTAATTATCAAACAAAATTCATAGCATTGTTATATACTACAGAGGGTAGGGGTAAGGAAAAGTGTTTAGTTTCATCATTTCTCCATTTGTTTGGGTGTCTGTGATTCTCCGACTCAACCAAATACACCTCTACTTCATTTCAATTCACAGATTTACATATAAAAATTGAAGATCAACATCGTGGAAGGGAAGATTGCATCAATTTGATTGATTTGGAGACCATTCTTCGTTGTTCTTCATTGTCCAGATTTGTAGATCGTTGATTTGAAGCTATTTTGTGGATTTGGTGAGTGATAAGCATCTCTCACACGGATTCAATAGAGTATATGGGTTGTTTGATCTTATTTTCATCATTTCAAGTCATTTTCGCCTAGATCTAATGGAAGTAAGTATATGTTCAATTCAAATCACCATAAGATCTAATCTAGCAAGATTATAACGGTAAACTCATGTGCTAATTCTATGTTTATGCAAGTTAATATCCATTTATTGATTCATTCATTGTTTTATCATGATTTGTTGAATTTCATATGGTTGTATGATGATTATTTGTTGTGTTAGTGCTTGTTTGTTGATTGACTGATTGTGTTATTGAATGATTGTTTGAAATCGAATGATTTGGACAAGTTGCAAGCACGGATTAGATCGCATCGACTTTGGATCGTTCAACGTTGATGGATCGCTTAGATTGGTGTACATTGTTGGATCAGATCGTTTAAAGGTGATGGATCGGAATGGGGTGTGCAGTGATGGATCAGCCAAACATTTGATCATGGAAAAATCGATGGATCTCCACAAGAATGGAGGATCCTGTCATGACCAAATAAATGGATCGATCGTGGGCAAGTCATACTGATCGGTTGTGGACTGATTGTATGGATCGGTTACAACCCGTCCTATGAATTGGGTCGTTCGAAAGGTGTTGGGTCGGCCTGAGTTAGAGAAAAGAGGAAATGCGATGGATCAGGTCTTATGCGTTAAAAGTGGGTCGACTAAGGATGAATTGCACACATTTAGGTCGGTTGAAGTTGGCCAATGACAGATGAATCGTGAGTGAGCATAGCCGATGAGTCGGGTTGTTGGGCACTGGATTGGGTGCGACCCTGGGATGCGATACATAATGCAGATGGGTCGTGGGTCATTGAGATTGGAGTGCTGTCCATTGTGATGGATCGGTTGACGATCCAAAAGATAAACGCAGAATGATACAACCAGTATTGAGCGAATGTTGACCAAGTGATGTTTACCTTTGGTTCGATGTAAGATGTATCTTTGTTGTAAATTTTGATGGAAGGTTTGAAGTAAAGCAGAGTGTTCATTGATTGATGAAATGCAACAAAGTTATGAAAATGAATCAAGGATGTTTGAGTTCGTAGATAATGGTTGCTCTAGATGATTTGAGCTTATGGATAGTCACCGATGATGATGGTTAGAGTTATTAGTGTGCTAAGGGATTGTCGTTAGTCAGAGGTTCTAGCGGACTCGGAGCAAGGGTATAATAGGGACGCCTAAAAGACTAGATGATTAGTCGAGTACCCTAGGCTGATGGGCCTAATTGCCTTTGTCGAATAAGGAAAACATACGAGAGACGATGTTGTACGGAGTTTTTTTCTTGAACTATTGAATATTCGACGTCAAGGGAGATATTTATTGAGTGCTTGTCTAATGTTGGTTTAGTCCATCGGGGCTTGTTCTTGGGAGATGTTGAACTTGATTAGGGTAGTCCATGCTTGATCATTGGTTGTTATGACTGCCATTGTTTGTTTCTTTTCTGATTGTTTGTGAAGGCTATCACCATCAGACGTGGAGGAGACGGGTTTGGAGTTCTTATCTATTGATGTGTTAGTAGATTAGATGATTGATCTTCCTAATTATCATATACTTTATTGATGATGCTAGATAGCTATTTTATCGCTCATTAAGACTATTGTCTGACCCAAGGTTTTATGTTCCCTCTTGTTACCTTGGGTTGTTCATTCACGTTGTGAATGGGCAGACTGAGTAGCAGCTAACAGGTAGTAGATCTTGATGAGGACGATGCTGCTGAGCGACGACGAGCTGGAGGCTTACATACTAGTTTCCTACTATACATATCTTGTTGTTTCCACTGATATTTGTGATGTATGATACTTTGAGTGAACCTATAGTGAGGCTTATTGTATAGAGTCTGATGAAATCCAGTTCGATGTGTGGATTCTCTTCTGATTATATGAAAGTTTTAGATTCTGTTCAATGATGCTTTAATATTACTGCATGTTATATATGTTCTATTATATTTTATTCCTGTGCTGTGAGTTATATGACAGATTTCCGCATGTGTTATTCTACCCTGATGATCATCCGTAGCTACCTGATACGTATTTCAACGCATTATTCCTCTTGATAAGTGTAGGAGTTATGGGCGGTAGTCACATTTGGTATCAAATCTCTAGTTAATCGATATTAGCGAAAGTTCGTGGATGTAATGACGTATGAGAGATGTATTTGTACTTTCCTGATGGATTTATACTATATATTAGTGTATAGTATAGTGGCGTTTGAACTCCATTGCAGTTTTCTCATGTATGGACTAATCATTCTATTTTCAGATTTAGAATGAGTCGTCGATCTTCAAGACATACTGCTAGTGAAGAGATTGTTCCTCGAGGGGTAGATGGCTGTATACCAGATTACCAAGCTATGTTCGAGGACATGATGGTAGCGACCATGAGGAGGGTACCCACTCCAGAAATAGCCACGGTAGTTGTTGGTGTTCAGGTGCAGGTGCCTAGGGTGATTGATTTTGCTAAGCTATGTAAGGATTTCTCTGCTCTTAGTGGGAAGCCTTTCAAAGGGACAGAGCCGACAATCGAGTTTCAAGGGTGGCTTGATACTTGTGTTCGGATATTTGAAGACTAGGGTATTAATGATGCTACAAGAGGAAGATTGCATCAGGACAGCTACAGGGCAGAGCGATGGATTGGTGGAACTCTGTCAATTTAGAGTCTATAGAGGACGAGATTACTTAGGATCAGTTCCAAGTCAAGTTTGAGACGAAATTCATTTCTACCGCCCAAACTCGGTTCTTTTCAAGAAGTTTGTCGAGCTAAAGAAGAGTGGTCGACCAATGTTGGAGTATGTTCTTAATTTTGAAGCTTTAGCCAAGTATACTCATTCGTATATTGAGACTACTTATCAGAAGAACAAGAAGTTTGTCATGGGCTTGGTTGCGTATCTTGGGAGGCTTTTGGTGGATCATCTTGATGACCCATATGAGAAGATCATAGAGAAAGGAATGAGAGTCTGTTTCCTAAGGAAGAAGTTGTTTTTGTTGCAACTAACGAGGATCCAAAACCACAACATAGTGGTAATAACAAAAGTAGTAAGCAACAACAACAAAAATGAAAGGATGACCGGAAGAAACAGAAAAGCGAAGTGATTTACTTCAATTATCAACAGAAAGGTCTTTTTTCCAAGGATTGTAAGAGTCTAAAAGCCAAGAGGAAGTGATATAACTGTGGTAAACCTAGGCATAATAAGAAGAATTGTCCAGAACCATCGAGGGGTAGCCAGATAGTGAAGGCGTATGCTTTGGAAGCTGTGCCAACTTCTTTAATAGCTCCTACGGTTGAGGAAAATGGGGAGAGTGTTGTTGTTCAAGGTACGCTTTCTATCAGAGATGTTTTAGTTCGAGTGTTGTTTGATACTAGAGCATCGCATTCTTTTGTTTGCAATGAGATTGTGTGCCGCTTGGGTTTGGAACCCGAGATATGTGATAGACCATTGGTTGTGACTAATCCAGTTGGGGGTTTGTCTAGTTTGTGTATGCTTTGTCGTGGTCTAGTGTTGTCAAGTCATGGTTTGTCTTTTGTGTGTGATTGCTTTGTTTTGAACTTCGTTGGGTTTGGGATCATTTTGGGTATGGTCTGTCTCAAGAGGTATGCGGCTAAAGTGGATTGCGAAAAGCTCGAGGTGACAATCGAGAATGTGGAAGGGCGAATGGTTGTGATTCGATGTAAGCTAGAAGATGGTGTCTTCGTAAGATTTTTATATTCGCTTGTAATTCCATTAGAAGACTTGTCATCTATGTCGATTGCTGGTGAGTTTGACGATGTCTTTAAAGAGGTCAAAGGTTTACCGCCGCATCGCGAGATTGAGTTCGAGATCTATTTGGTCCAAGGTGTTAGACCTATCGTTATGCCCTTTAGGAGGATGTCGCCTAGAGAACATGGAGAGTTAGAGGTGCAAGTTAGCGGCCTTTTGGGAAAAGGACTCATTTGGAGAAGTGTGCCGAATGGGGTGCACTAGTTGTATTTGCAACCAAGGCTATGGATCTTTGAGATTGCGTGTTGATTATTATAAGCTGCATAAGGTGACTAAGAAGAAGCAGTATCCATTGCAGAGGATAGATGACTTGTTTCATCAGCTTCACGAAGCCAAGTTGTTTTCTCAGATGGATTTGGCAACGGGATTTCCCGAGTTGAGAGTGGAGAAGGATGGTGTGCTGAATGTAATGATTCGAAAATCCGGTCCAATTTGAGATGACTAAAAACACAAGTCCAACGCCAAATTAAACTGAAAGCCAGGAAACTAATAGATAGAAGTTAGAGGGTGAGAATAGATAAGATAGAAACTTAGAATAGAAGAAGAAGAACACAACATCAGAGTAACACGAACCTCACAGCGGAACGAATAACATATAATAGACAACATATCCTTGTAATAAAACAAGTACATGTATACATTATCAGAGTACAACACTTACAACACAGCGGAAATAAACTATAGCTATATGATCCTGAAGCCTCCTGCTCCAAGCTCTCCAAGTATATCTGTAAATTCCTGACTACTTGACTGCCCGTACAAAATTGGGCACCCAAGAGTTTAGGGAAAACAAAACAAGATAAACTCCAGTTCAGTCATGGGACTGGTATGAGTAAAACAGTTTAAAACAGTTTGAACAGTAAACGATATCTTAGAAGACCACGCCGTATAACGGAATGGGTTTTTCCCTTATGAAAACCAAAAATATCTTTATATCAAAAACCTTTTGATATTATAATAATGTCTATCAACCACAATATAATAATCATTTAGCAGAAACACTTTCATCTCATGTTCTACATATATGGTATACAATCAAAACCGCAAGCACGTATTGGGTAATGGATTTCCAACTATGGCAAGGTATGGAACCACCTTTCGCTAGTGTAACTCTAGAGAGGAATACACTGGGTTCAACAAGAACATTTTGCAACTAGGCCACACATGACCAACTACTCATTTTGCTTGAGTGTATCGAATGTATATCACCAACGGTTGGGATCATCAACCGTTTTTCGAATGGGACAGTATCAACAATAGATTTTTAGAAGTAAATGAAACTCTAGATCAGGCGATTATACACCCTAATAGGTGCGACCTACATAGCCATGCTGCCTTCACGATTTCTGTCATTTACCGGATGTGAGGCTAGAAGCTACGCTTATCTTTTTACATATCATATCTTCATTATACCCACCAAATCACAAATTGACTTATCCAAAAATATCACGGGTATAAAGCTAAGAGAAACGAATTACTCCGCCACTAAACGTGAATATGTTCGAAGAGATCAACTTACGCGATCTATTGGATATACTTTGTCAGACCTTCTTCCATACAAGTTGTCCTGGGACTGGAAAAACCGAAGGCACTATTCAGTATATCCATCTTAGGCACTGTTATCTAAGATTTATACAATAGCCCTTGCACTTTACTCCGTCTTCAATTATCTTTGGCATATATGATTCGCAATGCTTATGCCAATACAGAGTGGTTCTTCGGATAATAATCCAACCGGTCTCTCCATATTAACAACGTTAAAATGGTCAAAACTTCGATAGTCTGTGATTTAACCATCAAAGAAAAACAAGTGTGCAAACAATGATATTATTTCCAGAAGGAAATTATATCGATCAATTATCATTTAACATTTATCTCTTTTTTTCCTTAATTTACTTATATCCTATTTCCATATATTTTAAATTCTTATTTACTATTATCAGAAAACATTTCTGATTCGTATTTGGAAAACATTTCCAAAACCCCTTTGCGATCAAACCTTACCATTCCTTAGTTAAGAAGGAAGTCAATCAAGTTAGGGTATAATTACCTCTTAGACCTTAACTGAACAACGTTTTAATTTTGGAATAGACAAAGTTTATCTTTTAAACTTTTAACAAACTTCCTTACGTAATTCTCTTTCGAAAAATCTCTATTCGATAACTCCTTCCTTCGAATAACTATATTCGATACTCTCTCTTACGAATATCTAGATTCGAAAACCTTTCTTTAAATAAACTATATTAGATTACTCTATTCAATTAGCTCTTATCAATTCTCTTATCAATTAACTCTATAGGATAAATTCTATTGGATTAAATCGCTTTGATTTAACTCTAATCGATCAAATCTATTTGGTTAACTCTTTTCACTTAACTCCTTTCGAATAAATTATATTCGATAACTCCTTTAACTCTATTTGAATAAACTACATTCGATTAATTCCTTTGACTCTATTCGAATAAACTACATCCGATTAATTCCTTTAACTCTATTCGAATAAACTACATTGGATTAATTCCTTTAACTCTATTCGAATAAACTACATTCGATTAATTCCTTTAACTCTATTCGAATAAACTACATTCGATTAACTCCTTTCGAATATCTAGATTCGATGACTCCTTTGAATAAACTATATTTGACTACTCTTCTCGAATAAATTATATTCGATTAACAAACTTTGAATAACCAATATTCGATCAACTCTACTTCGAATAACCAATATTCGATAACTCCTTTTCGAACAAATTATATTCGATAACTCTTCTCGAATGAACTCTACTCGATTTCTCTTCTCTCGAATACACCATATTCGATAACTTTACTCGATTAACTCCATTTGAATAACTCTAGTCTGATTTAACTTTATTTGAATAACTCTAATTCGATTTAACTTCAAACGATTAACTCTAATTGATTTACTTTAACAAGTTAACTCTAACTCTAACTGGTTAACCCTAATGGATTAACTCTAACTGGTAAATTCTAACTCTAATCAACTTCTCTTATTCGAATAACTCCTATTTGATAACGTTTATTCATTTATAAAGATTTACTTTTAGTAATGGTTCTTTACTTTATAAATGTTCTCTTTAGTAACGTTACTTCACTTATACAAGTGTTGCGTACCCATTCTATTTAAAACTATCGGTGTTAAAACCAATATCACACCTCTATATAAATTCAGACTTATATATTCTATTTACCGAAGGATAAATATTTAATTTAATTTATAAACTGTTATTTATAAATTAATCTTTTCCATTTATCTGTTAAAAACAGATTTCCATTTTCTATTCATTTTCTAAATATTCCTTTGATTTAGTTCTATTTATTTATCAAATAAATATTCATTTTTATCTTTCTGTTTATTTAACAAATAAATATCTCCTTTTAATTCTATTTATTTAACAAATAAATATCCCCTTTTAATTCTATTTATTTAACAAATAAATATCCCCTTTTAATTCTATTTATTTAACAAATAAATATCTCCTTTTTCCTTTATTTATTCCCTAAATAAATAAACCCTATTTCCTTTACTTATTCCCTAAATAAATAAATAATCCCATTAAATCTATTTGTAAATGTTCTACAAATATTTCCTTTTTATCTCTATTATATTTGTAAACGGTTTACAAATATTTCTCTTTCTATTTGTTTGACAAATATTTTCCTTTATATTTGTTTTACATTTATATTTCCCTATATATTTCATTTACAAATATATTTCCTCTATATTTGATTTACAATTATATTTCCCTTTATATTTGATTTACAAATATATTTCCTCTATATTTGATTTACAATTATATTTCCCTTTGTATTTGATTTACAAATATATTTCCTCTATATTTGATTTACAATTATATTTCCCTTTATATTTGATTTACAAATATATCTCCTCTATAATTGATTTACAAATATATATTTCCTTTTATATTTGATTTACAAATATATATTTCCTTTTATATTTGATTTACAAATATATTTCCTCTATATTTGTTTTGCAAATATATTTCCTTTTTCAAAAACCCTTTTTCTTTTCTATATATAAAATGCATTGATTTTATATAAATAAATTATTTTCAAAATATGCTTTGAAAATCCCTTTTATGCATCCCAGTATTTCTTACGGTATTTAAAATACCCAACATAGTGATCGATATCATTCAAACACACATAATCATCAACAAATTATATATCACATCATATATTACAATATATGAAAAACAGAAAAATATATGTTGAGGAATCCAGATGGACTCCTCCGACCTATTCCCCTGCATCACAGATGTTAATCAACATCACTTTCAGTTCAATATAAAATATTCTGTTAAACAGAATCAAAATCGAAATTCAACTAACTGACTAGCAGTTCAATCAAACAGTCAACACATAGTCAATCAGACAATATTTAACAGTTCTAAAAAAATACAACATGAAATTATAAACTGTTCAGAGTTAGTGAGATTTACTCACATTGGGCTATCATCGTTAATTAAAGATAATTGTCGTTCAATTTGATTCAGACGGACAATTTATTTTACAGTAAATTGTAGCGAGCTCAGTTTCGCTCCCAGTCAGTTCAAGTGTAGCCACCGTCCATACGATCTAAACGGATCTGACCGTTCGTTAATTTGACATAGTATGGCCAAGATATCATGAATACAAGTTAATACTTTATTTAAATTGAATTAAAACATATATTAATTCACCATTGGGCTCATCCATTAAAATAAATCCCACTTAAGCAAAACAGCACCTTTTAATTCCCTGGCCCATGTCTAACAACTCAAAGCTTCTTCTCCGCCAAATAATGCACCCCATCCTCTTACACTCCCCCTCTCTTCTTGCATGCGTTGGCTATCCCACAGCCATGCATGTGCAAAACCAAAAACGCAACCTACTCTCTGGATTATTCAATTTCAATACCCAAGCTTTTTACCCTTCCCGATCTCCTTCCATACCCCCTGACGAACACTGCTCCACTAACCCGACATGCCGCCAGACTCTGCTCCACCTCCAAAGTCTGTTCTTCCCTTTCATCATTTTCGGAACAGTGCTCCAAAGCTTCCCTTGGTCCAACGCCATGTACTTCCGCTTTAGTAATGTATACACTTCACCCTTTCAATCCATGAACCAACAAAACCTCCACGTTTCAACAACATTCTGTGCTCCTCTATTCACCATTTCCGCAAGCTTTAGAAGCCCCTTCCAAAATCAATGCCACTCCCCTCTCATTTCAACCCGGCTCCTTCCAGTCTCGCGACGACAATGGTTCTCACTCCATACGGCTTTTCATCTGTTACGTTTTCCCCCTCTTCAATACATTTAACTTACACCATTTACAGGTAGCACCTACCCCTCCTCTTCCCTTATTTACCTCCCAGTCCAAGCATGAAGGCCCAAGAGCCATGCGGCCAAAGCACAAAACAAATATGCCAACTCAGACAACGTGGATGATTCAATCCACGATTGAATTTATTTTGATTTTAAATTTTATTTTGCGATAAAAGCTTTGAGTTTGGTTCTCTGAAAAAAATAAATAAAGGCACCGTGTTTTAATTTATAGGTGTAGAGAAGCCTTCATCGCTAAGTATTAGAACTTTAATAGTTGTTTCTGACTTGGAAGCTTCTTTAGATGGTAGGTTGGCCTGTGTAGTCTACGTCAAGGATAGTTGTTTGATTAAACTATATGTGAAATCTTATCCCTTAGATGTTAAGTCTTTAGGGGGAGGACAGATGAAGTAGACGTATGGAGAAAGTAGGTGACATAAACATGGGATTGGTGACTTTATATATATTTTTATAACTTAAGGTCAAAGGCACCCTTTTATATATAAATATTTTCTTGTTTTGCAGTTCTATAAAACCATGTATTTCAACCCGATCACTAGCACATTGGGGACGGGGAACAAGGCAAATAGGAAGCTTTCGTTTTGATAGGAATTATACTTTTGAACTTCTTTTGAATTAGCTGGTAGTACATGACCTAGTACAAACGAAAACCCGTGGAAAAGTGGAGTGATACACGCATTTGTTGTGTATAAATTTGTGTTGTGTTTGAAATAGTTGAATTTGTGGGATACCGTTTTACATAAGATTTCATTCATATTTGAGACTCTACGGACAGAAATGAGAATACGGTTATATCAAGCAATGTGTTACGATTCCAAAAATATAATAATATAGGTGCGTTAACTTATTCTGTGAAACCCCAAAATGTTGATTATAGGGTGCAAAATACTCAAAACAAAAAGTTGGTTATTTAATTAATTAAAGTTTACAATAAAATTCTAAAAATTAAATTATCGTTATGTCTCGAAAGAACCTTTTCTCGATTTGCAACCAGTATCTCGTTATACGAAATAAACTGTTACGGTCGATAAACGATTCTATAGCGACTATTTGGAAATTTTATTTGGACATAAATCAAAATCGACACGACGAAATCTTGATTTTTCTCTTCCACTAGAAAAATATACTTCACCAGCTCCGTACAAATCCGATTTAAAACGAACCCTGTACATTCAGTTGAAGTTCAAATCGCCAAATTACGAATTGCCGCTCCATTTCGAGCTTGATTTTTAATTATAATATATATTTTACGTTCAACTGTCATTATTTAATATATTCGTCAATATATTTCAATATAAACTAAAATATATATATATATTCAGTTGTCCGGTTTTCACAACATTTTGAATTCTGTTATTTTCGATTATTCCGAAAATATATTATCCTGTTATTTATATTAATTAAATTTAAATATTATTTAATTTTGGTTATTGATCTCGCCAAGATGATAAATAATATTTAAATAAACTAATTATCTGACGTCTAAAGTGCGGGTCATTACAATCTTTCCCCCTTAAAATAATTTCGTCCTCGAAATTGCTAAGTTAGAGGACGACCCTGTCTATAGGGTAAAAATTTATCTGTTTACCTCTTATCTCTGGTTTCAACTGAACCAATTAATATCGACTAAAATATTAATTCATTCTGACTAACTAGAATTTTCAAAAATTTTGAAAATTTTTGGAAAATTTCGCCATACCGTCTTTTATACAGCCCTATCGATAAAACTCCAACTCGCCTCTCTAGGCCTTCTCAACCCAAAAGAAAATCAAACAGCCAAGCGGCTTGCCAATTCGGCTCATAAATCACCAAACTCATATATAAATAAACTTGTACCTTTTTGTCGGCATATCATTATATCCTTTACACCTGTTACCAATTCACGTATACCCATATCTTCTTAATCTAACCCTCAACTCAAACACTTGGTTCTGTCCAAGTCAAATTCTATTCAAACTCCAATATCAGATTTCAAACTCTTAACCCATCAACTCAATTCCAATCTAGATTATCTTCAAATCTATTTCAGTTTTACTTAACTCCACAAGTTACATTTAAATTCTAGAATTTAAATTCCTGGGTTTTCTTTCAAATCAACTTGAAATCACAATCAACAATTCAAAACCTTTGAATTTCTGAACACCTTGTTTTTGCAAAAACAACTTAAAAACTTAATCCTTGGTAGTAATCCGTCACTTAGAAACTCGATAGTGAATACAGATGATGGTCGACCTCACCATCGGAATCTATTTCTCGGCTACCGAAGTGAGTTCAATACTAAATCACTTTTAAACACTTCCATTTCGAAATCATTTCAAAATATCCTTCACGATGTTGTAAACAAATTTAAAACCTCCCACGATTTTAAAATTCTCATATATTCAATCCAGATTTAATTACAAACACTAATCTGAATTTCCCATTTTTAATTTCAATTCTGACTTAAATTTCAGATTTAATTCATTCATAACACTTATACGAACTCTGATTGGCTATCTACATAACCGTTTAATTTTATAATCTTACCCGATTATAATAACAACCAACACATTTTAATATTTCCAATATATATACTTGGGTAAAATTATTTCATTTACCGTCTTTCAAAACATACCATGTCGGTTCATCGTATTCAAGTGTTTAGAAAACTCCTACCGATACAGTGGATCAAACTGATTGACCAGAATTCACAAACAACTCAACCAATAAATCTCCATAATATAAAACAAATTTTTATATCAAATAACAAATACGCACTCATATGTATACACACAAACTCAATCTAGGATATTACTAACCCTATCTCTACCGAGTCACGCCACAGATCCAAGGTAATTCACTTAACCTTAAGCTCTGATACCAATTGCAATGACCCGAAAATCCGGTCCAATTTAAGCTGACCAAAAATACATGTCCAACCCCAAATTAAACTAAAAACCAGGAAACTAATAGGAAGAAGTTAGAGGGTGAGAATATATAAGATAGAAACCTAGAAAGAAGAATAAGAAGAACACAACATAAGAGTCACACGAAACTCACAGTGGAACGAATAACATGTAATAGGTAACATATCCTTGAAATAAAATCAGTATATGTATACAATAACATTATCAGAGTAAAACACTTACAACACAACGGAAATAAACTATAACTATATGATCCAGAAGCCCTCTGCTCCAAGCTCTCCAAGTATATCTGTAAATTCCAGACTACTAGACTGCCTGTACAAAATTGGGCACCCAAGAGCTTAGGGAAAACAAAACAAGATAAACTCCGGGTCAGTCATGGGACTGGTATGAGTAAAACAGTTTAAAACAGTTCGAACAGTAAACGATATCTCATAAGACCACGCCGTATAACGGAACGGGTTTTTCCCTTATGAAAATAAAAAATATCTTTATATCAAAAACCTTTTGATATTATAATAATGTCTATCAAACACAATATAATAATCATTTAGCAGAAACGCTTTCATCTCACGTTCTACATATATGGTATACAATCAAAACCGCAAGCACGTGTTGGGTAATGGATTTCCAACTATGACAAGGTATGGAACCACCTTTCACTAGTGTACCTCTAGAGAGGAATACACTGGGTTCAACAAGAACATCTTGCAACCCAGCCATACATGACCGACCACTCATTTCTCTTGAGTGTATCGAATGTATATCAGCAACGGTTGGGATCAGCAACCGTTTCCCGAATGGGATAGTATCAGCAATAGATTTTTAGAAGTAAATGAAACTCTACATCATTTGATTATACACCCTAATAGGTGCGACTTACATAGTCATGCTTCCTGCCTGATTTCTGTCATTTACCGGATATGAGGCTAGAAGCTACGCTTATCTTTTTACATATCATATCTTCATTCACTTAGAATGCCACATCGTCATACCCGCCAAATCACAAATTGACTTATCCAAAAATATCACGGGTATAAAGCTAAGAGAAACGAATTCCTCCGCCACCAAACGTAAATACGTTTGAAGAGATCAACTTACGCGATCTATTGGATATACCCTGTCAGACCTTCTTCCATTCAAGTTGTCCTGGGACTGGACAAACCAAAGGCACTATTCAGTATATCCATCTTAGGCACTGTTATCTAAGATTTATACAATAGCCCTTGCACTTTACTCCATCTTCAATTATCTTTGGCATATATGATTCGCAACGGTTATGCCAATACAGAGTAGTTCTTCGGATAATAATCCAACCGGTCTCTCCATATTAACAACGTTTAAATGGTCAAAACTTCGATAGTCTGTGATTTAACCATCAAAGAAAAAGAAGTGTGCAAACAACGATATTATTTCCAGAAGGAAATTATATCGATCAATCATCATTTAACATTTACCTCTTTTGTTCCTTAATTTACTTATCTCCTGTTTCCATATATTTTAAATTCTTATTTACTATTATTAGAAATCATTTCTGATTCGTATTTGGAATACATTTCCAAAACTCCTTTGCGATCAAACCTTACCATTCCTTAGTTAAGAAGGAAGTCAATCAAGTTGGGGTATAGTTACCTCTCAGATCTTAACTGAACAACGTTTTAACTTCGGAATAGACAAAGTTTATCTTTTAAACTTTTAACATACTTCCTTACGTAATTCTCTTTCGAAAAATCTCTACTCAATAACTCCTTCCTTCGAATAACTATATTCGATACTCTCTCTTACGAATATCTAGATTCGAAAACCTTTCTTCGAATAAACTATATTTGATTACTCTATTCAATTAGCTCCTATCAATTCTCTTATCAATTAACTCTATTGGATAAATTCAGTTGGATTAACTTGCTTTGATTTAACTCTAATCAATCAACACTATTTGATTAACTCTTTTCACATAACTCCTTTCGAATAAACTATATTCGATAACTCCTTTAACTCTATTCGAATAAACTACATTTGATTAATTCCTTTTACTCTATTCGAATAAACTACATTCGATTAATTACTTTAACTCTATTCAAATAAACTACATTCGATTAATTCCTTTAACTCTACTCGAATAAACTACATTCGATTAATTCCTTTAACTCTATTCGAATTAACTTCATTCGATTAATTCCTTTAACTCTATTCGAATAAAATACATTTGATTAACTCCTTTCGAATATCTAGATTCGATAACTCCTTCGAATAAACTATATTTGATTACACTTCTCGAATAAATTGTATTCGATTAACTAACTTCGAATAACCAATATTCGATCAACTCTACTTCAAATAACCAATATTCAATAACTCCTCTTCGAATAAACTATATTCGATAACTCTTCTCGAATGAACTGTATTCGATTTCTCTTCTCTCGAATACACCATATTCGATAACTCTACTCGATTAACTCCATTTGAATAACTCTAGTCCGATTTAACTTTATCTGAATAACTCTAATTCGATTTAACTTCAAATGATTAATTCTAATTGATTTACTCTAACTGGTTGACTCTAACTCTAACTGGTTAACCCTAACTGATTAACTCTAACTGGTAAATTCTAACTCTAATCGACTTCTCTTATTCGAATAACTCCTATTTGATAACGTTTATTCATTTATAAATATTTACTTTTAGTGATGGTTCTTCACTTTATAAGTGTTCTCTTTAGTAACGTTACTTCACTTATACAAGTGTTGTGTACCCTTTCTATTTAAAACTATCGGTGTTAAAACCAATATCTCACCTCTATATAAATTCAGACTTATATATTCCATTCATCGAAGGATAAATATTTAATTTAATTTATAAACTTTTATTTATAAATTAATCTTTTCCATTTATCTGTTAAAAACAGATTTCCATTTTCTATTCATTTTCTAAATATTCCTTTAATTTAGTTCTATTTATTTATCAAATAAATATTCCTTTTTATCTTTCTATTTATTTAACAATTAGATATCTCCTTTTAATTCTATTTATTTAACAAATAAATATCCCCTTTTAATTCTATTTATTTAACAAATAAATATCCCCTTTTAATTCTATTTATTTAACAAATAAATATCTCCTTTTTCCTTTATTTATTCCCAAAATAAATAAATCCTATTTCCTTTATTTATTCAATAAATAAATAAGGTAATCCCATTTAATCTATTTGTAAATGTTCTATAAATATTTTCTTTTTGTCTCTATTCTATTTGTAAATGGTTTACAAATATTTCTCTTTCTATTTGTTTGACAAAGATTTTCCTTTATATTTGTTTTACAAATATATTTCCCTATATATTTGATTTACAAATATATTTCCTCTATATTTGATTTACAATTATATTTCCCTTTATATTTGATTTACAAATATATTTCCTCTATATTTAATTTACAATTATATTTCCCTTTATATTTGATTTACAAATATATTTCCTCTATATTTGATTTACTATTATATTTCCCTTTATATTTGATTTACAAATATATTTCCTCTATATTTGTTTTGCAAATATATTTCCTCTTTCAAAAACCCTTTTTCTTTTATACATATAAAATCCATTGATTTTATATAAATAAATTATTTTCAAAATATACTTTGAAAATCCCGTTTCTGCATCCCAGTATTTCTTACAGTATTTAAAATACCCAACACAGTGATCGATATCATTCAAACACACGTAATCATCAACAAATTATATATCACATCATATATTACAATATATGAAAAACAGAAAAATATATGTTGAGGAATCCATTTGGATTCCTCCGACCTGTTCCCCTGCATCACAGATGTTAATCAACATCACTTTTAGTTCAATATGAAATTTTCTGTTAAACAGAATCAATATCGAAATTCAACTAACTGACTAGCAGTTCAATCAAACAGTCAACACACAGTTAATCAGACAATATTTAGCAGTTCTAAAAAAATACAACATGAAATTATAAACTATTCAGAGTTAGTGAGATTTACTCACATTGGACTATCATTGTTAATTAACGATAATTGTCATTCGATTTGATTCGTACGGACAATTTATGTAACACCCCACCTTCGCCAGGGTGACTCTTGCAAGCACTCTGACTTTGGAGGGGCGTTTGAATCAGGTAAACATGCATAATGATATATCAAGGCAGAACAAGAACATATGTATATATGTAAACAGAGTAAATAACATAGATAAAACAGCAGAAGATTTCAAACCATTTCAAAACAAGTCTGGTACAACATAATGACAACTTTCCAAATACACAAGTCTAGATAAAAACAACATTACTGAAAAACTGAAATACATAAGTACTATCCCCAAAATAAGTGATAACCATAGCTAGCTTCATGTCAAGACCGTACATGAGCTAAAATCCCACAAGCAAGCGATCAGAAATCCAAGCTAAGCTCCAATATTCCCACCCTGAGAACCTAGGGGGGGGGGAACGGAAGAAAAGAGGCGAATGAAAACAGATCAGTCAAAAAGACTGAGTAAGCCCTACTACAATCAATGTAAACTGATAAAGTTAACTGGCATGATGAAAGCTGGGATGAACATAAGGATAACAACATACCAACATGATGATTAACTAACAAGGTAGATAAAGGTGTCATCGCATAATTAGGTTTAAGGGTTTTGCACCACAGGTGTACTAGCAAGCTAACATGACTTGAATAAACAAGTATTGATCCCTTGGCCCAAGCTTTGGCCCAATAACATGAAGTGACCCTAACACGAGGTCCAATAACATGAAGTGACCTTAACACGAGGTCCAAATCATGAAGTGACCCTAACACGAGGTCCAATAACATGAAGTGACCCTAACACGAGGTCCAATAACATGAAGTGACCCTAACACGAGGTCCAATAACATGAAGTGACCCTAACACGAGGTCCAATAACATGAAGTGACCCTAACACGAGGTCCAACCAAACGGTCTAGTCGATCGGCTCCCTAAGCCTAACTCGTCACGTGTTGGTGTCAATACGGCCCAAACATAATTGTAGTCAGACTGTGCAGGGTCTCCCGTCGGGTGTATCAAGCCCTAGGGTGGCAACCCCTGGACACCATAAACATAAGTGCACAGTCTCGATCTACTGGTACCCGTGCATGCTTTCCCCGGCTTCGGACTATGTGCACGACCATGGTCCACCCGGAACTACACCGGCATACGACTCTGCCGTCGTTTTGGTCACTTACCTCCAGTCCAGTAATCGTGCCCCCTCCCTAGCCTAGTCCCTACGGTTATAATGATACAAACTTGGGATTACTGCTGGAGTGGACCCCCATTGCTAGGATTTTTCTAGTGGGTTAAGTACGGTTTAACCCTCTTGCTAATCATGGATTAATTTGGCTAAGTGTAACGATGAGTTCACGACTTAACCCCGATTAATCAACCAAGCCCAAATTGGTTAAGTATTAAGTGGACCACGACTTAACCCTAATCATGAGGCATTAATTAATTTAATGCGCCTTAACCTCTCACATTAGACTTTGTTGCGGTTACTAGTTAAGCCGGTCGGTTCCGGGTAGCTTTACACCGCAACTTGGTCTAACCTCGGGTTCAAGGTACAACATGGCCAACTTCTCACATTGGGTCCTATTGTTTGTAGCAACTAGTTAAGCCGGTCGGTTCCGGGTAGGTTTACGCTACAAACTCAACCCAACCTCGAGTTGGTCACACTTATATTTTCTAAGTGTCATGTCCATCATGTTTCCAAAACATGTTACAAATTTTCAAGCATTTGGGTAGACCTAACTTAATAGGTAAATTCCCAAAGGGTAGACCTAACTTAATAGGTAAATTCCCAAGCTTATGTTTTTATGTCTTTTAAGTTTACCCAACCCCAAACGCAATCCCATCGCTTACATATCGCAATAGCGCATAAAGGATAGAAAGAAGGAACTTGGCATAATTATGACATAAAGGTGTTGAAGCCACAAGTTCAACATGGTGGCATACGAAATGTACATGTGTTCATATACTTGCATATTACATTTTTAGGCCACAAAAGCATGTATAAAACCAAACTTAGCATATTGGTGATACATGGTGATAAATGACATGTAGAAATGGCCATAAGTTCGCATTTAGCCTCACATGCAAGTTATCATAAGAGATATGATAACTTACATGTTGCCAAAATGCAACCTTTAGCATAAAGCTTGAAGCTTTATGTCCATATACTCAAGATAAGCTTGCATAACATGATAACATGAACAAAATTATCATCCCAAACTTGCATAACATACTTGCATATCATATGACGAACTTGCATATCAAACTTGCATAACATAACATGATAAACTTGCATATCATAACATGGCATACTTGCATAACATAACATGATAAACTTGCATATCATAACATGGCAAACTTGCATAGCATAACATAGTAAACTTGCATATCATAACCTGGCATACTTGTATAACATAACATAGTAAACTTGCATATCATAACATGGCATACTTGCATAACATAACATGATAAGCTTGCATATCATAACATATCAAACTTGCATAACGTGACTTAGTAAACTTGCATATCATGGCAAACTTGCATATCATACATTTAACTTTAGAGTTTAAGTATGAAAGTAGAATAGGGCTTACAATGCTTATGAAGGCGCAAAAATATGACAAAGCCCTTATGCAATCAAATAGACCCAAAATGCAAGCTCTAATAGAAAAACCCTTGAGCCAAAATGATCAAAACTCTTTCTTTATGATGCAAATATAGAAACTTGACTTGAATGCAAGCTAATGATGCTCATACAAGCTTGAAAACACTTGTATGCATGGAAAATCTCATAGAAATGACTTAGGAATTTTATGAAGAGAGTGGAGGCCATGAGAGGATTGATTTTGCCATAGTTTAGTTGTATGAATGAATAATGATGATTTAGGGTTAGGTTAGGGCCTTATTTATAGAGATTAGGACTAGTTCTAGCCTTAGGATTAAACCCTAGTTCTAATCTCAGCCCTCAAAACCGAATCTAGCCCCCAAACTCAACACAAACCCAAAATGGTGCACCAGGCAAAACTGCCCGGCTGAGCCAAGTCGACAGCCAAGTCGACAGGGCTGTCGACTTGGGTCAACCAAGTCGACTCCCAAGTCGACAGGGCTGTCGACTTGGGTGCTCTGGCGGGAATTTTCCCGCCTGGCCCAATCTTACCCAATTTTCCAAATTCAAACTTGAATTTGAAATCTGTTTTTACTTTGAAATTTTCTGAAAACTCCGTTGGGCCTTAATCGGGTCGTACGGACTTCGATTTTCGAAAACTCGGACTCTATTTCGCGTATTTTTCCGAGACGAACGCAATGGCACAGCCCGTTTCCCTTGATTCAGATTTATAAATTAAATTCTGCCTCGATTTATGTTATAACAGGTTATTGCAAATACGGGTTGTTACATTCTCCCCTCCTTAAAGGATTTCGTCCCCGAAATCTTCAAGTTGGGAAGAACGTATCCTACCATCCAATCATCCATCTACTCAAAACATCATCCACGAGCAATCATTGTCCTTACAAGATTCTAAATGTTGTATGGACATATGCAAAGGTGTGTGTATATGTACTTATCTAATGCAAATATCATCAATGCAAATTATGTTAGTGAAATGAATCCATATGTATGCAATTCCTAACATAATGTATAACATCTATATGCGTGCACATAACATACATCCATATGCAACATCCATGTGATAACACAAAAATTTTCATCCATGAATAAGCATAAACACTCATGCATATGCAATATGAGGGGTGTGTGAGCCGATCTAGTGCCTAATGTGTATAATGCATCCACGAGTAACCACTTGCAAACACTTGCAACCACTTGCAACCATCAAGCATAACATGTCCCAAACACATGTTTCATCCAAAGGGTTTCTGCCTAAGGTTCTCATGACAAGATCATGACAAACTAGATAATCAAGACAAACATGGATAGAAAAAGATATGCTACAAAGAGATCGGGAAGATAAGCAGGATATACTCCTTTCGGATTACAAGAAATCCCTTCCTAACCCAACCCATATTCTATAAAAGCCCAAAAGGTTTAGTCAACCTAACGGACCCCTCCAAACCCTGACATGTATTACTAGCCAATAAGTCATACCTCCTGACAGAAATAGGACCGAGAACGGGACCGAGAGGATATACGTAAAAAGATAACATACGAGTAAGTTCCACAGGAAAACAAGGATCAAGGATATGCTCTTAAAAAGAGATATGATGCGCGTATCTAGCCTTCAGTCTTCTAAGTCATGTTTCCTTGAGCTTAACTCCACTGTGCTTTGACCGTCTTTTACTTCATGATTCCTTGGCTTCTTAACTCTTATTTCCCAATATGAGTTGGAACCCATTTCATTATCGCCTCTCGTCTTCCTCTTTCACTTACTCTTCTATCATTCTTGGCTTAAACATAACTATGACCTCATGGTTTCATGCAAGCTTTCCAAAATTCCCTAGTGAATCCTGGATCTCGTTTACTTACCATAAAGTATTCCACGCAGCAGAACTTTTCTTGGAAATACCAATCCACGTTGCCAATTGCTCTTACCAACGTGATTTTCTATAACTCATGCTTGAGCGAAACGAACCATCCGCCTGTGAATGATAGGCCGTACTTAGATTCAGTTGCTTGCCCATGACTTCCCGTAGACTATCCCAAAACTGGCTAGTGAAGATTGAGTCATGGTTACTAACTATACTTTAGGGAACCTCGTGCAACCGCTTTATTCCTTGAAAGTAATCCGTTGCTAGCCATGATGCAGTCCTTTCGCTCTTTACTGGAGTGAAATGAGCACTCTTCGTGAGTCTACCTACTATGACCCACATGCTCGTATTCCCTTTCTTGATCTAGGCAGTCCATCCACGAAATCCTTCGTGACGCTTTACTACTTCCATTGCGGGGACCTCCAATGGATGTAATAGCCCACCGGGCTTCTATGACTCGGCCTTTAACCTGTCGGCACAACATGCACCTTGGTACAAACTCGTCCACCTCCTCGGGTGATGTGCATCTTCAAGAACCTTCTTTCTCTCATCGTGTCTTTGCCATCCCTTGTCATCTATAGCGAGGTGACTTACCATCTCGCCTCGAATCAACTTGTCCATGATCTCGACTAACTGCGAGTCTTCTTTCTGTGAAGTCCCTACTTGATCCAGAAGGGTAGGTCTAAACTCAAGGGACGCTAACTGACTAATTAAACTGAGAGAACTTCTTACTTCAATTGTCCTCGTCGGAGCTTTTCGGTTTTGAACCGCGACCATTTTAACAGGATCCACCACTAAGCCTTGCTTAGAAACTATATGCCCAAGAAATCTAACTCCTTTTTCTCCAAAATAACATTTGGAGAGCTTGGCTTTCAACTGATGCGCTCTAAGCGTATCCATCACCTCCTTGAGATGTCTAGCATGTTCTTCCTCGTTCTTTAAGAAAGTCAGGATATCGTCTACAAAGACTACCACAAACTCGTTCAGGAACTCCCTAGACACCCTACTCATCAAGTCCACGAAGTAGGCGGGTGCATTAATCAAACCGAATGGCATGACCAGCCATTCTAAGAATCCATCTGGAGTTCTGAACGCAGTCTTGTCTATACTATCTTCAGCTGCCCTGAGCTGATGGAATCCAGTAGCAAGATCAAGAGAAAACAAATGTTCCTACCAGCTGATCAAACAAATCATCGATCCTTGGCAATGGTTGTCTATTCTCTTCGTTTAACTCACGATAATCAACATAAAGTCGAAGAGAACCATCCGCCTTGGTAGTAAATACTACAGGTGCTCCCCATCCAGATATACTTCGTCTATTGAAGTTCTTCTCAAGCAACTCCTTGACTTGCTTTCTTAACTCTCATCTTGCGGGGCCACGTGCCTAACCGGCTACGTAACTGGCTTGGCATTATCAACCAGATAAATGCGGGAATCAATCTCTCGCTTAGGGGTAACCCCCCCCCTTCACTTCACCCAAGATATCAGGATATTCTCGGACCACCCTCACCGATTACAAACTATCGATAGACGAGTTGAGGGATTCAAGACAACACAACATGACGGGACTCATAGGGTTACTAGAAATTTTTAGGGTATTACCGAGGCGAGTCATAAGCCTCACAACCCTATGCTCAAAAATCAAGGATGGCTCCACAACTGGACAACCCATCCATGCCCAAAATCAACCCATACCCCATGAAACCGAGAATATAAACATCACACGAGAACTCTACACTAAGATAGAGATTTTCAAATCCACGTAGATAATAGACAAATGGGCGGAACCCCCAATTGGATTTGAAACACACACGGGATCACTAACTAGACTAGTACTTAGGTGCAAACTTTCAACTAGATCATATGAAATAAACTATGCGATGCACCAAAATCAAACAAGGTACAAACAGGAAAATCAGAAATGTAAACAAGACTTTCAACAGAAATACTACCTCGATCGGGAACTGGAGCGGCATTGAGAGCATGAACTTGCCCTCCCGAAGGTCCAGCATGCTGAGCCTGACCCTGGCCTTGCCCTTGCTTCTTCGGGCAATCCCTAGTGAAGTGTCCCATTTCTCCACAGTTAAAGCAAGTGCCCTTCCTTTTCCTGCAATCCTTGTTTAGATGAGTCGAGCTTCCACAAGTAAAGCACTTCTTTTCCTTCTTATCTTTAGACTTCTCCTCCTTCTTGTCACTCCTATTCTATTCATTGAGTAGGGCCATATTCACCAAACTCTCGAAAGTTGCCCCCAAGGGTATATGAGACATGGCTAAACCATGTAATGGCTCGTTTAATCCAAGAGCAAAGTATAGGGCCTTCTTCTGAGCTGTGTTAACCAAGTCGAAACCGACCCAAGCCAGTTGATTAAACTTATCTATGTATTCCCTAATAGTCATGTCCCCTTGCTTCAGTGATAGGAACCTTAGTCCAAACTTTCCCCGAAAGTCATCCCAAGTCTCAATTGGCCTAGTAGCGGTGGTGACCACCCACCAACGTGCAGCTTCTTCCTTTAGCAACCACACTGCTAATAAAACCTTCCTACGGTCATCTATATCAAAGAAGGCAAAAAGATCTTCGGTTTCTTTCAACCAATTCCTTGCCTCTACATAAGTCTCGGTTCCAATGAAATTCTTGCAACCCATCGCCTTGAGGTCTTTGCAAATCTCCGCGAAATCCTTTTGTGGATGCCGAGGGGGAGGAGGAACATTAACTACTGAAGGAGGAGGAGGAGGAGGGACATCTGCGGGGCCGGCTTCGGTCGCCCTAGCCTCCAAAAGTCTCCTATACCAAACAGGTACGTGTACTCCCTCCGGAATAGCAAAGTTATCGGCTATACTGAAAACAAAGAAAAAGATAGATTCAGAATGGAGAAAAACGAAGGAATTTTGCTAATGGCTTTTTGGGGAATAGCCTTTAAAATAAACTAGACTTTTCTTTGGAACATACTTTATACTTGGTTTTGAAAATAGTTTTCCAAAAGTTTAAAAAACCTTTTTGTCCCTTCTCGTAAACCATATGCTCTGATACCAAATGTAACACCCCACCTCCGCCAGGGTGATTCTTGCAAGCACTCTGACTTTGGAGGGGCGTTTGAATCAGGTAAACATGCATAATGATATATCAAGGCAGAACAAGAACATATGTATATATGTAAACAGAGTAAATAACATAGATAAAACTGCGGAAGATTTCAAACCATTTCAAACAAGTCTAGTACAACATAATGACAACTTTCCAAATACACAAGTCTAGATAAAAACAACATTACTAAAAAACTGAAATACATAAGTACTATCCCCAAAATAAGTGATAACCATAGCTAGCTTCATGTCAAGACCGTACATGAGCTAAAATCCCACAAGCAAGCGATCAGAAATCCAAGCTAAGCTCCAATATTCCCACCCTGAGAACCTGGGAGGGGGGGAACGGAAGAAAAGAGGCGAAAGAAAACAGGTCAGTCAAAAAGACTGAGTAAGCCCTACTACAATCAATGTAAACTGATAAAGTTAACTGGCATGATGAAAGCTGGGATGAACATAAGGATAACAACATACTAACATGATGATTAACTAACAAGGTAGATAAAGGTGTCATCGCATAATCAGGTTTAAGGGTTTTGCACCACAGGTGTACTAGCAAGCTAACATGACTTGAATAAACAAGTATTGATCCCTTGGCCCAAGCTTTGGCCCAATAACATGAAGTGACCCTAACACGAGGTCCAATAACATGAAGTGACCTTAACACGAGGTCCAAATCATGAAGTGACCCTAACACGAGGTCCAATAACATGAAGTGACCCTAACACGAGGTCCAATAACATGAAGTGACCCTAACACGAGGTCCAATAACATGAAGTGACCCTAACACGAGGTCCAATAACATGAAGTGACCCTAACAAGAGGTCCAATAACATGAAGTGACCCTAACACGAGGTCCAACCAAACGGTCTAGTCAATCGGCTCCCTAAGCCTAACTCGTCACGTGTTGGTGTCAATACGGCCCAAACATAATTGTAGTCAGACTGTGCAGGGTCTCCCGTCGGGTGTATCAAGCCCTAGGGTGGCAACCCCTGGACACCATAAACATAAGTGCACAGTCTCGATCTACTGGTACCCGTGCATGCTTTCCCCGGCTTCGGACTATGTGCACGACCATGGTCCGCCCGGAACTACACCGGCGTACCACTCTGCCGTCGATTTTGGTCACTTACCTCCAGTCCAGTAATCGTGCCCCCTCCCTACCCTAGTCCCTAGAGTCATAATGATACAAACTTGGGATTACTGCTGGAGTGGACCCCCATTTCTAGGACTTTTCTAGTGGGTTAAGTACGGTTTAACCCTCTTGCTAATCATGGATTAACTTGACTAAGTGTAACGATGAGTTCACGACTTAACCCCGATTAATCAACCAAGCCCAAATTGGTTAAGTATTAAGTGGACCATGACTTAACCCTAATCATGAGGCATTAATTAATTTAATGCACCTTAACCTCTCACATTAGACTTTGTTGCGGTTACTAGTTAAGCCGGTCGGTTCCGGGTAGCTTTACACCGCAACTTGGTCTAACCTCGGGTTCAAGGTACAACATGGCCAACTTCTCACATTTGGTCCTATTGTTTGTAGCAACTAGTTAAGCCAGTCGGTTCCGGGTAGGTTTACGCTACAAACTCAACCCAACCTCGAGTTGGTCACACTTATATTTTCTAAGTGTCATGTCCATCATGTTTCCAAAACATGTTACAAATTTTCAAGCATTTGGGTAGACCTAACTTAATAGGTAAATTCCCAAAGGGTAGACCTAACTTAATAGGTAAATTCCCAAGCTTATTTTTTTATGTCTTTTAAGTTTACCCAACCCCAAACGCAATCCCATCGCTTACATATCGCAATAGCGCATAAAGGATAGAAAGAGGGAACTTGGCATAATCATGACATAAAGGTGTTGAAACCACAAGTTCAACATGGTGGCATACGAAATGTACATGTGTTCATATACTTGCATATTACATTTTTAGGCTACAAAAGCATGCATAAAACCAAACTTAGCATATTGGTGATACATGGTGATAAATGACATGTAGAAATGGCCATAAGTTCGCATTTAGCCTCACATGCAAGTTATCATAAGAGATATGATAACTTACATGTTGCCAAAATGCAACCTTTAGCATAAAGCTTGAAGCTTTATGTCCATATACTCAAGATAAGCTTGCATAACATGATAACATGAACAAAATGATCATCCCAAACTTGCATAACATACTTGCATATCATATGACGAACTTGCATATCAAACTTGCATAACATAACATGATAAACTTGCATATCATAACATGACATACTTGCATAACATAACATGATAAACTTGCATATCATAACATGGCAAACTTGCATAGCATAACATAGTAAACTTGCATATCATAACCTGGCATACTTGCATAACATAACATAGTAAACTTGCATATCATAACATGGCATACTTGCATAACATAACATGATAAGCTTGCATATCATAACATATCAAACTTGCATAACATGACTTAGTAAACTTGCATATCATGGCAAACTTGCATATCATACATTTAACTTTAGAGTTTAAGTATGAAAGTAGAATAGGGCTTACAATGCTTATGAAGGCACAAAAATATGACAAATCCCTTATGCAATCAAATAGACCCAAAATGCAAGCTCTAATAGAAAAACCCTTGAGCCAAAATGATCAAAACTCTTTCTTTATGATGCAAATATAGAAACTTGACTTGAATGCAAGCTAATGATGCTCATACAAGCTTGAAAACACTTGTATGCATGGAAAATCTCATAGAAATGACTTAGGAATTTTATGAAGAGAGTGGAGGCCATGAGAGGATTGATTTTGCCATAGTTTAGTTGTATGAATGAATAATGATGATTTAGGGTTAGGTTAGGGCCTTATTTATAGAGATTAGGACTAGTTCTAGCCTTAGGATTAAACCCTAGTTCCAATCTCAGCCCTCAAAACCGAATCTGGCCCCCAAACTCAACACAAACCTAAAATGGTGCACCAGGCAAAACTGCCCGGCTGAGCCAAGTCGACAGCCAAGTCGACAGGGCTATCGACTTGGGTCAACCAAGTCGACTCCCAAGTCGACAGGGCTGTCGACTTGGGTGCTCTGGCGGGAATTTTCCCGCCTGGCCCAATCTTACCCAATTTTCCAAAATCAAACTTGAATTTGAAATCTGTTTTTACTTTGAAATTTTCTGAAAACTCCGTTGGGCCTTAATCGGGTCATACAGACTCCGATTTTCGAAAACTCGGACTCTATTTCGCGTATTTTTCCGAGACGAACGCAATGGCACAGCCCGTTTACTTTGATTCAGATTTATAAATTAAATTCTGCCTCGATTTATGTTATAACAGGTTATTGCAAATACGGGTTGTTACAATTTATTTTACAATAAATTGTACCGAGCTCAGCTTCACTCTCAATCAGTTCCAATGTGTAGCCACCGTCCATACGATCCCAACGGATCTGACCGTTCATTACTTTGACACCGTATGGCCAAGATATCATGAATACAAGTTAATACTTTATTTAAATTGAATTAAAACATATATTAATTCACCATTGGGCTCATCCATTAAAATAAAGCCCACTTAAGCAAAACCGCACTTTTTAATTCCCTGGCCCACGTCTAACTACTCAAAGCTTCTTCTTCGCCAAATAATGCACCTCGTCCTCTTACACTCCCCCCCTTCTTGCATGCATTGGCTTTCCCACAGCCATGCATGTGCAAAACCAAAAACGCAACCTGCTCTTTGGATTATTCCATTTCCATACCCAAGCTTTTTACCCTTCCCGTTCTCCTTCTATACCCCTGACGAACACTGCTCCACCAACCCGATATGCCGCCAGACTCTGCTCCTCCTCCAAAGTCTGTTCTTCCCTTTTATCATTTTCGGAACAGTGCTCCAAAGCTTCCCTTGGTCCAATGCCATGTACTTCCGCTTTAGTAATGTATACACTTCACCCCTTCAATCCATGAACCAACAAATCCTCCACGTTTCAACAACATTCCGTGCTCCTCTCTTCACCATTTCCGCAAGCTTTAGAAGCCCCTTCCAGAATCAACGCCGCTCCCCTCTCATTTGAACCCGGCTCCTTCCAGTGTCGCGATGACAAGGGTTCTCACGCCATACGGCTTTTCATTTGTTACGTACGCCCCCTCTTCACTGCTTTCAACTCACGCCATTTACAGGTAGCACCTACCCCTCCTCTTCCCTTATTTACCTCCCAGTCCAAGCGTGAAGGCCCAAGAGCCATGCGGCCAAAGCACAAAACGAATATGCCAACTCAGACAACGTGGATGATTCAATCCACGATTGAATTTATTTTGATTTTAAATTTTGTTTTGCGATAAAAGCTTTGAGTTTGGTTCTCTGAAAAGAAATAATAAAGGCAGTGTGTTTTAATTTATAGGTGTAGAGAAGCCTTCAGTGCTAAGTATTAGAACTTTAATAGTTGTTTCTGACTTGAAAGCTTCTACAGATGGTAGGTTGGTCTGTGTAGTCTACGTCAAGGATAGTTGTTTGATTAAACTATACGTGAAATCTTATCCCTAAGGCGTTAAGTCTTTAGGGGGAGGACAGATGAAGTAGACATATGGAGAAAGTAGCTGACATAAACATGGGATTGGTAACTTTATATATATTTTTATAACTTAAGGTCAAAGGCACCCTTTTATATATATAAATATTTTCTTGTTTTGCAGTTCTATAAAACCATGTATTTAAACCCGATCACTAGCACATTGAGGATGAGTAACTAGGCAAACAGAAAGCTTTAGTTTTGATAGGCATTATACTTTTGAACTTCTTTGGAATTAGCTGGTAGTACATGACCAAGTACAAACAGAAACCTGTGGATAAGTGGAGTGATACACGCATTTGTTGCGAATAAATTTGTGTTGTGTTTGAAATAGTTGAATTTGTGGGATACTGTATTACATAAGATTTCATTCATATTCGAGACGCTACGGACAGAAATGAGAATACGGTTATATCAAGCGATGTGTTACGATTCCAAAAATATAATAATATAGGTGCGTTAACTTATTCTGTGAAACCCCGAAATGTTGATTATAGGGTACAAAATACTCCAAACAAAAAGTTGCTTATTTAATTAATTAAAAATTACAATAAAATTCTAAAAATTAAATTATTGTTTTGTCTCAAAAGAACCTTATCCCGATTTGCAACCAGTATCTCATTATACCAAATAAACTGTTACGGTCGATAAACGATTCTATAGCGACTATTTGGAAATTTGATTTGGACATAAATAAAAATCTACACGATGAAATCTCGATTTTTCTCTTCCACTAGAAAAATATAATTCACCAGCTCCGTACGTTTCTTGTTTCACAGAAATCCGATTTAAAACGAACCCTGTACATTCAGTTGAAGTTCAAATCGCCAAATTACGAACTGCCGCTCCATTTCGAGCTCGATTTTTAATTATAATATATATTTTACGTTCAACTGTCGTTATTTAATATATTCGTCAATATATTTCAATATAAACTAATATATATATATATATATATATATATTCAGCTGTCAGGTTTTCACAACATTTTGAATTCTGTTATTTTCGATTATTCCGGAAATATATTATCCTGTTATTTATATTAATTAAATATAAATATTATTTAATTTTGGTTATCGATCTCGCCAAGACGATAATTAATATATAAATAAATTAATTACCTGACAGCTAAAGTGCGAGTCATTACACTAAAGATAGCTTTTAGGACACCATCCGGTTTCTTTGAGTGGTCGGTAATTTGGATTGACCAACGCACTAGCGTATTTCATGGATCTAATGAATAGGTTATTCAGAGATCAGTTGCATAAGTTTGTTCTTGTGTTCGTGGATGATATCCTAGTTTACTTCTAGAATGAGGAAGAGCATAAAATGCACTTACGAGTTGTTTTGGAAATCTTACGAAAGCATCAGCTGGCAGCTAAGTTTCTGAAGTGTCATTTCTGGAAAAGTGAAGTGAGGTTATTAGGACATGTTGTTTCTGGAAATGGAATAGCGGTGGTTCCCGCTAAGGTATAGCAATCCAAGATTAGGATAGACGTAAGATTGCGACGGATGATAGGAGTTTCCTTGGGTTGGTGGGATATTATAGTCGATTTATCAAGGATTTCTACAAGATAGCTATACCATTAAAAAAATTGACAAAGAAGAAATAGGTGTTCACATCGGATGCCAAGTGTGAGCAAGCTTTTGGAACCCTGAAATGGAGATTGACGAGTGCTCTTGTTTTGATTATTCCAAGCGAGAATGAGGATGGTGATATATAGCGATGCATGCGGTACTGGACTTGGAGCAGTGCTGATGCAAAAAGATTCAGTGGTGGCCTGTGTGAGTCGAAAACTGAAGCCGCACGAAAGGAATTATCTAACTCATGATTTGTAGTTAGCGGCGATAGTGTTTGCTCTGAATATGTGGAGACATTACCTATTAAGAGTTCGATTCGAGCTGTTTATGGATCATAAATCGTTGAAGTGTTTTTTCTCCCAAAAAGATTTTGGCAGTAGCGGTAGTTAGAGTTTTTGGCATCTTATAACTTTGGTAATGCCTATACTCATGGTAAAGGTAATGTAGTTACAGATGCATTAAGTCAAAGACATGTAGGTTTAGGAGTAATGTTTTTAG
Source organism: Allium sativum (assembly GCA_030737875.1). Taxonomy (NCBI): domain Eukaryota; kingdom Viridiplantae; phylum Streptophyta; class Magnoliopsida; order Asparagales; family Amaryllidaceae; genus Allium; species Allium sativum. The sequence continues at coordinate 17,194,638 of CM060917.1, forward strand.
AATGGAAGCACCTTGAGTACTTGGAAAGATTTGATTTCAGGCCAAGGTGTGAATTAGAGCCTGAAATGTTGGCAAGCTTATCGATAAGACCTACTCTCATCGAAAGGATTGTCAAAAGCCAAAAGCGTGACGGAAAGCTTGTCAAGATCACCCAGAAGTTGGAACCAGAGGACAAGGATATCGAGTCGATCGAGACGGTTGGCTTTGGAAGAAAGGACGACTAGTTGTTCCAGATGTTGGTGGATTGAAAGATGAGGTTTTGAGGGAATGTCATCACTCTAAGTTAACAATTCGTCTTGGTGGTAATAAGACGTATCGGGACATGAAGCGAGTTTACTACTAGGAGGGGATAAAGATGGATATTGGAAATTTTATTTCCAGATGCATGAGCTGTCAGTTGGTGAAAGTTGAACAGAAGAAGCCTAATAGATTGCTTCAGCGATTGGAAGTAATCCGTAATATAAGAGTTGACTACATACACCATACATCCAACCCTTATATCACAGAAAATACGAATCATTTTTTTAGAAGAAAAAGGTAGAAGAAGAACAAAAATAACAACACAGAATCTAACATTGCAGCGGAACAAAAATATAATATATCATAACTTTTGAAATACAAAATTTCAATTGTATAACATACACTTATCAGAGTATCACTATCAGAGTATAACTTACAACACAGGGGAACAAAACTCTATATAACTAACGCTGAAGCCTCCTGCTCCAAGCTCCTTTAGATAGATCTGTAAAATCCTAATCTACTTGACTGCCCATACAAATTTAGGCACCCAAGAGTTTAGGTAGAACAAAACAAAATAAACTCCGGGTCAGTCATGGGACTGGTATGAGTAAACAGCTTAAAACAGCTTGAACAAGTAAACGATATCTCATAATACCACGTCGTATAACATGGAACGGGTTTTTCCCTTATGAGAATCCAAAATATATTTACATCAAAAAACATTTGATATTATAATAATGCATATCAACCATAATATAATAATCATCTAGAAGAAACGCTTTCATCTCACGTTCTACATATATACTATACATTCAAAACCGCAAGCACGTATTGAGTAATGGATTTCCAACTATGACAAGGTATGGAACCACCTTCCGCTGGTATAGAATACACCGAGTTCAACAAGAACATCTTGCAACTCCGCCACACATGACCGACCACTCATTTCGCTTGAGTGTATCAAATGTATATCACCAACGGTTGGGATCAGCAACTGTTTTCCGAATGGGACAACATCGAATAGAATAAGGAATTAAATGAATCTCTAGATAGGTGATGATACACCCTAATGGGAGCTAACCACATAGCCATGCTACCTGCCCAATTTTTTTCATTTCACGGTTGTTGAGGCCAGAGGCTACGATTACTTTCCATTCATTGATAACACGATCACTTTGAATGCCACATTATCATATCCGTTAATCATTAATTGTTTTACACAAATATTCTGGATGTTATGCTAAGGGAATAAATCCATTGCAAGCATATATATTTATATAGACCAACCCATTTGATCATTGGAAATACTTTGTCAGACATTCGTCCAATTACGTTCGTTTTGGGACTAAACGAAACCGAAGGCACTATTCAGTACATCCATCCTAGGCAATCTCTACCTAGGAGTTATACAACAGCCCTTGCACTTTACACCGTCTTCAATATATTCAGCATACTTGGTTTGCAACGCTTATGCCAATATGGAGTGGTTCTTTGGATAATAATCCAACCGCTCTCTCTATATTAACAACGTTAAAATGGTCAAAAAAC